>ML058558.1:184414-1384414 GCA_003013855.2 Liriodendron chinense | reverse complement strand
GCACGGGAGGGCAGAACTGTACCTAATATATTGTGTAAAGGATTGAATCCTTGTTCAAATCCCGAGGGTCGACACTTGGAATTTCGAATGGATATTAATGAACTCAATGCTCAAATGCGAGTAGAAGATCTAAGTATTGGATCCGAATCTACTTGAACTGTTCACCCGGGATGTCGACACAATACAAATCACATCCTTGTTCTAACTGGACGACTTTTGTGCATTCTCTTGGAATGTGTGTGATTATTTTCTTTGGATGACTAAAATAAGATAGATGTATAGACGACCCTAGGATGTAGAAGCTTAGCCACTTAGACCCTATAAAGAGTTAGAATACGGTATCCCTAACCTCACCTTTCTGTCGCACTTTCAGCTATTAAAGAACTGTCGATGATATCTCATTCACTTTGTTATCCGCTTGTTTATCCACTCATTCAAGTGACCATCTGATCATGCCAACCTAATCAAACTCAGATCTATCTTTTAAACTCTTGATCAGTCATTTCGTTAGCGATCAGACATCCTTGATAATTATCTAACCCTAATCATCTTAGATCCTTGACTATCAGAGCACCTACCCAAACCTGAGAAATATTAGGGCGCTAGATGATTGAATGATTTGAGAGACCAATCAATATATTCAGAACCATCTAGGAATTAGAGTGCGCAGTGGAAGCATGATAGGAAAGAAATTTGGGGGAACTTGTAAAAATCGATGTTGAGTACGAATTTATTTTTAAGGGGGTGGATTGTGATCGCGTCTGACCCGGAATAGTTCAGAAAGTTTGGCGAGAAGTCATGAAGTGAGATTGCTGTTGAGCTCTTAATTGTGCATATTTTAACCCCAATTCATCACTCATTATGCATGGTTTTCATAATTTAAAGACTAATCAAATACATGTTTTGTGGTTGTAGGAATGAGAGTTACTTTGCCCAATTGATGACCAAAAGAGCTGATTTAGAACCTTGGATGAAGACCCAAGGAGGGCTGAAGGAAGAAGGAAGCAAAGAAAGAAGCAAAGAAAGAAGAAAATAGAAGAAAGAAAGGAAGAAAACAAGAAGAAAAAGAGACCGACCGGTCTTGACCGGTCGGCCAAGGAAGCCCGACCGGTCTTGACCGGTCGGCCATGCTTGCTGGAGTAATGCCAAAGAGGGCCTGACCGGTCGTGACCGGTCGGCCAGCCCTGTCCGACCGGTCGTGACCGGTCGGCCATGCAAGTTTCAGATTCCATATTCTAAAACAGCAATGTATTCCCGCACCTAGTTTTTCGGACCAGTTTTCTGGGACAATCTTGATGATATTTGGAAATCCAATACATCCATGTCGAAGAGGAACTCGACGCCGAACTAACCCAAGTGGTTTCGTGTCGATCGGAGTTACGGATTGATCGTGGTGACCAAAACAATACGAACTGTCCAGAAAGTTATAGATTTCGCTGTTCCACTCTGGGCCGGTCCAGGTGGCCCATCATTGAGGATATGAAAAATCTACTTTGACCATCTTTTAGACCACATCCATATATGAATAACCACAAAAGTTTCAGATCAAAAGGGTGTGTGGTTTGATCGTACCGGTTGAAGAAAGATGGACCATCCAGAAACCTCCAACTGCGCAGAGTTTATAAAAGCCCTAATTGTTCTAATTTTCGGACCACATTTTGAGATTGTTTTGGACAATCTAATCCGTCTATCATGTAGAGGAGGAAGTTTTCTACTCATGTTCAAAATTTGAGATCAATCCGACCTCTGTACACTCCGGAGCGTTGAAAGCAAGATGACTGGTTCTGAAGGTACCCGAAGTGCGCGATTTTGAGAGGCGGTCGGTGATGTGATTGGTGGGCCCATTCAGAGGATAATCTTGGAAATCTAAATCATCTATGAGGAAGATCACATTACAAGGAAGCTACAAATCAAATTTGAAGGCAATCCGACCATTGGTTAAGCCGTACCAAGCGAAACAAATTCTGCTATGTTGCTGTACTAGTGCTGCACTATAAAAGGAGGTGCTCTCTTCTATTCCAGGAAAACCAAGGACGTGGGGAGCAAGGAGTTCAAGTCATAGGAGGCTTCCTAGCCTCCTCCAGCTAGTTTTTCTTCCTTTTCTTAGTTCTAATTCTAGTTTTTAATATGCTTTTCATTAGCTAATCTCTTAGATAGAGCTAAGAGGTGAACCTTATAGTTTTCTTAGATTGTTTAATTCGTTTTATTGGTTTTTAGTTTGGAATTCATGATTATGAACTAAGGTTTGAAGTTTATACAAGTTTTTAAGTAATTTTTCTTAGTCTTGTGATGACTCATGGATGTTTGGATGAATTACTTATCTTCTTAATTCGTTTGCAACAGTCTAGACCTGTATGATCCGAGGAATCGGAGTGCGCTCTAGTACTAAGTTCTTCATGAAGGGACTTCCTACCAAAGTTCTATTTTTCTGTTTTTCTGAATATGTAATGACTGTGCATGTGATTTGAATCAAGTTCAAATCCTGATCTAGCCTTGTCTTGTGAGAGGACTTGAGGATGGTTATGATTGAGAACTGGACTTATAGGAAAGGGGAATGACCTATGCAATTGAGCATGCTCAGCTCGGCCTACATTGAGTGAATCTTATGCATAGAACTTACATATTACAGAATGTTTGGTTTAACAGTTCTATCATCCGACTAGATAGACAGGAATGTCGATTCTAGTTGAGAGAATAAGAAACCATAGCGAATTATGCATCTAAGAAGAGCTATAAGTGGATCCTTGATGCTCTAGTTATCTTTTCATTATTAGATTTTCTATTTTATGTTAAAAATTAATTTCACAAACCTCTTTGATTCTAGTTATTAGGATAATTGGAATTGTTTACTTCCTTCCCTGTGGATCGACCTCGGTCTTACCGAGTTTATTACTACATCGCAACCCTACACTTGGGGAAGCGAACAAGTTTTTTGGCGCCGTTGCCGGGGAAGAGGTTAAACGGTTCTAATTGTTCTAGTAACTATAGAGTAGTCTTAGTTAGGTAGGATTTTCAGTTTTTATAAAAGAAGATTTTCTGATTTTTTTTTTTCTAAATTACTAACAATTTTTTGTTGGATTTTGTAGGACATTGTTGCTGACATATATCTCGCTCTATTGGGTAACATCTCTCCATCTCCCTTCTTTTTGTTCTTTTTTCTAGATTAGGGTAGTTCCAACTCTTTAAAATCTCATTATGGCTGATTGGAAGTGTGGTGCTTATGCATACCTTTTGGAAGATGAGATGACAGACCATGGAATCAAAACTCTTTATGATTGGAACCAATTTAAGCATAAGTATTATTCTGAGAGTAAATCAACCTCCACTACCCCCCAACGTAAGACGCTACGTGATTACTGGGTTGAAAATAACATGAGTATCCCACCAAGTTTAACAGGAGGTAGGAATAAGAAAAAGGACCGGAGGAGTAATGGCCAACCGGTAAAGACATTGCGTGATCACTTGTATGGTTATGCCTATCAACCATCTTATCAGTCTTCGTCATATAACACGTATGGTCTTCATCGAGAGAGTCCTCACACCTCTAGTCCAATGGAGGATGAGCCAACCATGGATGCCAACAATTATCCTCAAGAGTTTCTTTCTCATGATCCTCAACCGACACGAACTCTTGAGGATACACTGCGAGAGTTTATGGAAATAACTGAGCAATGCATATAAAACCTCTCGCCATCTCAAAATATTGAACCCAACATTGGGAACACCGAATCAATCCCCAACAATGAGGAGGATGAGGCTATCCAAACCCAACCTTCTCTAGATTTAATGACTAAACTTCTAAGGGATGTAGATCTCAGTGATCCCACCATTACCATCGATTATGGTGAATCAACTATCTCTTTTATCTATTCCTATTTGAATGATGAAGAGATTTCAAGGACGGTTGACGAACCCGAGGAATCTGCAAAATCTAAAAGTGATAGTTTGATTGCCTACAATGAGGGTTTAAAGGATGATTGTGAGTCCATGATTTGTTCTTCCAAAGGGCCGAATGTTTTTGAATCACCGAAAGATATTCTTGCTAGAGAGATGGCTGAAGTCGATATTTTTAAGTCCTTCCACCAACACACATGCCGGATTCTATTGTGGAAGAACTCCCTTGGGTTGAAAATTCTGCTTCTTTGGATGATGGGGTGGCACAATCTGAAATTTCAAAAGATCAACCAATGCTAGATGATGTGCTTACCACTAAATCTGAAATTTTTTCTTTGGAAGACCTCCCCTCTATAGAGGAGGAATTCCTTACCCTTGAAACAGAATTTCCTCAATCACTTAGGGAGAACGAGGACCCTTCATTCGACTCTCTCGATTTCCTAAAGGAATGCATGACCCACCCCTATGATCTGGATGATGAGATGATTAAGGAGTTGGATAGTTTGTTAGACATGGTGTCGGTGCCTGAAGAACACCATTCCACTGATTTACACTCTTTACCATGGTTTGTGGAAGCACCACGCAAATCTGAATTTGTGGAGGAGACAATCCAAACTGAAAAATACTTAATGAATGTCTCTCCACCATCATGGGTTCTTCAACCCATTGAAAATTCTGATTGGGAGGACCCGATTTTAATCAATTACAACCCAATTCAGAACTTGAGGAGATATCTTTTTGCTGCTCTTATCTCCTCCTTACATGCGTGTGGTGCATACTATGATTGGACTTTCATGAAGAAACGCACACATGTATACATTCGAGCAGGACTTTGGATGGTCCTCATGAGAAACCTATTGAAATTCATGAAGATCCTGCTCAAATTTGATCATGTAGTCGATTAGACTAATCAAAGGTAGGTAGGTAGGTTAGGATTTCTTTCTGCATTTAGGATTGAATAAGTCTCATTGAGACAATGGAAGATGCTAGAATTGATCAACTTGCTACCTCAGGTACTCTCGTTCTCACTCTCCTTTGTTTTGTGTCATTGCTCTCATGTCATGCATATTGCATATCTTATTACATTGAGGACAATGTAAGATTTTGGTTGGGGGGTGAGATTCCTTAGATGAATCTACTAGCTTTTGTGACATTTCGAGCAATTATGTAGAAAATTTTTGATTTTTCTAAAATTCAAAACTCTTTTGGAAAACGTTGTTTCTATGCATTCAAGATGATACGAGTATAAGAAGAGGAGATACGAAGTGAGTGATGTTGCAAGCTTTGAATTTCTTTTAAAATAATGGTTTTATATGTGAATTCCCCTATTTATGTGAGTGATAGAAAATTTGAACACTTTTACACCTAGTTCACATTACACGATTTTCATGGGTTGAAAGGATTATGTGATTTGTGGATTAACTATACTTTGATTTAAGGTGTTGAGAAACCAAGCCGGGGTACTTTGTCCATCCTTGTCCATAGGAAAATAACGAAAGATATGGATTTCTAAAAATCCTATCTAATTTAAAAAGGAAAAGGAAAAGGAAGGATGAAATTGGGAATGATGGAAAAATGGTGGAAAATTCCGATTAGGGCTACCTACTACCAACCGGGGGATGGTCTACCCGTAACCAAAGCCGGAAATGGGACGTAGTGTGAAAGTCGTCGGAAGGACGGTAAGACAAATTCCTGTCATAGGCTTGTTGTTGCTCTGTGCACCTTGAAATCCATAGTTTAGTTGATCTATGATGAAGATGAGCCCAGAAACTCATGAGATGAACTTTCACTATGCACACTAGGGTGAATTTGTTCAAGTTCTTCTATTTATCAATCAATCAGTGGGAATTTCATATAAATACTTATTATGCTCTAAGAGTTTAAGGTTTCAACTTCTATCACCTAATTTCTCTGATTTTTATGCTTGTGTATCTTGGAATGTATAGAAGAATAGTTTATAGAGGAGAGTTGGATTTGGAGAATGAAACTTGTTTCACGCATGTTTTGCTCGGGACTAGCAAAATGCTGGTTGGGGGGTGTGTTGAGCTCTTAATTGTGCATATTTTAACCCCAATTCATCACTCATTATGCATGGTTTTCATAATTTAAAGACTAATCAAATACATGTTTTGTGGTTGTAGGAATGAGAGTTACTTTGCCCAATTGATGACCAAAAGAGCTGATTTAGAACCTTGGATGAAGACCCAAGGAGGGCTGAAGGAAGAAGGAAGCAAAGAAAGAAGCAAAGAAAGAAGAAAATAGAAGAAAGAAAGGAAGAAAACAAAAAGAAAAAGAGACCGACCGGTCTTGACCGGTCGGCCATGCTTGCTGGAGTAATGCCAAAGAGGGCCTGACCGGTCGTGACCGGTCGGCCATGCAAGTTTCAGATTCCAGATTCTAAAACAGCAATGTATTCCCGCACCTAGTTTTTCAGACCAGTTTTCTAGGCCGATCTTGATGATATTTGGAAATCCAACACATCCATGTCGAAGAGGAACTCGACGCCGAACTAACCCAAGTGGTTTCTTGTCGATCGGAGTTACGGATTGATCGTGGTGACCAAAACAATACGAACTGTCCAGAAAGTTCTAGATTTCACTGTTCCACTCTGGGCCGGTCCAGGTGGCCCATCATTGTGGATATGAAAAATCTACTTTGACCATCTTTTAGACCACATCCATATATGAATAACCACAAAAGTTTCAGATCAAAAGGGTTTGTGGTTTGATCGTATCGGTTGAAGAAAGATGGACCATCTAGAAAGCTCCAACTGCGCAGAGTTTATAAAAGCCCTAATTGTTCTAATTTTCGGACCACATTTTGAGATTGTTTTGGACAATCTAATCCATCTATCATGTAGAGGAGGAATTTTTCTACTCATGTTCAAAATTTGAGATCAATCCGACCTCTGTACACTCCGGAGCGTTGAAAGCAAGATGACTGGTTCTGAAGGTAACCGAAGTGCGCGATTTTGAGAGGCGGTCGGTGATGTGATTGGTGGGCCCATTCAGAGGATAATCTTGGAAATCTAAATCATCTATGAGGAAGATCACAGTACAAGGAAGCTACAAATCAAATTTTAAGGCAATCCGACCATTGTTTAAGCCGTACCAAGCGAAACAAATTCTGCTATGTTGCTGTACTAGTGTTGCACTATAAAAGGAGGTGCTCTCTTCTATTCCAGGAAAACCAAGGACGTGGGGAGCAAGGAGTTCAAGTCATAGGAGGCTTCCTAGCCTCCTCCAGCTAGTTTTTCTTCCTTTTCTTAGTTCTAGTTCTAGTTTTTAATATGCTTTTCATTAGCTAATCTCTTAGCTAGAGCTAAGAGGTGAACCTTATAGTTTTCTTAGATTGTTTAATTTGTTTTATTGGTTTTTAGTTTGGAATTCATGATTATGAACTAAGGTTTGAAGTTTATACAAGTTTTTAAGTAATTTTTCTTAGTCTTGTGATGACTCATTGATGTTTGGATGAATTACTTATCTTCTTAATTCGTTTGCAACAGTCTAGACCTGTATGATCCGAGGAATCGGAGTGCGCTCTAGTACTAAGTTCTTCATGAAGGGACTTCCTACCAAAGTTCTATTTTTCTGTTTTTCTGAATATGTAATGACTGTGCATGTGATTTGAATCAAGTTCAAATCCTGATCTAGCCTTGTCTTGTAAGAGGACTTGAGGATGGTTATGATTGAGAACTGGACTTATAGGAAAGGGGAATGACCTATGCAATTGAGCATGCTCAGCTCGGCCTACATTGAGTGAATCTTATGCATAGAACTTACATATTACAGAATGTTTGGTTTAACAGTTCTATCATCCGACTAGATAGACAGGAATGTCGATTCTAGTTGAGAGAATAAGAAACCATAGCGAATTATGCATCTAAGAAGAGCTATAAGTGGATCCTTAATGCTCTAGTTATCTTTTCATTATTAGATTTTCTATTTTATGTTAAAAATTAATTTCACAAACCTCTTTGATTCTAGTTATTAGGATAATTGGAATTGTTTACTTCCTTCCCTGTGGATCGACCTCGGTCTTACCGAGTTTATTACTACATCGCAACCCTACACTTGGGGAAGCGAACAATTGCCCTCAATCTTTTATTGACGATGCTTAGGAAACTTCAGGGACGAAGTTTGTTTTTAAGGGGGGTGGTTTGTAACGCCCCAGATTTTTTAGATTTATTTGAAAATTTTTGAAAATTCATTTTTAATTTATTTATTTATTAATTATCGTACATTTACCGTTGATTTGCGAATAGCGGGACATCTGTAGGAGATCCGATGGGGGACCCTTTACAAAAGTTGCTTAGAATGATCCCATAAACATTGTAGAAATATCAGATTTTAAAAATCATGCATTTTTCAGATAATTACGAAAATGCTATTAGTTAAACTTTGGTTAAGATGTCATTTTTAAGTATTATAGTTTCTGACGATCACTTTCACTCAAAATCCTGGATTTAAGCTTTTGGGCACATATTAACCATACACATCAAATTTTAGCCCTTAAATCATAGTAGAAGTGGTCCGATTGTCAAATCAGCCCCTTAACCCTTGATTTTCATGTCTATCGAGTGAGGAAAGTAGATGGTTAGTCGTAGTCGAATATTTCTCTTCATATGAGTGACTTGGATCGTATTTATCATGAACCAATAGTGTGATTTGAGTGCCCCACCTTGATAAGCATCTTTCTTATGCGCGAAGTTATCCCGTTTTAGAAATTAATGAGTTACCAACTCTTTTTAAATCTGAACCTTTCAATTTACCCACTTCTCACCATCAATCGCTTCTCAAATTTGAACTACTTATTATACTCATATGACTACGAGTTTACACAAAGTTTGGACCCCGATCTATAATCCTACACCGTTGAATCACAAAGCCAGCCCCTTTCTTTTCCGCCAAAAGTTGAAATTTCAGATCTAGGCATTTCTCACCATCAATCAACCACTAAACTTTGTACAATTATTTGCCTATCATGACTACATATTTTTTCAAAAATTGGGCCCTGATCATTAAGCGCAGACTGTTAATTGAGATCAAGCCCATTTTAGCACCCATTAGGCCATTTTCAAGGATCGGCCAATCTAGAATGTGGATCATCAAGAAATTTGCGTATTTTGACTCTACTCTTCGAGCTTGATAAGATGAACGGATTAGAATTGATCAAAGATCACCTGAATATTGAGATTTGAGAAACCCACCTCAAGAGGTTGCTACACAAGACCTCACACACCCTTCTTTTCTCTCTCCATGTACGCACATCCCTCTTGTTTACTCCCCAAGTATAGGGTTGCGAAGTAGTAATAATTCAGAAAGATCGAGTATCGTTCCCATAGAGATTTATGAATGGGTATTCTCAGAATTTGTCTAAAATAACTAATAATTAAGATCCTATTAAGCACTAAAGCTGGAAAATAGTGATTTGGGTTTAAACAGTGAATGTGTAAGGTAATATCAATCTAAAAAGGCACTGAGCGCCAAGGATCCACTTTTGATAACTTTCGATGCATCAACACAACTAGGTCTCTCATAACTCAATCGGAATCGAATTCATATCTCTATCCGATCGGAATATAGAGCGGTTCAATCAGCAATTATCCAAAACAAGTGCTTATTCATTGATTTGATTCCCACAATAATACTCAGGCCTTGGACACACTCAATTGTGTAGGCCAAGCCTCTTTCCAATCTAGTTGAGATTCACAACCATAGCTTTCATCAAATCCTGTCACTAGACTTGATTACAACTAATGATTAGAACTCTAATTAAATCAAAATCAATCAGCAAACAACTATTTCAGATTATAACAAAAGATACGAACTTTAGTTGAATGAGTTCCCACATGAAAATCAGGCCATTGTACACAAGGCAATCAAAGAGTCTACCATGCCCGGAGTCGATGATAGATCAATGAACTACACAAGCATAAACAATGCTCAGAAGCTAAATTACTAAGTTAGGATCACTAAGAATGACATGAGCCCGGAGTCATCAAGAGATCAAAGTAAAAACCCAACTAGTACTTGATTCAAACTCACATTAACTAAAATTCATCAATTAAATCATAAAAAGGAAACCTAGGTTTGCATCAATCCATTAAAAACAAATCAAAAGCTTCACCTCTTAGCCCTAGCTAAGAGGTTTTAGTTCATCTCTAACATCCTTGAACTAGAAGCCTCAAAAACATAAAAAACTACTAAAACAGGAAGAAAACTAAGAAAACTTGAAGTAGAATCTGTCTCCCAAGCAATCCCCACGTCCTAGCATGCCCTGGTATGAAGAGGAGAGTCCCTTTTATAGATTGGCGCGGAAGATTCCAGATTTAGCAAGGAATTACGCAGCTGCGCAGAGAAAATCGGAGCTTCACGCACACGCTGTTGCACTGACGACCGGTCTCACGACCGGTCTGAGACTATGGACGACCGGTCGCACGACCGGTCTCAAAACTGCAGAATCTGTCCAGAGACTTTTTGTGTTTCTGGACTATTCTTGACCTGTCTGGCAACCGATCTGGCGACTGGTCTAGTGACCGGTCTAAGATGAGAAAAACAGTCCAAAAAAATACACTGTCGACCTGTCTGGCGACTGGTATGGCGACCGGTCTACAGACAGGTCTAAGCACAAAATTTCAGATTTTCTTCATCACCTCTTCTCTTTCTTTCTTGCTTCTTTCTTCCACCTTTCGACACTTGTTCTATTGATCTTCAATGCATACAAAGTGACTCTTTTAACCATGAATTGGTGAAGTCTCATTCCCATTCCTACAAACACAAATCCATGCATTAGATTAGTCTTTAAATCATGAAACCATGCATAATGAGTGATGAATTGGGGTTAGAATACCTCTCCATATTCCTATTACGCATCTCCAAGCCCTTCTCCTAACCCTAGCCTCCATGCCCTAGAGTGAGAGAGAGAGAGAGAAGAGAAGAGAGTTCTTTCTCATATTTTTCCAGTGGCTAGGATCTTCTACAACCCTCTTCTTCTAAGTCCATCATAAGGTGAGGATTTTCCTTCAAGCCTTTCATTAATAATATTACGATAATCATAAGTTTCTTTTGTGGCATGTGAAGTTATTTCGTTTTAAATTGCTTATCCATTGCTTATCCATATAACATGTAGTTTAATATGGGATTTGTAATAAATATCATTATATGATGATGTGATTCCTTGTTTAGATTTTTCACTAAGAAGCATGTGTATTTGTGTTATTTATCTTTGTGAAATCTATGCCCTTATTTCCTTAATCTATGTTTTACAAGTAACATTGGTTTTCATATTGTGATGTGAAATATGTGTATAAGATCATCATATGTACACCCCATTATTGTATACTCTTTGTCCCTAAGTTGGTAAAATTATTCAATGTAGAGAGATGGAACCCGTGAGAGGTGTCCATGATGGAAGAATATCTCTTGACTTAACTAAGAGAATGAAGTGATTGTTTGTCAATAGATCCTTACATGTACATGATGCTTGATTGGATCCATTTACATTATATAAGTATCTTAATGAATTTGGTCATGATATACAACATCGTCTTTTTGGAACATAATGAAATCATAAAACGGGACAATGAGTGGACACTAATGGTATACAAATTCTCATGAGCCGGGGTTGGTGCTATGGACACTAATCTCGTGCTGTCAGCCTATGCTGGGTTGCTTGCGACTCCCCATAGTGACCACTGAGTTTTATTTAAACCGGTTGTATTGAAAAACACTTAAATAAAGGTGAAACTAAAGTCATGCATTCACTTGGCTCCATGTGGGTGTACGGAATTGAGAATAGGCTAGAGCTTCCTACTTCTCCCGTACACTGTCACGTGTAGATTTGGGCTATGAGCGTCCCGTTTCTCACTTGGTCGGGCAAAACTATGGGCTTGTGCGTCCCAGGAACCTCTGGTGACTAGTGGCTAGCATGAAGTCATAATAGGGAGTCTTCCACTTCATGTATTGTGATTCTAGCCAGGGTGCCTTAGCCAGAGCATGCATTCCATGCATCGCATTAACAAAGATTTTTAGTTGGTTGTTTTGATTTGATTCAATGATAATATACTGCTTGGGTTTACTCTGTACCGTTATTATTATTCTTGATTGTCTTGGAGGAAATATTCCCCACTATGATAGCGTTTAACGCTATCCCAAACACAATTTAGATGATGCAGGTGAAGATCCAGGTATTGAACCCGATTTTTAAGGAAAAGAGTTCGATGGTTCGTACGATCACATGGTGAATGACAATGTTAGAGAAACTTAATTGATGTTATCATTTATTAAATATTTCTTTTGAGTAGTTGATATATTTATGGAATTGTAATAAGTCTTCAAGAGAAGACATGGTTTGGTATTTTGATTAATTAGTATGAACATTGGTTGGTTCCCTTATTTGAACATTGATGATGAAGTGGTAAGTTTGATAGAATAAAATGAATATTTGTTTCCGCCATTGTGCTTGAATGCTATATTTCATTATTTGACAAATCAATTAGTCCATGATTTACTTGGGAATTCGGCCGTCGTGTTATACACGAGAGTAAAAAATCTCGGGTCGTTACAATCTGCCATATGTAAAACTAATGTACATGATTCACTCAATGCAAGCTAGGACGAGCATACTCAATTGCATAGTCAGTCCCAATTCCAATAGACTAACTTCACAATCATAACCATCATTAAGTCCTGTCACAAGACAAAGCTAGATCATGATTTGAACTTGATTCAAATCACATGCACAGTCCCACATACCACAGATTTTCAGAAAAAGTAGAACTTTGGTAGGAAGTTCCCACATGAAGATCATAGTACTAGAGCGTACTCCAATTCCTCGGATCATACAGGTCTAGACTAGCACACAACCATTAAGAACTCAAGCAATTCTCCCAAACATCCATGAATCATCATAAGACTAAGAAAAACTACTTGGAACTTGTATTAACTTCAAACCATTGTTCATAAACATGAAATCCAACTTTAAAACCAACTTAAACGAATTGAAAACATCTTAGACTCATTACAAGCTTCACCTCTTAGCCCTAGCTAAGAGGTTTAGCCGTTCATGATCCAAGGAAATATGAAACAACTAAGAAAAGCATAAAAACGAGAAACAAACTAGAAGGAGTTGTGGAACTCTGAAATCCACTTCCGCCGCCTCCCACCTTGCTCAAACCCTTCTAAGATACCTTAGGAACGATCCCTAGGTGTCCTTTTATAGTGGGGAGGCTCCGCAACATCAGAATATTCTCGAATTTGTGTAAGGTTACGCAATGCGCAGAGAAATCCGGCACCAAAAACAGAAATTTCTGTTTTAAATACATGGCCGACCGGTCGGACTGGCTTGGCTGACAGGTCACGACCGGTCGGACTGGCAATCCCATCAGTCCAGCGTGCACAGGGCCTGTTGGCCGACCGGTCACGACCGGTCGGACCATCTTCAATAACAATCCAGCGAGCTCAGCAGGGTCGCCGACCCGTTGGCCGACCGGTCGGACCGACTGGTCCTTTTGCCCAGTGAGTTCCACAAGGGCTGGCAGGTCGGCCGACCAGTCTAGGCCAGTCGGCCCTTGAACAATTCCTTCTTTTCTTCTTTTCTTTCTTTTCTTTTCTCCCTCTTTCTTCTTTGGTCTTTGGTCCACCTTGGGCCTTCATTCAAAGGGTCCTAATGTAACATTTTTGGTCTCCAATGGGATGAAGTCCCTCTCATTCCTGCAATCATAGAATCATGTATTAAATCAGTCGTTAATTCATGAAAACCTTGCATAATGAGTGATGAATTAGGGTTAGAATATACACAATTAAGAGCTCAACACACCCCCCAACTAGCATTTTGCTAGTCCGGAGCAAAATATGCGTGAAACCAATTCCATTCTCCAAAACCCAACTCTCTTTTAGAAACCATTCTTCTATAGATCCCAAAACACACAAGTGTAAGATTCAAAAAGATTAGGTGATAGAGGTTGAAACCGTAAACTCTCAAAGCATAATAAATATCCATATGAAACTCCTACTGATTGGTTGATAAATAGAAGAGTTTGAACAAATTCAACCTAGTGTGCATTGTGAAAATTCATCTCATGAGTTTCCAGGATTATCTTCTTCATAGATCTACTAGACTATAGATCACAAGGTATATAAAGCAACACAAGTCCATGACGGGAATTTACCTTACTGTCCTTCCGACGGCTTTCACACTATGTTCATTTCCGGCTTTGGTTACGGGTAGACCATCCCCCGGTTGGTAATAGGTAGCCCTAATCGGAATTTTCCACCATTTTTCCATCATTCCCAATTTCATCATTCATTTTCCTTTTTCTTTTGAATTAGATAGGATTTTTAGAAATCCATATCTTTCATTATTTTCCCATGGACAAGGATGGACAAAGTACCCCGGCTTGGTTTCTCAACACCTTGAATCAAAATCTAACTAATCCACAAATCACATAATCCCTTCAACCCGTGAAAATCATGTATTGTGAACTAGGTGTAAGAGTGTTCAAATTTTTCTATCAATCAATCACAAAAATAGAGGAAGTCACATATAAAACCATTATGCTATGAGAAATTCAAAACTTACAACCTCATACACTTCATATCTCCTCCTCTTAAACTCATATAATCTTGAATGCATAGAAACAAAGTTTTCCAAAAGAGTTTTGAATTTTAGGAAAATCGAAAAATTTCTACATAATTGCTTGAAATGTTACAAAACGCTGGATTCATCCAGGTGATCCTACACCCCCCAACCAAATCTTGCATTGTCCTCAATGTAAAAGATGTGCAATGAACAAAACATGAGAGCAATTTGAACATAAAAGGGAGTGAGGAATGATAGTACCTGAGAGAGTGAAAAGTGGAATTCTTCCTCCTTCTAACAAACCTATGAAAAATAAACAGAAGCAACCAAATCCTAACCCTAACTACTCTACACCTCCATTAGACTAGGAGATCAATCATCTTGATACACAGGATCAGTCAGAGGTATTGACATACCTTCTGAAGGAAACTTCTCAAAGAACGGCTTTAATCGCTGACCATTCACCTTAAAAATGTTGCCGTTCCTTGGATTTAACAACTCGATAGTCCCATATGGATAGACAGTTTGCACAATGTAGGGACCGGTCCATCGAGATCTCAATTTTCCTGGAAATAAATGTAGGCGGGAATTATACAGAAGGACTTTTTGATTGATCATGAATGTCTTACGAAGAATGTTCTTATCATGGAATATCTTCATCTTGTCCTTGTAAATTCTCGCATTTTCATATGCTTCGTTCCGGATTTCTGCAAGTTTATTCAATTGTAGTTTGCGCAACGAGCTCACCTTGTCAGAATCAAAATTCATCTTGTTAATTGCCCAATATACCCTATGTTCCAACTCCACAGGCAAGTGACAAGCCTTCCCATAGACAAGTCTATAGGGAGACATTCCAATAGGGGTCTTAAAAGTAGTACGGTAAGCCCAAAGCGCATCGGTAAGCCGAAGCGACCAATCCTTGTGATTGGGGTTCACCGTTTTCTCTAAAATGTGTTTAATCTCCCTATTGGATATCTCAGCTTGTCCACTAGTTTGTGGGTGATAAGGAGTGCTCACTTTGTGTGTTACGCCATATTTCTTCATTAAAGTTTCAAAAGGACGATTACAAAAGTGAGACCCTCCATCACTTATGATGACTCGAGGTGTTCCAAACCGGGAAAGAATATTCTCTTTTAAGAAGCGAATGACCATTTTATGGTCATTATTCCGGCAAGGGATGGCCTCGACCCATTTGGATACATAGTCAACGGCAAGCAAGATGTATGCGTTTCCAAGAGAAGATGGGAATGGACCCATGAAATCGATGCCCCAACAATAAAATTTTTTTATTATGAAGATAGGATTGAGTGGCATTATATTTCTATGGGAGATTCCTCCCAATTTCTGACAAGGTTCACATGTTTTGCAAAACTCATGTGTGTCTTTGAACATAGTGGGCCAATAAAACCCACATTGTAGAATTTTTGCTGTGGTCTTTTTAGCCGAAAAGTGGCCACATGCCTGAGAATGACAGAAGGAGATGATACTTTGTTGTTCATCATCTGGCACACATCTCCTTATGATTTGATCGGGACAATACTTGAATAATTATGGGTCATCCCATAGGAATTTTTCATACCTCAGTGAAGAATTTATCCTTATCTTGCTTTTTCCAATGTGTAGGAATCGTACCTGTAGCAAGATAGTTAGCAATGTCCGCATACCATGGCAATTGGGAAACAACAAAAAAATGTTCATCAGGGAACATGTCATTGATCGCGGTCGTTTCAGGGGAATCAGTGAGGACAAGTTGAGAGACATGGTCAGCCACTACATTTTCTACTCCTTTCTTATCACGTATCTCTATGTCAAATTCCTTGAGTAGAAGGATCCATCTTAACAACCGTGGTTTAGCATCCTTCTTAGAGAGAAGGTACTTAAGCGCGGCATGGTCAGTAAATATGATGATCTTGGATCCAATCAAGTAGGACCTAAACTTGTCCAAGGCAAAAACTACGGCTAAAAGTTCTTTTCTGTAGTAGTGTAGTTTGCTTGGGCTGAGTTTAAGGTTCTACTTGCATAGTAGATAACACATGGCTTCTTCTCTTTTCGTTGGCCTAGCACGGCTCCAAAGCATAGTCGCTTGCGTTGCACATAATTTCAAAAGGAAGGCTCCAATCAGGTGGTTGCATTATGGGAGCACATGTCAACATACCTTTAAGTGTGGTAAAGGCCTTTTGACAATCTTGATTCCACTCGAAGGAATTCTCCTTTTGAAGTAGGTTACATAAAGGACGAGAGAGTGAACTAAAGTCCTTTATAAACCGTCTATAAAATCCTGCGTGTCCCAAAAAGGACCGCACATCGCGTATGCTCTTGGGTGGCTGAAGGTTAGAAATAAGATCGATTTTCGCTTTATCCACCTCGATTCCATTTTGTGAAATGATGTGACCAAGTACAATCCCCTTTTGAACCATAAAGTGACACTTTTCCCAATTCAGAACAAGGTTCTTCTCTTCACATCTTTTCAGCACAGATTTTAAGTGCACAAGGCACTCATCAAAGCTACAACCAAATACTGAAAAATCATCCATGAAGACTTTGAGAATTGTCCCCACCATATCAGAAAAATACACATCATACAACGTTGAAAGGTGGCAGGGGCATTACATAGTCCAAACGGCATCCGTCATTTTCTTGGTCTTCACAAGCGATCTCTATTTGGTTGTACCCTGAATAGCCATCAAAGAAGCAAAAATGGGAATGACCCGCCAACCTTTCTAAAATTTGATCAACAAACGGTAGGGGGAAGTGGTCTTTCCTCGTGACAGTGTTTAGCTTCCTGTAGTCAATGCACATTTTCCAACCGGTAGTGACTCTGGTTGGTACGAGTTCATTATTGCCATTGGCTACGATGGTTATTCCGGACTTCTTAGGCACCACTTGAGTTGGACTCACCCAATGACTATAGGGTATTGGGTAAATAATACCCACATCCAATAGTTATCACTTCGGCCTTAACCACATCCTTCATGTTTGGAATGAGTCGTCTTTGTGGTTGCCTAGATGTCTTCGCATTCTCCTCAGGGTGTATGTGTTCATCCCCAAGTGTAGGGTTGCGAAGTAGTAATAATTCGGAAAGACCGAGTATCGTTCCCACAGAGATTTATGAATGGGTATTCTTAGATTTTGTCTAAAACAACTAGTAATTAAGATCCTATTAAGAACTAAAACTAGAAAATAGTGATCTGGGTTTAAACAGTGAATGTGTAAGGTAATATCAATCTAAAAAGGCACTAGAGCGCCAAGGATCCACTTTTGATAAGTTTCAATGCATCAACACAACTACGTCTCTCACAACACAATCGGCATCGAATTCATATCTCTATCCGATCGGAATATAGAATGGTTCAATTAACAATTATCCAAAATAAGTGCTTATTCATTGATTCAATTCCCACATCAATGCTCAGGCCTTGGGCACACTCAATTGTGTAGGCCAAGTCTCTTTCCAATCTAATTGAGATTCACAGCCATAGCTTTCATCAAATCCTGTCACTAGACTTGATTACAACTAATGATTAGAACTCTAATTAAATCAAAATCAATCAATAAACAACTATTTCAGATTACTACAAAAGATATGAACTTTAGTTGAATGAGTTCCCACATGAAAATCAGGCCATTGCATACAAGGTAATCAAAGAATCTACCATGCCCGGAGTCGATGATAGATCAATGAACTACACAAGCATAAACAATGCTCAGAAGCTAAATTACTAAGTTAGGATCACTAAGAATCACATGAGCCCGGAGTCATCAAGAGATCAAAGTAAAAACCCAACTAGTACTTGATTCAAACTCACATTACCTAAAATTCATCAATTAAATCATAAAAAGGAAACCTAGGTTGCATCAATCCATCAAAAACGAATCAAAAGCTTCACCTCTTAGCCCTAGCTAAGAGGTTTTAGTTCATCTCTAACATCCTTGAACTAGAAGCCTCAAAAACATAAAAACTACTAAAATAGGAAGAAAACTAAGAAAACTCGAAGTAGAATCCATCTCCCAAGCAATCCCCACGTCCTAGCATGCTTTGGTATGAAGGGAAGAAGTCCTTTTATAGCTTGGAGGTGTCCATTACGCAAGAAACTTCCAGATTGCGCGTAAACTTACGAACTTGCGCAGAGAAATTCAGCGCCCAGAATAGAAAGTTGCCCGTTTTGTATGGCCGACCGGTCACGACCGGTCGGACCTGATAGTCTCATCAGTCCAGCGAGCTCTAGATCCCTCAGACCTATTGGCCGACCGGTCATGACCGGTCGGACTGTGCATTTTGACATCCTTGTCCTCCAATGATGTGTGGCCGACCGGTCTTGACCGGTCTGGCTCCTTTGGCCGACCGGTCAAGACCGGTCTAGGCCCTCTTCCTTCCCCACTGTGCTTTCTCCAAAAGGGGCTATTTCGAAGCCTTGGATGAAGATACAATGTGGACCAAAGAAAGGAGAAAGCAAAGAAAGAAAAGAAAATCTTAAGTGAAGTCATTCTTATTCCTACAATTACAAATCCATGCACTAAATTAGTCTTTAAATCATGAAACCATGCATGATGAGTGATGAATTGGGGTTAGAATATGCACAATTAAGAGCTCAACAAACCCCCAACCAGCATTTTGCTAGTCCCGAGCAAAACATGCGTGAAACAAGTTTCATTCTCCAAAACCCAACTCTCCTCTAGAAACTATTCTTCCATACATTCCAAGACACATAAGCGTAAAAATCAGAGAAATTAGGTGATAGAGGTTGAAACCTTAAACTCTCAGAACATAATAAGTGTTTATATGAAATTCTCGCTAATTGATTGACAAATAGAAGAACTTGAACAAATTCAACCTAGTGTGCATAGTGAAGGTTCATCTCATGAGTTTCCGGGATTATCTTCTTCATAAATCAACTAAACTATCGATCTCAAGGTGCATAGAGCAACAACAAGCCTATGACAGGAATTTGCCTTACCGTCCTTCCAACGACTTTCACACTGTGTCCCATTTTCGGCTTTGGTTACAGGTAGACCATCCCCCGGTTGGTAGTAGGTAGCCCTAATCGGAATTTCCACCATTTTTCCATCATTCCCAATTTCATCCTTCCTTTTCCTTTTTCTTTTACATTAGATAGGATTTTTAGAAATCCATATCTTTTGTTATTTTCCCATGGACAAGGATGGACAAAGTACCCCGGCTTGGTTTCTCAATACCTTAAATCAAGGTCTAGTTAATCCATAAATCACATGATCCTTTCAAATCATGAAAATCGTGTAATGTGAACTAGGTGCAAAAGGTGTTCAAATTTTTTATCAATCATAAAAATAGGTGAATTCACATATAAAACCATTATATTAAGAGAAATTCAAAGCTTGCAACATCCCTCACTTCGTATCTCATCTTCTTATACCCATGCTATCTCGAATGCATAGAATCAAAGTTTTCCAAAAGAGTTTTGAATTTTAGAAAAATCAAAAAATTTCTACATCATTGCTCGAAATGTCACAAAAGCTAGCAGATTCATCATCTAAGGAATCTCTCACCCCCTAACCAAAACTTTACATTGTCTTCAATGTAATAAACTATGGAATATGCATGACATGAGAGCAATGACATAAAACAAAGGAGAGTGAGAAAGAGAGATATCACCTGAAGCATATATTTTATGGTAAGATTAGCTTTTGGAGATGGGTTACTTCACAACTAAATCAACTGATCAAAATAAATCCTAATGGGAAATCATTTTAGGAAACTATTTAAAATCATCCTCCGTCAGACTAGGAGGTTAATCCCAACAACTCATCCAAAAGCATAAAGTCAAGTAGAATCATTAGATGGATCAAAAGGTTTCGCAGTAAGGTCATCCAATATCCTGCTTTACAATGTACATGTGTGTGAGTGATAGAGATAAGCCACTCGAAATCCCTAAAAGGAATTTCAGCGGGTTCCTTAATGTTTTCACCACATGTATAAGAGGAGACATCATCATATTTATCAGAAGAAATATGTCTCCATTCAGATTTTCCTGGGCATTGATATTGAAAGTATGGATCATCCTAAGGTTGGTGGAGTTCGGTATGCATGATCCACAAAGGTGTGGAAATATGAATTGATTTCTTAGTACAACAAGGTGTTGTTTCCACATCCTTCTCTTGGCAAGCGTCATATGCCGATACCGACTCAAAAATTGTGACCATATCCCTTATCATATCATCGTTCTCATCAAGGGAGTAAGTCATATCATCATCTAAGTGACAGGAGTAAAAAGGTGAGAGGGACTCATTTTTTACAATAGAATTAATCATGTTTATTTCGTGGACCTCCTCATCCTCATCCTCTTGTTGGTTGTCAATATTGAAAGCATTCAACTCAATCGTCATATTGCCAAAAGACATTTGTATGACCCCACTCCTACAATTGATGATAGCATTTGATGTAGCTACGAATGGACGGCCAAGTATGACAGGAATTTGAGGGTCAATATTAACCATGGGTCTCTTGTCCAAGACAATAAAGTCCACCGGGTAGTAAACTTTGTCAACTTGGACAAGAACGTCCTCAATCACCCCTCTCGGAATATGAATCGATCGGTCAGCAAGTTGTAATGTGGTTTTGGTGGGTTTCAATTCACCTAAACCCAATTGTTCATAGACCGAAAAGGGAATTAAGTTCACACTTGCCCCTAGATCAAGTAGAGCATGTTTCACCCGGTAGTCTCCAATCACACATGATATTGTTGGACAACCGGGATCTTTGTATTTCTTGGGCATCCCGTGGTTGATAATGGCACTTACATTCTCTGTAAAAAATGCCTTCTTTTGCACATGTATTTTTCTTTTGACCGTGCAAAGGTCTTTTAAAAATTTAGCATATGACGGTATCTGTTTAATGGCATCCAACAATGGGATGTTGATTTTGACTTGCTTGAAAACCTCCAAAAATTCCTGATATTTATCTTGAGGTTTGGCTGAAATCAAGCGTTGGGGGAATGGAGCAACGGGCCTATATTCTTTCAATGGCTCTTTTTCAATCATGGCGGTGCTAGGTCCATCATCCTCTTTGGAAGATACCAGATCATTAGGCGTTGAAACCTTCACCGGATCAGATCTTTCAATAATTTTACCACTTCTAAGAGTGGTGATGGCCTTAGCATGTTCCATATGTTGGTTAGAAGAACTAGGCACGCTTATTTTGCATTGTGGTTTTGGATTTGATATGGGTTGGGCTGGAAGAATCCCTTCCCTTGCGTTTAAGCGAGCCTTGATTTCCTCCACCGAATTTTTAAGCTCAAGCATTATCGTATGGTTGGATTGATTTATTTGAGCTTGGCCTTCCATGAATGCTTTCAAAGTATCCTCTATAGGCACCATGAATGCTTTCAAAGTATCCTCTATAGGCATTTGAGGTGGGGCCATAGGAATTTGTATTGGGGGCCCCCTTTGAGGATTATTTTGATTAGCTATGTTTCCATTCGCCCAATTGAAGTTTGGGTTGTTTCTCCAACTAGAATTGTTCGTGTTTGAATTTGGAGTACTAAAAGGTCATTGATAACTATTCAAAGCATTTGATTGTTCAAATAAAAGTTCTCGAAACGCATAGATTGTTGGACAATCTAGCGTTTGATGCACATTGGACGCACAAATACCATAAATAGTTTTAACAGCCCCCTTTTGTTGGGTTGTGTCCACTTTCTTTAGTTCCATCTCCTCGACCTTTCGTGTGAGTTTAGCCACTCTAGAACCTAGATCATCTTGCTCATTTAAAACATAAATTTCTCCATTTTCCTTGGCTTGGGGTTGTTTTGAACTTATTGGCTTAGATGTATCCCATGCTTGTGTGTCTTCAGCCAACATGTCAAAATAATCCCAAGCTTCCTCCGTTTCCTTGTTCATGAACTCCCCATTGCACATCATCTCCATAAATTGGAGCATGGTTAAGTTTAATCCATCATAGAAGAAACTAATCAACCTCCACCGTTCATAGCCATGATGTGGGCATGCATTTAATAGTTCCTTATACCTTTCCAACATTGGAAAAAGGTTTCTTCTTCTTTTTGGGCGAAGTTCATTATGGCCCTTCTTAGTGCATTGGTTCGATGAGTAGGGAAGAATTTTTTTAAGAAACTCCCTAGTCATCTCAGCCCATGTCCCAATAGACCTTGGCCTTAAGGAATGTAGCCATGATTTGGCCTTCTCTTTTAAGGAAAAAGGGAATAATTTGAGTTTTATTGTATCCTTGGTTACATTGTCATAGTTTATTGTGGCAATAACCTCTTCAAATTCCTTAATATGTAGATACGCGCTCTCAGAGTCGAGTCCATGGAATCTAGGAAGAAGTTGGATCAACCCCGGTTTAAAATCAATGTTTCCCACATTGTGAGGGAAAATTACGCAAGAGGGAGTATGTTCGCTCGCCTCAAGTGTAAGGCTGCGATGTAGTAACAAATCTCGGTAAGACCGAGGTCGATCCACAGGGAATTAGAAACAACTTCCAAACTACTCCAGCAACTCAGTTTTTGGAAGAAAATTAGGTTTAATTGGGTAATTAACTAAAACAGCAACTTAATGGAAATTCAGTGATTTAAAGTACTAAGGCATTCAAGGATCCACTTGTAGCAATCCCATGTCAATTCAATTAATCCAAGTGGAGAACACAACTAGATTTGAAGTCCTATCTCTCATCTAGTTGGAAAATAAAGCATTCACGCACATTCAATCCAAATCAAGTTGAACTTCCACATTCAAGTCCCATACAATCAATGTAGAATTCAAATCCATAGCCTGCAGAGTAACAGCCATGCCTATGGACTATGGCCTACTCAAGGATTACTATAATTTGAATCTTAGACAAGCATCATATGATAATCTCAGAGAATTGCAAGGAATTCATGTCCAGAGCACATGAACTCTCATAAAACATCTCAAACTACCACTTTAAGAACTAGAACATGAGAAAAATCCAAACTTGAATTAAGAAGTACTTGAATTAAACTGAATCCAACATAGAATTAGCTACAAGCTTCACCTCTCAGCCTTAGCTGAGAGGTTCTAGCCGAGCATATTCATGCTATAACTAAAAACTCTTAATGAAAGCATAAAACTAGAAAAACCGAAAATAGGAGAGTTGCAGACGCTCCACAACAGCTTCCCCTCCTTAGAACCACGTCCCTTAGCTTCTATGATCCCTAGGAAGAGCCCCTAGGTGTCCTTTTATAGTAAGAAAGCTCTCTTGCGTCGGAAACCTCTAGAATCTGTGAAAGGTTACACAGTGCGCAGCAGTTTTCGAAGTCTCGATTTAGAAAGGACTCTGTTTACGCAGAGCCGACCGGTCTAGACTGGTCGGACTGGTCTTTTAAACAGTCCAGAGAGTACAGCCGACCGGTCAAGACCGGTCGGACTGATCTGCCCAGCAGTCCAGTGAGCTTAGCCGACCGGTCAAGACCGGTCGGTCTCTCTTCAATACGTCCAGTGTACATGGCCGACCGGTCAAGGCCCGTCGGTCTGGTCTTCATGTTGATCAGCATGCGTGGCCGACCGGTCAAGACCGGTCTGGCTCTTCTCCCCTTTGTCCAGTGTGCATGGCCGACCGGTCAAGACCGGTCGGTCCTGCTTCCTTTTTGCCTAGAGATGTGGCTGACCGGTCGGACGACCGGTCGGCTTTGTTTTTCTTCATCTTTTTCTTCTTTTCTTCATTCTCTTTTCTCCCTCTTTCTTCTTCTTTCTTTGGTCCATCTTAGATCGTCCTCCAATGTCGTCAAATAACCCTTTTTAAGCTCCAATTGGATGAAGTCTGCTCTCATCCCTACAATCACAAAATATGTGTTAGATGGGCTTTTAAATCATGAAAATCATGCAAACCATGTCATGTAATGGGCAATGCAATGTATAAATTGGAGGTTCAACACACCCCCCAACCAGCTTTTTGCTAGTCCCGAGCAAAACATGCGTGAAATAATTTCAAACCTCCAAACCCAACTCTCTTCCAGAAAACATGTTTCTATCCACTCCAAGATGTACAAGTGTAAGATTTGGAAAAATTAGGTGATAGAAGCTGAAACCTTGGACTCTCAAAACATAAGAGGTGTCTACATGAAATTCCCGCTGATTGATTGAAAAATAGAAGAACTCGAACAAATTCAACCTGGTGTGCATAGTGAAAGTTCATCTCATGAGTTCCTGGGATCATCTTCTTCATAGATTAAGTAAACCAAGGATTTTAAAGTGCACTGGGCAGCAACAAACCTATGACAGGAATTTACCTTACCGTCCTTCCGACGGCTTTCACACTACGTCCCATTTCCGGCTTTGGTTACGGTTCGACCATCCCCCGGTTGGTAATAGGTAGCCCTTTTCGGAATTTTCCACCATTTTTCTTTCCTTCCCGATTTCATCCTTTCTTTCCTTTTTCTTTTAAATTAGATAGGATTTTTAGAAATCCATATCTTCTGTTATTTTCCCATGGACAAGGATGGACAAAATACCCCGGCTTGGCTACTCAACACCTTTAAATTAAAGTCTAGCTAATCCACAAATCACATAAACCTGTCAACTCATGAAAATCGTGTAATGTGAACTTGGTGTAAAGGTGTTCAAATTTTCTATCAATCGCAACAATAGGGGGACTAACATATAAAACCATTATGTTGGGAGAAATTCAAGACCTACAACATCACACACTTCGTAGCTCTTCTTCTTATTATACTCAAAGTATCTCAAATGTATAGAAACAAGATTTCCTAAAAGAGTTTTGAGATGTTTAGAAAATTCGAAAAAAATTTGCGCATATGAAGCTCGAAATGTTGCAATATGCTAGATGAGGAATCTCATCTCACCCCCCAACCAAATCTTGCATTGTCCTCAATGTAAAAGATATGCAATTAGCATGGACATGAGAGCAATGGTAAACTATGAGAGAGTGAGAATCAATAGTACCTGAGAGAGCGATCATGGAAGTCTCCAACCCAACAACTAAACCCTACTAAAAGAGTAAAACTAAAGAAAACCTACCTATGCTATACCTCCATCAGACTAGGAGATCAATCATCCTGATAGACAAGATCGTTTAGAGTGATGGACATGTCCTCTGAATCAAATTTCTCAACAAATGGTTTAAGGCGTTGTCCATTAACTTTAAAACAGTTACCATTTGCTGCATTTTCAATCTCAACAGCCCCATGAGGAAAAATTTCTTTGATAATATATGGGCCGGTCCATCGAGATCATAATTTTCTCGGAAAAAGATGAAGTCGGGAATTATACAAGTGTACTTTTTATCCTTCATGGAAAGATTTCCTGAAGATGTGTTTGTCATGGAAAGCCTTCATCTTACTCTTGTAAATTTTTGAGTTCTCATATGCATCGTTCCGAATTTCATCAAGTTCATTTAATTGAAGTTTGTGAAGCGAGCTAGCCTTGTCCATGTCAAGATTTAAAGCTCGAATTGCCCAATAGGCTTTGTGTTCTATCTCCACAGGCAAGTGGCAAGCTTTCCCATAGACAAGTCTATAAGGGGACATTCCAATGGGTGTCTTGTAGGTGGTACGGTGAGCCCAAAGTGCATCATATAATCTTAGGGACCAATCCTTACGATCCGGTCTCACCGTCTTTTCCAAAATCTGCTTGATTTTCCTATTGGAGATTTCAGCTTGCCCACTTGTTTGTGGGTGGTATGGGGTACTCACTTTGTGACTAATACCATATTTCTTCATTAAAGTTTCGAAAGGTCTATTGCAAAAGTGAGAACCACCATCACTAATGATGGCCCGAGGCGTCCCAAATCTAGAAAGTATGTTTTCTTTGAGGAACTTGAGAACCGTACGATGATCGTTGGTTCTACATGGGATAGCCTCTATCCATTTAGACACATAGTCTACGGCAAGCAAAATATAGACATGTCCAAAAGATGAGGGGAATGGTCCCATGAAATCGATGCCCCAACAGTCAAAGACTTCAAGATGTTGAATTGGGGTGAGAGGCATCATATTTCGACGGGATAATCCTCCTAACTTCTGGCAGCGCTCGCATGCTTTGCAAAACTCGTGGGTGTCCTTAAATAGCGTGGGCCAATAAAAACCACACTGCGGAATTTTCGCAGTTGTTTTCTTGGCTGAAAAATGACCCCCACATGCTTGATCATGACAAAAGGAGATGACTGAATTATGTTCATCATCGGGGACGCATCTCCTTATAATTTGGTCTGGGCAATATTTAAACAATAGAGGTTCATCCCAGAAAAATCTGCGCACTTCCCTTAGAAATTTACGTTTGTCCTGCGCAGTCCAATGGATCGTCATCGCACCTGTGGAAAGATAATTGGCTATATCAGCGTACCATGGTGGATGCATAGCAACAAAGAGTTGCTCATCAGGGAATGAGTCCTCAATAGGTGACTCGTCAATGGAATTTGGTAGGACTAGACGGGATAGATGATCCGCGACCACATTTTCTACCCCCTTCTTGTCTTTGATCTCCAAGTCGAATTCTTGAAGGAGTAGGATCCATCTAAGCAAACGGGGCTTAGCATCCTTCTTAGAAAGAAGGTGTTTCAGCGCCGCATGATCCGTATAAACAATAACTTTGGATCCTATTAAATATGGCCTGAATTTGTCCAAGGCAAAAATGACAGCTAGGAGCTCTTTCTCCGTAGTCGAATAATTAACTTGGGCGGGATTCAAGGTCCTACTTGCATAGTAGATAACATGGGGCTTTTTATCCTTCTTTTTCCTAACACCGCCCCAATAGCAAAATCGCTCGCATCGCACATCAACTCAAAAGGAATGGACCAATCTGGTGGTTGCATGATAGGAGCGGTTGTCAACATGTCTTTTAGCTTTGAAAAAGCTAATTGACATTCAGCACTCCACTCAAATTGGTTCTCCTTTTGTAGAAGGTTGCATAAAGGCCTTGAGATATGACTAAAATCCTTTATAAACCTTCTATAGAAACCGACGTGTCTAAGGAAGGACCGCACATCGCGTATGCTTTTGGGTGGTGGTAGATTGGAAATTATGTCAATTTTTGCCCTGTCTACCTCTATTCCATTGGACGAGATGATATGTCCAAGGACTATTCCTCTTTGTACCATGAAATGGCACTTTTCCTAGTTTAATGCAAGTTTCTTCTCCTCACACCTCATCAAGACCAACTTCAAGTGCTTGAGGCACTCATCAAACGTACAACCAAAAACAGAAAAGTCGTCCATGAACACCTCAAGAAACTCACCCACCATGTCGGAGAAAATACTCAACATGCATCGTTGGAATGTGGCGGGTGCATTACATAACCCGAATGGCATCCTTCGGTAAGCGAAGGTGCCAAATGGGCATGTAAATGTGGTTTTCTCTTGGTCCTCTGGGGATATCTCAATTTGGTTGTATCCGGAATAGCCATCTAGGAAGCAATAATAGGAATGGCCTGCCAACCTCTCCAAAATTTGATCCATAAATGGGAGAGGGAAGTGATCTTTCCTAGTAACCGTGTTGAGCTTCCTATAATCAATGCACATACGCCAACCGGTGGTCACCCTAGTCGGTATAAGCTCGTTGTTGGCGTTTTCAATGATGGTAATACCGGATTTCTTGGGGACAACTTGGGTAGGACTCACCCATTGGCTATCTGAGATGGGGTAGATAATACGCACATCCAATAGCTTTAACACCTCGGCTTTGACAACCTCCATCATGTTTGAATTTAACCGTCTTTAAGGTTGTCGAGTCGTTTTTGCATTTTCTTCAAGGTGTAGTCGGTGAGTACAAACTAAAGGATCTATCCCTTTGAGATCCGCTATTGTCCAACCTATGGCTTCCCTATGTTCTTTGAGTAACTCAATCAACTTGAGCTCTTGGTCTTTCTCTAGGTGGGAGGCAATGACAACTGGGAATGTTTCCTCTTGACCCAAATATACGTATTTAAGCTCAAACGGCAATGGTTTAAGGTCAAGCTTCGGTGGTTTGATGTTAGACGGTAGAGGCCTTAATGTGGTTGGTGGCAATTTTTCAAAATGGGGCCTCCACCGGCTAGTACTAACTACCGGTCTCTCTATATTTAATGCCTTCACAATTTCACTAATGATGGGGTCTTCAGAATCCATGAAATGTGCGAAGCATGTCTCCAAGCTTTCTAGTGGTTCAAGTTGGAGGAGTTCTTCTTCTTCAAAAGTTTCAAGCATGTTTACCTCGAAGAACTCATCATCATCGACATCCCTATGTCTTTTTCCCAAGTGAAACACATTCACCTCTAGTGTCATGTTTCCAAAAGATAGTTGCATCACCCCATTCCGGCATTTGATGATTGCGTTTGATGTGGCAAGGAATGGGCGGCCTAATATTACCGGTATTTGAGTGCTAGCATCTAAAACCGGTTGTGTGTCCAAGACGATAAAATCTACTGGGTAGTAGAATTTGTCAACTTGGACTAGAACATCCTCAACTATCTCCCTCGGTACACGGATAGATCTATCAGCGAGTTGCAACGTGGTTTTGGTGGGTTTTAATTCACCAAGACCCAATTGCTCATAAACCGAGTATGGGATCAAGTTCACACTCGCCCCCAAATCTAACAAGGCACGCTCAATCCGGTAGTCTCCAATGATACATGAGACGGTGGGACTACCGGGATCTTTGAATTTTGGGGGGGTCTTTTGAGTGAGGATGGCACTCACTTGCTCAGTTAAGAAGGCCTTTTGCTGCACATTATATTTGCGTTTTGTTGTGCATAGGTCTTTTAGAAACTTGGCATAAGAGGGAATTTGTTTGATGGCATCAAGCAAAGGGATATTAATCTTGACTTGTCTGAAAATCTCTAGAATATCATGAGAATTTGGGAGAGATTTTGGGGCAACCAACCTTGAAGGGAATGGTGCTACGGGCTTATAAATGCGTTCCGGTTGTTGTGGGGCTAAGTTAGATCCATCTTCATCCTCAGACTTTACCGGATCATTAGGCTCATCGGCCTTCACCGGAATAGTTTTGTCAATTTGTTTACCACTTCTAAGGGTGGTGATGGATTTGGCTTGCTCCATGTTTTGGTTGGAAGAATTAGGGATGCTTACTTCATGTACTTGCTTTGGATTGGGCTGAGGTTGGGCCGGAAAGGTCCCTTCCCTAGCATTCAAGCGTCCCTTAATCTCATCAACCGAGACTTTAAGCTCTTGGAGATTTGTTTGATTGATTTACGTTTGCCCTTGTATAAACGCCTTCAAGGTATCCTCCATTGAGAGTTGAGGTGGGGCCATATTTTGCATGGGTGGCCCTCTTTGAAAATTGGTAGGATTGCCCGTAGGAGCATTCTTCCAACTAAAATTTGGGTGGTTCTTCCAACTCTCATTGTACGTATTACCTACCAGTCCATTGAAAGGCCGTTGATAACCATATGTGGCATTGGCGTGTTCATGTAATACCTCTTGAAATGCAGGAATTGTGGGACAATCTTGCGTAGCGTGTAAATCGATGAGGCAAATCCCACATATGGTTTCAACAGCTTCATTGGACTTGGGAACTCCACTTTTACTAAGTTCCATGGCCTCAACCTTCCTTGTGAGGTTGGCTATCCTTGCATTCACATCGTCTTCCTCCTTCAGGACATAGATCCCTCCTTTCTCTTGAGTGGGTTTGGAGTTATTAGGTTTATCCGATGTATCCCAAGATTGGGCATTTTCAGCCAACATGTCCAAGTAACTCCAAGCCTCATCTGGATTTTTACTCATAAACTCGCCATTGCACATCATCTCCACAAATTGGCGCATATTGGAACTTAATCCATCATTGAAAAAATTTATAATTCGCCAACTCTCATAGCCATGATGTGGGCAAGCAAGCAGGAGATCTTTAAATCTTTCTCAACATTGAAAGAAAGATTCACCTTCTTCAGCCGAGAAATTCATTATGGCCCTTCGAAGGGTGTTCGTTTTATGAGCCGGGAAGAACTTTTTCAAGAATTCCCGGTTCATCTCAACCCATGACCCAATCGAATGTGGTCTAAGAGAGTGAAGCCAATCTTTGGCTCTTTCTTTCAAAGTGAAGGGAAAAAGTTTAAGTCTGATAGTATCTTCGGAAACATTGGTGTAATGCAAGGTGGCCAACACTTCTTCGAATTCTTTCAAGTGTAAGTATGGGCGGTCAAAGTCTAGCCCATGGAACTTTGGTAAGAGTTGAATTACACCCGGTTTTATGTCAAGTTTCCACCGTTTGCTGGTAGAACCACGCAAGAGGGTGTAATTGCTCGGGCAGGTTGTAGGTAGTCCCGTAGTGATCTCATTAGAGGAACATTATGTACCTCATTCTCTCCTACTCCTTCCTGATTTGCGTTTGTAGTTGGAGTAGGGGGGAAGGATTCCTTAAAGGTGTTTGTTCCATACTCCCCAAACTTTCACAATGCTCTTGGTAATTTCGGACTCGTCTATGGACTGACAATGGTCCAACTAAACCACCTTCAGATTGGAGACGATTCGAATGGTTACGTTCCCAACGGGACATAAACCACTCAACCAAAAACTAAAACTAATCCTAAATCCTAGAAAACTGAAATTAATCTGAAAAAGATTCTGCAAAAAGCTAAGTTAGAAAGGTATCACCTGATGCGCTTGAACTAGAGAAGAATTCCTACAAAACAGAAAAATTTGTTAGTTCTAAGAAAATCAGAAAAAAAAACTATCTACTTCTACTTCTACAGCCACTGAAATTATTTGAAAACCGTTATCTAAATCCCCGGCAGCGGTGCCAAAAACTTGTTCGCTCGCCTCAAGTGTAAGGCTGCGATGTAGTAATAAATCTCGGTAAGACCGAGGTCGATCCACAGGGAATTAGAAACAACTTCCAACCTACTCCAGCAACTCAGTTTTTTGAAGAAAATCAGGTTTAATTGGGAAATTAACTAAAACAGCAACTTAATGGAAATTCAGTGATTTAAAGTACTAAGGCATTCAAGGATCCACTTGTAGCAATCCCATGTCAATTCAATCAATCCAAGTAGAGAACACAACTAGATTTGAAGTCCTATCTCTCATCTAGTTGGAAAATAAAGCATTCACGCACATTCAATCCAAATCAAGTTGAACTTCCACGTTCAAGTCCCATACAATCAATGTAGAATTCAAATCCATAGCCTGCGGAGTAACAGCCATGCCTATGGACTATGGCCTACTCAAGGATTTCTATAATTCGAATCTTAGACAAGCATCATATGATAATCTCAGAGAATTGCAAGGAATTCATGTCCGGAGCACATGAACTCTCATAAAACATCTCAAACTACCACTTTAAGAACTAGAACATGAGAAAAATCCAAACTTGAATTAAGAAGTACTTGAATTAAACTGAATCCAACATAGAATTGGCTACAAGCTTCACCTCTCAGCCTTAGCTGAGAGGTTCTAGCCGAGCATATTCATGCTACAACTAAAAACTCTTAATGAAAGCATAAAACTAGAAAAACCAGAAATAGGAAAGTTGCAGACTCTCCACGACAGCTTTCCCTCCTTAAAACCACGTCCCTTAGCTTCTATGATCCCTAGGAAGAGCCCCTAGGTGTCCTTTTATAGTAAGAAAGCTCCCTTGCGTCGGAAACCTCTAGAATCTGCGAAAGGTTACACAGTGCGCAGCAGTTTTCGGAGTCTCGATTTAGAAAGGACTCTGTTTACGCAGAGCCGACCGGTCTAGACCGGTCGGACTGGTCTTTTAAACAGTCCAGAGAGTACAGCCGACCGGTCAAGACCGGTTGGACTGATCTGCCCAGCAGTCCAGTGAGCTTAGCCGACCGGTCAAGACCGGTCGGTCTCTCTTTAATACGTCCAGTGTACATGGCCGACCGGTCAAGGCCGGTCGGTCTGGTCTTCATGTTGATCAGCATGCATGGCCGACCGGTCAAGACCGGTCTGGCTCTTCTCCCCTTTGTCCAGTGTGCATGGCCGACCGGTCAAGACCGGTCGGTCCTGCTTCCTTTTTGCCCAGAGATGTGGCTGACCGGTCGAACGACCGGTCGGCTTTGTTTTTCTTCATCTTTTTCTTCTTTTCTTCATTCTCTTTTCTCCCTCTTTCTTCTTCTTTCTTTGGTCCATCTTAGATCGTCCTCCAATGTCTTCAAATAACCCTTTTTAAGCTCCAATTGGATGAAGTCCGCTCTCATCCCTACAATCACAAAATATGTGTTAAATGGGCTTTTAAATCATGAAAATCATGCAAACCATGTCATGTAATGGGCAATGCAATGTATAAATTGGAGGTTCAACAGAGTACTCGTCCTAGCTGGTTATAAATAGTCACGTAAAGTTCTAGGTTGAGGTACATCCCCCACTTCATTCTCATCTAATTCAGTAAGGTTTGGAGCTGGATTTTGATGTTGATTAGCCCCTTGATTTGGTTGATTTTTAGCCATCTCTCTAGTAATTTCAGGAAAATTTTGACGTTTCCTAGCACGAGGCTCTCTATCAATCCCTTCAACAATTACTCCGTCACGATTGAGTCGGTTATTAGATCCCCGAGCCTAATGTGGCATGCAAAACCTAAAAGAATGAAACAAAAAGGAAAAAGAATTCTTGCTTCCTTCCTTTACTCCTCTCTAAGACTTAAGCACAAGGTGTCTTGCAATGGATGAGCCAGAAGCAAGGATAGAGACCGATTTCTCCTGGTCAATAGGGGTTCAGAGAACTCCCCACCCACTCTTTGAGTCTTTTGAGAAAAAGTGTAGAAAAAGAAGAAAGAGGAATAGGTTTGAGAAGAGAAATCTCTGAGCATTGGTGATCCAAGACGGCAGAGCCGACCAATAGGAATCAAGGTGGCACAAGGCCAACTTATCAGAGATCTAAAAGGAGTCTCCACCCACTCTACAAGAGATGAATATGGTAGGAATGAGTAGGAAGAAGAAGAAGAGTAAGTTTAGAACAATAGAACCTGATTTGTGACTTAAGATGCCTCCTTCTTCTTCCACTTCCTAAAAATCCCTGAATTAGATCTATGTTAGAATCCTGCAAAATCAAAACACAGTAAGTTAGTATTTAGTAGAAAACCTACCCTCGAAAGAAAAACAAATCCTAAATCTATCTTAACACAATCTTAACTAAAAGCTATCTCGGAAAATTCTAAAAATACCGCATAGAAATCCCCGGCAGCGGCGCCAAAAACTTGTTCATTCCCCAAGTGTAGGGTTGCGAAGTAGTAATAATTCGGAAAGACCGAGTATCATTCCCACAGAGATTTATGAATGGGTATTCTCAGATTTTGTCTAAAACAACTAGTAATTAAGATCCTATTAATAACTAAAACTGGAAAATAGTGATTTGGGTTTAAACAGTGAATGTGTAAGGTAATATCAATCTAAAAAGGCACTAGAGCGCCAAGGATCCACTTTTGATAAGTTTCAATGCATCAACACAACTAGGTCTCTCACAACACAATCGGCATCGAATTCATATCTCTATCCGATCGGAATATAGAGCGGTTCAATCAACAATTATCCAAAATAAGTGCTTATTCATTGATTCAATTCCCACATCAATGCTCAGGCCTTGGGCACACTCAATTGTGTAGGCCAAGTCTCTTTCCAATCTAATTGAGATTCACAACCATAGCTTTCATCAAATCCTGTCACTAGACTTAATTACAACTAATGATTAGAACTCTAATTAAATCAAAATCAATCAATAAACAACTATTTCAGATTACTACAAAAGATAAGAACTTTAGTTGAATGAGTTCCCACATGAAAATCAGGCCATTGCATACAAGGTAATCAAAGAATCTACCGTGCCTGGAGTCGATGATAGATCAATGAACTACACAAGCATAAATAATGCTCAGAAGCTAAATTACTAAGTTAGGATCACTAAGAATCACATGAGCCCGGAGTCATCAAGAGATCAAAGTAAAAACCCAACTAGTACTTGATTCAAACTCACATTAACTAAAATTCATAAATTAAATCATAAAAAGGAAACCTAGGTTGCATCAATCCATCAAAAACGAATCAAAAGCTTCACCTCTTAGCCCTAGCTAAGAGGTTTTAGTTCATCTCTAACATCCTTGAACTAGAAGCCTCAAAAACATAAAAACTACTAAAATAGGAAGAAAACTAAGAAAACTCGAAGTAGAATCCATCTCCCAAGCAATCCCCACATCCTAGCATGCTTTGGTATGAAGGGAAGAAGTTCTTTTATAGCTTGGAGGTGTCCATTACGCAAGAAACTTCCAGATTGCTCGTAAACTTACGCACTTGCGTAGAGAAATTCGGCGCCCAGAATAGAAAGTGGCCCATTTTGCATGGCCGACCGGTCGGACCACCGGTCGGACTGGCCTGGCCGACCGATCATGACCAGTCGGACCTGGTAGTCTCATCAGTCCAGCGAGCTCTGGATCCCTCAGACTTGTTGGCCGACCGATCTTGACCGGTCGGACTGGGCTGGCCGACCGGTCTTGACCGATCGGACTGTGCATTTTGGCATCCTGGTCCTCCAATGATGTGTGGCCGACCGGTCTTGACCGGTCTGGCTCCTTTGGCTGACCGGTCAAGACCTGTCTAGGCCCTCTTCCTTCTCCACTATGCTTTCTTCTTTCTTTTCTTTTCTTTCTTTGCTTTCTCCTCTCTTTGATCCACATTGTATCTTCATCCATGGCTTCGAAATAGCCCCTTTTGGTCAGTATTTGAGTGAAGTCATTCTTATTCCTACAATTACAAATCCATGCACTAAATTAGTCTTTAAATCATGAAACCATGCATGATGAGTGATGAATTGGGGTTAGAATATGCACAATTAAGAGCTCAACAGTATGCGATGAGTACAAATCAGTGGGTCTATGCCTTTGGTATCCGTAATCGACCACCCGATGGCACTCTTGTGCTCTAATAGAGTGGCCATTAGCCTACTCTCTTGTTCCACATCCAAGTGGGAAGAAATCACCACCGGATATGTTTCATCTCGACCTAAATAGACATATTTCAACTCACTTGGTAATGGTTTTAGGTCGAGTGTTGGTGCCTTGATATTGGATGGAAAGGCTTTGTTCTCGTTTACGGGTAAAGGCTCAAATAGGGCCCTCCATCTTTTGTTATCAAGTACCGGCATCACATCTAACATGGCCTCCATCTCTCGTATTGTGTTATCATTTATCTCATTAGAGTGGGCCACACATGCCTCCAGAAGGTCGGAATATAATGACAAGGGGAAAGTTTCCTCCACGAATGATTCAATCAAGTTTATCTCGTAGATCTCCTCATCAACCTCCCATGGTTGTTTGTATAAATCAAATATATTAAGCTCAAGAGTCATATTTCCAAAGGACATTTGTGCAGGGCCGTTTCTACAATCATAGAATCATCTATTAAATCAGTCGTTAATTCATGAAAACCTTGCATAATGAGTGATGAATTGGGGTTAGAAGTTATACGATGGGATAAAAATACAAGGAGAGAGTCAGAGATGGTTCTGGTTATATTCTTAACAGTGTGTGTGTGATGTGCACGTGAGTCACAAAATAAAAGGATGGATAACTAGATTCGAAAGGAATGAGGGTGGACATGTAATAGATGAATCGAATGCTTGAATGGATAGTTAAGTGTTTTGGTGGCAGAGTGAATTTTTACATGGTTGGATATGTGAATGGTTAGTGTTATAGATGATTAAATGTAAAGGCTCATATTAAATCTTTGTTAATTTTATGATGATGCGATAGTAAAGATTGAAATCGAATGGTTGGACAGCTTAATAGGTTCATGAAGGGTAATCCTAATGGTTTAGATCGATGATAAATCAAGTGTGAAATAATATGTAAGCTTGAGATGTTTATGTAAGGGATTCAAAAGTTGAAAACCATCCAAATAATATGTAAGCTTGAAAAGGTTGTGTATGTGCATGTAATCGAGAGCGGGATCATTAAATTGCAATTTCGACAGTTAGATAAGCTTATACATGGGTAACGAATAAGATGGACAGATCAAGATCTTAGATGGATGGTTATATGAGTAGATATGATGAACTCAGTGTTATTTTTCTATGATCGGATGGTCCAAAAGTGAAGTGGATGGTCATATGTCTTTGTCTAACGATGAGTAACTATTTCAATAATTGGCTAGATAACTAATTGAGTATTTGAAGGTATATTGAGTCTCAAAGATCGTTATAAGGTACATAATGGTCTAAGTGTGTTCATGTGTGCAAGTCCAAGTGTCATTCTCTTAAGAGCATGGATTCATATTGAGATATACATAAGGATAAGTACTTGTGTACATACACGAGTGTAAAAAATAAAAGGGTATTATAGGGGTAATTTTTTAAAACCTAAAATTTTTAAAATAAGCACTAAGAGGTCTTCCGTACCTTTGGGTGGGAACCAACACAATAGAAAAATAAATTTTGACTTCTCATGGTCTCCCCGAAGTCGTCAGATCTATATACAAAATAAGCATGATCAACCAAAACTTCAAGTATCAGAATGGTTGTACAACTGTGAGATGCAATGAAAGGAACGAAGAGTACGATTCCAACCTTAGTTAGAATAAATGTTTTACAAACGGTGGAAAAAGATCGATTATAATCTACATGTTGGAGTTAGGAGACTACATGAAAAAAGGTCACCCGCACATACCTAGTCCAAAATACTTTTGGAGTTTGATCGAGTCCAGGTAGGCGTAGTGAATACTTCGTAAAGCTACAGAAAGTACATGGCAACTAACCACTTTCATGATCAAATAAAGCAAGCATTCTTAAGGTGATCATGTGGTAAAGGTCTATCTAGAAAGGAGATCCTCGTAGGTTGTCAAGCGTAAGGGTACTACAATCCAGGTTCATTCTTGATGATATCATAGATTTGATGCGAAAGGGTTATGATTGGTTACCCATAATGCTATAAAAAGCGTATGGACAATCAAAATGTTTCCTCAAACACTTATTATATTTGTGAGTTATATCTTTTTTAGACAGTAAGTTGATGCCGACACTAAGGTAGGAAATAGGTCATGATCACATTCTAACCTGATTAGAGGGGCGAAGTGTTCGCTTGCTTTGGCATTCAGTTGCACGTAACCTCTATCAACGAGGGGCATCTGTAGACACGTCAACCAAGGTTAACAGCTTGGTGATCATGACACTCAACATTTGGATGGTTTTCAACTTTTGAATCCCTTAGAAAACCCAAACTATAACAAAAACCCAAGCTAAGTAAAGTTCTATTCTAAAACTGAAGCCAAGCCAAGTCTTAAGCCATTCCCCAAAGGCTAGCCAACTCAAAACCAAGCCGAATTGGACTATATTCAAGCCACATTCAGAATTTAAAATTGGGTCTAAATTTAAGCCCAACACTATCCATAGCCCATCTAAATCCCAAATCATAGTTCTAAGAGTTACAAGAGGTCTGAATACAACCCTTAAACAAATCTGAGGCCGAGCCATGTGACATGCGGTAATTCAAGTGCCGCACACCCGCTACCTCAGCTAGAGCTTCGGTAAGGATAGTTGTGGACCTCTAAAAAGTTGTTTCTACCTCAAATTGGGAGCCTATCACTTAAATTTCAAAATGCCCCTCTCCCTTCATCTTTTTACACTTCATGCCACCCATATAACTAATGAGGAAGTGTTATGTGGCACTCCTCTCCCGTCCACCAATCACACTATTCCACATTAACTTTTACCCCTTATTTTAACGTCTGATTTAGTAACAGGTTCCACCAAACGTTCACCTTCCTTCAGGCGAGCTCCCCTCCAGACCTGAAAGCCAAAGAAGAAAGCTAAGGGTGGCCGACACTCGGCCGTTAGCCCTCCAAAGCTTAAGTCAGATGGGACTTGACAGTAAGATAAAATGTGGGATGTGGACGTAGAGATTGTGTACCTTTATCATCTGTGGGACCATTTATTTATACAGATCCGGGTGATCCAGTATGTTACGCAAGCTATTAAGATCACTACTGATTTAGGGGGATAAGGAGCTTATCCTACTAATCCTTAGATACGAAGATGGTATAACCACTTTAGACGTCTAGCTGATTACGTTCCTTGATGAGAAACTTCCGTGGTCTGGAACTATGAATAAAAACAAGCCAAAGCCAGCCTATACAGGCTATTGGTACTACTGCTCGATGAATATTTGAGCTCAAAGATATCCTTGTTTCATGACCGCGAGTCAAGTTGCTCGCATGCAGAGGTGACCTCTTTTAACGACCACGAGCTGAGCTGCTCGCATACGGAGATGACCTCTTTTAACGACCACGATCTGAGCTGCTCGCATGCGTTTGGGTGGTGTGGTTAGAGGTCTGAGATGATATACGAAGTATGAGTAGGGAAGGCTCGTGATCAAACATACTGGTCAGGACTTTTATAGAAAGGTGCTTACTGATTGCATATTGTTCATATTCCTTCGACGACCAACTTTATTCTACAACAGATGCCCCCCAAATCCTTAACGTTGAGAAACTACGCCAAAGGATTTGTCTGTATATGTAACCACTTATTGGAGGAGAAGCCGTACATTACTGACCAGGAGTGACCCTGCATTTATGAGCCCCAGCTTTCCGTAGCTTTTTGGCTAAGAGAGGTTAAGCAACGCTCGCCACGTGTCTTAGAATTTCATGCTCGTGCCCGATTGACTGTCGTGCCAAATGGAGGGTTGCCACGTGTCACCTAAATCCGGACGAAATGATTGCCTATAAATATCGGAGTCTACGAAGGTTACTTCATTTTTGAAATCCTGCTGGAGAATATTAAAAACCCTCATCTTCTTCCTGTATTTTGAAATTGCGTCAGGTGGCCTAACACGACACCCTACGCATACGCGTGCGGAAGCTTGAGGACCAACTAGAATTATGGCTAAACCTATAGGAGGGGGTGATTAGGACCTTTTTTTTAAAAATTATTTTCACCTACTTAAACAATTCAACAAATTAAGCTACGTAAGCGATTAACACTTCGGCTTCCAAGCCTAAGTGGGTCCAATCAAAAGACTAGCATATGATAAAAGCTATAAACAACCTAGTTTAAACAAGCATAGATTAATAAAAGATTAAGCTAATGAAGAACCTAATCTATGCTACTCAAATAGACTTGAATGAGGATGGATCAATAAGTTCAAGTCTACTTGAGGTAGTGAAAGTACATCTTATGAGTGTGGATGTGCCTATCAAGTGCTAAGCATACATTCCTAACTAAGCATACATAATTAACAATTAAACACAATGCATAAAGAGAAATGTGCTCAAGATCAATCACAAACACAAGGATGTATAGTGGTTCGACTACTTGTCTACTCCACTCCCGGTTCAAGTACTCAACCCCTTTGATCACACCGGCATTCACTGGGGAGTTTAAATCTGGTTCCTCCCAACCAAGGTGTTTTAAATCGGATCCACCCAACCGGGGAGTTTACAGGTTCCTCCTAACCTACACGTTTGCACCCGTGTTGGTGGCTCCCCCTTGGAGACTCTGTTTAGGCCGACTAACGTGCCAAGGAACGGCTGACCTCCCTAGATTTTAGGCCCAACTAATAGGCCAAGGATCGGCTAACGACCCTAGGTCGAGTTTGTCAAACAAACTCTACACTCAACTCCCACAGGGAATTGAGTGAATGGACTCCTAACAAGACAACCTTACTTGTCGGATTGAGCCCCTTTGTAGTGCCGCTTTGGGTTGCTTCTTCTCGCTCTCCCGTGCTTGAATCAGCTCCCCTTGTGCTCCCCCGATCTTTGACGCCGCTGCTTTGCTAAGGCTTCAGCTCCAAGATCAGCTACCTTGAATGTGATGCTCCATTGGAGATGCCCAAGGTGCTAGGGAAGGTAGGTTTGAGATCTCTACAACTTATGGGAATGGGTTACCTAGAGAGTCTCACCTACAACGATCTCATCATAGAGTATTGGATAGGAATATGACTATCAAGATCAATCCAATCTCTAGAGATCAAAAGAGGGACAAGTGCATCTTCTTCTTGATCTTTGAATGCTCCATACTTGTGATGAATCACAAGGAAGATCACTTGTTTGGGTTAGGAATAGGGCTCTTAATGATCTTCAACAATGGTGGCTCTTATCTCCTCAAAATCCCCTCTTTTAGCTCAAAAAATGAATCCCCCTTTTAAATAGATTTTCTTCCAACGGTAAAAAAACGGGCAGATTCTCACATCTCCGATTGATCGGAAATATGGTCCGATTGATCGGAGACCAGTCTGATTGATTGAAAACATGTCCGATTGATCGAAATTTAGTCCAGAGAACTCTCTGGAGGATTTTCCGATTGATAGGAACATGGTCCGATTGATCGGACGGACCCCTTTCGATGGATCGGAAGGCTGTCCGATTGATCGGAAATATGTCCAGTGGATTTTCAAGGTTACTGGAACAATTTCCGATTGATCGGAACTTCTGTCTGATTGATTAGAGATCAATCGGAAACTGCTGTTTGAGCTGTTTTGATTACAGCAGCTTCCACCTCTTTAATTAGTCTAATTTATCATGTTTTTCATGGAGTTCTAAGACTAATGATGATGACTAAGGGTATACCTAGTTGGTGCAAGTCATCTAAGAGTTTATGGGTTAGGTTTTGGTCAAGGCAAGGCACACCAAGGCATCACTTTTACCTGTTTCTTCTTTCTTGATGCAGCCGGTCCATCTTGAGTCTTCGGTATTCGTCTTCATTAAGCTCAACCGACACTAGACTCACTGACCTGAGTAATTGACAAACAAGGTGCACTAGTATGCCATAGAAAAGTGCACTAACATATTTGGCGTAACCTCTCCGTAGAGGTATTTCTTCTTCTTTTCTCTCTTTTCTTTTATCTCTCTTTTTTCTTTGCTATGGCGGAGAACTCTGACGAGGAAGCCATTCCTTTAGGAGATGATACTCCTGATTCGTCTGAATCGAATAATGCTAGAGTGCCGGTGGCAAGGTATTCTGCCACTGGTTACCCATCGATAATGACGGAGGAACAGCTTTCAAGCTTACGGGAAAGGTACCGGATTCCTGACTCCGTCATTCTTAAGTTTCCAAAGAGAGGAGAAACCGCCGATTCTCTACCACCGGGCTATGTTGTTATGTATGATTATTTTTTCGACTCGGTGTATGCCTTCCCATTCATCCCTTCATTCGTAACGTCCTCCGTGTCTATAAAATTGCCCCCGGCCAACTCATGGTAAATGGCTAGAGGGTGGTCATGAGTGCGTTCGTCCTCTAGAAGCAGGCGGGAAATGGGGACCTGACGGCTGATGAATTTTTGAGAATGTACCAATTGAAAAAAGCCCCATCTAGTGAGGGTTGGTACTATCTCTGCTTTTGGCACCGGGATGACTTTATCTTAGGGAATCCTACTTCAAATTATCCCGGGTGGAGGAGAAAATGGTTTTATGCCTCCGGTAACTCGGACTCCGATGTCGGCCCTAACCCCAAAGGCCACAACGTCAGCCGTTTCTTTGGCGAAGGTGGGTTGAGTTTTACCCATTTACTCGAGGATAAGTAGAATTTGATCTTTATTACTGACTAACCTGCTCTTCTTCATGTCTTGCATAATTTCTCATTGGGAAGAGGCCGACCTTGTGGGGAGGACTTAACGAAAAACTCGTTAAGGTCTACAAACTTTCAGTAGAAGCTCGCAATGTCAACGTCACTCTAACTCTTCCCTGTCTTTCTGCTGTTGGTCTTATCCCTTAGGAGGAAACGATGACGAACATAGGAGATAAGAGGGGAGAGTTGGGGGTACTGCCCCGTCTGAAGAGCACTGCCTCGAAGAGGCTGAAGAAAATAGTGGCTGGTACTTCCACCACACCTACGCGACCAAAGGAGCCTGCTCGTGACTCGCAGCCGCATAGTGCCCCCCAAGTGAAAGCGGTTGCGACTCCAGCTGGTCCCCACAACCATCCAATAATTGATATTATTAATAATTCGCCAAGAGATGATGAGGCAGGGGATGCTAGCCCAATACAGCTCGTGAGTCGGCTGCTCCTACTCTAGGGCCTTCAGCTGCTCATGAGACGAGTTCTTCTAAGATGGTTGTAGCTCCACCTTCGGAAACTGAAGTCTACGCCATTCCTACACACTTGTATCCAATTTGCAAGTTTATTTTTTAGAACATTACCCCAAACTCCTTTGGGGCTTTGTTGGGGTCCCAAAAGGTAGGGGCCCTCAAAACAAGCAAAACAGCCATATACCTTCGAAAGAATCCCGCAAAACGCCTTCTGGTGCACGCAAAACGGAGATTTACAAAGTTCCCTTAGCCAATTTTGGCTGAAATCTCCAGCAGGCCCCGTGAATCATCGTGATCAGAACCGTCCGGAATCGAACCCATAACTTCATTATCATTTACGATGAATAGTGCATGTGATCGCACGATCCAACGGGCCCCACAAACCCATCAAAATTTAAAACCCAAATGGTGGAGTTCTAATTTACGTCCCACGCACCCATAAATTCGAGTACCCACGCAACCGAAAAATTAGCAAAAACAGGAATTCATGTAAAGGTATTTTGGTGCCCCACGCACCCCAAAAATGGGTCCACGCACCGTTAAATTCAACAGATTTCAGGATTCTCATTTAAAGGTATTTTGGTGCCCCACATACCTAAAAAATGGGTCCACAAACCCTTAAATTTGACACATTTCATGATCCTCATTTAGAGGCATTTCGGAGTCCCATGCACCTGAAAAATGCCCCACGCATCTATAAATTCAACTAAAAATCAGGCACTTAATTTAACGGTGCGTTGAGTCTCACGCACCCATAAATTAAGTCCCACGCACATAAAAAATCAGATATTTGCAAAACCTGTTTCTGGGTGAGTCGGACCTCCGCACGTCAATTTTAAGGTACGTGGAAGGTATTTTAGGGGTGTGTGGTACGTAACAACCCCTTATTGGAGGGGTTCCGGTGTCTTCGGCTATAAATACCCCGACCAACGAGTCATTTTTACATTTTCAGAGAGAGAGAGAGAGAGCTGGCATCCTCTGGGTATTCGACATCCCCGCCGAAAACCTTCGCCGGAATACTTTTTCGATCACTTGGAAACCCTGCCCGGTCGCCGAAATACCTTTCCGATCGCCGATATTCACCACCGCAGGTCTGAATCCTGAAAATCACTAAGTGTGGGCACGCACCCATAAAATGGTCCCACGCACCCAAAAATGGCCCACGCATTCATAAATTCGGTCTCACGCATCCATAAATTCGATGTAATTTAGATCTGTATACTGGTGTCCCACGCACCCGAAAAATGGCCCATGCGTCCATAAATTCGGGTCCCACACGTCCATAAATTCGACGAAATTCAAATTTGCATATTCGGTCCCACGCACCCAAAAAATGCTCCACGCACCCCTAAATTCAACAAAAATCAGGCACTTAATTTAAAGGTGTGTTGAAGCCCACGCACCCAAAAAAGCAGCCAATTACCAAAATGTTTATGAGCGCTCCAGACTCAATTTTAAGTGTTTTCAAGTTTCGCTTGAGCCTATTTTGGGTATCTCGAGCGTTCCTGATGCAATGAAATAGTCAAACAGACGTTCTAGGATCTCTAAAAGAGCAGAATCGTACATCTTCGAGGTTAGACCCGATTCGACGCGATGAATGAAATGACTTCTCGGAAAGGAGCCGCCAACATCCAGAACTATGCGAATATATCATTATTTATATCTATTGTAAGATATGATCCGATTAGGGTTGAAAGCCAGATAAACGGGATTATGGTTATCACAATAAACCATATCAAAGAGTTTCGATTCTCTACAAAGCAATTGTTATGAACTGCCACGACACAATGGTCAATGCCCTACCCATCCAAACGACATCCGTCGGTTGGGCTGCTCAGGTACACAACTACGAATTGGTCTTCTCGAGGTTACCTGTCCACACATGACAGCTGCGGGCCCAGAGTCGTACCCTCCCAGTAAAAAAACAAACCTGACTAGTCTCTGCCCGGATCTCCGGCCAAAACATGGGACATAGACATTTGATTAATATAAAGATGTTTCAGTCCATAACAAAACAAATACAGGTCTCTACAACCACAAACTCTAAGACCATAGTCCCTACTGACTAGTCTTCTACCTTTTAATCAAGAGTCATCGATCATTCGATGCAATTAAGGGCTCGTGCCAGATCATGGCCTGGAATGTACAAGATCTCGGGATCTCTGAAATAAAATTCACCTTGCGATATCTCTTCTTGTGTACCTTTTGTGAATGCTTGTGATTATCTATGAATGTTTCCATTACTCAGAACCTCGGAGCAACAATATACATAATACACAGGAAAATGTCATTGTGATCCATTTTCTAGTTCTAACAAACTGGTGACTCCGCTGGGGATCGAACCATACCAGGATCTCTGGTTAGCTCTGAGTATAGAAACACTCTAAGATTAATCATTTGTATACAGGAAAGCTAACGCGAGGCATAATGTTTCGGCCCCTTCACGGGCGTCAAACTGGCGACTCTTAACGGGTACGTTCTTCCCTTCATCTTTAAGGCTATAGATGGTAAATTAAAGGTTTTTCAAACTCATGAACTCCTACAACTAGACGTATTTGTCTTCTTCTTACTTATTCCTATTAGTTTATGTACCGCGATCGATGGGTTCACGCTGCCGGCCGCGTTTATGAACTGTTCTAACGATTTTCTGACACCATAGAATTAACAAGATACTAGAAAAGACAGAAGAAATGGCATGCTCAATGACCAGTTCGTACACCTTCCTTGCCATTGGAGGCTTCAGCTTCCCCCGTTCCACCACAACTACAAACCCAAGCTCAAAATGGCAGTTGGTTGAGACCCGAAGGCAGAAGAAGGAACAGAAGAAAGCTGCTATCATAGTAGCATATAGGAAGGCGAACATTGCAAGACCTCGCCCCGTGATCATGAAATAGTGGCAGCCGAAGCAGGGGGAGAAGATCCTTATCAATAGGCAGGTCACATCAGCGAAGCCCGCAATGCCCAAGATGACAGTCGAGCAGTTCCCGCCGTTATCCAAAGCCGTTTGTACCTCGCAAAAGACTACTAAGCCTGCGCATGTAAAATCCAAGCTCGTGACAACCCCTAAACAGAAACAAAGGCCGGCTCGAAAAATCCCGTTGGCGCAAGTGGTGATGGTCCAAGTGACCGCAAAAGAAGAAGAAGAACCTTATGAGGCAGAAGAATTACCTCCATTTTAAGATCAGATCGATAAATTGGTTGAGGCTAATCGTGAGACAAACGATTGAATGAGGGCTATCCAGGAAGCCTTGACCACTTTGATAGCGCAGAATGCCACCAGAAGTATCGCACCGCCCACTCGTCAGTCGGCGGAGGAGTCCCAAGGGGCAGCGGAAGGTCCGACTGAGCCTGAATCGCCCGTCCAGCTCAGGGTCGCGCCAATGGGACGTGCGCAGCTTTCCGCGTCTCACATATCACGAGAAGAGTTATCCCAAACAATAGCCCACATGATGCAGCAAGAAAAAGAGAAAGAGAGGAGAGGCAGCTATAAATATCGAGTCCCATACCCACCAGAGGTAGAAGAGGTACCATTCCCGGCCAATTTCAGATGCCCCGACTTCAGAAAATTCGATGGCAGAGGATAGCCGGAAGAGCACATCACCCACTTCTTGACCATGTTAGGAAACTGGTCCCCAGTCCCGCAGTATTGCATGCAGCTATTCGGATCTACCCTAACAGGAAAAGCCTTTCAATGGTACATCTCACTACCAGTCGGCTCTGTAAGGACATGGGAGAAAATGCAGGACACCTTCATCTCAAAGTTCTCCGCGACAGAGAGAGAGAGATCTTGCTAACAGACCTAGCAATGTCAGACAGAGAAATGGTGAACCAGTCGAGAAGTTCATCGACCGATGGGGGACCACAGCGGCTCAATGTCGCGAATTACCTAGCGAAGGCGAGCAGATGAAGATGTGTCTAAGGGCCCTGGACTCGATGATCTCGTATGACTTGTCAGGTAGTACCTTCAACTCCTTTCGCGAGCTGGCGACGAAAGCGCATCTGGTGGAGGAAGCAGCATCCCGGGTAAACTTCAAACCCGAGAGACAGAAGAGAGAGATAGGAAGAGTAGTAGAGACCCACCAGGTCGACAAAAGTAAGGACCAGAAAGACCGCAAACGTCCCACTGCCAATCATGGGCCAGAGATAAGGACAACAGTTATACAAGACAAGAGTAAAAAGCCCTATGTACCCAAACGTGTATCGATAGCCGAGAGAGAAAGGGCGAATGGCCCATATACATTCAATATGGCTGATCTAGTTCCGATCATGGAACGATTGATCGAAGAAGGGTTGATACGTCTACCAGAACCTGTCCGTCCCCATGAAGTCGGATGAATAAATGATCCCAAATACTACAAATATCATCGATGCATCAGCCACCAAACAGAAGATTGCTTCTCCCTGAAAGGAAGAATATAACGATTGATCAATCAAGGGGTCATCAACATGAAGGTACCTGAGACGGTAAAGGAGACAGCTGGGACGATTTCAGCAATCCCAATAGAAGATGACACCAACCGATCGACCTCGTTCCCTGTGCCGACGGAACCATGGACCCTGGTCAGTAGCAAGAAACTTGAGAACAGACGAAGGCTCGTTAACAGAAGAAAGAGCAGAGGAAGAGGAAAGAAAGAAACATTACAAAGACAGATACGACCCGTGACAGACATGGCACATTGATGAATGGTGTTGTTCGTCGAACAGGCACTGACCAAAGAGACCCCACAAGCAGTCAAGGAAGAGGTTGACGTGGTCATCTTACGATCAGGAAAGCAAATGCCTGACCGTACCCCTCCAAGACCAGACGACCCGATGCCAGAAGACGGTACCCCTGACAGACCACAAGAGAGACCTGCATGCAGAAATCTAAAGAGAAGGTCATCGAAGCTACGACCAGTCAGCCAAGCCCAAGACCAGTGGCGTATGACGTTGTGTTGCACTTACGAAAGGTTCCCGCCCGCCTAAGCGTATACGATGCTTTGTGTCTCTCAAAAGTGTACAGAGAAATGTTAATCAATGCCTTACTTGACAGTGAAGTTAGGGAGGCCATGATGATAGAGGTAGAAGAAGAAATGAATAATACAGATAAATTTTGGGAGGGGTATATACCGGTGTCACAAGTCATGCATGTCAACCATCCTTCAACAATCACTTTCTCAGAAGAGGACCGCACGATCGAATCAATAGACCACAATCGCCCGTTAATGGTCACAGGAACAATTAGGGATACCGAGGTCAAGAGGTGCATGTTGGATGATGGGTTGGCTGTAAATATCATGCCATTAAAAACACTACAGAAGGTAGGTTATAAGCAATCAGCATTACGCCCTAGTCTCATGATGATTCAAGGTTTCAATCAAGACAGTCAGTGTATGCTCGGATCAATCATGGTGATGCTGAAGATCGAAGAACTAACAACGAAAGTAACATGTCGGGTGATCGATGCAATTACAACATACAACCTCCTTTTAGGAAAGCCCTGGCTCCATCAGAATTGCATAATCCCTTCGACATATCATCAATGCTTCAAATATAATAGACACGGGGTCCAGTACAGGGTAGCGGCAGATCCGAAGCCATACACAATAGCTGAGTCATTTTTGACCGATGTAAAATATTACAACTTGTCCGATAGTGGTGAGACCAATAAGAAGCCCGATGTAGTGAAGAGAGGGCAAGGAGCAAAACCCCAAATTGAGAAGTTCGTGCAGAAAAGTAAACCTCAGCCCATCACCCAGGGGAGACCCCGATATCAGTTGGAAAATCACCCTCAGCCGATTATGAAGAAGTTCTATGTGGTACCGCAACATCTACATCAGCCAAGGCAGTCCATGTTAAAACTGATCTCAGATCAACATATGAGTGTGCTAAAGTCCAGCTTCAATATGCCAGTACCCAAGATAGGAAGGACCAAGCCATTCCCGAAAGCTCCAAGCCAATTCGTCGTGTCGTCAAGAGATATCACCTAGAAAGATATCAAGTTTCACTCAGGGCCGAGTCAGCCAATACCACCAAAAGAGAGAGAAGAGGGAAGGGGATCTGCCCAACCCCGGCCGATAGAAGAGAAGAGATATAGCAGGGTCAGCCGAAAGATTATAAGGAGGTCTGGAATGGAGAAAGGTCTAGGAACCAAGGCGAGTGCGAACATGATAACCATCAGCCCAGTGGAGAAATTTCAAGTGCAAGATCCTATCAACATTATCCAGCCAAGTGTCGCACCCGTGCAACTAGAAGATGGCGGACAACCGACAATTGATGAACTCGAAGAGGTGAATTTGGGCACCCTCAAAGAACCCAGGAATACCTACTTGAGCAGAAACGTCCCGAAAAATGAAAGAGAGAGATACATGCAGCTATTGAAGGAGAATAAGGACATCTTTGCCTGGACATATTAAAAAATGCCAGGGCTCAGCCCGACAATCGCCATGCACAAGCTGAGTATCATGAAGGAAAAGAAGCCAGTGAAGCAACCGCGATGACGATTTCATCTTGACATTATACCCAAGATTGAAGAAGAAATCAAGAGACTGATTCAGGCCGGGTTCGTTCGAGAGGTGAAATATCCCCGATGGATCTCAAACATCGTGCTAGTCAAGAAGAAGAGCGGACAGATCCGAGTTTACATTGACTTCCGGAATCTTAATGAAGCCTACCCTAAGGACGACTTTCCTTTACCGATTCCAGAATTATTGATTGACAGCACAACAGGATATGCAGTAATGTCCTTCATGGACGGGTATTCGGGATATAATCAAATTCGCATGGCCCCAGAAGATGAAGAAGCTACGGCTTTCCGTACAACTCTCGGCATCTAATGTTATCGCGTAATGCCCTTCGGATTGAAGAACGCAGGGGCAACGTATCAGTGCACAATGCACGTTATATTCCAAGATATGATGCACAAATACGTCGAATGCTATGTGGATGATTTGGTTGTGAGGTTAGCCGATCATGAACAGCACAGAGAATACTTAAGGCAGGTATTCCAGCGGTTGCGTAAGAAGAGTCTCCGTATGAATCCGCTAAAGTGCTCGTTTGGGGTCGCGTCCGGCAAATTCTTAGGCTTTGTTGTCAGACACAGGGGCATAGAGATCGATCCCGCCAAGATTAAGGCCATCAGAGAAATGCCACCACCCAAGAATTTAAAACAGTTGAAGAGTTTTCAAGGCCGTGTGGCATATCTAAGAAGATTCATTTCGAATATGGCTGGTCGTTGTCAGTCATTCTCCCGCCTCAACAAGAAAGACGTTAAGTTTGAATGGGATGACGCTTGCCAGAAGGCTTTCGATTCACTAAAAGAAATGCTCGGCAATTCTCCAGTCCTTGCCGCCCCGAACAAGGGAAAGCCGCTAATTCTATACATCGCGATAGGTGATAACTCGCTAGGGGCACTCTTGGCGCAGAAGAACGAGGAAGGAAAGGAAAATGCGCTATATTATTTGAGCCGCACATTGGTGGGGGCCGAATTTAACTACTTAGTGATCGAGAAGATATGTCTCGCTCTCGTTTTCGCTACGAAGAAACTTAGGCATTACTGCCTCTCGCACCAAGTAACGTTGATATCCAAGGCAGACCCAATCAAATTTCTTATGAACCGGCCTATGTTGTCTGGGCGTTTAGCTAAGTGGGCCCTTCTCCTCTCTGAGTTCGACATCATATATGTCCCAGCCCAAGCTATTAAAGGACAAGCGATTGCAGATTTTCTCGCTGCGCACCCAGTCCCGAGCAGCGAAGAAATGAAATGTGACCTCCTAGATGACCAGGTTATGATGATCGAAGAACCACGACTCTGGCAGATGTACTTTGACGGAGCCTCTAGGTCAACAGGGGCAGGAGCAGGAGTTATATTTATCAGCCCGCAGGGAGATTTGCTACCCTACTCGTTTACGATCGTGCCAGTTTGTACCAACAACGAAGCAGAATATCAAGCCCTCATTATCGGACTACAGCTCCCTCGAGATGCGTATCAAAGCTGATACAGATCTATGGTGACTCCAGGCTAATCATCGGACAGCTGAGGACAGAATATGAGGTTTGTAAACCCGAGTTGTCACCTTTCTGCCATCAAGCGCAATCACTGTTCGACCAGTTTCGTAATAGCAACATTTCACATATACCGAGGCAGGAGAATGTACAGGCCGATGCGTTGGCCAGCCTAGCCGCTGCTCTAGCTAATCCTGGAGGCAGCCCACTTCAAGTAACGATCGAAGAAAGAAGGATCCTACCAACAACCGTATTGCATGGTTGTGAATCAAGCATGAATCCATCACAGAAGAAAACGACTGGAGAAGGCCATTCGTCAACTACTTGAAATATAGATTTTTACCAGAAGAGCCCAAGATGCGCACGCAGGTAGGAGACGCGCTGGTCATTCATAATACAGAATGACGTCCTTTACAAGCACTCGTATGAGGGAGTGTTGTTTCATTGCTTGGACCAAGATGAAGCGTATGCCACATTGAAGGAAGCTCACGGAGGAGAGTGCGGTGCTCACCAAGGAGGCAAGAACTTACATCACCGCATCCGACACATGGGGTATTATTGGCCCACAATGACAAAGAATGCAATAGAATATGTCAAGAAGTGTCATTAATGCAGATCCATGCAGATATAATACACTCGGCACCAGAAGAGTTACATCAATCAGTAATATCTTGGCCTTTCGCCGCCTGGGGCATGGACGTGATAGGGCCGATTAGTCTGCCATCCTCTCAGGGGCACCAGTACATTCTTGCTGCAACTGATTATTTCTCCAAATGGGCTGAAGTAATTGCCCTAAGAAATGTGAAAGCCAGACATGTCAAAAGTTTCATTCGTCACGCCATATTATATCGACATGGTGTTCCTGAAAGAATCACCACCGACAACGGAACGCCCTTAAAAAATGCCACTATCAATAAGCTGTGCGTAAAGTTCAAGATCAAGCATTGCTATTCATCGCCTTATTATCCTCTTGAGAATGGGATGGCCGAGGCATTCAATAAGACTATCTTGAAGATTCTGAAAAAGACAGTGGCTGAGAATAAGAAAGACTGGGACAGACGATTACCCGAAGCATTATGGGCATACAGGACCACATACCGCACAGCCACTCGAGCTAGACCCTACTTGTTAGTGTACGGTACAGAAGCTGTGATCCCGATGGAGATACAGGTTGAATCACTACGGGTCGCACTCCGACACTCCTTGACGACCGAGTACAATGCTAAGATCAGAATAGTCGAGCTGGATGATCTAGATGAAAAGAGACTCGCCGCTCAGCAAAGGTTTGAGATATATCAGAAACAAATCTCAGCCTCATACGATAAACGAGTCCGCGGTAGGTCATTCAAAAGGGGGGACTTGGTGCTAATGATGAAACGTCCGGCACTGGCCCAAGGTCCCAAGAGTAAATTCGATCCGAAATGGGATCCAGTGTGTATCATCGATGAAGTATATTCTAATGGAGCCTATCGGGTTATAGATTGCAAAGGACAGGGTGTTAGTTCGCTGGTGAACGGTCGATTTTTGAAAAGATATTATACTTGACGCAAACTTATCGTTGTGATTTGTAAATACCCCATTAGAGGGAAAAAGTAATGAAACAGATACCAAAAGAAATGATGCCACATGGTAGTTAAATCAAAGCACTAATCATCTATTTTCGTGCTTCCACAGGTATCAGAAAGCCGTTAAGACTGAAGACAGATCAAGTATGGCACCCTGCCCTTTCCAAGATTGTCAAGAATTAGGATGAGCCCTAAATCAAAAGTCGATCACATCCTTTTCACAGGGGCATAGGTTTGAGTCCTAACATGGGGACGTTCTTTCACTGAATAACTTAATAAGTTGGCATTCAAACTCAAATAAAATGACAAATAGGCTTAAAGACACAATATGAATACAAAATTACAAATAGTATACATATTATTACAATATCCGTTACAACATGTTTTTTTAAAGTTATAAACAAAGACTATCACTGTTCAGCCATCTAAGTTCTTCATACATTGTTCTAACATATCGATCGCAGAACTTTGGATACCCCTTTGTGCCGCCTCTGCTTCAGCCAAAACTCATGCAGGGTCGGGGACGTTCTGAAGAAACTGTTGCAGTTCTGTAACCTGGGCCTCTATATCATTGCACTTCGCCTCATGTTGATCAATAGACAATTGCAAGCGAGCTTTTTGACTGATAAACTTAGAAAAGTTCAGGTGAACAATCAGACGCTCAGCCTGTAGCCGTGCTATTTCACTATCAATCTCCTCTAGACGCTCTGTGGCCCCTTGACACCCGGTGCTAGCAACTTGCCAATTTTGCCTCGTCGCGGCCACGTCTGCCCTGGGAAGTTCTAGCTTGGGAAGAAGGGACTGCAACTGGCTTTGCTTCTCCTCAATAGAAGGATCAGGTTTGAGATGCTTTGCGCCAATGACGCGAGCCATCCCCTCCTTGAACTGGACCACGTGATTGACCATCGAAGAGACATCAATCCCGAGCCGTGTAGCATTATGTCAAGCGCTTGCAGCCCTTCATCCAGAATACACCATTCATCTTCATTATTCAAAGAATCGGCGATAGTCATTAGAAGACTCTTCAAAAGGTTCGCCTTTATCTTCAATAAACCTTGAAGGGAAGAGGTGAGTGCTTCAGGCAAAACCACAGGGGCAGGGGTACGGATCAGAACCGCTGCTGACGAAACAAACGATAAACATCAGTACAGGGAAATCACCATCAGAAAGAAAGCAGTCAAGACAGTAAAAGTAAGTGATATACCAGCAACTTCAGGAACGTCAACAGCAAGAGCACTAGATGAGGCAGTGGGCACGGATGACACTGGGGCAGGTTCCGTTACTCCCTCGGTCAATGGTTCAGGTAATTCTGGAGAAGATAACACCACGACCTCGGGAATATTGGCACCAGAGGCTGGCCCAACGGTAGGAGGAACTTAAGTGGCAGGCTCGGCTGATGATGGTATAACGGCAGGAGGAACTTCAGTGACAGGTTCAGTTGATGATGGTTCAACAGGAGGAGCTCCCACAGCAGGTTCAAGCGCACTTGATTCGATAGTAGGGACTGTAATCTCTTCCACTATGGTAGTGACGATCGCTTCGGTAACCGTGCTCTGACTAGCTTCAGCCTCTGCCACAGGAGGGTCAAGAGGAAGGACGGATTCAGCAGGTGCTTCATCATCCATATCCATAAAAATCACTCCCGTGTTCTCCTCAGGGACAAATCTCTCATATGTTAGCTCGCTCTCATTTCTCTCCTAGTATAGCGACCTTCACTCAAGTTGGCCTGAGAGCTCAATTCACCCTCTTCCCTAACCCCTCCTGCACTATCAGCTGGAGCATCACCGATCTCTTTGGAGAGTCGTCTCCACGAACACTCGGATTTGTGCAATTTCCACATATCCTTTATCTTCTTGCCTCCACAAACGATAGGAAGATTAAGGGCAGTTTTTACCCAAGGACCAGTGCGCTCAGTCGATACCCCTCCATCACCATCACCACCATCGTCATCACCATCATCATTGCCATCATCACCACCACCAGCACTCCCCATAGTGTTGTCACCGCCTCTATCACCACCATCAACGTCCTCGTCACCTTCGCCCGTGCCTTCACCACCATCGACAGCATCATCATCGCCATCATCTTGGCCACCAGCATTGCCCATGTCATTATTATCATCATCATCGCCCTCTTCATCAACATCACCTTCATTTCCCCCTCTCAGAGCATCACCTTCTTCAGGCAACTCATCTATAGGCCTAAGGGGTGGGAATTCTAGCTCCTTCAATTTTACATTTCTCTCCCCATGAGCGACCCAACCTTCCAGAGTATGTTCAGGTTTTTCATGGTTGATCACTACATTCAGGGAGGTCATGAGTCTCTCCGTGCCCGGCACTGCAAGTTGATGAAGATTTTCTGATAGATAACCAAGCCCGTCAGCAGGGCTGGGGGTAACAACAGGAGGCGTGATAAAGACCGGCTTAGTGACAAGCATCTTATTTCGAACCAGCGCATACTGGTGGGCCCACCACCTCATCCATCTGAAGGTAGCCCTGGCGAAGCACTGTGTCCCCGGGATGACAAGAGAACAACCGGTCCCCGTCAACATAAGTTGTCACCACATCCACTTCCAATGGATAAGCTGTTCGCTTCCCCAAGTGTAGGGTTGCGATGTAGTAATAAACTCGGTAAGACCAAGGTCAATCCACAGGGACTTATGTAGGATTTCACAAACACATCAAAAAGTGTCTATTGAAAGCTAGTAATCAGATTTTGAATAGAATTGATGTGAGTAACAAAGTTTAATTAAATTAAAGTGACTAATGATAAAAAGGCACTAGGGTTCCAAGGATCCACTTGTAGCAATCCTTGATGTTCAATCCGCTGTGGTTTCTCATTCTCTCAACTAGAATCGATGTTAAGATCTATCTAGTCGGATGATAGAGCTGTTAAACTAAACAATCTGTCATATGTAAGTTCTATGCATAAGATTCACTCAATGTAGGCTGAGCTGAGCATGCTCAATTGCATAGGTCATTCCCCTTTCCAAAAGGTCTAATTCACAATCATAACCATCCTCAAGTCCTGTCACAAGACAAGGCTAGATCAGGATTTGAACTAGATTCAAATCACATGCACAGTTCCTTACATATTCCAGAAAAACAGAAAAATAGAACTTTGGTATGAAGTCCCTTTATGAAGATCATAGTACTAGAGCGCACTCCGATTCCTCGGATCATACAGGTCTAGACCGTCACAAACCAATTAAGCAATTAAGTAATTCTCCCAAACATCCATGAGTCATCATAAGACTAAGAAAAACTACTCAAAAACTTGTATAAACTTCAAACCTTAGTTCATAATCATGAATTCCACACTTAAAACCACTTAACTACGAATTAAAACATCTTGGATCCACTACAAGCTTCACCTCTTAGCCCTAGCTAAGAGGTTTAGCTGCTCATGATCCAAGGAAACATGAAACAACTATAAAAACATGAAAACAGAAAAAACAAACTCCAAGGAGTTGTAGAACTCCACAATTCACTTCTGCAGCCTCCAACCTCGCTTGAACCCTTCTAGGATACCTTAGGAACAATCCCGAGGTGTCCTTTTATAGTCTGGAGGCTCCACAACTTCAGAAGAATCGAGAAATTGCGTAATACTTACGCAGCGCAGAGAAAATCGGACTATATCTGGAAGTTTCTAACTTCTTACGCACAGCCGACCGGTCACGACCGGTCGGCCTCAATGGATGGTTACTCCAGCAAGCATAGCCGACTGGTCATGACCGGTCGGCCTTGTTCAACGTTAATCCAGCAAGCATGTCCGACCGGTCATGACCGGTCGGACATTTTCATTCATGTTCCAGCAGCCATGGCCGACCGATCATGACCGGTCGACTGTCTTCATTGAAGCTCCAGCGTTCATAGCTGGCCGGTCTTGACCGGTCTGGCCCTCTTGGCCGACCGGTCATGACCGGGCGGCAGTCTTCCAAACTTCTTTTTCTTCTTTTTTTTTCTTTTCTTTCCTTGCTTCTTTCTTTTACTTTCTTTCTTCTTTTCTTCTTTGGTCCTCAAACGATCTTCATCAAAATAGTCCCGAATGAGCCCTTTTTATCTTCAATTAGGTGGAACCACTCTCAGTCCTGTAGTCACAAAACATGCATTGGATTAGCCTACAAACCATACAAACCTTGCACAATGAGTGATGAATTGGGGTTAGAATATGCACAATTAAGAGCTCAACATAAGCCCAACACCGTACGCTCGTTGCTCGCGCATCACCGGTTCCAATGTTTAGGGCACCCCTTAGTCATACCCGAATTGACGGGCGAAGCGGTTGGGATAGTAGGGTTCCCTCCAGAATTCCAACCCTTCACAAAGCGGTAACGACGATGGACGAATCGCAGCTAAGAATGAGCGTTCGTAATAATCAATGCTGTTGTCGTCTGTGCACGGGATCGATTCTCTGCTTCGAGTGCCGGAGAAATGGTAGAAATATACATCGTCGAACCATGCTATGCCCTCTTCAATAGTGGTCAAATTATGACCAATCATCTTCTTCTTTTGGAAGAAATGCAATGGAAGCTTCCCTTCTTTAATGTAATCTCCACGCCGTGCGCCGTAGACCCAGGGGAAGTATACTCCGAGCTAACCGGAGAAGAAGTGCCACCCGCAGTAGGCTAAGTTCATCCCATAAGCAACGCGCTCCTTATTACTGATGATATAGCCAAATGCCCGATAGATGGAGCACAGGACCATAGGAGCTAGCGCATACCGACGACCGTTCGCCAGAGCTCTTGCGACGGCAAAACATGATACTCTTATATTATCCGCTTGCTTGGAGCTCAGCAGTGCTACGTAGATGAGCCAGTAGGCTAGGAAGCCGACCAGCTCACAAGTGGGGGAGAGCTAATTGGGATGGGGGAAGTTCTCTTTCATTCGCTTCTCCAGGAGCGCCTTGTCCCCACGGCCTTCATCATAAGCCGCGTAGTCCAAGCTGAAGGAAAAGAAACAAGGTGTTAATAAAATAAAGAGGAATAATGAAGTAGTGATGTGCAGCTCATAATGAAACACTTACTTCAAACCATGGCTGAAGTAAACCAGCCAATCCTCGAATGGAAGTTTGTCCTTGAAGCCCCAGAACTGAGGAAGCTCTGCGAACAACTCGTAACATGCCTCAGAAAAGAAGCCTTCGTTGACGCCCTTCTTCTTCCGTGACAACTCATTGTCGCTCGAGACCCATTCGTCGTAGATCTTCCCATGAATCGGGAGACCCGCGATCCGGTTAAGGTCCCAGAGCGAGATGCTCATCTCACCACATGGCATGTGGAAAGAGTTGGTGATGGAACACCAATGATTGAGGAAGCCCTTGTAAACCCAGGGTTCCCGACAGAAATAGCTCGATATCACCTCGATGGCCTTATATAAGCCAATCGCCCGTAGAGTGGCCCTGTGCTGTTCCAAGCTACGATTCGCCTACGCTTCGTAACCGGGGTGGAGAATCAAATGGCTGCGGGTTCAGAATGCTCCGGTCAGCCAGACTTTAGTATCCCCTAAATGATGAAACTGCTGGCGAAGGGTCTCGAAATAATGCTTGGGGAAAGGCTGATGAGAGCTGTAGTTCGGCTCCAGGAAAATCATATCCTTCACACCAAGGACGGACTGATGCTTCCCATTCTTAGATAAGGAGCAGCTGAGAGAGGGTGCCGGGCCAGATGTCCAAGTACCAGTGCTGTAGAAGGAGTTGCTCCGGCAAATGTCAGACGGTTCGATGCTTGGAAGGGAGTCCTGCCGTTGGTAACTCTTCGAATACTGAATGTATTCTCAGGTGTAAGGGTTCCTTATGATGAGAGGCGGGGTGATGAGCTTGACAGCAGACCAGGCCACCTTCATCTTATCGGACTTAGACTTGGCCTGGTTCTCCAAATACACTTATTTGGCACCCTTGCCGGTCCTCTTCGGACGACCGCGCCTAGCAGTCTGCACGGGAATTGACGGGCTCACTTCACTGTCCTCAGAACCTATGGTCCCATCTGACCGAGAGCTGTTGAACCTCCAATTTATACATTACATTGCCCATTACACGACAAGGTTTGCATGATTTTCATGGTTTAAAGGCCCACCTAACACATGTTTTGTGATTATAAGGATGAGAGCGGACTTCATTCAATTACAAGCCAAAAGAACGCTTCTAGAGCTTTTGGATGAAGATGAAAAGAAGACCAAAGAAAGGAGAAAGCAAAGAGAAGAGAGAGAAGAAGAAAAAGGAGAAAAAGAAGAGAAGAAGAATCAAATGGAAGACAGGCCGACCGGTCATGACCGGTCGGCCATGAAGGCTGATCATATTGATGAAGGGCCGACTGGTCATGACCGGTCGGCCATGCTCTCTGTACAAGGAGGAAACAAAGCCCGACCGGTCATGACCGGTCGGGCATGCACGCTGGACTGTGAACAGGTCTGTCCGACCGGTCTTGACCGGTCGGCAGCACCCCCTGGACTGTTTTAAAAGTTGGTCCGACCGGTCACGACCGGTCGGCCTTGCGTAAGATAGTCCTTTCTAAATCAAGACTCCGAAAAACACTGCGTAATGCGTAATCTATCGCAGAATCCGACGCAATGGAGGTGGATTGCTATAAAAGGACACCTAGGGGCTCTCCCTAGGGTATCAGAGAAGCTAAGGAACGTGGGTTTGGAGAGTGAAGGCGATTGTGGAGCGACTGCAACTCTCATATTCGGGTTTTTCTATTTTTATGCTTTATTTCAGAGTTTTTAGTTGTAGCATGACTATGCTCGGCTAAAACCTCTCAGCTAGGGCTGAGAGGTGAAGCTTGTAGCTAATTCTATGTTGGTTTCAGTTTAATTCAAGTAATTTACATTCAAGTTTGGATTTTTACATGATTTAGTTCCAAAAAGTGGTAGTTTGAGATGTCTTATCTGAGTTTATGTGCTCCGGACATGAATTCCTTTTAATTCTCTGAGATTATCATGTTTGTTTATCTAAATTCGGATCATAGTAATCCTTGAGCAGGCCATAGTCCAGAGGCATGGCTGTTACTCCGCAGGCTATGGTTTGAGTTTAGTATTGATTTTATTGGACTAGAACTTGGAAGTTCAACTTGAATGTGATGGAATGTGTGTGAATGCTTTATTCTCCAACTAGATGAGAGATAGGACTTCAAATCTAGTTGTGTTTTTTTACTTGGATTGACTGAATTGACATAGGATTGCTACGAGTGGATCCTTGAAAGCCTTAGTACTTTATATCTCTGATTTTTCATTAAGTTCCTGTTTTAAGTAGACATTCAATTGAATCTGAATTTCCTCTATAAAACTGCGTTGCTGGAGTGATTTGGGAGCTGTTACTATTTCCCTGTGGATCGACCTCGGTCTTACCGAGTTTTATTACTACATCGCAGCCTTGCACTTGAGGCGAGCGAACAAGTTTTTGGCGCCGTTGCCGGGGAAATTAGATAACGGTTTTCAAATAATTCAGTGGCTGTAGAAGTAGAAATAGATAGGCTTCCTGATTTTCTTAGAACTAACTAATTCTTTCTGTTTTGTAGGAATTCTTCTTTAGTTCAAGCGCATCAGGTGATATTTTTCTAACTTAATCTTTTTAGTTTTTTTTAGATTACTCTCAGATTTCTAGGATAGGATTAGTTTCAGTTTCTGGTTGAGTGGTTTATGTCCCGTTGGGAGCGTAATCACTCAAATCGTCTCCAATCTGAAGGTGGTTTAGTTGGACCATTGTCAGTCCATAGACGAGTCCGGAATTATCAAGAGCATTGTGAAAGTTTGGGGAGTATGGATCAAACACCTTTAAGGAATCCTCCCCCCCTACTCCAACTACAAACGCAAATCAGGAAGGAGTAGGAGAGAATGAGGTACATAATGTTCCTCCAATGAGATCACTATGGGATTACCTACAACCTGCCCGTGCAATTACACCTTCTTGCATAGTTCTACCAGCTAACGGTGGGACCCTTGACATAAAACCGGGTGTAATTCAACTTTTACCTAAATTCCATGGGCTAGACTCTGACCGCCCATACTTACACTTGCAAGAATTCGAAGAAGTGTTGGCCACCTTGCATTATCCCAATGTTTCTGAGGATACAATCAGACTTAAACTTTTTCCCTTCACTTTGAAAGAAAGAGCCAAAGATTGGCTTCACTCTCTTAGACCATGCTCGATTGGGTCATGGGTTGAGATGAACCGGGAATTCTTGAAAAAGTTCTTCCCGGCTCATAAAACGAACACCCTTTGAAGGGCCATAATGAATTTTTCGGCTAAAGAAGGTGAATCTTTCTTTCAATGTTGGGAAAGATTTAAGGAACTCCTGCTTGCTTGCCCACATCATGGCTATGAGAGTTGGCGAGTTATAAACTTTTTCAATGATGGATTAAGTTCCAATATGCGCCAATTTGTGGAAATGATGTGCAATGGTGAGTTTATGAGTAAAAATCCAGATGAGGCTTGGAGTTACTTGGACATGTTGGCTGAAAACGCCCAATCTTGGGATACCTCGGATAAACCCAAGAACTCCAAGCCCACTCAAGAGAAAGGAGGGATCTATGTCCTTAAAGAGGAAGACGACGTGAATGCAAGGATAGCTAACCTCACAAGGAAGGTTAAGGCCATGGAACTTAGCAAAAGTGGAGTTCCCAAGTCCAAGGAAGCTGTTGAAACCACATGTGGGATTTGCCTCACCGACTTACACGCTACGCAAGATTTTCCCACAATTCCTGCATTTAAGGAAGTGCTACAAGAGACAACCAATGCCACATATGGATATCAACGGCCCTTCAATGGACCGGTAGGTAATACGTACAATGAGAGTTGGAAGAACCACCCAAATTTCAGTTGGAAGAATGCTCCTACGGGCAATCCTACCAACTCCCAAAGAGGGCCACCCATGCAAAATATGGCCCCACCTCAATTCTCATTGGAGGATACCTTGAGAGCGTTTATGCAAGGGCAAGCGCAAATAAATGAATCGAATCAGCAAATGTTCCAAGAGCTTAAAGTCTTGGTTGATGAGATTAAGGGACGCTTGAATGCTAGGGAAGGGACCTTTCCGGCCCAACCTCAACCCAATCCAAAGCAAATACATGAAGTGAGCATCCCTAATCCTTCCAACCAAAACATGGAGCAAGCTAAATCCATTACCACCCTTAGAAGTGGTAAACAAATTGACAAGACTATTCCAGTGAAGGCCGATGAGCCTAATGATCCGGTAAATTCTGAGGATGAAAATGGATCTAACTTAGCTCCACAACAACCGGAACGCATTTACAAGCCCGTAGCACCATTCCCTTCGAGATTGGTTGCCCCAAAATCTCTTCCAAATTCTCAAGATATTCTAGAGATTTTCAGACAAGTCAAGATCAATATCCCTTTGCTTGATGCCATCAAACAAATTCCCTCTTATGCCAAGTTTCTAAAAGACTTATGCACAACAAAACGCAAATATAATGTGCAGCAAAAGGCCTTCTTAATTGAGCAAGTGAGTGCCATCCTCACTCAAAAGACCCCCCCCCAAAATTCAAAGATCCCGGTAGTCCCACCGTCTCATGTATCATTGGAGACTACCGGATTGAACGTGCCTTGTTAGACTTGGGGGCGAGTGTGAACTTGATCCCATACTCGGTATATGAGCAATTGGGTCTTGGTGAATTAAAATCCACCAAAACCACATTGCAACTCACTGATAGATCTATCCGTGTACCGAGGGGGATAGTTGAGGATGTTCTAGTCCAAGTTGACAAATTCTACCACCCGGTAGATTTTATAGTCTTGGACACACAACCGGTTTTGGATGCTAGCACCCAAATACCGGTAATCCTAGGCCGCCCATTCCTTGCCACATCAAACGCAATCATCAATTGCCGGAATGGGGTGATGCAACTATCTTTTGGAAACATGACACTAGAGGTGAATGTGTTTCCCTTGGGCAAAAGACATAGGGATGTCGATGATGATGAGTTCTTCGATGTGAACATGCTTGAAACTTTTGAAGAAGAAGAACTCCTCCAACTTGAACCACTAGAAAGCTTGGAGACATGCTTAGCACATTTCATGGATTCTAAAGACCCCATCATTAGTGAGATTGTGCATGCATTAAATATAGAAAGACCGGTAGTTGATACTAGCCGGTGGAGGCCCCATTTTGAAAAATTGCCACCAACCACATCAAGGCCTCTACCGTCTAACATCAAACCACCAAAGCTTGACCTTAAACCATTACCATCCGAGCTTAAATACGTATATTTGGGTCAAGAGGAAACGTTCCCAGTTGTCATTGCCTCCCACCTAGAGAAAGACCAAGAGCTTAAGTTGATTGGGTTACTCAAAGAACATAGGGAAGCCATAGGATGGACAATAGCGGATCTCAAAGGGATAGATCCTTCGGTTTGCACTCACCGAATACACCTTGAAGAAAATGCAAAAACGACTAGACAACCTCAAAGACGGCTAAATCCAAACATGATGGAGGTTGTCAAAGCTGAGGTGTTAAAGCTATTGGATGTGGGTATCATCTACCCCATCTCAGATAGTCAATGGGTGAGTCCTACCCAAGTTGTCCCCAAGAAATCCGGTATTACCATCATTGAAAACGCCAACAACGAGCTTATACCGACTAGGGTGACCACCGGTTGGCGTATGTGCATTGATTATAGGAAGCTCAACACGGTCACTAGGAAAGATCACTTCCCTCTCCCATTTACGGATCAAATTTTGGAGAGGTTGGCAGGCCATTCCTATTATTGCTTCCTAGATGGCTATTCCGAATACAACCAAATTGAGATAGCTCCAGAAGACCAAGAGAAAACCACATTTACATGCCCGTTTGGTACCTTCGCTTACCGAAAAATGCCATTCGGGTTATGTAATGCACCCGCCACCTTCTAACGATGCATGTTGAGTATTTTCTCGGACATGGTGGGTGAGTTTCTTGAGGTATTCATGGATGACTTTTCTGTTTTTGGTTGTACATTTGATGAGTGTCTCGAGCACTTGAAGTTGGTCTTGATGAGGTGTGAGGAAAAGCAACTTGTATTAAACTGGGAAAAGTGCCATTTCATGGTACAAAGAGGAATAGTCCTTGGACATATCATCTCGTCCAATGGAATAGAGGTAGACCGGGCGAAAATTGACATAATTTCCAATCTACCACCACCCAAAAGCATACGCGATGTGCGGTCCTTCCTTGGACACGCCGGTTTCTATCGAAGATTTATAAAGGACTTTAGTCACATCTCAAGGCCTTTATGCAACCTTCTACAAAAGGAGAACCAATTTGAGTGGAGTGCCGAATGTCAATTAGCTTTTTCAAAGCTAAAAGACATGTTAACAACCGCTCCTATCATGCAACCACCAGATTGGTCCATGCCTTTTGAGTTGATGTGCGATGCAAGCGACTTTGCTATTGGGGCGGTGTTAGGCCAAAAGAAAGATAAAAAGCCCCATGTCATCTACTACGCAAGTAGGACCTTGAATCCTGCCCAAGTAAATTATTCGACTACGGAGAAAGAGCTCCTAGCTGTTATTTTTGCCTTGGACAAATTCAGGCCATACTTAATAGGATCCAAAGTTATTGTTTATACGGATCATGCGGCGCTGAAATACCTTCTTTCTAAGAAGGATGCTAAGCCCCGTTTGTTAAGATGGATCCTACTCCTTCAAGAATTCGACTTGGAGATCAAAGATAAGAAGGGGGTAGAAAATGTGGTGGCGGATCATCTATCCCGCCTAGTCCTACCAAATTCCATTGACGAGTCACCTATTGAGGACTCATTCCCTGATGAGCAACTCTTTGTTGCTATGCATCCACCATGGTACGCTGATATAGCTAATTATCTTTCCACAGGTGCGATGCCGACTCATTGGACTGCGCAAGACAAACGTAAATTTCTAAGGGAAGTGCGCAGATTTTTCTGGGATGAACCTCTATTGTTTAAATATTGCCCAGACCAAATTATAAGGAGATGCGTCCCCGATGATGAACACAATTCAGTCATCTCCTTTTGTCATGATCAAGCATGTGGGGGTCATTTTTCAACCAAGAAAACAACTGCAAAAATTCTGCAATGCTGTTTTTATTGGCCCACGTTATTTAAGGACACCCATGAGTTTTGCAAAGCGTGCGAGCGCTGCCAGAAGCTAGGAGGATTATCCCGTCGAAATATGATGCCTCTCACCCCAATTCAACATCTTGAAGTCTTTGACTGTTGGGGCATCGATTTCATGGGACCATTCCCCTCATATTTTGGGCATGTCTATATTCTGCTTGCCGTAGACTATGTGTCTAAATGAATAGAGGCTATCCCATGTAGAACCAATGATCATCGTACGGTTCTCAAGTTCCTCAAAGAAAATATACTTTCTAGATTTGGGACGCCTCGAGCCATTATTAGTGATGGTGGTTCTCACTTTTGCAATAGACCTTTTGAAACTTTGATGAAGAAATATGGTATTAGGCACAAAGTGAGTACCCCATACCACCCACAAACAAGTGGGCAAGCTGAAATCTCCAATAGGGAAATCAAGCAGATTTTGGAAAAGACGGTGAGACCGGATCGCAAGGATTGGTCCCTAAGATTAGATGATGCACTTTGGGCTCACCGTACTGCCTACAAGACACCCATTGGAATGTCCCCTTATAGACTTGTCTATGGGAAAGCTTGCCACTTGCCTGTGGAGATAGAACACAAAGCCTATTGGGCAATTCGGGCTCTAAATTTTGACATTGACAAGGCTAGCTCGCTTCGCAAACTTCAATTAAATGAGCTTGATGAGATCCGGAACGATGCATATGAGAATTCGAGAATTTACAAGAGCAAGATGAAGGCCTTTCATGACAAGCACATCTTAAGAAAATCTTTCCATGAAGGACAGAAAGTGCTCTTGTATAATGCCCGACTTCATCTTTTTTTGGGAAAATTACGATCTCGATGGACCGGCCCATATATTGTCAAAGAAGTTTTTCCTCATGGGGCTGTTGAGATTGAGAATACAGCGAATGGTGACTGTTTCAAAGTTAATGGACAACTCCTTAAACCATTTGTTGAGAAATTTGATTCAGAGGACATGTCCATCTCCCTGAATGATCCTGTCTATCAGGATGATTGATCTCCTAGTCTGATGGAGGTATAGCGTAGGTAGGTTTAGCTTTGTTTTACTGTTTTAATAGGTTTTAGTTGTTGAGTTGGAGAATTCCATGATCGCTCTCTCAGGTACTATTGTTCTCACTCTCTCATTGTTTACCATTGCTCTCATGTTCATGCTAATTGACTATCTTTTTACATTGAGGACAATGCAAGATTTGGTTGGGGGGTGAGATGAGATCTCTCATCTAGCATATTGCAACATTTCGAGCTTCACATGCGGCAATTTTTTTTTCGAATTTTCTAATATCTCAAAAATCTTTTAGAAAATCTTGTTTCTATACATTCGAGAGGCTATGAGTAGAAGAGGAGGAGAAACGAAGTGTGTGATGTTGTAGTCTTGAATTTCTCCTAACATAATGGTGTTATATGATAGTTCCCCTATTGTTGTGATTGATAGAAAAATTTGAACACTTTTTACACCTAGTTCACGTTACACGATTTTCATGAGTGACAGGTTTATGTGATTTGTGGATTAGCTAGGCTTTGATTTAAAGGTGTTTAGCAGCCAAGCCGGGGTATTTTGTCCATCCTTGTCCATGGGAAAATAACAGAAGATATGGATTTCTAAAAATCCTATCTAATTTAAAAGAAAAAGGAAAGAAAGGATGAAATCGGGAAGGAAAGAAAAATGGTGGAAAATTCCGAAAAGGGCTACCTATTACCAACCGGGGGATGGTCGAACCGTAACCAAAGCCGGAAATGGGACGTAGTGTGAAAGCCGTCGGAAGGACGGTAAGGCAAATTCCTGTCATAGGCTTACTGTTGCTCTGTGCACCTTAAAATCCTTGGTTTAGTTAATCTATGAAGAAGATGATTCCAGGAACTCATGAGATGAACTTTCACTATGCACACTGGGTTGAATTTGTTCGAATTTCTCTATTTATCAATCAGTCAGCGGGAACTTCACGTAAACACTTCTTATGTTTTGAGAGTCCAAGGTTCAGCTTCTATCACCTAATTCTCCAAATTTTATACTTCTGCATCTTGGAATGGATAGAAACATGGATTCTGGAAGAGAGTTGGGTTTGGAGGTTTGAAATTGTTTTACGCATGTTTTGCTCGAGACTAGCAAAAAGCTGGTTGGGGGGTGTGTTGAACCTCCAATTTATACATTACATTGCCCATTACACGACAAGGTTTGCATGATTTTTGTGGTTTAAAGGCCCACCTAACACATGTTTTGTGATTATAGGGATGAGAGCGGACTTCATTCAATTACAAGCCAAAAGAACGCTTCTAGAGCTTTTGGATGAAGATGAAAAGAAGACCAAAGAAAGGAGAAAGCAAAGAGAAGAGAGAGAAGAAGAAAAAGGAGAAAAAGAAGAGAAGAAGAATCAAATGGAAGACAGGCCGACCGGTCATGACCAGGTCGGCCATGAAGGCTGATCATATTGATGAAGGGCCGACCGGTCATGACCGGTCGGCCATGCTCTCTGTACAAGGAGGAAACAAAGCCCGATCGGTCATGACCGGTCGGGCATGCACGCTGGACTGTGGACAGGTCTGTCCGACCGGTCTTGACCGGTCGGCAGCACCCCCTGGACTGTTTTAAAAGTTGGTCTGACCGGTCACGACCGATTGGCCTTGCGTAAGATAAGTCCTTTCTAAATCAGGACTCCGAAAAACACTGCGCAATGCGTAATCTATCGCAGAATCCGATGCAAGGGAGGTGGATTGCTATAAAAGGACACCTAGGGGCTCTCCCTAGGGTATCAGAGAAGCTAGGGAACGTGGGTTTGGAGAGTGAAGAAGATTGTGGTGCGACTGCAACTCTCATATTCGGGTTTTTCTATTTTTATGCTTTATTTTAGAGTTTTTAGTTGTAACAAGAGCCGCACAGGGGAGCATACCAAGCATCCCATTGTTCCTGTGTGCCTCTGTCCGGAGGAGGCGGCACGACTCGGCCATTGAGGATCCTCCGTTGCATATCCTTGGAGAGCGTTAGGATATGCTCGTAGAAGTTGAATGTCTCCGGAGGGAGGAACCACTGCGGATTCTGGTCGGATGGCCTGGTGGTCTTCTTCGAGGTCGCGCGCTTGCGCTTTGACGGAGTTAGTGGTGGGCCTGAAGGGCCAGCTTGTGATGGATCACTAGCCATTCTAATCTGCAGGAAGCCATAGAAAGATCAGATCCAGTTCAAAACAAAGCAGAGCACGCAAATGTATGCTTGAAACTCTAGTTAAGTTAGATCACCAAGATTTCAGTGCCAGCCCAATTCAATCTGGATTTTCGAGCATGTAGAGGCCCAACACTATAAAATGATATATAAGAGATGTATGGTAAAAGTTTGAAACTTGACATCCTCCAAAATCCAGATAGAGTGAGCTGGGTTAAAAATGAAATTCCCGATCTCAAAAGCCATGAAACATGAGTGCATGGGGCTCCATATACACTAAAATAATGAAATTGGCCAAGTCTGGAACCCAAGTGTATGGGACCCCACGCACCCCGAAATAAGTTGAATTTTCGAGTGCGTGAGGTCCCACACACCCCAAAAATGCCTGCTATTCACTGACTTAAAATCGGGGTGCGTGAGACCCCACGCACCCCAAAAATCCACATTTTTTACAAAGTCTAGGAACTGGGTGCGTGAGGTCCCACGCACCCCTAAAATCTATTTTTTTATGAAGTTCATTAACTAGGGTGCGTGAGATCCCATGCACCCTTAAAATGATTCGAAACCCAATTTTTGGGTACATGGGAGGCAAAACCCTCCTAAAAGGGAGACAAGGGGTGCGTGAGGTCCCACACACCCTTAAAATGCAACAAAACCCAATTTTTTGAGTGCGTGAGGGGGGCAAAACCCCGAAAAATCTGACGAAGGGTGCGTGTGATGCCACGCACCCTCAAAACCCAAAAAATTCCCTAAATATGATTTTTGGGGTGCTTGTGATCCCACGCACCCTTAAAACCCAAAATTGTGAAGTCTATTTCTTGGGTGCTACACGCACCCATAAAAGCACCTCACCTCGAATTAAGGGGTGCGTTGGAGTTAATTTTTGGGTGCGTTGGTGAATAAACGGATGCGTGGGATGGGACTGGAAAATCTAATGAGAAATGATAAATGACGAGAAAATGGCTATCTCCTCTATATATAGCAGGGACCCAACGGTCCGATACGTCACACTGAACAGTCATCTATCCATCGTAACGCATCAGAGGGGCATCTATTGGGGTCCCAAAAGGTAGGGGCCCTCAAAACAAGCAAAACGGCCATATACCTTCGAAAGAATCCCACAAAACACCTTCTGGTGAGCGCAAAACAGAGATTTACAAAGTTCCCTTAGCCAATTTTGGCTGAAATCTCCAGCAGGCCACGCGAATCACCACGATCAGAACCGTCTGGAATCGAACCCATAACTTCATTATCATTTATGATGAATAGTGCATGTGATCGCACGATCCAACGGGCTCCACAAACCCATCAAAATTCAAAACTCAAATGGTGGAGTTCCAATTTACGTCCTAAGCACCCATAATTCGGGTACCCACGCACCCGAAAAATCAGGAAAAATAGGAATTCATTTAAAGGTATTTTGGTGCCCCACGCACCCAAAAAATGGGTCCACGCACCCTTAAATTCAACAGATTTCACGATTCTCATTTAAAGGTATTTTGGTGCCCCACGCACCTCAAAAATGGGTCCACGCACCCTTAAATTCGACATATTTTATGATCCTCATTTAGAGGCATTTCGGAGTGCCACGCACCCGAAAAATGCCCCACGCATCTATAAATTCAACTAAAAAATCAGGCATTTAATTTAAAGGTGCATTGAGTCTCACGCACCCATAAATTAAGTCCCACGCATCAAAAAAATTATATATTTGCAGAACCTGTTTCTGGGTGCGTCGGACCTCCGTACACCAATTTTAAGGTGCGTGGAGGGTATTTTAGCAGTGCGTGGCATGTGGCAGCCCCTCATTGGCAGGGTTCCGGTGTCTTCGACTATAAATACCCCGTCCAAGGAGTCATTTTGACGTTTTCAGAGAGAGAGATAGCTGCCATCCTCTGGGTATTCGAAATCCCCGCTGGAAATCTTTGCCGGAATACTTTTTCAATCACCGGAAACCCTGCCCGGTCACCGGAATACCTTTCCGATCACCGATATTGTCCACCGCAGGTCTGAGTCCTGAAAATCACTAAGTTGGGCACGCACCCATAAAATGGTCCCACACACCCGAAAAATGGCCCACGCGTCCATAAATTCGGTCCCACGCATCCATAAATTCGATGTAATTGAGATCTGTATACTGGTATCCCACGCACCCGAAAAATGGCCCACGCGTCCATAAATTCGGGTCCCACGCGTCCATAAATTCAACGAAATTCAAATTTGCATATTCGGTCCCACGCACCCAAAAAATGCTCCACGCATCGCTAAATTCAACAAAAATCAGGCACTTACTTTAAAGGTGCATTGGAGCCCACGCACCCAAATAATCAGCCAATTACCAAAGTGTTTATGAGTGCTCCGACTCAATTTTAAGTGTTTTCAAGTTTCGCTTGAGCCTATTTTGGGTATTTCGAGCGTTTTGGCCGCAATGGAATGGTCAAACGGATGTTCTGAGATCTCTAAACAACCAGAATCACGCATCTTTGAGGTTCGACGCGATGAATGAAATGACTTCTTGGAAAGGAGATGTCAACGTCCAGAATTGTGCGAATATATCATTATTTATATCTATTGTAAGATATGATCCGATTAGGGTTGAAAGCCAGAAAAACGGGATTATGGTTATCACAATAAACCATATCAAAGAGTTTGGATTCTCTACAAAGCAATTGTTATGAATTGCCACGGCACAACAGTAAATGCCCTACCCATCCAAACGGCATCCGTCGGTTGGGCTGCTCAGGTACACACAACTCTGAATCGGTCTACCCGAGGTCGCCTGTCCACACATGATAGCTGCAAGCCCAGAGTCATACCCTCCCAGTAAAAAAAAATCCTGACAGTCTCTGCCCGGATCTCCGGCCAAAACATGGGACAGACATCTGACTAATACAAAGATGGTTCAGTCCATAACAAAACAAATACATATCTCTACGACCACAAACTCTAAGACCATAGTCCCTACTGACTAGTCTTCTGCCTTTTAATTAAGGGTCATCGATCATTCGATGTAATTAAAGGCTCGTGCCAGATCACAGCTTGGAATGTACAAGATCTCGGGATCTCTAAAATAAAATTCGCCTTGCGATATCTTTTCTTGTGTACCTTTTGTGAATGCTTGTGATTATCTATGAATGTTTCCATTACTCAGAACCCCAAAGCAACAATATACATAATACATAGGAAAATGTTATTGTGATCCATTTTCTAGTTCTAACAAACTGGCGACTCCGCTGGGGATTGAACCATACCAGGATCTCTGGTTAGCTCTGAGTATAGAAACACTCTAAGATTAATCATTTGCAAACATGAATGTATATACAGGGAAGCTAACGCGAGGCATAATGTTTTGGCACCTTCACGGGTGTCAAACTGGCGACTCTCAACAGGCACGTTCTTCCCTTCATCTTTAAGGCTATAGATGGTAAATTAAAGGTTTTTCGAACCCACGAACTCCCACTGCTAGACGTATTTGTCTTCTTATTGCTTATTCCTATTAGTTTATGTACCGTGATCGATGGGTTCATGCTCCCGGTCGGGTTTATGAACTGTTCTAATGATTTTTTTACACCGCAGAATTAGCAAGATACTAGAACAAACAGAAGAAATGACATGCTCAATGACCAGTTCGTGCACCTTCCTTGCCATCGGAGGCTTCAGCTTCCCCCATTCCACCACAACTACAAACCCAAGCTCAGAATGACAGTTGGTTGAGACCCGAAGGCAGAAGAAGGAACAGAAGAAAGCTGCCATCATAGCAGCATATAGGAAGGAGAACGTTGCAAGACCTCACCCCATGATCAAGAAACAGTGGCAGCCGAAGCAGGGGCAGAAGATCCTTATTAACAGGCAGGTCACTTCAGCCAAGCCCACAGCGCCCGCGATGACAGTCGAGTAGTTCCCGCCGTTATCCAAAGCCGTTCGTACCTCGTAAAAGACTACTAAGCCCGAGCATGTAAAATCCAAGCCCGTGACTACCCCTGAACAGAAACAGAGGCCGGCTCAAAAAATCCCGTTGGCGCAAGTGGTGATGGTCCAAGTGGCCGCAGAAGAAGAAGAAGAACTTTATGAGGCAGAAGAATTACCTCCATTCCAAGATCAGATCGATAAATTGGTTGAGGCTAATCGCGAGACAAACGATCAGATCGACCAATTGGTTGATCCAGGAAGCCTTAACCACTCTGATAGCGCAGAATGCCACCAGAAGTATCGCCCCACCCACCCGTCAGTCAGCGGAGGAGTCCCAAGGGGCAACGGAAGGTTCGGCTGAGCCTGAACCGCCCATCCAGCTCAGGGTCACGCCAGTGGGACATGCGCCGCTTTCCGCGTCTCATGTTCGCTTCCTCAAGTGTAGGGTTGCGAAGTAGTAAAAATTCGGAAAGACAGAGTATCGTTCCCACAGAGATTTATGAATGGGTATTCTCAAAATTTATCTAAACAACTAATAATTAAGATCCTATTAAGAACTAAAGCTGGAAAATAGTGATTTGGGTTAAAACAGTGAATGTGTAAGGTAATTTCAATCTAAAAAGCACTAGAGCGTCAAGGATCCACTTTTGATAGGTTTCAATGCATCAATACAACTAGGTCTCTCATCTCTCAATCGGAATCGAATTCATATCTCTATCCGATCGAAATATAGAGCGGTTCAATCAACAATTATCTAAAACAGTTGCTTATTCATTGATTCAATTCCCACATCAATGCTCAAGCCTTGGGCACACTCAATTGTGTAAGCCAAGCCTCTTTCCAATCTAGTTGAGATTCACAACCATAGCTTTCATCAAATCCTATCACTAGACTTGATTACAACTCATGATTAGGACTTTAATTAAATCAAAATCAATCAACAAACAACTATTCCAGATTATAACAAAAGATAAGAACTTTAGTTGAATGAGTTCCCACATGAAGATCGGGCCATTGTACACAAGGAAATCAAAGGATCTACCATGCCCGGAGTCGATGATAGATCAATGAACTACACAAGCATAAACAATGCTCAGAAGGTATGCTACCAAGCTTAGAATCACTAAGAATCACATGAGCCCGGAGTCATCAAAAGATCAAAGTAAAACCAAACTAGTACTTGATTCAAACTCATATTGAACTAAAATTCTTCAATTAAAACATAAAAGGAAACCTAGGTTGCATCAATCCATCAAAAATAAATAAAAAGCTTCACCTCTTAGCTCTAGCTAAGAGGTTTTAGTTCATCTCTAACATCCTTGAACTAGAAGCCTCAAAAACATAAAAAACTACTAAAACAGGAAGAAAACTATGAAAACTTGAAGTAGAATCCATCTCCCAAGCAATCCCCACGTCCTAACATCCCCTGGTATGAAGAGAAGAAGTCCTTTTATAGCTTGGAGGAGTCGATTGCGTAAGAAACTTCCAGATTGCGCAAGGAATTACGCACTTGCGCAGAGAAATTCGGCGCCCGATTTAGAAACTATCCGTTTTGCATGTCCAACAGGTCGTGAGTGGCTTGGCCGACCGGTCACGACCAGTCGAACTTGTCTGAGAAGGTGTCCAGTGAGTGCAGTGGAGGGGCGACCTGTTGGCCGACCGGTCTTGACCAGTTGGACTGGTTTGACCGACCGGTCACGACTGGTTGAACTGTATAATTTCTCTGTCCAGTGGCTTTTCATAATTTCAGACCCTGCAGTTTTAATTCAAGGACCGGTCGCACGACCGGTCTGAGGTGTGGACGACCGGTCGTAGATGGTCCGGTGATGTTTGCATAGAGAGCTTGTTCTGTTGAATGGCCAGACCGGTCCTAGGCTTTGGACGACTGATCGGAAGACCTGTCGTGAGTGTCTGTTTCTTCCTTCTTTCCTTCTCTCCTTTGCTTCTTTCTTCCACCCTTTCATGCTCGGTTCTTGTGGTCTTCAATGCTTATAAAGTGCTCTATTTAGCCTTGAATCAGTGAAATCTTCATCTTGTCCCTACAATCACAAATCATGCATTAGAGTAGTCCTTTAAATGTGTAAACCGTGCATAATGAGTGATGAATTGGGGTTAGAATATGCACAATTAAGAGCTCAACATCTCACGTATCACGAGAAGAGTTATCCCAAACAATAGCTCACATGATACAGCAAGAAAGAGAGAGAGAGGAGAGGCAGCTATAAATATCGGGTCCCATACCCACCAGAGGTAGAAGAGGTACCATTCCCGGCCAATTTTAGATGCCCCGACTTCGGAAAGTTTGATGGCAAAGGATCGCCGGAAGAGCACATCACCCACTTTTTGACCACGTTAGGAAACTGGTCCGCAGTCCCGCAGTATTGCATGCGGCTATTTGGGTCTACCCTGACAGGGAAAGCCTTTCAATGGTACATGTCGCTACCGGCCGGCTCTGTAAGGACATGGGAGAAAATACAGGACACCTTCATCTCAAAGTTCTTCGCGACAGAGAGAGATCTCGCTAACAGACCTAGCAATGGTCAGACAGAGAAATGGTGAACCAGTCGAGAAGTTCATCGACCGATGGGGGACCACAGCTGCTCAATTTCGTGAATTACCCAGCGAAGGCGAGCAGATGAAGATGTGTCTAAGGGTCCTAGACCCAATGATCTCGTATGGCTTGTCAGGCAATACCTTCAACTCCTTTCGCGAGCTGGCGATGAAAGCGCATCTAGTGGAGGAAGTAGCATCTCGGGTAAACTTCAGACCCAAGAGACAGAAGCTCCTCCGGATGAAGAATGAATACTTTTTTGAGTTACTTCCCTTCTCCTCCTTTGACTTGAAACAAATGTATCTTCCCCCTCTTTTGTAATTCGAAATATCATTAATGAAGATAGGTGTTTTGTTTACCTTTTTTGTTGCGCAGAAATTAATAACCGTTTAGATGCTTCACTTAATTCATGAAAATGAATTAGGCTCAATTAGGGGGGTCTAAGTGACCGCGTCTACTTAGAGATAGGTTGACCTATCAATTGATTCTTTGGCTCTGTCGAGAGCAAAAGGTTTGGTCAAGAGAATGTTCATATTCTCTTTAGGGCTATTCGAGTCCAGCAAATGGAGTAGCGACCAAATTTGTGAATCAGTCGAACATTCGAAGGAAAGAGAATCCATCTTTATTCGGATATTATTTGAATTTATATCGAGTTATGGAAAATATCAAAGTAGATGCTCTACGTGCCAAGGGTGACGTAGGGGTCTTCCTCACATATCTTCGAGATAATATGTACCTGGTCGCACAATTTTGATAACCCATAGGAGCCTTCCCAATTCGGATCCAATGAACGAGCAAGTGTTCCAAGATTTTGTCTAAGCACCAAATCGTCGAGCTGAAAAGCTCTAGGTTTGACCTTTGCGTTACGGTAATGAGCTATACATTGTTGGTAAGTTGCTGCTCGAAGTTGGGATGCATCCCTTCTTTCTTCCAAAAGGTCGAGATGAAGCCTTAGACCTTCTTGGTTGCTTGTTGGATCATACTGCTCGATTCGATACAAGGGTTCTTCAACTTCGACGGAAACAACTATTTCGATGCCAAATGCTAAAGAGAAAGGAGTTTCTCTAGTTAACGTGCGAGTTGTTGTTCTGTAGGCCCATAAGACTTTAGGTAGAAGCTCCAGCCACATACCTTTACATTCATCGAGTTTATCTTTTAGATGATGTTCGATGATCTTATTGACTGCTTCAACTTGTCCATTAGCCTGAGGATGATATGGGGAAGTTCGAATACTTTGTATTTTCCATTTCTCACAAAACTCCGAGAACGCAGCGTTGTCGAACTGTCTTTCGTTGTCAGTGATTATAATAAGGGGGAGCCCATAACAGCATATAATGTTTCTCCATATGAATTTAGTAGTCTGCTTTTTGGTGATTGTGGTTAAAGGTTTTGCCTCGACCCATTTGGTGAAGTAATCGACTGCTACAATTGTAAATCTGTTCTGGCCTTTCCCGGTGGGTAATGGTTCAATTATATCGACTCCCCATTGGGCGAAGGGCGAAGGGCCATCCATCGGCGTCATTTGCTCAAATGGTGCGTGAGGGATTGGAGAATATCGTTGACATTTGTCGTATTTCTTGAAAAATTCTATTGTGTCCACCTTCATGGTGGGCAAGTAGTACCCTTGCCTCATTGCTTTATATGCTAAAGATCGTCCCTTAGGATGGTTACTGCATGCCCCCTGGTGTATTTCATTAAGAACACGCTGTGCCTCTTCTGGATGGAGACACCTTAAGTATGATGAAGTAAAGCTTTCACGTAATAAAATTCCATTTTGTAAGGTATACCTGGTAGCATGGTAACGAATTTGTCATGTAGATTTTTTATTATCTGGGAGTTTTTCGCTTTTAAGGTAAAGGATGATGGGATCCATCCAACATAGAGAGAAATGCACTGCGACTACTTGCTCTGGGACGACTTGATCAATACTTGGAGTATGAAGATACTCGACAGAAATAATCGTGTCAAATCAGACTCTGGTGTGGAAGCTAACTTTGCTAGGGAATCTGCGAGCTTATTCTTCTCGCGAAGAATGTGAATTATCTCATATTTTCTTAGCTTTGCGAGCAGGATAAGTACTCGAGATTTGTACAAGGCCATTCGTTCTTCTTTCACATCTAATTCGTCGAGCACTTGATTGACTATGAGTTGAGAGTCACTGTGAATAAGTAAATTTTGTATTGCGAGCACATTTGCTAATTCGAGGCCGATGATCAAAGCCTCATATTCTACTTCGTTGTTAGAGACATAAGTGTCGAAGCGTAAAGCATATTGGAAATGTGATCCGTCAGGAGCGTTAGGATCAAGCCGGCTCCGCTACCAGTGGCGCATGAAGACCCACCTACAAAAAGTAACCAGGGGACCTGCTCGCTGGTCGTAGGGTCATTGTTGGAGGTGGAGTTAGCGGGGGTCGAATACGTAAATTCAACTGATAAAATCAGCTATGGCTTGGGCCTTAGTGGCGGTTCTCTAACAGATTGTAATGTCATGTTCACCGAGCTCAATTGCCCATTTAGTCAACCGCCTTGATACCTCAGGCTTTTGAAGGACTTGTCTTAATGGATGATTCGTAGGTACCAATATAGAGTGGGCTTGAAAATATGGTCATAGTTTCCGGGCTGCAGTCACTAAGGTGAGAGCTAATTTTTCCATATCGGAATATCGAGTTTTATCATCCACCATTGCTCGGCTAGCATAATAAACGGGCCTCTAGACCCCAGAATCTTCTCTTATTAAGGCGGCGTTAACGGCCGTGGAAGATACAGATAAATAAAGAAGGAGCTGCTCGTGTGGAACATGTTTGGATAAGATAGGAGGTGCGCTCATATATTGCTTCAGTTGTTGCAATGCCTCCTCACACTGCTGGGTCCATACCCAGTTGGTTTGTACAGTAGCGTGGAGAAGCTTAAAGAAGGGAAGACACTTATCAGAGGCGCACGAAATAAACCTATTCAACAATGCAATGCGACCAGCCAATCGTTAGACATCTTTGAGAGTGGATGGAGACTTCATTTTGATCAAGACTTTTATTTTCTCGGGATTTGCTTCGATTCCCCATTGACCAACCATGACCCAAGAAATTTTCCGGTAGAGACCCCAAAGGCACATTTCTCTGGATTTAACTTCATTTGGTACTTCCTCATCAGTTCGAAGGCTTCCCGAAGATCTGCGAGATGATCATTGGCCGCGATGATTTTCACGAGCATGTCGTCGACGTAAACTTTCATATCCTTACCAATTTGTACAGTGAACATTTTGTTAACCAAATGCTAATAGGTGGCACCTACATTCTTGATACCGAAAGGCATTACTTTTTAGCAATATAAGCCTCGATCAGTGATAAAGGAGTATTTTGATGATCGGGCAGATGCATCATGATCTGGTTATAACCAGAATAGGCATCCATAAAGTTAAGCAGGGCATGCCCTACTGTTGAATCAACCAATTGGTTGATGTGGGGAGTAGGGAAACTATCCTTTGGGCAGGCCTTGTTCAGATCGGAGTAATCTACACACATTCTCCATTTACCATTGGCTTTGCGAACAAGGACCACGTTCGCAACCCATTCTGGATAGTTAACTTCTTCAACGAAATTGACGGCCAATAATTTTTCGACCTTAACTTTAATCACTATTTGCTTTTCTACGGTGAACGCTCGTCGACGTTGATGAATATGTTTATACTTTGGATCAACATTCAGACGATGAACCATAACGTTGGGGTCGATACCTGGCATGTCTTCGTGAGACCAAGCAAATAAATCTTTATATTCAGTTAGAAAATGAGTCAGGTTTGTTCGAAAGACACTGCGAAGAGGATCCGATGTAAACCTTCTTGGAGGGATTATCTTTGGATAAGTGGATTTCAACTGTCTCCTCCCCCGGGGTCCCTGATTGATGAGCGTCCTCCCTTGGGTCCAACGTTGTTGCTATCGGGAGATTCGCTAAGTCTCCTGTAATCGTCATATTAGGAGCTGCTTGGGCATTTTTTCGATCTTGTATGGCGATTTCGTAGCATGCTTGAGCTTCTTTTTGGTTCCCTTATACTACCCCGACTCTGCTTGGAGTAGGGAATTTAATACATAGATATAGGGGGTGTAGAGCTGCCCCTATTTTGGTGAGCGAGGGTCGACCCAAAATAGCATTGTACGCTGATTTTCGATCCACCACAAGGAAATTGATGAACACTGTGATTTTGGCTGGACTTTCTCCAAAGGTGACAGGAAGGTCAATGCTTCCTTTTGGTGTTACAACTTTGCCCCCGAAGCCGACGAGGGGGGTGGAGATAGGTTAGAGTAAATTTCTGGCCAGTGCCATTTTATTGAAGGCTTCGAAGTAAATGACATCTATGGAGCTACCTGTATCCAACATAATACGGTGAGTTAAATAGTTTGATACCTTTAACGCGACCACGATGGAGTCCTCGTGAGGGAAATGAATTCCTTTAATATCTTCAAGAGAAAAAGAGATTGGATGATGGCTAAGATTTGATGTATCGGATGATTTTTCCAGCCAATAAATATGTTGAGGCTTTTGAGACGCCTTGCGAGCATATGCTTTCCTTGAAGCTTGAGAATCTCCCCCGCAAGCTGGACCTCCAGGAATGGTCTGGATTTCACCAGTGGGTTCCACATCTTCCCGTGGAGGATGATGTTGAGGCGACCTTTTTTCTTCGTGATGGGGTATCGATTCTTTTAGGCGACTGATCTTGTCGTGCAACGTAATCCCGGAGATGTCCCTTCCGAATGAGAGCTTCAATTTGATCTTTCAGAGATATACAATCTTGGGTGTTATGCCCATGATCTTTGTGGAAATAGCAGAATTTTCTCGTCTCTTTTTTCATGATCTAATTTGATCCTTGGAGGCCACTTTACATAAGATTTATGCTTTATCTCCATTAATACTTTCTCAGGAGATTGATTGAGAGGTGTGTAGTTATGATATTTACCAGAGTAAGGCTTCTTAGGGGAATGATGCCGCCGATCGCGTCGGTATTTCCTATCGGAGGAAGAGATCTCCTCAGACTTTTCTTCCCTTGTATACCGTGACAAGCCAAAGCAACTTCTTCTGCATTAATGTATTTCTGAGCCTTGGCCTGGAATTCTGACATGGTTTTAGAAAGGTTTTTATATAGGGCGAATCAGAATTTCTCGCTGGTGACTCCTGCTATAAGGGCAGTGAGGCCTTCGTCTTCAATATAACCTTCAGTCTGAACGGCTTCTGTAGTGAATCGAACTGTGAACACCTTAATTGTTTCTCCATGTTGCTGCTTTACATCCAATAAATGATATGTAGGCTTTTTGGTACGGATGCTTCCCATAAACTGAGAGAGGAAGAGATCCGCTAATTGGGAGAAGGATTCAATAGACCGAGGTTTTAGGCCTCAAAACCATGTACATGCTACATTATTTAGAGTTAAGGAAAAAGCCCTACACATAATTTCTAAACTATATCCTTCTAACTCCATGAGAGACCTATACATCTCCAAATGTTTGAGAGGATCGTCGATACCTATATATGGGACGATGCTAAGCGTTTGATATTTTCTAGGCAAAGGGGCCTACATTACCTCGCAGGTAAAGGGGGGTTCAGATCGATGGATTGATGCAAAAGCAGCAGGTGGGAGATTAAAATGATATCGTTGTTCCATATCAGTGAAATGATCTTCGATTCTCCTGAGATCTCCTTCCCAAGGTAAAGTATAACCCGACGTTTCGACAGCAGATCCCTGAGATCGTTGTTGCCGAGAGGTACTGAAGTGGATAGATTGTGGAGGGGGTGCTAGAGTTTGATTACCGAGTGGCATTCGATTCGAGCGAGGATTTCGCTGAGCTCGTGGTTCATCTGCAGAATGTCTGGAGGCTACTGGTGCAGATCGTAGTGGCGGTCCTTCTAGAGGTTGCTAAGGTTCAGAAAAATGCTGATCGAACCGATTAGATAAGGTTTGAAGCCTAGTTTTGAGGGTAAGGAGTGTGTCTCCGACGAGACGCATAGCGCCATCGTAGCCACCAGATATATCATGAAATGGATTTTATGACGGTAGGTTGGACTCTTCCGGGAGAATCCCCGTCGAAGCGGTCTGAGGGAGATTGGGCGCTAGTTCAGGGATGTCAGGCGGAGGTAACATCTGCCTTGAAGTAGAAGGATGAGCCGTCTTCTTAGGAGGCATAGTGGGAGGTAACAATCGGTGATGAGAACGGATTGAATTTCGAAAAAGTTCCCATAGACGGCGTCAATCTGTTAACGTCTGATTTAGTAACAGGTTCCTCCAAAAGTTCACCTTACTTCAGGCGAGCTCCCCTTCAGACTTGAAAGCCAAAGAAGAAAGCTAAGGGTGGCCGGTGCTCGGCCGTTAGCCCTCCGAATCTTAAGTCAAATGAGACTTGACAAAAAGCTAAAATGTGGGATGTGGACTTAGAGATTGTGTACCTTTATCATCCGTGGGACCATTTATTTATACAGATTCGGGTGATCCAGTATGTTACGCAAGCTGTTAAGATCACTACTGATTTAGGGGGGTAAGGAGCTTATCCTACTAATCCTTAGATAAGAAGATGGTATAACCACTTTAGAAGTCTAGCTGATTACGTTCCTCGATGAGAAACTTTCGTGGTCTGGAACTATGAATAAAAACAAGCCAAAGCCAGCCTATACAGGCTGCTGGTACTACTACTCGATGAATATTTGAGCTCGAAGATAACCTTGTTTCATGACCGCGAGTCAAGCTGCTTGCATGCGGAGGTGACCTCTTTTAACGACCACGAGCTGAGCTGCTCGCATGCGTTTGGGTGGTGTGGTCGGAGGTCTCAGATGATATATGAAGTATGAGTAGGGAAGGCTCATGATCAAACATACTGGTCGCGACTTTTATAGAAAGGCGCTTGCTGATCGCATATTACTCATATTCCTTCGACGACCAACTTTATTCTAGAACACCTTGAGATCCTCAAATTACGAAATTGTTATCCTAAAGTCCTACAAATACCCCTCTCTTCTTATTTCACACACCAACAATCCATCTTGGGGGTGAGAGAGAGAGAGAGAGATCACTTGCTCAGGCTATATCATTTCCAACCCTCTTTAACTATCTTTCTAGCCCACCTTCAAACTTATAGTCCCTAACCCTTAGGCATATCATCATCTGCACCCTTCACCTTCTAGCCATCACATCCATCCATATCCTTCGAGACATCAAGCACCACTCATTCAAATCTTAGCTCACACCTAAGCCTCTCAATCCACCAGGTCATTAAAGATCATTGATTCAGGCCACACACTGTGCTCAATGAAGAAGCCGAGATAGAATCAAAGAAATTGATCATCCTCTTAGTTAAGAGCACTGAAGTGTTTCACCTTATAACCTACGTCTCAGCAAATCACAAGCTTGAGATCTAAGCTTGTTATTCCTTGCATTTACATCTCATCATATGCATCATTACATTCTCTCCATCTCTCCTACTTTTCTAAGCATTCTCTAGTCACATGCTTTGTGACTTGCCGCATTCTTGGATACTGTCACATAAGAAACCGGAGACCACCTAGTTTGATTTTTTTTCCTTTCTTTCAGTTCTTCCTGGATATTGGTTGTTGAGCGGAGAGTCTTTTTGCGTTCTCTCACACCTACTTTTAGATAAATGTTCGCTCGCCTCAAGTGTAAGGCTGCGATGTAGTAATAAATCTCGATAAGACCGGGGTCGATCCATAGGGAATTAGAAGACAACTTCTAAGCTATTCCAGCAACTAGGATTGTAATAATTAAGAGATTCAATTGAGAGAATTGTGTTAAAACAATAACTTGAGAAAAACAGTAATTAAGGAACTAAGGCTTTCAAGGATCCACTTGTAACAATCCCATGTCAATCCAATCAATCCAAGCATAACACACAACTAGATTTGAAGTTCTATCTCTCATCTAGTTGGAAGATAAAGCATTAAACATATTCAATCACACTCAAGTTGAACTTTCAAGTTCTAGTCCTATTCAATCACATAACATTCGAAATCATAGCCTTCAGAGTAACAGCCATGCCTATAAACTATGGCATGCTCAAGGGTTACCATAATTCGAATCTAATCAAGCAAAACATGATAATTTCAGAGAATTGCGTGGAATCCATGTCCGAAGCACATGAACTCTCATAAAACTTCTAAAAATATCAACTTTATATAAATTCAAACATTCAAAATTCAAACTTAAAGTAAAACTACTTGAATCAAACTGAATTAAACATGAAATTGGCTACAAGCTTCACCTCTCAACCTTAGCTGAGAGATTCTAGCCGAGCATTGTCATAATACAACTAGAACTCAATGAAAAAGACATAAAAGCATAAAAACACAGAGTTGGGAGGGTTGTAAACGCTCCACGATGGCTTCGTTCACTTCCCACAAAGTTCCTCAGCTTCGATGATACCTTAGGAAGAGACCCTAGGTGTCCTTTTATAGTGGGGAAGCTCTACCGCGTCAGAATCTTTCAAAATTTGTGTAGCGTTACGCACTTGCGCAAAAAATCTCGGATCTCGAAATAGAAATTGTTGCTTAATGCATGGCCGACCGGTCACGACCGGTCGGACCTGTCTGTTATAACTCCAGGTGCACAGGGAGGTCCCTAACCTGATGGGCGATCAGTCTTGACCGGTCAGACCAAACTGGTCCTTACTCCAGCGGCTTCACTAGGGTGGGCAGCAGGGTGGCCGACTGGTCTTGACAGGTCTGGCTCCCTTGGCTGATCCGTCATGACCGGTCGAACCCCTGTTCTTTCTTTTTTTTTTCTTCATTTCTTTCTTCTCTTTTCTCCCTCTTTCTTCTTCTTTCTTTGGTCCACCTTGGGCCTTTATTCAAAGGCTCCTAAATATGCTCTTTTTGGTCTCCAATTAGGCGAAATCGCTCTCATTCCTACAATCACAAAACATGCATTAGATAGGCCTTTTAAACATGCAAACCATGCATATAATGTGATGCAATGGGCTAGATCATGTATATATTGGAGGTTCAACACACCCCCCAACCAGCTTTTTGCAAGTCCCGAGCAAAACATGCGTGAAATAAATTTAAACCTCCAAAAACCAACTCTCCTTTAGAAACTATGCTTCTATCCATTCCAAGACAAATAAGTGTAAAATTCAGAAAAATGAGGTGATAGAAGTTGAAACCTTAAACTCTCAAAACATTATAAGTGTCCATATGAAATTCCCGCTGATTGATTGATAAATAGGAGAACTCGAACAAATTCAACCTAGTGTGCATAGCGAAAGTTCATCTCATGAATTTCTGGGATTATCTTCTCCATAGATCAACTAAACTACGGATCTCAAGGTGCACAGAGCAACAACAAGCCCATGATAGGAATTTTCCTTACCGTCCTTCCGACAGTATTCACACTACGTCCCATTTCCAACTTTGGTTACGGGTAGACCATCCCCCGGTTGGTAATAGGTAGCCTTTTTCGGAGTTTTCCACCATGTTTTCCATCATTCTCAATTTTCATCCTTCCTTTTCCTTTTTCTTTTACATTAGATAGGATTTTTAGAAATCCATATCTTTCGTTATTTTCCCATGGACAAGGATGGACAAAGTACCCGGCTTCGTTTCTCAACACCTCAAATCTAAGTCTAGCTAATCCACAAATCACATAATCCCTTCAAGCCATGAAAATCGTGTAATGTGAACTAGGTGTAAGGGTGTTCAAATTTTCTATCAATCATATAAATAGGGGAATTCACATATAAAACCATTATATTAAGAGAAGTTCAAGACTTGCAACATCACTAACTTCGTATCTCCTTTTCTTATACTCGTATCATCTCGAATGCATAGAAATAAAGTTTTCTAAAGGAGTTTTGAATTTTTAGAAAATTTTAAAAAATTGCACATATAATGCTCGAAATATTGCAAACTGCTAAATGAGGAATCTCATCTCACCCCCAACCAAATCTTGCATTGTCCTCAATGTAAAAAGATATGCAATGAACATGAGAGCAATGGTAAAATACTAGAGAGTGAGAACAACAGTACCTGAGAGAGTCGATCATGGAAGTCTACAACTCCAACAACTAAATCTACTAAAGCAAATAGAATTAAAACAAAAAAAAATAAAGTAGACGTAATCCTACTTAAAGTAATAAACAAAACCGAAGTTATCCTTTTAGAAAGAGAATCTCCATCAGACTAGGAGATTAATCAGCATTATATCATCCAAAAGGACAAAGTTGAGTAGGATCATCAAGTGGTGTAACAAATTTTTCAGTAGAATTATCCATCATCCTACTTTGGAAAGTACATTGGTGACATTAATCATTCTAACCCATTGAAAATCCTGCTGAAAGGTTTCAGCAGGTTCTTTAATAAAATTGTCACATGTACTAGGAAAGAAGAATTGCATTGGTTGAAAATTATTGAAAATGGATCTCCTTTCCATCTTGTCTCGGCAAAAATTTGTCAAATATGGGTCATCCCAGAAGTTGTGTTCTTTGGTTTGAGCAACCCAAAGAGATGTGGAGACTTGTATTTCTTCTTCACAAGTCGATCTGATCTCTACAAAATCAGATTTCACCGGTGCTTCCACAATTGATTTTTCAGTTTGACGTTCTGTGGAAGGAAGCTTTTTAGGCACCAGAGGGGTCTCCTTCAAGGCATGCACTATGTCCTTAATCATGGGATCATCCTAATCTTCAAAATATGCTAAATACTCCTCTAGAGTATAGGAGACCTCATCGGAGGAAGTTTTCAGATTTGTACCCTTTACGTCTTCCTCCTTCTCAGACTTTTGTGTAGATTGGAGTGGGTCCTCAACCTCTACACTTTCAGAAATTGGCCTCTTTGTAGGCAAGTCAAGCACCAATTCTTCCAATTTCTGCATAACAAATTTGTGTAAATCAGAAATTGGTAACTTGTAAATTAAATTTTCAAAAATTGGCACTTCCAAGATCTCATTAATAATAGAATTGAATTCATCCTTAGAATGTATTAAACATGTCTCCAAGCTTTCAGGTATATTGGGTTGGAAATACTCCCCATCCTCCTTAGATTCTATCATGTTTATCTCATGAGGACCGTCATCATCGTCCCAATCCTCAAAGGGATCAAAGCTAACAACATCTAGAGGATCAAAATTCTGATTTAAAGCGAACTCATCTTCCACGATTGATTCAATCATATCAACCTCGTGGACATCATCATCATCCATATGCCTTTAGCCCAAGTGCAATACATTCACCTCCAACGTCATATTTCCAAAGGACAATTGCATTACCCCATTCCGACAATTTATAATTGCATTTGATGTAGCAAGAAAGGGGCGGCCTAGAATCACCAGTATTTGAGTGCCAGTATCCATAACCGGTTGCGTGTCCAAGACGATGAAATCTACCGGGTAGTAGAATTTGTCAACTTGGACTAGTACATCCTCAACTATCCCTCTTAGTATACGGATGGATCTATCAGCGAGTTGCAACATAGTTTTGGTGGGTTTTAATTCACCAAGGCTTAGTTGCTCATATACCGAGTATGGGATTAAATTTATGCTTGCCCCCAAGTCTAGTAATGCACGTTCAATCCGGTAGTCACCAATGATACATAGAATTGTGGGAATACTGGGATCTTTGAATTTTGGAGGGGTCTTTTGAGTGAGAATGGCACTTACTTACTCATTTAAGAAGGCCTTTTGTTGCACATTATATTTGTGTTTAGTTGTGCATAGGTCCTTTAGAAACTTGGCATAAGAGGGAATTTGTTTGATGGCATCAAGCAAGGGAATGTTGATCTTGAATTGTCTGAAAATCTCTAAAATATCATGAGAGTTTGGAAGAGATTTTGGAGTGACCAATCTCCAAGGGAATGGTGCTATGGGCTTGTAAACACGTTCCATTTCTTGTGGGGGCTAAGTTAGATCCGTCCTTATCCTCTGAATTTACCAGATCATTAGGCTTGTCGACCTTCACCAGAATAGATTTGTCAATTTGTTTACCACTTCTAACAGTGGTGACGGATTTGGCTTGCTCCATATGTTGGTTGGAGAGATTAGGAATGCTCACTTCATGTACTTGCTTTGGATTGGGCTGAGGTTGGGTCAGAAAGGTCCCTTCCCTAGCATTCAAGCGTCCCTTAATCTCATCAACCGAGACTTTAAGCTCTTGGAATATTTGCTGATTTGATTGATTGATTTGTGTTTGCCCTTGCATAAATGCTTTTAAGGTATCCTCCATCGAGAATTGAGGTGGGGCCATATTTTACATGGGTGGCCTCCTTAAGAGTTGGTAGGATTGCCCGTGGGAGCATTCTTCCAACTGAAATTTGGGTGGTTCTTCCAAGTAGAATTGTACGTATTACCCACCGATTCATTAAAAGGCCGTTGATAACCATATGTGGCATTTGCATGTTCATGTAACACCTCTTGAAACGCAGGAATTGTAGGACAATCTTGTGTCGCGTGTATATTAGTGAAACAAATCCCACACGTTGTCTTAATAGCTTCATTGGACTTTGAAACTCTACTTTTACTAAGTTCTATGGCCTCGATCTTCCTTGTTAGGCTGGCTAGCCTTGCATTCACATTATCTTTCTCCTTGGGGATATAAATCCCTCCTTTCTCTTTTTCTTGAGTAAGCTTGGGGTTATCAGATTTATCCGAGGTATCCCATGATCGAGCATTCTCGGCCAACATATCCAATTATCTCCAAGCTTCATCTGGATTTTTTGTCATAAACTCGTCGTTGCACATCATCTCTACAAAAAGGCGTATATTGGAACTTAATCCATCATTGAAGAAGTTTATGATTCGCCAACTTTCGTAACCATGATGTGGGTAAGCAAGTAGGAGGTCCTTAAACCTTTCCAAACATTGGAAGAATGATTCACTTTCTTTAGCCGAAAAATTCATTATGGCTCTTCGAAGGGTGTTTGTTTTATGAGTCGAGAACTTTTTCAAGAATTTTCGGGTCATCTCGTTCCATGACCCTATCGAATGTAATCTAAGAGAGTGAAGCCAAGTCTCGGCCCTTTCTTTCAATGAGAAGGGAAAAAGTTTAAGTTTAATGGCATCTTCTGAAACATTAGTGTATTGCAAGGTAGCTACCGCTTCTTCAAATTCCTTTAAGTGCAAATATGGGCTTTCAGAGTCTAACCCATGAAACTTTGGTATAAGTTGAATCACACCCAACTTTATATCGATGTTTCCCCCTGTTAGTGGTAAGACCACGCACGAGGGTATAGTTGCACGGGCTAGTTGTAGGTAGTCCCATAATGATCTCATTGGAGGAACGTTATGTACCTCATTCTCTCCTACTCCCTCTTGATTTGCGTTTGTAGTTGGAGTAGGGGGGAGGATTCCTTAAAGGTGTTTGATCCATACTTCCCAAGCTATCACAATGCTCTTGGTATTTTCGGACTCGTCTATGGACTGATAATGGTCCAACTAGACCAACTTCGGATTGGAGACAATTGGAGTGGTCTCGTTCCCAACGGGACATAAACCACTCAACTAAAAACTAAACTAATCCTAAGTCCTAAAATCTGAAATTAATCTAAAAATTGAAAATCTGCAAAAAGCACTAAGTTAGAAGGATATTACCCAATTCGCTTGAGCTAGAGAAGAAATCCTACAAAGCAAAACAATGTGTTAGTATTAGGAAATCAGAAAAACCTATCTACTTCTACTTCTATAGCCACTAAAACAATCTAGAATCGTTATCTAAATTCCCCGGCAACGGCGCCAAAAACTTGTTCGCTCGCCTAAGTGCAAGGCTGCGATGTAGTAATAAATCTCAGTAAGACCGAGGTCGATCCATAAGGAATTAGAAAACAACTTCTAAGCTATTCCGACAACTAGGATTGCAATAATTAAGAGATTCAATTGAGAGAATTGTGTTAAAACAGTAACTTAAGAAAAGCAGTAATTAAGGAACTAAGGCTTTCAAGGATCCACTTGTAACAATTCCATGTCAATCCAATCAATCCAAGCATAACACACAACTAGATTTGAAATTCTATCTCTCATCTAGTTGGAAGATAAAGCATTAAACATATTCAATCCCACTCAAGTTGAACTTCCAAGTTCTAGTCCTATTCAATCACATAGCATTCGAAATCATAGCCTTCGGAGTAACAGCCATGCCTATGGACTATGACATGCTCAAGGGTTACCATAATTCGAATCTAATCCAGCAAAACATGATAATCTCAGAGAACTGTGAGGAATCCATGTCCGAAGCACATGAACTCTCATAAAACTTCTAAAAATATCAACTTTATATGAACTAGAACATTCAAAATTCAAACTTAAAGTGAAACTACTTGAATCAAACTGAATCAAAAATGAAATTGGCTACAAGCTTCACCTCTCAGCCTTAGCTAAGAGATTCTAGCCAAGCATTGTTATACTATAAGTAAAACTCAATGAAAAAGACATAAAAAGCATAAAAAATCATAGCCGGGAGGGTTGCAAACGCTCCACGATGGCTTCCTTCACTACCCTAGGAAGAAACCCTAGGTGTCCTTTTATAGTGGGGAAGCTCTACCGCATCGGAATCTTCCAGAATTATCGTAGCGTTATGCACTTGTGTAGAAAATCTCGGATCTCGAAATAGAAATTGCTGTTTAATGCATGGCCGACCGATCACGACCGGTCAGACCTGTCTGTTATAAGTCTAGAGTGCACAGGGAGGTCCCTGACCTGATGGCCGATCGGTCTTGACCGGTCGGACCAAACTGGTCCTTACTCCAGCGTCTTCACAAGAGTGGGCAGCTGGGTGGCTGACCGGTCTTAACCGGTCTGGTTCCCTTGGCTGACTGGTCATGACCGGTCAGACCCCTTTTCTTTCCTTTTTTGCTTCATTTCTTTCTTCTCTTTTCTCCCTCTTTCTTCTTCCTTCTTTGGTCCACCTTGGGTGTTCGCTTCCCCAAGTGTAGGGTTGCGATGTAGTAATAATCTCGGTAAGACCGAGGTCGATCCACAGGGACTTATGTAGGATTTCACAAACACATAAAAAAGTGTCTATTGAAAGTTAGTAATCAGATTTTGAATAGAATTTATGTGAGTAACAAATTTTAATTAAATTAAAGTGACTAATGATAAAAAGGCACTAGGGTTCCAAGGATCCACTTGTAGCAATCATTGATGTTCAATCCGCTGTGGTTTCTCATTCTCTCAACTAGAGTTGATATTAAGATCTATCTAGTCAGATGATAGAGCTGTTAAACTAAACAATCTGTCATATGTAAGTTCTATGCATAAGATTCACTCAATGTAGGCTGAGCTGAGCATGCTCAATTGCATAGGTCATTCCCCTTTCCAAAAGGTCTAATTCACAATCATAACCATCCTCAAGTCCTGTCACAAGACAAGGCTAGATCAGGATTTGAACTAGATTCAAATCACATGCACAGTTCCTTACATATTCCAGAAAAACAGAAAAATAGAACTTTGGTATGAAGTCCCTTTATGAAGATCATAGTACTAGAGCGCACTCCGATTCCTCAGATCATACAGGTCTAGACCGTCACAAACCAATTAAGCAATTAAGTAATTCTCCCAAACATCCATGAGTCATCATAAGACTAAGAAAAACTACTCAAAAACTTGTATAAACTTCAAACCTTAGTTCATAATCATGAATTCCACACTTAAAACCACTTAACTATGAATTAAAACATCTTGGATCCACTACAAGCTTCACCTTTTAGCCCTAGCTAAGAGGTTTAGCTGCTCATGATCCAAGGAAACATGAAACAACTATAAAAAGCACGAAAACAGTAAAAACAAACTCCAAGGAGTTGTAGAACTCCACAATTCAGTTCTGCAGCCTCCAACCTCGCTTGAACCCTTCTAGGATACCCTAGGAACGATCCCTAGGTGTCCTTTTATAGTCTGGAGGCTCCACAACTTCGGAAGAATCGAGAAATTGCGTAAGACTTACGCAGCGCAGAGAAAATCAGACTTAATTTGGAAATTTCTAAGTTCTTACGCATAGCCGACCGGTCATGACCGGTCGGCCTCAATGAATGGTCATTCCAGCAAGCATAGCCGACCGGTCATGACCTATCCAGCAGCCATGGCCGACCGGTCATGACCGGTCAGCCTTATTCAATCTTCCTCCAGCGACTGTGTCCGACCGGTCATGATCGGTCGGACGTCTTCAGCAGTCTCCCAACGTGCATGGCTGACCGGTCATGACCGGTCAGCTTCCTTTTCTTCTTGTTTTCTTCTTGCCTTACTTCTTCCTTTGCTTCCTTCTTCCTTCGGCCCTCCTTGGGTCTTCATCTCAGGTTCTAAATCAGCCCTTTTTATCTTCAATTAGGTGGAAACCACTCTCAGTCCTGTAGTCACAAAACATGCATTGGATTAGCCTACAAAGCATACAAACCTTGCACAATGGGTGATGAATTGGGGTTAGAATATGCACAAGTAAGAGCTCAACATTGGGCCTTCATTCAAAGGCTCCTAAATACGCTCTTTTTGGTCTCCAATTAGACGAAATCGCTCTCATTCCTACAATCACAAAACATGCATTAGATGGGCCTTTTAAACATGCAAACCATGCATATAATGTGATGTAATGGGCTAGATCATGTATAAATTGGAGGTTCAACAATAAAACTTCAACAATTACGGATGCTTGTTCGTGGCTGACTAGTTAAAGATAAGTCCATCATTTTCTTTCTGTACAGTTCTTCTTGGATATTAGTTGTTGAGTAGAGTACCATTTTGTGTTCTCCCTTGCTCATGGACGACTAGTTAAAGATAACTTCATTTTCTTTCTTTACTATTCTTCTTGGATGTTAATTGTCGAGCGTAGTACCTTTCTGCGTTCTCCAAACCATCTGTATGTCGAACTTTAAAGTTTATGAAATGCTTGTCTGTGGTCGACTAGTGTATACCCTTTGCATTAATTCAGCATAATAACTTTAGAATTGATAAATCCGATAAAATCCACTTAATTATATAGAGTAGAGACCACACTTTTATGCAGGTAGATAGGGTGCCTAACACCTTCCCTTGCTGTAACCGAGGTTCCTTACTTGGAATTTCATATCGTAGATCAGGAGTCATTAAATAGAAGGTAGTCTCTAAACTCTTTGATTTCTAAAGATTCTGCAGGGTCTATTCAACTATAGGATTTTGAGTTAACTAGTTTGTGACGACTCAAGTTAAACTCGTCATATACACGAGTCAACCCACATATGCTAAAAAACCAAAGAAAATAGCGTGGGCATTGAAAACCAACTGTCACATCACTCTTTCCAATCATGTGGTCCTCCTGAATCACAGATGGGGGTGATGCTTGGCCCTTGGCCTAACATGAGGTAAAGTACCCAGTGGTGAGGGTGGATTTTACATAAACATCATGGTATGCCTATTCAAGCAGGCAACCCATTTGCTCCCAACCGGCCATGAAGGAAATGTAAGGGAAGGTATTGTTTGAAAACATTTTTAGAAAAGGTATCAGAATGTAAATTCTATTTAAGGTAGTTTGTTTTTAGATTCCCAATTATAATGATTAACGACTATTAGGTTTAAAATGGCGGTTTCTTATGCAAAGGAAATATCGAAAATGCCTAGGAAATGACAAAAACCTTCCCCTTTTAAAATAAACCCAGGATTTGAAATTAATTTATCGAGTGACTGTACTCCAAATGGCGTCTTGCACGAATGCGAATTAGGTTTTACCCAAGTAACAACTTAGTGGGTGTTACCCCTACCGTGGGGCCTACATTAATGATTTTATGTATATCAATGCCGCCCATACATTTTTATGGACCATTTTAGAATGGGATATCAAAATGTATACAGATGAAACTCTCATGTCAACCACACCACATGAAACAGTGTTGATTGGGTGCCTCACCATTAAAAGTTCCAAAGGACCCCTTGTAATGTTTTGTTAATGTTTATTTGAAATCCAACGGTTGATAGTGTCAATAAGATCTGGATGAAGGTAAATTAGAAAGATCATATTAATTCAAATCTTTTGTAGCCTTGCCGCAAAATGTTTTTAATGGATATTTAACACTCTTTTTATTGGTATGGTACACCTGGGATTTAGATCTTTTTATAATTTTGGATCTCGTCCTAAATTGAGACTTAAAAATAGATGGATGTTCGCTCGCCTCAAGTGCAAGGCTGCGATGTAGTAATAAAACTCGGTAAGACCGAGGTCGATCCACAGGGAAATAGTAACAGCTCCACAAATCACTCCAGCAACTCAGTGTTTAAAAGAAATCAGATTTAATTGAGTGTTTACTTAAAACAGGAACTTAATGAAAAATCAGAGATATAAAGTACTAAGGCTTTCAAGGATCCACTTGTAGCAATCCTATGTCAATTCAGTCAATCCAAGTAGAAAACACAACTAGATTTGAAGTCCTATCTCTCATCTAGTTGGAGAATAAAGCATTCACACACATTCCATCACATTCAAGTTGAACTTCCAACTTCTAGTTCCATTCAATCAATACAAACTCGAAACCATAGCCTGCGGAGTAACAGCCATGCCTCTGGACTATGGCCTGCTCAAGGATTACTATAATCCGAATTTAGATAAACAAACATGATAATCTCAGAGAATTAAAAGGAATTCATGTCCGGAGCACATAAACTCAGATAAAACATCTCAAACTACCATTATTTGGAACTAAATCATGTAAAAATCCGAACTTGAATGTAAATTACTTGAATTAAACTGAAATCAACATAGAATTAGCTACAAGCTTCACCTCTCAGCCTTAGCTGAGAGGTTCTAGCCGAGCATTGTCATGCTACAACTAAAAACTCTGAAATAAAGCATAAAAACAGGAAAACCCGAATAGGAGAGTTGCAGCCGCTCCACGATCGCCTTCACTCTCCAAACTCACGTTCCTTAGCCTCTCTGATCCCCTAGGAAGAACCCCTAGGTGTTCTTTTATAGCAAACAACCTCCCTTGCGTCGGATTCTGCGAAAGGCTACGCATTGCGCAGCGTTTTTCGGAGTTCCAATTTAGAAAGGACTCATGTACGCAGAGCCGACCGGTCGTGACCGGTCGGACTGCTCTTTTAAACATTCCAGGGAGTGCAGCCGACCGGTCATGACCGGTCGGACTGACCTTCTCATCAGTCCAGCGTGCATACCCGACAGGTCATGACCGGTCGGGCTTTGTTTTTTTTTCTTTTGTCCAGAGAGCATGGCCGACCGGTCATGTCATGACCGGTCGGCCCTTCATACATGTGAGCAGTTTCCATGGCCGACCGGTCAAGACCGGTCGGCCTTCTTCCTTTGTTGCCCCTTTGATGTGGCTAACCGGTCGGACGACCGGTCTGCCTTGTCTTCACTTCAACTTTTTCTTATTTTCTTCATTCTCTTTTCTCCCTCTTTCTTCTTCTTTCTTTGGTCCATCTTAGGACTTCCTCCAATGTCTTCAAATAACCCTTGTTAAGCTTCAATTGGATGAAGTCCGCTCTCATCCCTACAATCACAAAAACATGTGTTAGGTGGGCCTTTAAACCATGAAAATCATGCATACCTTGTTGTATAATGGGCAATGCAATGTATAAATTGGAGGTTCAACACACCCCCCAACCAGCTTTTTGCTAGTCTCGAGCAAAACATGCATGAAACAATTTCAAACCTCCAAACCCAACTCTCTTCCAAAAACCATGTTTCTATCCGTTCCAAGACATATGAGTATAAAATTTGGAAAAATTTGGTGATAGAAGCTGAAACCTTGGGCCCTCAAAACATAAGAAGTGTCTACATGAAATCCCCGCTAATTGATTGATAAATAGAAGAACTCGAACAAATTCAACCTAGTGTGTATAGTGAAAATTCATCTCATGAGTTCCTGGGATCATCTTCTTCATAGATTAGGTAAACCAATCATTTTAAGGTGCACAGAGCAACAACAAGCCTATGACAGGAAATTTGCCTTACCGTCCTTCCGACGGCTTTCACACTACGTCCCATTTTCGGCTTTGGTTACGGTTCGACCATCCCCCGGTTGGTAATAGGTAGCCCTTTTCGGAATTTTCCACCATTTTTCTTTCCTTCTCGATTTCATCCTTTCTTTCCCTTTTCTTTTAAATTAGATAGGATTTTTAGAAATCCATATCTTCTGTTATTTTCCCATGGACAAGGATGGACAAAATACCCCGGCTTGGCTGCTCAACACCTTTAAATCACAGTCTAGCTAATCCACAAATCACATAAACCTGTCACTCATGAAAATCGTGTAATGTGAACTTGGTGTAAAGGTGTTCAAATTTTCTATCAATCATAACAATAGGGGAATTAACATATAAAACCATTATGTTGGAAGAAATTCAAGACTACAACATCACACACTTCGTATCTCCTCTTCTTATACTCATAGCATCTCAAATGTATAGAAACAAGATTTTCTAACAGAGTTTTGAGATGTTAGAAAATTCAAAAAAAATTTGTGCATATGAAGCTCAAAATGTTGCAATATGCTAGATGAAGAATCTCATCTCACCCCCCTACCAAATCTTGCATTGTCCTCAATGTAAAAAGAGAGTCAATTAGCATGAACATGAGAGCAATGGTAAACAATGAGAGAGTGAGAACAATAGTACCAGAAGGAGCGATCATGGAATTCTCCAACAACTAAAACCTATTAAAACAGTAAAACAAAACTAAACCTACCTATATTATACCTCCATCAAACTAGGAGATCAATCATCCTGATAGACAGGATCATTCAGGGAGATGGACATGTCCTCTGAATCAAATTTCTCAACAAATGGTTTAAGGCGTTGTCCATTAACTTTGAAACAGTCACCATTCGCTGCATTCTCAATCTCAACAGCCCCATGAGGAAAAACTTCTTTGACAATATATGGGCCGGTCCATCGAGATCGTAATTTTCCCGAAAAAAGATGAAGTCGGGCATTATACAAGAGCACTTTCTGTCCTTCATGGAAAGATTTTCTTAAGATGTGCTTGTCATGAAAGGCCTTCATCTTGCTCTTGTAAATTCTCGAATTCTCATATGCATCGTTCCGGATCTCATCAAGCTCATTTAATTGAAGTTTGCGAAGCGAGCTAGCCTTGTCAATGTCAAAATTTAGAGCCCGAATTGCCCAATAGGCTTTGTGTTCTATCTCTACAGGCAAGTGGCAAGCTTTCCCATAGACAAGTCTATAAGGGGACATTCCAATGGGTGTCTTGTAGGCAGTACGGTGAGCCCAAAGTGCATCATCTAATCTTAGGGACCAATCCTTGCGATCCGGTCTCACAGTCTTTTCCAAAATCTGCTTGATTTTCCTATTGGAGATTTCAGCTTGCCCACTTGTTTGTGGGTGGTATGGGGTACTCACTTTGTGCCTAATACCATATTTCTTCATCAAAGTTTCAAAAGGTCTATTGCAAAAGTGAGAACCACCATCACTAATAATGGCTCGAGGCGTCCCAAATCTAGAAAGTATATTTTCTTTGAGGAACTTGAGAACCGTACGATGATCATTGGTTCTACATGGGATAGCCTCTTTCCATTTAGACACATAGTCTACGGCAAGCAGAATATAGACATGCCCAAAAGATGAGGGGAATGGTCCCATGAAATCGATGCCCCAACAGTCAAAGACTTCAAGATGTTGAATTGGGGTGAGAGGCATCATATTTCGACGGGATAATCCTCCTAACTTCTGGAAGCGCTCGCACGCTTTGCAAAACTCGTGGGTGTCCTTAAATAACGTGGGCCAATAAAAACCACATTGCAGAATTTTTGCAGTTGTTTTCTTGGCTGAAAAATGACCCCCACATGCTTGATCATGACAAAAGGAGATGACTGAATTGTGTTCATCATCGGGGACGCATCTCCTTATAATTTGATCTGGGCAATATTTAAACAATAGAGGTTCACCCCAGAAAAATCTGCGCACTTCCCTTAGAAATTTACGTTTGTCTTGCGCAGTCCAATGAGTGGGCATCGCACCTGTGGAAAGATAATTGGCTATATCAGCGTACCATGGTGGATGCATAGCAACAAAGAGTTGCTCATCAGGGAATGAGTCCTCAATAGGTGACTCGTCAATGGAATTTGGTAGGACTAGGCGGGATAGATGATCCGCCACCACATTTTCTACCCCCTTCTTATCTTTGATCTCCAAGTCGAATTCTTGAAGGAGTAGGATCCATCTTAACAAACGGGGCTTAGCATCCTTCTTAGAAAGAAGGTATTTCAGCGCCGCATGATCCGTATAAACAATAACTTTGGATCCTATTAAGTATGGCCTGAATTTGTCCAAGGCAAAAATGACAGCTAGGAGCTATTTCTCCGTAGTTGAATAATTAACTTGGGCAGGATTCAAGGTCCTACTTGAGTAGTAGATGACATGGGGCTTTTTATCTTTCTTTTGGCCTAACACTGCCCCAATAGCAAAATCGCTCGCATCGCACATTAACTCAAAAGGAATGGACCAATCTGGTGGTTGCATGATAGGAGCGGTTGTCAACATGTCTTTTAGCTTTGAAAAAGCTAATTGACATTCGGCACTCCACTCAAATTGGTTCTCCTTTTGTAGAAGGTTGCATAAAGGCCTTGAGATGTGACTAAAGTCCTTTATAAACCTTCGATAGAAACCGGCATGTCCAAGGAAGGACCGCACATCGCGTATGCTTTTGGGTGGTGGTAGATTGGAAATTATATCAACTTTTGCCCGGTCTACCTCTATTCCATTGGACGAGATGATATGTCCAAGGACTATTCCTCTTTGTACCATGAAGTGGCACTTTTCCCAGTTTAATACAAGTTGCTTTTCCTCACACCTCATCAAGACCAACTTCAAGTGCTCGAGACACTCATCAAATGTACAACCAAAAACAGAAAAGTCATCCATGAACACCTCAAGAAACTCACCCACCATGTCCGAGAAAATACCCAACATGCATCGTTGGAATGTGGCGGGTGCATTGCATAACCCGAATGGCATCCTTCGGTAAGCGAAGGTACCAAACGGGCATGTAAATGTGGTTTTCTCTTGGTCTTCCGAAGCTATCTCAATTTGGTTGTATCCGGAATAGCCATCTAGGAAGCAATAATAGGGATGGCCTGCCAACCTCTCCAAAATTTGATCCATAAATGGGAGAGGGAAGTGGTCTTTCCTAGTAACCGTGTTGAGCTTCCTATAATCAATGCACATACGCCAACCGGTGGTCACCCTAGTCGGTATAAGCTTGTTGTTGGCGTTTTAATGATGGTAATTGTTGAGCTCTTAATTGTGCATATTCTAACCCCAATTCATCACTAATTGTGCAAGGTTTGTATGGTTTGTAAGCTAATTCAATGCATGCTTTGTGATTACAGGATTGAGGGTGGACTCTACTCAATTGAAGACATAAAGAGCTCATTTGGCATCATTCTAATGAATAATATTTGAGGATTAAAGAAGAAAAGAAGAGAGAAAGTGAAAGCAAGAAGCAAGGAAAGAAAAGAGAAAGAAGAAAAGAAGCTTGAAGGACTGCCGACCGGTCATGACCGGTCGGCTAAGGAAGCCAGACCGGTCAGCGACCGGTCAGCCATGACACTAAAGGACACATAAAAGTGACTGACCGGTCAGCCATGACACTAAAGGACACATAAAAGTGACTGACCGGTCTTGACCGGTCAGGCTACAACTGCTGGAGGTCTTTTGAAGATGTCCGACCGGTCATGACCGGTCGGACTGGGTTGCTGGACCAAGGATGAATAGCTCCGACTGGTCATGACCGGTCGGAGGTACTTGCTGGACTGTTGTTCCACAAGACCGACCGGTCTTGACCGGTCGGTCATGCTTGCTGGATCGAACGTTTATTGAGGCCGACCGGTCGTGACCGGTCGGCCAGGTGTACTGACTTAGAAACTTCTAAGTAACGTCCGATTTTCTCGGCGCTGCGTAAGTGCTACGCACTTTCTCGATCCTTCCGGAGTTGGGGAGCCTCCAAACTATAAAAAGCCACCTAGGGATTGTTCCTAGGGTATCCGAGAAGGGCTCAAGCGAGGTTGGAGACTGTGGAAGTGAAGATTGGAGTTTCACAACTCCTTTTGGTTTGCTTTGCTGTTTTCATGTTTTTAAGAGTTGTTTCATGTTTCCTTGGATCATGAGCAGCTAAACCTCTTAGCTAGGGCTAAGAGGTGAAGCTTGTAGTGTATCCAAGATGTTTTAATTCGTAGTTAAGTGGTTTTCAGTTTGGAATTTATGATTATGAACTAAGGTTTGAAGTTTATACAAGTTTTTAAGTAATTTCTCTTAGTCTTGTGATGACTCATGGATGTTTGGATGAATTACTTATCTTCTTAATTTGTTTGCAACGGTCTAGACCTGTATGATCCGAGGAATTGGAGTGCGCTCTAGTACCAAGCTCTTCATAAAGGGGCTTCATGCCAAAGTTCTAGTTTTGGTTGATTATCTGGAATATGTATGGACTGTGCATATAATTTGAATCCAGTTCAAATCATGATCTAGCCCTGTCTTGTGAGAAGACTTGAGGATGGTTATGATTGGGAATTGGACCTATAGAAAAGGTGAATGACCTATGCAATGAGCATGCTCAGATCAGCCTAGAGTTGAGTGAACTTTATGCACAGAATTTACGTGTTACAGACTTCTGGTTTAACAGTTCTATCATCCGACTAGATAGACCTGACTGGTGATTCTAGTTGAGAGAATGGGAAACCACAGCGGATTGAACATCGAGGATTGCTACAAGTGGATCCTCGAACCCCTAGTGCCTTCTTATAATTGTTTACATTCAATTTAGCTTAAACTGTTAATCACACACATTCTATTCAAACTTTGATTGTTAGCTTCAATAGAAACTTGTGGATGAGTTTGTGACATCCTACATAAGTCCCTGTGGATCGACCTCCGTATTACCGAGTTTATTACTACATCGCAACCCTACACTTGGGGAAGCGAACAGTAATACCGGATTTCTTGGGGACAACTTGGGTAGGACTCACCCATTGGCTATCTGAGATGGGGTAGATGATACCCACATCCAATAGCTTTAACACCTCGTCTTTGACAACCTCCATCATGTTTGGATTTAGCCGTCTTTGAGGTTGTCTAGTCGTTTTTGCATTTTCTTCAAGGTGTATTCGGTGCGTGCAAACCGAAGGATCTATCCCTTTGAGATCCGCTATTGTCCAACCTATGGCTTCCCTATGTTCTTTGAGTAACTTAATCAACTTGAGCTCTTGGTCCTTCTCAAGGTGGGAGGCAATGACAACTGGGAAAGTTTCCTCTTGACCCAAATATACGTATTTAAGCTCGGATGGCAATGGTTTGAGGTCAAGCTTTGGTGGTTTGATGTTAGATGGTAGAGGTCTTGATGTGGTTGGTGGTAATTTCTCAAAATGGGGCCTCCACCGGCTAATATCTACCACCGGTCTTTCTATATTTAATGCTTGCACAATCTCACTAATGATGGGATCTTCAGAATCCATGAAATGTGCTAAGCATGTCTCCAAGCTTTCTAGTGGTTCAAGTTGGAGGAGTTCTTCTTCTTCAAAAGTTTCGAACATGTTCACATCGAAGAACTCATCATCATCGACATCCCTATGTCTTTTGCCCAAGTGAAACACATTCACCTCTAGTGTCATGTTTCCAAAAGATAGTTGCATCACCCCATTCCGGCAATTGATGATTGCGTTTGATGTGGCAAGGAATGGGCGGCCTAGGATTACCGGTATTTGAGTGCTAGCATCCAAAACCGGTTGTGTGTCCAAGACTATAAAATCTACCGGGTAGTAGAATTTGTCAACTTGGACTAAAACATCCTCAACTATCCCCCTCGGTACACGGATAGATCTATCAGCGAGTTGCAATGTGGTTTTGGTGGGTTTTAATTCACCAAGACCCAATTGCTCATATACCAAGTATGGGATCAAGTTCACACTTGCCCCCAAGTCTAACAAGGCACGTTCAATCCGGTAGTCTCCAATGATACATGAGACGGTGGGACTACCGGGATCTTTGAATTTTGGGGGGGTCTTTTGAGTGAGGATAGCACTCACTTGTTCAGTTAAGAAGGCCTTTTGCTGCACATTATATTTGCGTTTTGTTGTGCATAGGTCTTTTAGAAACTTGGCATAAGAGGGGATTTGTTTGATGGCGTCAAGCAAAGGGATATTGATCTTGACTTGTCTGAAAATCTCTAGAATATCTTGAGAGTTTGGGAGAGATTTTGGGGCAACTAATCTCGAAGGGAATGGTGCTACGGGCTTGTAAATGCGTTCCGCTTGTTGTGGAGCTAAGTTAGATCCATTTTCATCCTCAGAATTTACCGGATCATTAGGCTCATCGGCCTTCACCGGAATAGTCTTGTCAATTTGTTTACCACTTCTAAGGGTGGTAATGGATTTAGCTTGCTCCATGTTTTGGTTGGAAGGATTAGGGATGCTTACTTCATGTACTTGCTTTGGATTGGGCTGAGGTTGGGCCGGAAAGGTCCCTTCCCTAGCATTCAAGCGTCCCTTAATCTCATCAACCGAGACTTTAAGCTCTTGGAACATTTGCTGATTCGATTCATTTATTTGCGCTTGCCCTTGCATAAACGCTCTTAAGGTATCCTCCAATGAGAATTGAGGTGGGGCCATATTTTGCATGGGTGGCCCTCTTTGGGAGTTAGTGGGATTGCCCGTAGGAGCATTCTTCCAACTGAAATTTGGGTGGTTCTTCCAACTCTCATTGTACGTATTACCTACCGGTCCATTGAAGGGCCGTTGATAACCATATGTGGCATTGGCTGTCTCTTGTTGCACTTCCTTAAATGCAGGAATTGTGGGACAATCTTGCGTAGCGTGTAAGTCGGTGAGGCAAATCCCACATGTGGTTTCAACAGCTTCCTTGGACTTGGGAACTCCACTTTTGCTAAGTTCCATGGCCTCAACCTTCCTTGTGAGGTTGGCTATCCTTGCATTCACGTCGTCTTCCTCTTTAAGGACATAGATCCCTCCTTTCTCTTGAGTGGGCTTGGGGTTCTTGGGTTTATCCGAGGTATCCCAAGATTGGGCGTTTTCAGCTAACATGTCCAAGTAACTCCAAGCCTCATCTGGATTTTTGCTCATAAACTCACAATTGCACATCATTTCCACAAATTGGCGCATATTGGAACTTAATCCATCATTGAAAATTTTTATAACTCGCCAACTCTCATAGCCATGATGTGGGCAAGCAAGCAGGAGTTCCTTAAATCTTTCCCAACATTGAAAGAAAGATTCACCTTCTTTAGCCGAAAAATTCATTATGGCCCTTCGAAGAGTGTTTGTTTTATGAGCTGGGAAGAACTTTTTCAGGAATTCCCGGTTCATCTCAACCCATGACCCAATCGAATGTGGTCTAAGAGAGTGAAGCCAATCTTTGGCTCTTTCTTTCAAAGTGAAGGGAAGAAGTTTAAGTCTGATTGTGTCCTCAGAAACATTGGGATAATGCAAGGTGGCCAACACTTCTTCGAATTCTTGCAAGTGTAAGTATGGGCGGTCAGAGTCTAGCCCATGGAATTTAGGTAAAAGTTGAATTACACCCGGTTTTATGTCAAGGGTCCCACCGTTAGCTGGTAGAACTATGCAAGAAGGTGTAATTGGACGGGCAGGTTGTAGGTAATCCCGTAGTGATCTCATTGGAGGAACATTATGTACCTCATTCTCTCCTACTCCTTCCTGATTTGCGTTTGCCGTTGGAGTAGGGGGGGGGGGGGGGAGGATTCCTTAAAGGTGTTTTATCCATACTCCCCAAACTTTCACAATGCTCTTGATAATTCCGGACTCGTCTATGGACTGACAATGGTCCAACTAAACCACCTTCAGATTGGAGACGATTCGAGTGATTACGTTCCCAACGGGACATAAACCACTCAACCAGAAACTGGCTAAAACTAGATTCTAAAAATCTGAAATCTGAGAGTAATCTAAAAAAACTAAGTTAGAAAGATATCACCTGATGTGCTTGAACTAGAGAAGAATTCCTACAAAACAGAAAAAATTAGTTAGTTCTAAGAAAATCAGAAAGCCTAACTATTTCTACTTCTACAGCCACTGAAATTATTTGGAAACCGTTATCTAATCTCCCCGGCAGCGGTGCCAAAAACTTGTTCGCTCGCCTCAAGTGCAAGGCTGCGACGTAGTAATAAAACTCGGTAAGACCGAGGTCGATCCACAGGGAAATAGTAACAGCTCCACAAATCACTCCAGCAACTCAGTGTTTAAAAGAAATCAGATTTAATTGAGTGTTTACTTAAAACAGGAACTTAATGAAAAATCAGAGATATAAAGTACTAAGGCTTTCAAGGATCCACTTGTAGCAATCCTATGTCAATTCAGTCAATCCAAGTAGAAAACACAACTAGATTTGAAGTCCTATCTCTCATCTAGTTGGAGAATAAAGCATTCACACACATTCCATCACATGCAAGTTGAACTTCCAAGTTCTAGTTCCATTCAATCAATACAAACTCGAAACCATAGCCTGCAGAGTAACAGCCATGCCTCTGGACTATGGCCTGCTCAAGAATTACTATAATCCGAATTTAGATAAACAAACATGATAATCTCAGAGAATTAAAAGGAATTCATGTCCGGAGCACATAAACTCAGATAAAACATCTCAAACTACCATTATTTGGAACTAAATCATGTAAAAATCCGAACTTGAATGTAAATTACTTGAATTAAACTGAAATCAACATAGAATTAGCTACAAGCTTCACCTCTCAGCCTTAGCTGAGAGGTTCTAGCCGAGCATTGTCATGCTACAACTAAAAACTCTGAAATAAAGCATAAAAACAGGAAAACCCGAATAGGAGAGTTGCAGCCGCTCCACGATCGCCATCACTCTCCAAACCCACGTTCCTTAGCCTCTCTGATCCCCTAGGAAGAGCCCCTAGGTGTCCTTTTATAGCAAACAACCTCCCTTGCGTCGGATTCTGCGAAAGGCTATGCATTGCGCAGCGTTTTTCGGAGTTCCAATTTAGAAAGGACTCATGTACGCAGAGCCGACCGGTCGTGACCGGTCGGACTGCTCTTTTAAACATTCCAGGGAGTGCAGCCGACCGGTCATGACCGGTCGGGCTTTTTTTTTCTTTTCTTTTGTCTAGAGAGCATGGCCGACCGGTCATGACCGGTCGGCCCTTCATACATGTGAGCAGTTTCCATGGCCGACCGGTCAAGACCGGTCGGCCTTCTTCCTTTGTTGCCCCTTTGATGTGGCTAACCGGTCGGACGACCGGTCTGCCTTGTCTTCACTTCAACTTTTTCTTATTTTCTTCATTCTCTTTTCTCCCTCTTTCTTCTTCTTTCTTTGGTCCATCTTAGGACTTCCTCCAATGTCTTCAAATAACCCTTGTTAAGCTTCAATTGGATGAAGTCCGCTCTCATCCCTACAATCACAAAAACATGTGTTAGGTGGGCCTTTAAACCATGAAAATCATGCAAACCTTGTTGTATAATGGGCAATGCAATGTATAAATTGGAGGTTCAACAATGGACGGCATGGATATACAAAAAAATACATCAAGATAAGCCTCACGCGGTAGGGGTAACACCCACTAATCTGTTACCAGGGAACAACTAATTCGACGCTGGAATAACCATATGTAAACCAGGAGGGGATTTTTACTGCAATAGCCTTGAGGTGTGGTTATTTTTACTAAAAATTCAATTTCTCGTCTTGCTTATCGTTTTTGGTCTTTTGACGAGAAATTGAATACGGTCGAGAATGCCCCTCTAACCACCATGTGCTCAGGGGAAATCCACTGTTCCCCAGGAGGAATCCAAGTGCCCAGGGGGGATCGATTGGAGGGGCATTTAGGGCCATAAATTTTAATTTCTCGTTAAAAGGCCAAAAAAGATGAACTATATGAGAAATTGGACTTTAAGTAAAATAGCCACACCTCAGGGCTATTTCAGTAAAAATCCCAACCAAGAGCGAATTAGGTGTTACTCGGGAACAACTTAGTGGGCATTACCCACTATGTGGCCCACATGGGTGACATTTTGTATATCCACACCATCCATCCGTTTCTACAGCTCATTTGAGGATGAGGTTCTAAAAAGTATGAAGATCTAAATCTCAGTTGGACCATACCAACGGAAACATTGGTGATTGAGTGGTCCACCATTAAGAATTCTAAATAGTCCATTGTAAGGTTTTAATAATGTTTATTTGCATTCCAACCTGTTGATAATGTCAAGAAGATCTTGATGAATGGAAAAAATAAATATCAGCTTTATCAAAAACATTTTTGGCCCACAAAAAGTTTTCAATCGCCATGCATACTGTTTCTAGTGGTATGGACCACCTGAGATTCAGATCTTCTTAGGATTTGGTATTACGTCCTAAAATGAGATGGAAAAATAGATGGACAGCGTGGATATATAAAAAAAAATACATCAATATGGGCCCCACACGGTTAGGGTAACACCCACTGAGTTGTTCCCTTGGTAATAGCTAAGCCACTCTCATGTAAATCAGGCATGTTAAAGATCCGGTCCATTGATCTTGTGGAGACTACTGAGAAAATCCAATCGACCAAACTCAAAGGTGTTAGAGTTTAGGGTTTATTCATCGAGACCACATCATTGTTAGAGATCTGGGCCATTCATCAAGATCACTCCACGTGTTAGAGTTCTGGTCCATTCGTCAAGAACACAGTAATTACAAATCTAGTCCATTTATTAGCTGGAGCCATGTTTGAAAAATGAGCCCATTCATCATGGGATTTTGAGGGTCCACCCTACTAGTAGATGGCTCAGTTAGTTGATTTATGCCATGTTCACATTCGGATCGCATGGGTAACAAGAAAAAAATACCCTCTTGTGCACATTTTGCTTACGCTTTACGGCACATAGGTCTTTCAGAAATTTGGTGTATGAAGGAATTTGCTTAATTGCATCCAACAAGGGAATGCTGATCTTCACTTGTTGGAAAACTTCTAGAATATCCTGATTTTCACTCGGCCTTTTGGTTGAGACGGAACGTTGGAGGAAAAGGGCTACAAGTTTATACACTTGCTCCGACTCTTTATCTTGTAGAGCATTATTCAATTCACCATCACTTTTAGAATCAACTGGATCATTAGAATTTACAGCCTTCCCTGGTTTATATTTTTCAATTTTTTTACCACTTTTAAGAGTGGTGAGGCTTGAACGTGTTCCACATGAGGATGGGTTGAAGAATTGGTGTTTGATTCAAGTTGTTCCTTGGGTTAGGATGAGGTTGGGTCAAAATAGTCCCTTTCTTCCTAACTCCAAGGTGAGTCTAAATTATTTCAACTGAGATTTTAAGTTCATTCATGGCCTGTATGTTGGATTGATTTATCTAAGTTTGTCTAATCATGAATGCGTTCAATGTATCCTCAAGAGTGTTCTTTTGAGGAGGCCCTTGGAAAGCTTTATTTGTATTTACCATAGGTCCATTTCTCCCATTAAGATTCGGGTGACATTGCCAATCAGGATTTTACAAGTTAGAATTTGGTGCACTAAAGGGGCATTGGTAAGCGTTTGTGGCATTCGATTGAGTTTGCAAGATATCTTGAAACACAGGGATTGTTTGACAATCTTTTGTTAAATGAACATCACTCTCACAAATACCACATACACTCTCAATGGCCTCACCGGTGGTTATCATGTTAACAGTCATCAATTCTATGGCCTCAACCTTCTTAGTGAGACCTGCCACCTTTATATTTAAATCATCCTCCCCATTTAATACATGTACACCTTTCTCTCTTGGGACTGAATTAAGATTACTAGCCAGAGTGGAGATGGCCTAAGATTAAGCATTCTCAGCTAGAATATCAAAGTAATCCCAAGCATCATCGGGCGCTTTGTTAAAAATTCACCATTACACATCATTTGGACAAATTGGTGTATGTTTGAACTCAATCCGTCATAGAAGAAATCAATCAAGTGCCACTTTTCATAACCATGATGTGGGCACTCTAATAAAAGATCTTTAAACCTCTCCCAACATTGAAAAAATGTTTCGTCTCCTTTTTGGGAGAAGTTCATAATGGTCCGCCTTAGTGCATTGGTTTTATGAACTGAGAAGTACTATTTAAGGAACTCTCGGGTCATCTCAACCAATGTCTCGATACTTCTAGATTTAAGAGATTAAATCCATGATTTGGCTTTGTCCTTTAGAGAGAAAGTGAACAATTTCAATTTGATTACATCTTGGGAGACATCATTAAATTGAAAGGTGTTGACTGTTCGCTTCCCCAAGTATAGGGTTGCAATGCAGTAATAATCTCAGGTAAGACCGAGGTCAATCTATAGGAACTTATGTAGACACTTCCAATGGTTTCTAATTGAGAACTAACTAAATGGGTTTTTTTTTTAAGAATTGAATGAAGATAGATATTTTGAATTAAGGAGAATATAAATAATGTAAAAGAGCACTAGGGGTTCAAGGATCTACTTGTAGCAATCCTTGATGCTTAATTCGCTGTGGTTTCTCACTTACTCAACTAGAATTGGAATTAAATCTTATCTAGCCAGATGATAGAGTAGTTAAAACAAACGATCTGTCATATGTGTGATTCAAGTACATGATTCCCTCAATTCAAGTTAGGACTTGAGCACACTCAATTACATAGGTCAATCCTAGTTCCAATAGGTTAAGATCACAATCATAATCATCATTAAACTTTATCACAAAGCATAACTAGATCATGATTTGAACTTCATTCAAATCACATACACAATCACACATAAGCAGAAATTCCAGAAAGTAGAACTTTTTCTATGAAGTTCCCACATGAGGATCAAAGGTCTAGAGCGTATTGAATCCGATTCCTCAGAGTGTACAGGTCTAGAATCATTCAAAACACTTAAGAACTCAAGCAATTCTTCTAAACATCCATGAGCCATCATAAGATTAAGAAAAACTACTTCGAACTTTATTCAAACTTCAAACCATTGTTCTTTACTAATAATCCAACTTGAAACCAAAACAAACGAATTGAAACATCTTAGATTCACTACAAGCTTCACCTCTTAGCCTTAGCTAAGAGGTTTAGCCGTTCATGATCCAAGGAAACATGAAAGCTACTAAGAAAAACATAAAACTAGAAGAACAAATTAGGAGGAGCTGTAGAACTCTGAATCCGTCTTCTGCCGCATCTCACTGTGGTATTTCTCTTCTAGGATGTTTTAGGAACAAGCTAGAGGAGTCCTTTTATAGCTTTGGGGCCCTAGGTGCGAAGAAACTTTGAGAAAATTCACAAAAATTGTGCTTTGCGCAGCAGAATTTAGAGCTTGTAGAAGAAGCTCTGTTACGCAGACGACCGGTTTGAGCTCACGGACGACCGGTCTGAAAACGTCCAAAACAGTCTAGTGAGTTTTCCTGAAATTCAAACCCCAATTTTTAATTTAACAATCGGTAGAACGACCGGTCTGAGTAGTGGATGATCGGTCGGACGACCGGTCCTGATTGGTCCAGAATATTTGGCCGCAGGGATCTTCCTGTTGAGTGTTCGGACCGGTCGGATGACCGGTCTTGTGTGTATTTATCTGCCCTCTTTCTTCTCTCCTTTGCTTCATTCTTCCACCCTTTGACGCTTGGTCTTCTGATCTTCAATGCTTGTAATAGCATCCCTAAGCCTTCAATTGGTGAATTCTCTCTCTCATTCCTATAATCACAAAACCATGCATTAGTTGGGTCATTAATCATGTATTTCTAGCATAGTTAGTGATGAAATGGGGTTAAATTATACACATTTAAGAGCTTAACACACCCCCAACCAGCATTTTGCTAGTCCCGAGTAAAACATGCGTGCAACAAATTTCATTCTTCAAAACCCAACTCTCGTTTGAGAACTATGCTTCTATACACTCAAAGACATGCAAGTGCAAAAATTTTGAACTGCTTAGTGATAGCGGTTGAAACCTTAAACTTTCCATAACATACTAAGTACTCATATGAAATTCACACTGATTGATTGATAAATAAAAGAATCTAAACAATTTAACCAACTGTGTTCTGTGAATGCTCATCTCATGGGTTTTCGGGGTTACCTTCTTCATGAATTAGCTAAGGTATGGATTCAACGGTGTATAGATGCTTGCTCGCCTCAAGTGCAAGGCTGCGATATAGTAATAATTCTCGGTAAGACTGAGGTCAATCCACAGGGAAAGAGTTAAACAATTCCAACTACTTCAATACTAGAATCTAAGAAGTTTAGGAAAACAGATTTTAACATAAAACAGGAAAATCTGATATTTGGAAAGAACTAGAACATAAAGGATCCACTTGTAGTAGTTCAATACTAATCCATTCATCCAAGCACAACACAATTTGAATCAAAGTTCTATCTCTCATCTAATTGGAGGATATAACATTCAAGCACAAATAGTCCCACTTAAATCTGAAAATCAAATTTCTAGTTCTAATAAAGCACATAGAACTCAAACTTGTAGCCTTTGAAGTAACATCCATGCCAAGAACTATGGCATGCTCTGGGGTTACTACAATTCGAATCTAAAAAAAGCCATCATGGCAATCTCAGAGAATTGTAAGGAACTCATATCGGGAGTACACAAATTCTCATAATTCATCTAAAAATCCAAACTTTATTTAAACTAGAAGTTCCAAATCTAAAATTAAGAAAATTGTATTTGAAATAGAAGAATTAAAGCATTGAAACCAACTATAAATTTCACCTCTAGCTCTAGCTAAGAGGTTAACTAAGAAAAAGCATATTAAAATTAGAACTAGAACTAAGAAAAAAAAGAAAAACTAGTTGTAGGAGGCTAGGTAGCCTCCTAGGACTTGAACTCCTTGCTTCCCACGTCCTTGACTACCTTGGAATAAAAGAGAGCACCTCCTTTTATAATACAACAAGAGTACTGCAACATAACAGATTTTGTTTCGCTTCATATGGCTTAACCAATGGTCGGATTGCCTTTAAATTTGATTTATAGCTTCCTTCGAACTTGATCTTCCTCACAGATGGTTTAGATTTCCAAGATTATCTTTTGAATGGGCCCACCAATCAGATCAGTGACCGTCTCTCAAAATTGTGCAATTCGGGTAACTCCAGAACTAGTCATCTCACTTTCAACGCTACGGAGTGTATAGAGGTCGAATTGATCTTAAATTTGGAACATTAGTAGAAACCTTCCTCCTGTAGATGATAGATGGATTAGATTTTACAAATCAACTCTAAAATTGGGTGCAAAAATTAGAACACTTAAGCCTTTTATAAAATATGCACAGTTGAATCTTTTGGATGGTCCATCTTTCTTCAACCGGTACGATCAAACCACACATCCTTCTGACCTGAAACTTTGTAGTTATTTATATATGAATGTATTCTAAAAGATGATCAAATTAGATTTTTCATATCATCAATGATGAGCCACCTGGACCATTCCAGTGTTGAGCAGCGAAATCTGAAAACCTTCTAGACAGTTCGTATTGTTTTGGCCGGCACGGTCAATCCGTAGCTCCGATCGACAAAAAACCACTTGGATTATTTCGGCGTCAAGCTCCTCTTCGACATGGATGTGTTAGATTCTAAATATCATCAAGATGGCCTCAAAAACTAGGCTAAAAAACCAAAAATAGGACTGCTGCTGTTTGAAATCTGGATTCTGAAAGTGCATGTCTAACTTGTCAACCGGTCGGTCGGCCGACCGGCCAGCCAGTCCATCCGGCCGACCGGACCACAGGTCGGCCTTCATAAAATTTATCCAGAGAATTTTTTGTTTCTGGAGGGTTTGGCATGCTGGTCGGTGGCTGTGGCCGGCCGGCCAGGCTAAAAATTGTGACTTTTTCACACTTTTCTTCCTCAATTGCATTGCATCTTTCCTCCATCTATTATCCTTTATTTCTTTGATCTTCAAGCCATACAAAGTGACTTTTTTAACCATGTATTGGTGAAGTCTCCCTCTCATTCCTACAATCACAAAAACATGTATTAGATGAGTCTTTTAAGTATACGAACCATGCATATAATGTGATGTAATGGGTTAAACTATGTATAAAATGGAAGCTTAACAAATGGAAGCTTAACACACACCCCCAACCTGCATTTTTCTAGTCCCGAGAAAAATATACGTGAAACAAGTTCAAATCCCCAAAACCAAACTCTCCTTTAGAAACTATGCTTCTATACATTTCAAGACATATAAGTGCAAAAATGAGAGAAACTGGGTGATTGAAGCTGAAACCTTAAACTTCTCAAAACATAATAAGTGTTCATATAGAATTCCCGCTGATCGATTGATAAATAAAAGAACTTGAATAAATTCAACCTAGTGTCATAGTGAATGTTCATCTCATGAGTTTTCAGGATTATCTTCTTCATAGATCAACTAAACTATGGGTCTAAAAGTGCACAGATCAACAACAAGCCTATGACAGGAATTTGCCTTACCGTCCTTCCGACGGCTTTCACACTACGTCCTATTTCCGGCTTTGGTTACGAGTAGACCATCCCTCGGTTGGTAATAGGTAGCCGCCCTTTTCAGAATTTTCCACCATATTCTCAATCATACCCATATTTTCTTTCCTTCTTTCCTTTTCATACACATTAGATAGGATTTTTAAAAATCCATATCTTTCATTATTTTCCCATGGACAAGGATGGACAAAGTACCCCGGCTTGGTTCCTCAACACCTCAAGTCTAAGTCTAGCCAATCCACAAAGTTACATAATCCTTTTAAACCATGAAAATCGTGTAATGTGAACTAGGTGTAAAAGTGTTCAAATTTTCTATCAATCATATAAATAGGGGAATTCACATATAAAACTATTATATTAAAGGTAGTTCAAGACTTGCAGCATCACTCACTTCGTATCTCCTTTTCTTATACTCATATCATCTCGAATGCATAGAAACAAAGTTTTCTAAAAAGACTTTCAAATTTTTAGAAAATTCAAAAAAAATTCTACATAATTGCTTGAAATGTCACAAAAGCTAGTAGATTCATCTAAGGAATCTCACCCCCAACCAAAATCTTACATTGTCCTCAATGTAACAAGATATGCAATAAGCATGACATGAGAATAATGACATAAAATAGAGTGAGAACAAGAGTACCTAGGGTAGCAAGTTGATCAATTCTAGCATCTTTCATTGTCTCGATGAGACTTATTCAATCATAATTGCAGAAAAATAAATCATAACCTACCTACCTACCTTTGATTAGTCCGATCTACTACATGATCAAATTTGAGTAGGATCTTCATGAATTTTAATAGATTTCTTATGAGGACCATCCAAAGTCCTGCTTGACAGTAAACATGGATGCTTTTCTTCATTAAAGTCCAATATCTATGTGCACCACATGCATGATAGGAGGAGATAAGAGCAGCAAAAAGATATCTCCTTAAATTCTGATCTGGGTTATGATTGATTAAAAATGGGTCCTCCCAATCAGAATTTTCAATGGGCTGAAGGACCCATGATGGTGGAGAGACATTCATCAAGTTTTCATTGGTTAAAGTTGTCTCCTCCACAATTTCAAAATTGTACAGTGTTTTCACAAACAATGGTAAAGAGTGTAAATCAGTGGAATGGTGTTCTTCAGGCATCGACACCGTGTCTAACAAAATATCCAACTGCTTAATCATCTCATCATCAAGATCGTAAGAGTGGACCAAACATTCCTTTAGAAAATCAAGATAGTCGGATGAAGGATCATGATCTTGCTTGAGTGAGTGCAAAAATTCAGTTTCGATGGTGAGGGACTCGCCCTCCATTGAGTAGAATTCTTCCAAACTAGGTTCTCCATAATTAGTATGAGGCACTAAGTCGAAAGTATGCAAGACGTTAACAATCTCTTGAATAATGGGGTCATTTGAATTTTCAAAGTGAGCCAAGCATTTGTTCAAAGAATCTGAATTTTCACTCATGGGAGTCTCATTCTCCACATTAAAATTAAACATGTCAAGTTGATGGAGTGACTCAAAAATATCAACCTCGGCCATCTCTCTAGCATGCATATCCTCTAGAGACTCATAATCATTATGCCCTTAGGAAAAGAAACTATAGGTTCATAAGCATCCACTGAACCCTCATTGTAAGTAACCCCACTATCGCTTTCAAATTTAATGGATTCCTTGGGTTCGTCAACCGTCATTGAAATCACTTCATCATTAAGTTCAAAGCATCCAAAAGAGATTGTGGACTCACCATAATTGATGATGGACACTAGGATCATTGAGATCAATCTCCTCTAAAAGTTTGTTCATTAAATCCGAAGAAGGTGGGACTTGGGTAGCCCCATCCTCCTCATTAGAGGGGATTGATTCGATGCCCCCAATTTTGGGCTCAACGTCTTCACAAGATGGCGAGTAAGCTTGATTTGATTGTTCATCCACATACTCTTTCCATATTTTCTCAAGTATTTGTGTATACATGTCATCACAAGAGAAAGACGTTTTAGGGTGATTGTTAATAACCACGGTTGGTTCTTCCCTTGAACAAGGAGAATGGTGGTTTCCCCAATTAAGACCGTACGCATTGTAGGATGAAGAGTTATATGATGGTTGATAGGCATATCCATACAAGTGATCATGCATTGTCTTAACCGGTTAGGTCTTAACCGGTTGGCCACTATTCACCCATTCCTTTTGTTGTTGCACACCTCCTACCATAACTGGTGGAACACTCATGTTATTTTCAATCCGGTAATCATGTAATGTTTTCCCCGGATGATCATTATTCGATTTTTCTTCGTTCGGTATTCCCCTATCGTCTTACGTCATGTCTCAACATGTGTATTGTTTTCATTAATATACTCATGCATCGTCTTATGTGGGGAGGTAGTAGTGGTTGTTTGAATCTTAGAAAAACACTCATGCTTGGAGGGATTTCGATCACATTGAGTTCGGGTCCCCAAATCCGACGTCTCATCCTCCAAAAGGTACTTGTATGCACCATTCGTCCAATCATACATGATGAAATTTTAAGGAATTGGAAACTACCCTAATATAGGAAAAAAAAGAAGAAGGGAGATGGGGAGATGTTACCCAATAGAGTTAGATCTATGTCAGCAACAATGTCCTACAAAATCAAATAAAAAATTATTAGTAATCTAGAAAAAAAAATAATACTTCTAGAAAAACTGAAAATCCTACCTAACCAAGACTACTCTATAACTACTAGAACAATTAGAACCATTTAACCTTTTTTCCGGCAACGGCGTTAAAAACTTGTTCCCTCGCCTCAAGTGTAAGACTGCGATGTAGTAATAATTCTCGGTAAGACCGAGGTCAATCCACATGGAAAGAGGTAAACAACTCCAACTACTTAAATACTAGAATCTAAGAAGTTTAGGAAAATAGTTTTTAACATAAAACAGGAAAATCTGATATTTGGAAAGAACTAGAGTATAAAGGATCCACTTGTAGTAGTTCAATACTAATCCATTCATCCAAGCACAACACAACTAGAATCAAAGTTCTATCTCTCATCTAATTGGAGGATATAACATTCAAGCACAAGCAGTCCCACTTAAATCTGAAAATCAAATTCTAGTTCTAATGAAGCACATAGAACTCAAACTTATAGCCTTCGAAGTAATAGCCATACCAAGAGACTATGGCATGCTCTGGGGTTACTATAATTCGAATCTAAACAAAGCCATCATGGTAATCTCAGAGAATTGCAAGGAACTCATGTTGGGAGTACACAAATTCTCATAATTCATCTAAAAATCCAAACTTTATTCAAACTAGAAGTTCCAAATCTAAAATTAAGAAAATTGTATTTGAAATAGAAGAATTAAAGCATTGAAACCAACTACAAATTTCACCTCTAGCTCTAACTAAGAGGTTAACTAAGAAAAAGCATATTAAAATTAGAACTAGAACTAAGAAAAGGAAGAAAAACTAGTTGTAGGAGGCTAGGTAGCCTCCTAGGACTTGAACTCCTTGCTTCCCACGTCCTTGACTACCTTGGAATAAAAGAGAGCACCTCCTTTTATAATACAACAAGAGTACTGCAACATAACAGATTTTGTTTCGCTTCATATGGCTTAACTAATGGTCGGATTGCCTTTAAATTTGATTTATAGCTTCCTTCGAACTTGATCTTCCTCACAGATGGTTTAGATTTCCAAGATTATATTATGAATGGGCCCACCAATCAGATCAGCGACCGCCTCTTAAAATTGCGCAATTCGGGTACCTCCAGAAATAGTCATCTTGCTTTCAACGCTACAGAGTGTACAGAGGTCGGATTGATCTCAAATTTGGAAAATTAGTAGCAATCTTCCTCCTCTAGATGATAGATGGATTAGATTTTATAAATCAACTCTAGAATTGGTTGTAGAAATTAGAACACTTAGGCCTTTTATAAAATCTGCGCAGTTGAATCCTTTTGGATGGTCCATCTTTCTTCAACCGGTACAATCAAACCACACATCCTTTTGCCCTGAAACTTTGTAGTTATTTATATATAGATATGGTCTAAAAGTTGATCTAATTAGATTTCTCATATCATCAATGATGGGCCACCTGGACCATTCCAGTGTTGAGCAGCGAAATCTGGAAACTTTCTGGACAGTTCGTATTGTTTTGGCCACCACGGTCAATCCGTAGCTCCGATCGACACGAAACCACTTGGATTATTTCGGCGTCGAGCTTCTCTTCGACATGGATGTGTTAGATTTCCAAATATCATCAAGATGGGCATTAAAAACTAGGCCAAAAAATTAAAAATGGGACTGCTGCTGTTTGAAATCTGGATTCTGAAAATGCATGTCCGACCTATCAGCCGGCTGGTCAGCCAACCGGTCGGACCACAGGTTGGCCTTCATAAAATTTGTCCAGAGAATTTGTTGTTTCAGGAGGATTTGACCGGCTGGCCGATTAGGCTAAAAATTGTGACTTTTTCACACTTTTCTTCCTCCATTGCATTGCATCTTTCCTCCATCTCTTATCCTTTATTTATTTGATCTTCAAGGCATACAAAGTGACTGTTTTAACCATGTATTGGTGAAGTCTCCCTCTTATTCCTACAATCACAAAAACATGTATTAGGTGAGTCTTTTAAGTATGCAAACCATGCATATAATGTGATGTAATGGGTTAGAATATGTATAAAATGGAAGCTCAACAATAGATCAACAACAAGCCTTTGACAGTAATTTGCCTTACCGTCCTTCCGACGACTTTCACACTATGTCCCTTTTTTGCTTTGGTTATGAGTAGACCATCCCCCGGTTGGTAATAGGTAGCCCTTTTCGGAATTTTCCACCATATTTTCAATCATTCCCATATTTTCATCATTCCTTTCCTTTTTATACATATTAGATAGGATTTTTAGAAATCCGTATCTTTCGTTATTTTCCCATGGACAAGGATGGACAAAGTACCCCGTCTTGGTTTCTCAACACCTCAAATCCAAACTTAGCTAATCCACAAATATAATAATCCTTTCAAAGCATGGGAATCGTGTAATGTGAACTAGGTGTAAAAGTGTTTAGAAATTCTATTAATCATAAAAATCGGTGAATTCACATACAAGACTAGTACCTTAGAGATTGTTCAAGATATTCAACATAACTCACTTTATAGCTCTTTGTCTTGTACTTACACCATCCCAAATGCATAGAAACAAAGTTTTCTAATTGAGTTTTGAATTTGAAAATCTGAAAAATGTTCTTCATATTGCTCGAGATGTTACAAAACACTAGATTCATCCTAGTGATCCCTCACCCCCCAACCAAATCTTGCATTATCCTCAATGTAAAAGATATGCAATGAGCAAAACATAAGAGCAATAAAGGGAGTGAGGAATGAGAGTACCTGAGAGGATAAAAAGTGAAATTCTACCTTCTTCCAACAAACCTATGAAAAAGAAAATAAAAAGCAACAAAATCCTAATCCTAACTATTCTATACCTCCATCTGACTAGGATATCGAATATAAGGACACACAAGATCAGTTAGAGGTATGGACATACCTTCTGAAGAAAATTCTCAAAGAACGGCTTTAATCGTTGACCATTTGCTTTAAAGACATTACCGTTCATTGGATTCAACAACTCGATAGTCCCCATATAGATAAACAGTTTTTACAATGAAGGGACCGGTCCATCGATATTTCAATTTCTCCGGAAATAAATGTAGCCGAGAATTATACATAAGGACTTTTTGGTTGATCATGAAGGTCTTACGAAGGATGTTCTTATCTTGGAACACTTTCGTCTTGTCCTTGTAAATTCTCGCATTTTTATATGCCTTGTTCCGGAGTTTCGCAAGTTCATTCAATTGAAGTTTGTGCAATAAGCTTACTTTATCAGAATCAAAATTCATCTTCTTTATCGCCCAATATGCCCTATGTTCCAACTCCACGGGTAAGTGACAAGCTTTCCCATAGACAAGTCTATAGGGAGACATTTCAATGGGGGTCTTGAAAGCGGTACGGTAAGCCCAGAGTGTATCGGTAAGTCGAAGTGGCCAATCTTTACGATCGAGGTTCACTTTTTTCTCCAAAATATGTTTAATTTCCTTGTTGGATATCTCAGCTTGTCCACTTGTTTATGGGTGATAGAGAGTGCTCGCCTTGTGATTTACGCCATATTTCCTCATTAAAGCTTCAAATGGGTGGTTACAAAAATGAGATCCTCCATCACTTCTAATGACTCGAGGTGTTCCAAACCGGGAAAGGATATTTTCCTTTAAGAAATGAATGATCGTTTTATGGTCATTGTTCTGGCATGGAATCACCTCAACCCATTTTGAAACATAATTGACGGCAAGGAAAATATATACGTTTCCAAAAGAAGATGGGAATGGACCCATGAAATCGATGCCCCAACAATAAAAAATTTTGATTGGTAAGATGGGATTGAGTGGCATCATATTTCTACGGGATATTCATCCCAATTTCTGATAAGGCTCACACGTTTTACAAAACTCATGGGTATCCTTGAACATGGTGGGCCAATAAAACCCACATTGTAGAATTTTGGCTGTGGTCTTCTTAGAAGAAAAGTGGCCACCACACGCCTGAGAATGACAAAAGGAGATGATACTTTATTGTTCATCATCTGGCACACATCTCCTTATGATTTGATTGGGACAATACTTGAATAAGTACGGGTCGTCCCATAGGAATTTTCTCACCTCGTTGAAGAACTTATCCTTATCTTGCTTTTTCTAATGTGTCAAAATTGTACCTGTAGCAAGATAGTTAGAAATGTCCGCATACCATGGCAATTAGGAGACTTTAAAAAGTTGTTCATCAAGGAACATGTCATTGATCGCGGTCATCTCAGGGGAATCGGTGAGAACAAGTCTAGAGAGATTGTCAGTCACTACGTTTTCTACTCCTTTCTTATCGCATATTTCTATGTTAAATTCTTGGAGTAGGAGGATCCATCTTAACAAGCGTCACTTAGCATCCTTCTTAGAGAGAAGGTACTTAAGCACGACATGGTCAGTGAATATGATAATCTTGGATCCAATCAAGTAAGACCTAAACTTGTCTAAATCAAAAACTATGACTAAAAGTTCTTTTTTTGTAGTTGTATAGTTTTCTTTAGCCGAATTTAAAGTTCTACTTGCATAGTAGATGACGCATGGCTTTTTCTCTTTTCTCTGGCCTAACACAGCCCCATTAGCGTAGCCGCTCGCATCACACATAATTTCAAAAGGGAGACTCCAATCAGGTGGTTGCATTATGGTAGCACATGTCAACATACCTTTTAGTTTGTCAAAGGCATTTTGACAATCTTCAGTCCACTCGAATGAGTTTTCCTTTTGAGGGAGGTTACATAAAGGACAAAAGAGTGAACTAAAGTCCTTTATGATCTGTCTATAAAATCTAGCGTGTCCCAAAAAGGACCGCACATCTCGTACGCTCTTGGGTGGTAGAAGATTAGAGATAAGATCGATTTTAACTTTGTCCACCTCGATTCCATTTTGTGAGATGATGTGACTAAGTACTATTCCCTTTTGAACCATGAAGTGACATTTCTCCCAATTCAACACGAGGTTCTTTTCTTCACATCTTTTCAGAATAGTTTTTAAGTGCGTAATGCACTCATCAAAGTTACAACCAAATACTGAGAAATCATCCATGAAAACTTCGAGAATCATCCCCACCATATCAGAAAAAATACTCAACATACAACGCTGAAAAGTGGCAGGGGCATTACATAGTCCAAACGGCATCCTTCGATAGGCAAAGGTGCCGAATGGACATGTGAATGTTGTCTTCTCTTGGTCCTCTAGGGCGATCTCTATTTGGTTATACCCTGAATACCCATCAAGGAAGCAAAAATGGGAATGACCCGCCAACCTTTCTAAAATTTGATCAACAAATGGTAGGGGAAAGTGGTCTTTCCTCATGACTGTGTTTAGCTTCTTGTAGTCAATGCACATTCTCCAACCAGTAGTGACTCTGGTTGGCACGAGTTCATTATTGGCATTGGCTATGATGGTTATTTCAAATTTCTTATGCACCACTTGAGTTGGACTCACCCATTGACTATCGGATATTGGGTAGATGATACCCACATCCAATAGTTTCACCACTTCGGCTTTAACCACCTTCCTTCATGTTAGGATTGAGGCGTCTTTGTGGTTGCCTAGATGTCTTAGCATTTTCCTCAAGGTGTATGCGATGATTACAAATCAGTGGGTCTATGCCTTTGAGATCCGTAATTGACCATACAATGGCGCTCTTATACTCTATTGGAGTAGCTATTAGCCTACTCTCTTGTTCCTCATCCAAATGGGAAGAAATCACCACCGGATACGTCTCATCTCAACCTAAATATACATATTTCAAATCACTTGGTAATGGTTTTAGGTCGAGCTTTGGTGCCTTGATATTGAATGGAAGAGGCTTCTTCTCGCTTAAGGGTAAAGGTTCAAATAGTGCCCTCCATCTTTTGCTATCAAGTACTGGCATAACATCCAAAATGGCATCCATCTCTCGCATTGTGTCATCATTCATCTCACGAGAGTAGGCCAAACATGCCTCCAAAGGGTCAAAATATAATGTCAAGGGTGATGTATCTTCCACGAATGATTCAATTAAATTTATTTCATGGACTTCGTCATCAACTTCCCGTGGTTGTTTGCATAAATCAAATACATTCATCTCAAGTGTCATATTTCCAAAGGACATTTGTACAAGCCCGTTTCTACAATTGATAATCACATTTCAAGTAGCTAGAAAAGGGCGGACAAGTATGACGGGAATTTGAGCACCGGTTCTCATCACGGGATGTGTATCCAAGACAATAAGGTCTACTGAGTGGTAGAATTTATCGACTTAGACTAAGACATCCTCAATCACTCCCCTCGGTATCCGAATAGATCTATCAGCAAGTTGGAGTGTGGTTTTGGTGGGTTTCAATTCACCTAACCCAAGTTGTTCATAGACCAAGTATGGGATAAAGTTAACACTTGCTCCTAAATCGAGTAAGGCTTGTTTGATCCGGTAGTCACCTATGATGCATGAGATGGTTGGACTACTCGGATCCTTGTATTTTTGGGGCATCTCTTGTTTGATAATAGCGCTCAAATTCTCAGTCAAAAGTACTTTATTGTGAACATTGTGTTTCCTTTTGACTGTACACAATTCCTTTAAAAATTTGGCATAGGATGGTATTTGTTTTATAGCATCCAACAACGGAATGTTGAACTTCACCTGCTTAAAAACCTCTAAAATTTTCAAGTTTTTGTCTAAAGGTTTGGGTGAAATTAACCTTTGGGGAAACAGGGCAACTGACTTGTATTGCCTTTCCGATTATTTCTCATGTGAAGTGTTGTTCGGGCTATTATCCTCTTTGAAAATTTTCAGATCATTAAGCTTTGGGGCCTTCACCGGATTAGATTTATCGATTATTTTGCCACTCCTCAAGGTGGTGATAGCTTGAACATGCTCCGTATGTTGGGAGGAAGAACTTGGGTCTTATATCTCAAATTGAGTTCTTAGGTTAGGGAGAGGTTAGGTAGGAAGTGTGCCTTTCTCCCTAATACTGAGATGAGATTCAACTTTAGCCATTGAGGTTTTCAAGTCATTAATGGCTTGAGATGAATTTTGATTGAATTTCAGTTGCTCTTGCATGAACCAATCAATTTTCAGAGAATTAGTCTTGTTATATTCAGCTTGAACCGATATGAATTCACCCAACATCTCCTCTAGTGTAGCTTTTGGTGTGATTACTAGCGATGGACCTAGTAAAGGTTGAGCTTGGGGGATGTTGTTTGCATTCACAGTTGGTCTATTCCTCCAACTGAAGTTGGGATGGTTCTTCCAACTAGAATTATACGTGTTTGAGTTTGGAGCACTAAATGGCCGTTGATAATTGTTTATGGCATTTGATTGTTCTTGTAAGATATCTTGGAATGCAGAAATTGTGGGACAATCTTGTGTTGCATGTTGATATCCGGCACAAATTTCATAAATAATTTCAACGTTTTATGAGTTAATTGTTTCTCCTTTCTTCAATTCCATGGCCTCAACTTTTCTTATGAGGCTAGTCACACGTGCACTTATGTTATCTTCTTCTGAGAGGACATAAATTCGTCATTTTTCTTTTTGTTGGCTTGTCTTGGAATTTGTTGGTCTAGATGTATCCCAAGACTGTACATTCTTGGCCAATTCATCAAAATAGTCCCATGCTTCCTCGGCTTCCTTATTCATAAATTCTCCATTGCACATCATCTTTATGAATTGGCTCATGGGTGAAGTCAGTCCTTCATAGAAAAAGCTTATTACCCGCCAAATTTCATAGACATGATATGGGCATGCATTTAATAAGTCCTTAAACCTCTCACAACATTGGAAGAAGATCTCATCCTCTTTTTTAGCAAAATTCATTATAAGGTGCGTCAACATGATCATTTTGTGAGTAGGGAAGAACTTTTTAATGAACTCCCTAGTCATCTCAATCCATGTGCCAATTGATCTTGGCCTTAATGGATAAAGCCAAGCCTTAGCTTTCTCTTTAAGAGAAAAAGGAAATAATTTGAGTCTCACCACATCATTCGTTATGTTTACAAAGTGCATTGTGGCTATCACCTCATCAAATTCCTTAAGTTGTTGATAGGCACTTTCACTGTCTAGTCCATGGAATTTTGGAAGGAGTTGGATTACACCAGGTTTCAAATCTATGTTCCCTGCATTATGTGAAAAAACTATGCATGAGGGAGTGCTTGCTCTTGTAGGTTGTAAGTAATCACGTAGTGTTATAGGTCAGGGAACATTCTCAACTTCATTCTCTCCCGTTTTGGTTTGGCCCAGATTTTGATTGGCTATAGGGTTGGGTTGATTTCCAGCCATAATTTCAGACAAAATTGGGAAGTTTAAATGTTTCTTAGCACGTGGCTCCCTATCAATCCCTTCAACAATTCCCCCTTCACTAATGAGTCGGTTATTAGAATCCCAAACCTAATATAGCATGCAAAATCTCAGAAAAATAAAAGAAAAGAGTTAGAAAAACCTGATTTGAAGTGACTACTTCGACTCCTAGAATTCCTGGAAAAACAAAACAAAGCAAACAAACTAAGTTAGTAAAGGACTCCTAAAAATCTCAAATAGAAACTGTTTTCAGAAATTTTGTGAAAAACCGTCAAAGTCCCTGGCAACAGTGACATAAACTTGTTCGCTTCCTCAAGTGTAGGGTTACAATGTAGTAATAATCTCGATAAGACCGAGGTCGATCCACAAGAACTTATATAGGAACTCACAAAACACTTTCAATGGTTTCTAATTGAGAACTAACTAAATGGGTTTTTTTTTTTAAGAATTGAATGAAGATAGATATTTTGAATTAAGGAGAATGTAAACAATGTAAAAGAGCACTAGGGGTTCAAGGATCTACTTGTAGCAATCCTTGATGCTTAATTCGCTGTGGTTTCTCACTTACTCAACTAGAATCGGAATTAAATCTTATCTAGCCGGATGATAGAGTAGTTAAAACAAACGATCTGTCATATGTGTGATTCAAGTACATGATTCCCTCAATTCAAGTTAGGACTTGAGCACACTCAATTGCATAGGTCAATCCTAGTTCCAATAGGTTAAGATCACAATCATAATCATCATTAAATTTTGTCACAAAGCATAACTAGATCATGATTTGAACTTCATTCAAATCACATACACAATCACACATAAGCAGAAATTTCAGAAAAGTAGAACTTTTGGTATGAAGTTCCCACATGAGGATCAAAGGTCTAGAGCGTATTGAATCCGATTCCTCAGGGCGTACATGTCTAGAATCATTCAAAACACTTAAGAACTCAAGCAATTCTTTTAAACATCCATGAGCCATCATAAGATTAAGAAAAACTACTTAGAACTTTATTCAAACTTCAAACCATTGTTCTTCACTAATAATCTAACTTGAAACCAAAACAAATGAATTAAAACATCTTAGATTCACTACAAGCTTCACCTCTTAGCCCTAGCTAAGAGGTTTAGCTATTCATGATCCAAGGAAACATGAAAGCTGCTAAGAAAAACATAAAACTATGAGAACAAACTAGGAGGAGTTGTAGAACTCTGGATCCGTCTTCCGCTGCCTCCCACCATGGTATTTCTCTTCTAGAATGTCTTAGGAATGAGTTAGAGGAGTCCTTTTATAACTTTGGGGCCCTAGGTGTGAAGAAACTTCGAGAAAATCCGCAAGGGGGGGAGACTCTCTCTCTCTTCTCTCTCTCTCTCTCTCTCTCTCTCTCTTTGTAGGATCTCTATCCACGAGAAAATCATCCATCTCTCTCCAAAAAAATTCCCTCTCAACACATGTTTCATTCCAAGGGCCTCGCTCGCCTAAATGGCTCACCTTTCACGATCATCATGAGGCATACCAGGCTAGGTGGGTAATACGTACAATTCCAATTGGAAGAACCACCCAAATTTCAGTTGGAAGAATGCTCCCACGGGCAATCCTACCAACTCTCAAGGAGGGCCACCCATGCAAAATATGGCCCCACCTCAATTCTCGATGGAGGGCACCTTAAAAGCGTTTATACAAAGGAAAACACAAATCAATCAAACAAATCAGCAAATGTTCCAAGAGCTTAAAGTCTCGGTTGATAAGATTAAGGGACGCTTGAATGCTAAGGAAGGGACCTTTACGTCGCAGCTCTGGAGGAGTTTTCAAAAGGCGATGGGGCCTGCCTTGAAGTTCAGCACCGCATATCATCCTCAGACTGATGGACAGACCGAGAGGGTCAACCAGATCCTTGAGGACATGCTTCGAGCTTGCGTGTTGGATTTCTCGGGTAGTTGGGTAAACACCTGCGTTTGGCTGAGTTTGCATATAATAACAGCTACCAGGTGACTATCGGTATGGCTCCTTTTGAGGCGTTGTATGGTAGACCTTGTAGGTCTCCTAGTTGTTGGGCTGAGGTTGGAGAGCATCGTCTCCTAGGTCCCGAGCTTGTGTAGAGGACATCAGAGGTTATCGATATCATCAGGCAGAGGATGCGCACAACTCAGAGTCGATAGAAGAGTTTTGCAGATCGTCGACGTCGTCCCCTAGAGTTTTCCATTGGGGATCGTGTGTATCTCAGGGTCTCGCCCATGAAGGGCGTGGTTCGTTTTGGAGCTAAGGGGAAGCTTGCCCCGAGATTCATTGGACCCTTCGAGATCACTGGGCGCGTTGGCGCCGTGGCCTATCAGCTTGCCTTGCCACTTCAGTTGTCTGGCGTCCACAATGTTTTTCATGCTTCTATGTTGTGGAAGTGTGAGTCAGACGTGGTTCCTGTGATAGATTGACAGCCATTGGAGGTTCGTGGGGATGCTTCTTACATTGAGCAGCCGGTTCGTATACTTGACCGGAAGGAGCAGGTCCTCCGGACCAAGGTCATTCCTTTGGTGAAGGTCCAGTGGAGTCATCATAGCGCAGATGAGGCGTCATGGGAGCGAGAGGCAGAGATTCGCGAGTCTTATCCCCATCTTTTTTATGATTGATTGTATCTGTATGATTACTTTTCGATTCGATATGCATATATAGTAATGCGATTCCTTTTTTTATGATCTTCGGCTAGTTTGGGTTTGTATTGCAAATTTCGAGGATAAAATTTTTTTGTTAGGAGGGGAGAGTTGTAAGACCCGTACCCTTATTTGCCCTCCGTACGCTTAATTTTCGGTGCCGGTACGTCCCGGATGGATCAGATTAGCGAGCCTTGATCGCAACCTTGTTTTAGTACCGCATCGACCCAAGACCTATACACCGGCGACCGCGTAGGCGCTGCGATTCCAACGCCGCGCGGCACGCCCCATTGTGATACCCGGTGTGAAAGTTATGATCGATTGCGTAATCCGAGGTGGACAGCGCAACGCGCATGTGGCGTGGGCCCCACTTGCACAAATCCTAAAATCATGTCAAATCAATCAAATCCATCACCATCACCCTCACCCATTCCCCTCTCATTACCCCTACTCTACTCACCGCATACCCCCCATCCCTCTCTCACCTCCAAAGTCAACTCTACCCATACCTCCCATACCCCTCTCCCATGCTAACCACCACCACTATCATTTCCCCCCATGATTTCCTCCCCCCCCCCCCCCCCCCCCCCCCCCCCCCCCCCCCCCCATACATACCATACGTAGGGGGTGAGGAGGCCTTCTCATTTCCTAAATTTGCAAGAAAGAAGAGAAAGAGATTTGAGAGAAAAGAGAGATTAGAGAGATTGAAGGAGGGGATCAAAGCTTGGAGGACCCCGATCTCTGTCCGGATCATCCGATCGTCAATCCAACCATCCAACCATCATTGTGAGTGCAAGGGGCATAAACCCCCCCTATTTTCTTAATTTCTTTCATTTTATTTTCCTAGGGCCCATATTGTGATGGGCAATGAGATGGATGGACTGGATCATCCCCACTTAGTAATAAAAATAAATAAATAAAAGAAAAAAAAGAGAAGGAGAGTGGCCGCTGGACAATCAGCGTCCAGAGGACGCTGCTGCCCAGCAGCACGTGGGCTACACCCCTTTTGGGCGTTGGGCAGAGCCCCACTCGTGGGACCCACCTTGATGTATGAGTTGATCCACACCGTCCAGCTGTTTCTCCAGCCCATTTTAGGGCAGGGAGCCAAAACTGAAGAAGATCCAGATCTCAGGTGGACCACATCATAGCAAACAGTGGAGATAAGGACGTCCACTATTGGAACTTCCGTGGCTCACTGTGATGTTTGTGGACCAAATCACCTGCCCAATATTGGGCTTATTGGGTCGCCCACGAGATGGGGAACCTGATGGACGGATTGGATCACACCTATGTTGGCCTCACTTGAAATAAGCACAGGATAAAGAAAAAAAAAAGGGAAGAAAAAAAAAATGTTTGAACGTCCAGACGCTGGACGTTCTGACGCTGGAACGTCCAGCGTCACGTGGACGCCGTAATGGGGTCCCCACTCGTAGGACCCACCTTGATGTTTGTGTTCCATCCACGCCATCCATTTGATTACCTAGATCATTTTAGGGGCAGGGCCCAAGGATGAACCTGATCCAAGTTTTAAACGGACCGCACCACATGAAACAGTGGAAATAATGATGTCTACTGCTGTAAATTCTTCGGCCCACTTTAATGTTTCTAGACCAATTTACATACCCAATATTGGACTCATTGGGCCCACAATGAGATGGCCCAGCTGATAGATGGAGTGGATCACCCTTATGTGGGCCCCACTCGATGAAAACCTTGGATAAAAAAAAAAGAAAAATATAAGAAGGAGGGCGCCTCTGATGCTGGGCGTACTAGGGTCCACGGACGCTGGCTCGTGCCAGCTGGTGGCCCACTTGTGGGTCCCACCACGATGCATGTGCTGTATCCACACCGTCCATCCATTTGGGGAGATCATTTTAGGGCATGATCTCAAGAATGAGTCAGATCCAAGTCTCAAGGGGGCCTCACCACAGAAAACAGTAGGGTTAGTGACCCTACCGTTGAAACCCTCCTATGGCCCACCATGATGTTTATTTGAGATTCAACCTGTTCATAATTTCACACGCATGTGAATGAAGGGAAAACAAAAATATCAGCTTGATCGAAAACTTCTGTGGGCCCCACTTGATGATAACATAACAAAAAAAAAGGAACGTGGCCGTTGGACAGATAGTGTCCAGGGGACGCTGCTGCCTAGTAGCGCAGCCTCTTTGGGCTTGACAATGGGCCCCACTCGTTGGGCCCACCTAGAATGTATGTGCCTTATCTATTCCGTCCATATGTTTTTCCAGCTCATTTTAGTGGCTGAGCCCAAAATTTAAGCATATCCTAAAGTTAAGTGGACCATGCCACGGGACAACAGTGGGAATAATGATCTCTACCGTTGAAACCTTCCCAGCCCTACAATGATGTTTAATTGTCATCCAACCTGTTTCATAAGTGGCCGAGCCCAAAATTTAAGCATACCCAAATGTCAAGTGGACCCTGCCACGGGAAACAGTGGGAGATAATGATTTCCAACGTTGAAACCTTTCCAGGTTTTACAGTGATGTTTATTTGCCATCCAACCTGCTCCTAAGATCACATGGATATGGATGAAGGAGAAAACACAAATATCTGCTTGATTCAAACTTCTTGGAATCAGCTGGGTACCACGCTGCCCAGCAGGTGGCCCACCCTATGGGTCCCAACGTGATGTATTTATTAGCTCCATCATGATGTATCTATTCTATTCATGCTGCCCATCTATTTTTCCACATTATTTTAGGATACGGCCCCAACAATGAGGCAAATCCAGATGTTAGATGGACCACACCCGCAGGGAATAGTGGTCATTGATGCCCACCATGGTTCCTTCTTTGATATATATGTTTTATCCATGCTGTACACATATTTTGACGACCTATCTTGTATGTGCAGGCCCAAGTATGGGGCTGATGTGGTCTCAAGTGGGCTATGCCACGAAGACCTTTACATTTCCAATGGGACCCACAGTCCGGGTCCCACTCTCTATATATATCTTGGGCCTTTTAAGGCCAATGTTACATGATACGTTTGGTAACATGCTAGTATGACTAGCTTGATATGTCACACTGATAACATGCTTATAATAATGAATACCATGCTCATTCATATGCCCATACGCATCATTTGTATGCCTGCTATGGATCACGATTAACCATAGCATATGCTAGTTGGCTTGTTATACTTAGGGGACCCGTGCGAGACAGGGTCGCCCCACATGATTGCGCAGTATGCGTAAGTTTGGTGCATGATTTGGATTGTATGACTCATGCATTTCGCATTATGTATGTCATGATAGCTTTCACACCCTAGCAGCATCGGGGTGGTGGCCACCATAGTCACATCATGGTTGGCAGTATTGGACACCGGAAACTTGTTCTAGTACGTGGGCGCTATGGATGTCCTTGGGTGAAAGTTCTAAACCCTGTGATACCAGTAGGATGCTCCAGCGTCGAGACCGAGTGGATAACATGAGCGCCCGTGTGCCAAATACCAGTAGGCCGCGTCTCCCACTGTGTCGAGGTCGGTTGGAAAGGGGTGTGACCTTATCCGCCCGGGTGCAGTGGGTTGTAAGCTAGGTCGAGTCTGACCAGCTCATGGAATGGGTCCGCTATCGGCGAGCCGGATGGGCATTGGCATACCACTGACGAGGCGGATAGTGAGGTCTTTTCTACTCGCTTGGTTATGCGCGCAATGTGCAGGCGGCCAGTATTAGAGTATACTAGACCCCGGTGATGTCCCAGATGAGAACTATTTTGATATGTGGATCAGTTGAGGATTGACATGTTTGCATTGCATCTCTAGCATGTAACACTCGGCCATGTAGGCCCTTACATCGCATAGCCTTGGGATGGCTGATAGCATTCATGGACTTGGTAACTTAGCCCTTTACTACTTTCGCTTACTCTGATATCTGTATACTTGTCATATGCATTACACGCGCACACACGCACTCTACTGAGCTTCGTAGGAAGCTCATGCGCGTTTGTTTACACTGCAGGTACTAGGGCACATCAGCAGCGTTGAGCGTAGTGCATGTACCTAATATTTTGGACTTCTGCTACATGTTGTATTTTCCTTTCCAGCACTGTACTCAACAAACTTTTTAGTGGACATTTGATGATGTTTTATGGTTTTGATTATGCTCCTGTACAAAAAAAAAAAAAATTTACCGTGAAAATCCTCCTGGTAGGATCCCAGGATCGGAACCTGGCACATGAGAGCTAGGAGCCGAGAATGGGGTACTACGGAGGCTGTTGGCACCAAGGTTGGCGATCGGGAATTTAGTGAGCTCGGTCCCCGGGTTTGGGGCGTGACATTAAGGGACGCTTGAATGCTAGGGAAGGGACCTTTCCGGCCCAAACTCAGCCCAATCCAAAGCAAGTACAAGAAGTGAGCATTCCTAATCTCTTCAACCAACATATGGAGCAAGCCAGATCCGTCACCAGTCTTAAAAGTGGTAAAAAAATTGACAAATCTATTCTGGTGAAGGGCGACAAGCCTAATGATCCGGTAAATTCTGAGGATGAGGACGGATCTAACTTAGCCCCACAAGAAACGGAACGTGTTTACAAGCTCGTAGCACTATTCCCTTCGAGATTGGTCGCACCAAAATCTCTTCCAAACTCTCATGATATTTTAGACATTTTTAGACAAGTCAAGATAAACATTCCCTTGCTTAATGCCATCAAACAAATCCCCTCTTACGCCAAGTTTCTAAATGACCTATGCACAACTAAACACAAATATAATGTGTAGTAAAAGGCCTTCCTAAACAAGCAAGTGAGCTCCATTCTCACTCAAAAGACCACCCCCCCCCCCCCCCCCCCCCCCCCCCAAAGTTCAAAGATCTCGGAAGTCCCACAATTCATGTATCATTGGAGACTACCGGATTGAGCGTGCATTGCTAGATTTGGGGGCAAGCGTAAACTTGATCCCATACTCGGTATATGAGCAATTGGGTCTTGATGAATTAAAATCCACCAAAACCACATTGCAACTCGCTGAGAGATCCATCCGTGTACCGAGAGGGATAGTTGAGGATGTTCTAGTCCAAGTTGACAAATTCTACTACCCGATAGATTTTATCATCTTGGACACACAACCGGTTATAGATGCTAGCACTCAAATACTAATGATTTTAGGCCGCCTGTTCCTTGCTACATCAAACACAATCATCAATTGCCGGAACAGGGTGATGCAATTATCCTTTGGGAACATGACATTAGAGGTGAATGTGTTCCACTTATGCAAAAGGCACAGAGATGTTGATGATGACGAGCTCTTCGAGGTAAACATGCTCGAATCTTATGAAGAAGAAGAGCTCCTCCAACTTAAACCACTAGAAAGCTTGGAGACATGCTTGGCACATTTCGAGGATTCCAAAGACCCCATCATTAGTGAAATTGTGCAAGCATTGAATATTGAGAAGCCGGTAGTTGGTACTAGACGGTGGAGGCCCCATTTTGATAGATTGCCACCAACCACATCAAGGCCTCTACCGTCTAACATCAAACCACCGAAGCTTGACCTTAAACCATTGCCATCTGAGCTTAAATATGTATACTTGGGTCAAGAAGAAACATTTCCGGTTGTCATTGCCTCTCACCTAGGGAAAGACCAAGAGCTTAAGTTGATTGAGCTACTCAAAGAACATAGGGGAGCCATGGGTTGGACAATAGCGGATCTCAAAGGGATATATTCTTCGGTTTGTACTCACTGTATACACCTCGAAGAAAATGCAAAAATGACTAAACAACCTCAAAGAAGGCTAAATCCAAACATTATGGAGGTTTTCAAAGTTGAGGTGTTAAAGCTACTAGATGTAGGGATTATCTACCCCATCTCGGATAGCCAATGGGTGAGTCCTACCCAAGTTGTCCCTAAGAAATCCGGTATTACCATAGTAGAAAACGCCAACAACAAGCTTATACCGACTAGAGTAACCACGGGTTGGCATATGTGCATTGATTATCAGAAGCTAAACAGGGTCACTAGGAAGAACCACTTCCCTCTCCCATTCATGGATCAAATTTTGGAAAGGTTAGCAGGTCATTTCTATTATTGCTTCCTAGATGGCTATTCGGGTTACAACCAAATTGAGATAGCCCCAGAAGACCAAGAGAAGACCACTTTTACATGCCTGTTTGGCACCTTCGCATACCGAAGAATGCCATTCGGGCTATGTAATGCACCCGCCACATTCCAACGATGCATGTTGAGTATTTTCTCAGACATGATGGGTGAATTTCTTGAGGTATTCATAGACGATTTTTTAGTTTTTGGTTGTACTTTTGATGAGTGCCTTAATCACTTGAAGTTGGTCTTGACAAGATGTGAGGAGAAGAACCTCATCTTAAACTGGGAAAAGTGTCATTTCATGGTACAAAGAGGAATAGTCCTTGGACATATCATCTCCTCTAATGGAATAGAGGTAGACCGGGCAAAAATTGATATAATTTCCAATCTACCACCACCCAAAAGCATACGAGATGTGCGGTCCTTCCTTGGACACGCCGATTTTTATAGAAGGTTCATAAAGGATTTTAGTCATATCTCAAGGCCCTTATGTAACCTTCTCCAAAAGGAGAACCAATTTGAGTGGAGTGCCGAATGTCAATTGGCTTTCTCAAAGCTGAAAGACATGTTGACAACCGCTCCTATCATGCAATCACCGGATTGGTCCGTACCTTTTGAGTTGATGTGCGATGCGAGCGATTATGCTATTGGGGTGGTGTTAGGCCAAAAGAAAGATAAGAAGCCCCATGTTATCTACTATGTGAGTAGGACCTTGAATCCCGCCCAAGTCAATTACTCGACTACGGATAAGAAGCTCCTAGCCGTCATCTTTGCCTTGGATAAATTCAGGCCTTACTTAATAGGATCCAAGGTCTTTGTTTATACAGATCATGCGGCACTGAAACACCTTCTTTCTAAGAAGGATGCCAAGCCCCGTTTGCTTAAATGGATCATACTCCTTCAAGAATTCGATTTGGAGATCAAGGACAAGAAGGGAGTAGAAAATGTGGTGGCGAATCATCTATCCCGCCTAGTCCTACCTAATTCCATTGACGAGTCACTTATTGAGGACTCATTCCCTGATGAGCAACTCTTTGTTGCTACGCATCCACCATGGTACGCTGACATAGCCAATTATCTTTCCACAGGTGCCATGACAACTCATTGGACTGCGCAGAATAAACGTAAATTTCTAAGGAAAGTACGCATATTTTTCTGAGATGAACCTTTACTGTTTAAATATTGCCCAGATCAAATTATTAGGAGATGTGTTCCTGATGATGAACATAATTTCGTCATCTCCTTTTGCCGTGATCAAGCATGTGGGGGTCATTTTTCCGCCAAGAAAACCACTGCAAAAATTTTGTAGTGTGGTTTTTATTGGCCCACTCTATTTAAGGACACCTACGAGTTTTGAAAAGCATGTGAGCGTTGCCAAAAGTTCGGAGGATTATCCCGTCGAAATATGATGCCTCTTACCCCAATTCAACATCTTGAAGTCTTTGACTATTGGGGCATCGATTTCATGGGACCATTCCCCTTATCTTTTGGCCATGTCTATATATTGCTTGCCGTAGACTATGTGTCTAAATGGATAGAGGTTATTTCATGTAGAACCAACGATCATCGTACGGTTATAAAGTTCTTTAAAGAGAACATACTTTCCAGATTTAGAACGCCTCAAACCATCATTAGTGATGGTGGTTCTCACTTTTGCAATAGGGCTTTTGAAGCCTTAATGAAGAAATATAGTATTAGGCATAAAGTGAGTACACCATACCACCTACAGACGAGTGGGCAAGCTGGAATTTCCAATCGGGAAATCAAACAGATTTTGGAAAAGACGGTGAGGCCGGATTGGAAAGATTGGTCACTAAGATTAGATGATGCGCTTTGGGCTCACCGTACCGCTTACAAAACACCCATTGGAATGTCCCCTAATAGACTTGTCTATGGGAAAGCTTGCCACTTGCCTGTGGAGATTGAGCACAAAGCCTATTGGGCAATTCGGGCATTAAATTTTAACATCGACAAGGCTAGCTCACTTCGCAAACTCCAACTTAATGAGCTTGATGAGATCCGGAATAATGCTTATGAGAACTCGAGGGTTTACAAGAGTAAGATGAAGGCCTTTCACGACAAACACATCTTCAAGAAATCCTTCCATGAAGGTCAGAAAGTGCTCTTGTACAATTCCCGACTTCATCTTTTTTCGAGAAAATTGCGATCTCAATGGACCGACCCATACATTGTTAAAGAAGTTTTTCCTCATGGGGCTATCGAGATAGAGAATGCTGCAAATGGTAATTGTTTTTAAAGTAAATGAACAACGCCTTAAACCATTTGTTGAGAAATTTGATTAAGAGGACATGTCCATCACTCTGAATGATCCTGTGTATCAGGATGATTGATCTCCTAGTCTGACGGAGGTATAGCATAGGTAAGTATAATTGTTTTTTCTGTTTTAGTTTTGCATGCTTAGTAGATTTAGTTGTTGGAGTTGTAGACTTCCATGATCGACTCTCTCAGGTACTATTGTTCTCACTCTCTTTTTTTTACCATTGCTCTCATGTCATGCTCATTGCATATCTTTTTACATTGAGGACAATGCAAGATTTGGTTCGGGGGTGAGATGAGCTTCCTCATCTAGCGGTTTGCAACATTTCGAGCATCATATCATAATGCAAATTTTTTTTTGACTTTTCTAAAAATTCAAAACTCCTTTAGAAAACCTTATTTCTATGCATTCGAGATGATACGAGTATAAGAAAAGGAGATACGAAGTGAGTGATGTTGTAGGTCTTGAACTTCTTTTAATATAATGATTTTATATGTGAATTCCCTTATTTATGTGATTGATAGAAAATTTGAACACTCTTACACCTAGCTCACATTACACGATTTTCATGGTTTGAAGGGATTATGTGATTTGTGGATTGGCTAGAGTTAGATTTGAGGTGTTGAGGAACCAAGCCGGGGTACTTTGTCCATCCTTGTCCAGGGGAAAATAACGAAAGATATAGATTTCTAAAAATCCTATCTAATATAAAAGAAATAGGAAAAGGAAGGATGAAAATTGGGAATGATAGAGAAAATGGTGGAATTTCGAAAAGGGCAACCTATTTACCAACCGGGGGATGGTCTACCCGTAACCAAAGCCAAAAATGGGACGTAGTGTGAAAGTCGTTGGAAGGACGGTAAGGTAAATTCCTGTCAAAGGCTTGTTGTTGCTCTGTGCACTTTGAAATCCATGGTTTACTTAATCAATGAAGAAGATAATCCCAGAAACTCATGAGATGAACTTTCACTATGCACAATAGGTTGAATTTGTTCGAGTTCTTTTATTTATCAATCAACGGGAATTTCATATAGACACTTATTATGTTTTAAGAGTTTAAGGTTTCAACTTCTATCACCTCGTATTTTTGAATTTTACACTTGTATGTCTTGGAATGGATAGAAACATAGTTTCTAAAAGAGAGTTGATTTTTGGAGGTTTGAACTTGTTTCACGCATGTCTTGCTCGGGACTAGCAAAAAGCTGGTTGGGGGGGTGTGTTGAACCTCCAATTTATACATGATATAGTGTATTACATCACATTATATGCATGGTTTGCATGTTTAAAAGGCCCATCTAATGCATGTTTTGTGATTATAGGAATGAGAGAGACTTCGCCCAAATTGTGACCAAAAGGAGCCATTTAGAGCCATTGGATGAAGATTGAAGGAGGACCAAAGAAAGAAGAAAGCAAGGAGAGGAGAGAGAAGAAGAACAGAAGAAAGAAAATATGAAAAGAAGAGGTCCGACCGGTCATGACCGGTCGGCCAAGGGAGCTAGACCGGTCAAGACCGGTCGACCATCCCACTGCCCGCTCTTGTGAAGCCCTAGATCAAGAAACAGCATGGTCCGACCGGTCAAGACTGGTCATCCATCAAGTCAGGGGCCTTTCTATGCTCGTTGGACTAATTATAGACAGGTCCGACCGGTCGTGACCGGTGGGCCAGCCCAGTCCGACAGGTTAAGACCGGTCGGCCATGTGAAAACAGCAGCTTTCTATTTTAAACTCTTAGAATTTCTGCGCAAGTGCATAAGGTTATGCAACTTCTGGATGTTTCTAACACGGTAGAGCTTCCCCATTATAAAAGGACACCTAGGATCTCTTCCTAGGGCATCATAGAAGCTGAGGAACTTCGTGGGAGAGGAAGGAAGCCGTCGTGGAGCGTTTGCAACCCTCCAAACTCCGGGTTTTTATGTTTTCTAGTTTTCTTTTATGAGTTCTAGTTGTAGTATGACAATGCTCGGCTAGAATCTCTCAACTAAGGCTGAGAGTGAAGCTTGTAGCCAATTTCATATTTGATTCAGTTTAATTCAACTAGTTTCACTTCAAGTTTGAATTTTGATTGTTCTAGTTCTTATAAAGTTGATATTTTTAGAAGTTTTATGAGAGTTCATGTGCTCTGGACATGGATTCCTTGCAATTCTCTGAGATTATCATGTTTTGCTTGATTAGATTCAAATTATGGTAACCCTTGAGCATCCATAATCCATAGGCATGACTGTTACTCCGAAGGCTATGATTTCGAATTCTATATGTGGTTGAATGGGACTAGAACTTGGAAGTTTAACTTAAGTGGGATTGAATGTGCTTTAATGCTTTATCTTCTAACTAGATGAGAGATAGGACTTCAAATCTAGTTGTTTATTATGCTTGGATTGATTGGATTAACATGGGATTGTTACAAGTGGATCCTTGAAAGCCTTAGTTCCTTAATTACTAAATCTTTTTAAGTTACTGTTTTAGCATAATTCTCTCAATTGAATCTCTTATTTGTTGCAATCTTAGTTGCTGGAATAGTTTAGAAATTGTTCTCTAATTTCCTGTGGATCGACCTCAGTGTTACCGAGATTTATTACTACATCGCAGCCTTGCACTTGAGGCAAGCGAACAAGAATTCGAAGCTTGTAGAAGAAGCTCTGTTATGCAGACGACCAGTCTGAAAATGTCCAAAACAGTCCAGTGAGTTTTCCTGAAATTCAAAGCCTAATTTTTAATTCAATGACCGGTCGGACAGCCGGTCCTGATTGGTCCAACAATGTTTGGCTGCCGGAATCCTCCTGTTGAGTGTTCAGACCGATCGGACTACTGGTCCTGGGCTATGGATGACCGGTCGAACGACTGGTCTTCTGCCGGTCGAACGACCGGTCTTCTGTGTATTATCTGCCCTCTTTCTTCTCTCCTTTTCTTCTTTCTTCCACCCTTTAACGCTTGGTCTTCTGATCTTCAATGCTTGTAATAGCGTCCCTAAACCTTCAATTGGTGAATTCTCTCTCTCATTCCTACAATCACAAAATCATGCATTAGTTGGGTCTTTAATAATGTATTTTTAGCATAGTTAGTGATGAAATGGGGTTAGATTATACACATTTAAGAGCTTAATATTGACGATCTCTTCAAATTCACTTAAATGCGCATATGGACTTTCAAAATTGAGTCCATGGAATTTCAGAAGTAACTTGATAATTCTCGGTTTAAGATCCATGTTGTTAACATCAGATTCTGGTAACAACTTTCCTTCCTTCAGATGCATGATCCTCTTGAATATAAATTCCTCCTTTTCACTTGAAAAGCAAAGAGGAAACTAAGGGTGGCTGGTGTTCGGCCATTAGCCCTCTGATGCTTAAGTTAGAGATGGGCTTGAAAGTAAGATGAAGTGTGAAACGTGAGTTAAGATATTGTGTACCTTTTCCATCCTTAGGATCCTCTATTAATTCAAATCCGAATAGAGTAGTTTGTTACGTAAATAATTGAAATCTTCCCTTGTTAAGGGATACAATGTTATCTAATCTGATTAGAGACCTCGATGATCATGTTGTTTGATGTTAATCCCTTTTAATTCGGGATTGATGAATAAGAACAGATCTGCTAGATGATGTATTATGTTGTCCTGCCCGCACTTTATAATACCAAGGAGGTGCTCACATGTCGAGCGTGAACCATATAAGGTACTCGAGAGAGTTGCTGATCGTATGCATCTTCTACCAACTTTATTCTATAACAGATGCCCCAAAGTCCTTTACTTTGAGCAACTAAGTGAAGGACTTGACTACTCACATAACTGCCTGATGCGTCTTTTGAAGGAGTGAAGCCATATATGATCAAACTTATCTCCGTGGATTGGAGCACCCATTTCCGATTGATTGAAATTCCTCCGTTTGATCGAAATCTGTTGTTGGGGTCCCAAAATGTTGGGGTCCTCGAAACAAACAAAATGATCACGCACCTCGAGAGAATCCCACAAAACACCCCTCATTACACACAAAAGATTGAAATTTACAACGTTGGGTCCCTTAGCCATTTTTTGTGAAAATCCCCGGTGGGCCCTTGTAAATCACATGATTGGAACCACCTAAAATTAAGTCATGATCATCATTATGAATTTTCATGACCAGTGCATGACCAATCATCACCAAATGAGCTCCGCAAACTCATCATTTTGAAAAACTTAATTGAAACAGACAAAAGAGTCCGTCAACGCACCCATAAAATTAGGTCTGACGCACCCTTAAATTCAATGAAAATCAAAAGATAATTTAAGGGTGCATTGGAGTCCAACGCACTCGAAAAATTAGCATAAATCAGATGAATAATTTAAGGGTGCATTGAACTCCGACGCATCCATAAATTCAATTTGATGCACCCATAAATTTAGTAGAGATCAGAAAGTATTTTAAGGGTGTATTTTAAGGGTGCATTGTATTTTAAGGGTGCATTGGATTCCAAAAAATCATCACAAAAAAGAAGATCATTTTAGGGTGCATCAGAGCTCGACGCACCCATAAAATCAATATAATTTTAGGATGCGTCAGAGACATTTTGAATGCACCATACGTGACAGACTTTCATTGGTCGATCTCTCGTATTTTCGGGTATAAATACCTCGTTTGATTGTTCATTTGTACGTTCTAAGAGAGAGAGAGAGAGAGAGAGAGAGAGAGAGAGAGAGAGAGAGAGAGAGAGAGAGCTATTATCACCTGGGTAATCAAGATTCTCGCCGAAATTCCTTTTTGGTCATTAGAAAACCTTCCCGGTCACCGGAATCCCTTTCCGATCATCGGCATCGTCCACCAGAAGATCACTCCGACCACTGCAGGTCCGGATTCTAAAAATTGTAAGTGTGGGGATGTATCTATTAATTCAGTAAAATCAGATGGATAATTTCAAGATGCATCGAAGTTGGACACATCCATAAAATAGTTCGACACATCCATAAATTCAGCAAAATCAGATGGATAATTTCAGAATGCATCGAAGTTCGACGCATCCATAAAATAGTCCGACGCATCCATAAATTCAGTAAAACCAGACGAATAATTTTAGGATACATCGAAGTTCGATGCGTCCATAAAATAGTCTGACGCATCTATAAATTTAGCAAAACCAGACAGATAATTTCAAGATGCATCGAAGTTCGACGCGTCCATAAAATAGTCCAATGCATCCATAAATTCAGCAAAACCAGAAAACTAATTTCAGGATGCATCAAAGTTTGAAGCGTCTATAAAATGGTCTGACGCACCCATAAATTTGGTTTGATGCACCCTAAAAATCAACCAATTTCAGAAATCATTTCTGGGTGCGTCGGACCTCATTTCTGGTGTTTTCAGGCCATATTTAAGCCTATTTTGGGTATTTCGAGCATTCTGGACACAACGAAATATCAAGTGGTCATTTTAGGACATCCAATGAGCAAAATACAAGCCTTCAGAGTTTGATCCAATCCAATGTAATAAACGAAGAAACTTCTCGGAAAGAGGCCGTCAGAGCCTAGAATTGTACAAATGTATTATTATTCACATGTACTATAAAAAAATGACCTAATTAAGGTTGAAAACTTAACAAACAGGATTATGGTTACCACAATAAACCGTATTAAAGAGTTTTAATTCTTTACAAGATAAGTGCTATGAACTACCACAAAGTAACAGTCGATGCCCTACCCATCCAAATGACATATGTCAGTTGGACTGCTCAAGTATGCACAACTGTAAACCGGTCTTCCACAGGTCACCTGTCCAAACATGACAAGCGCGGGCCCAGAGTCGTATCCTCTCAGTTAAAAATCCTGATGGTCTCAGCCCAGATCACCAGCCATAACATGGGACATAAACATTTGACTTGTACAAAGATGGCTCAGTCCATAAACAAAATACAGGTCTCAATGACCATGAACTCAAAGACCATAGTCCCTGTTGGCTAGTCTTCTGACTTTTAATCAAGGGTCATCGATCATTCAATGTAATTAAGGGCTTGTGCCAGATCACAGCCTGGAATGTATAAGATCTCAGAATCTCTTTAATAAAATTCGCCTCGCGACATCTCTTCTTGTATACTTTTTGTGAATGATTGTGATTATCTATGAATGTTTCCATTATTCAGAACCCCAGAGTAACAATACATATAAAACTGCCTTGCGCATTTTCAGTTCTAACATCTGTCTAAAGACTTATTCAAAAATCTATTTTTTCGATGGGACTCCAATTGATTGGAGTTAATTCCGATGGATCAGAATTCTGTCCAGTAGCAACTTAGGGCCATTTTCTGAACTTTCTGCATCTTACTTTTCTGCCCCTGCAGGTCTGTATTTTACTTTTTCTGGATAATTCAGGACTTTTAACATGATTTCTTCAAGGGTTTTCTTCTCTTCTTTAGCTCATCAAAGCTTGGTCTTCTAATCACTCCAAATCCTCTAAATTAGCATTAAATCCTTGACATCTCTCTTTTACCTACAAACACAAAAGTAAGCATAAGTCCTTAACTTTAACAACTTAAACTATACAATTATGCTATGAATTAGGGTTAAAACATGTATAATTCGGGGCTCAACAACAAGCACATCATCCATCATGCTGCCAGAGTGTAAAAGTTTTTTCTTACTTTTTTGGAGAGTAGAAGAGATTTTCCTGATACTTTGACTAGGGGTACATGTGGTTCGGTTCAGTCCAGTTCTGGGGTGAAATCGAAACCGAACCATTCCCAACGGTTCCCCAACAGTTCCTAGGAAAACCAGAATCGAAACTAAACCATTTACACCCTAGAACCGAACCGTAAAAAACCAGTTCGGTTCCTGTTCGATTTTACGGTTCTGGGCTTTTTATAATCCAACCCTATTGCATGGTTGTTTTTTATAATCCAACCAATTGCATGTTTTTTTATAATCCAGCCCATCCATACCTTAGGGCCCAGCATGGGCATACCTTGATGTATTTGTTAAATCTACACCGTCCATCTAGGGTTGTCAATGGGTCAGATGTGGGCCAGATCAGTGATGATCCATATCCGACCCGATTAAGGATATATCCGACCCAAATCCGACTCGAATCTGATTCGAATCACAACTATATGATCCGAACCCAACCCGTTTAAATATTTTGAAATCCGTTTCCGATCCGATATCCGAGAGAGAGAGAGAGAGAGAGAGAGAGAGAGAGAGAGATGCTCGTGCGTGGAGAGTAGAGACGAAGGAGACCACTGTTTTTTTTTTAATCGGGTCGTTAACGGGCCGGATCAAGGTTGATCTGAATCCGACCCAAATATTAAACGGATCATCTTTGGTATCCGTATCTGACCCGATGATCGGATTATTGATCTGAATTTGATTAACTCAAAGCGGATCTGGATTGGATACGGATCATGATCCATGCCGTTGACAGCCCTATGTCCATCCTCATTGTCAGACAATGCTTAGGTGGGCCGCATTAAAAAGAATCAGATAGATTTAAAATTTAAGTGGACTACTTGACATGAAATAGTGAGGGTCGAACACCTAGGGTGAGGTTCCATGGTTCGGTTCTACAGTCTAGTTCAATTTTACATAACCCCAAACTGAGAACCGAACCGAACTAACCGGTTCTTTGATTTTTGGAACTGGAACTGGAACCAAAATCGATGTGCTTTAGAATCGGACCAAACCAAACCAAACTAATTGGTTCTGGTCCCACCAGTTCTGTGTGCACCCCAAACTTTGACAGAGTATGATATTGGCAAAATGTACTTAAAAATTGTATACTTGTCATACACATACTTACAAAAAGGGCTTTTTACGTTGGTACAACCACAGTTTCATGGGAGTATGAAAATAACATCACATTTCAAATCATGATTTATTTTACACCTCTTAGTACTGTTTGCCTTTTTCTCATATGAAAATGCCCTAAGCACCTTTTTCGATTATCTATGCAATTGTACTTTTTTTTTATCATTACTCTCTGAAAAAATCTTCTTCTATACTGCATTCCAATGATCGTTCATGCTCTCCATCTATTCTCCGGCCATCTTTCGTGTTTTTTACTACTCTCTCTAGCAAACAATCCCACTTCAGAAAATGGGTTCTTCTTCTTCTTTTTTACATGTTATGTTGAGTTGGGCTTGTTTAGAAAGAAAATGAGAGAAAATGAGATAAAATATTATAAATATTCCACTTTTAAAAGATAAGTTCTTCTTTTTTCAAAAAATTCTACCTGGATGAGACTTATGCCAAGAAACAGATAAAAGAAAAGAAAAGAGACATAAAAAACTCTACTTTTAGAAGATGAGTTATTATTTCTGCAAAGATTATGGTCAAGTAGATCTACTTATAAAGAAATTAGTATAAAGAGAGGAGAGATATCAAAAACTTTACTTTTAGAAGATGTGTTCTTCTTTTTTTCTTTAAAAAATTAGGGTTAGATTGGCCTTTTGCCAAGAGTTAGACTTTGGGCTCACTTTTGAAAAGTCAAACAGTATTCAAAAGAGATTATTCCAAATCCATTCGAAAATTTATAGAATTATCTTTTCAACAATCCTAATATTTTCATTATCCGACCTATAACAAGAGAGTTATGACCATTTTCCTAGGATCACATGATGCTCGAAATGGAAAAGAACGTGATTTAGAAATTAGGTCTACTTTTAAAAGGTCCAATAGTCTTGAAATGAGATGATTCCAAAGCTATTTAAAAGTTTGTTGAATTATATTTCCAACAAGTATAAGATTACTCTGATCTAACCTATGAGAGATTTATGACCATTTAAGGGGGACCAGGCCATGCATTGTTCAAACTGTAATCGATGTTTTTGACCCACTTTTAAAAGTTCAAACAGTATTTGAATGAGATAATCCCAAGGCCATTTGATAGTCAATGAAATTATTTTTCCAACGAGCAAAAGATCACTCTAATTCGACCTATAACGTAGGAGTTCTGATTGTTTTCGTGGGACCACGCGATGTATAGTCCAAACTGTGATATGAAATTTGTCCATATCCTAATTTGGACTTTGGGCCCATTTTTTAAAAGTTAAACTGGTCTCTAAGTAAGATGATTCTGAATTGATTTGAAATTCCATCTAATTATCTTTTTAACGAGCATAAAATCACCTTAATATGACCTATAACGAGGGAGTTATGTCCGTTTTCATGGGATCAGACGATGTATAGTCCAAAATGTGATCTTGGCATTGTCAAAACTATGATTGCTATTTTGGGACAAATTTTGAAATGTAAAACATTCTTCAAATATGATAATTCTATATCCATTTAAAATTTCATAGAATTATCTTTCCAATGATCATAAGATCACCCCGATTCGACACGGAATGAGGGAGTTGTGATTGTTTTCGTGGGACCGCATGATGCATAGTCCGCGTATTGTCCAAATAGTGATTTAAAATTTGGGTCCACTTTTAAAAGGTCAAACGGTCTCTAAAGGAGATGATTCCAAAGTCATTTAAAAGTTCATCGAATTATCTTTTCAATGAGGATAAGATCACCCTGATCTGACCTTTAACGATTGATTTATTACTGTTTATAGGGGATTGTGTGATGCATAATTCAAACCGCAATTTAGGCATTATGCAAACACAATCTGGACTTTGGGCCCACTTTTAAAAGGACAAATAATCCCCAAATGTTATGATTCATAAGTCACTTGAAAGTTCGTCAAATTATCTTTCCAACAAGTACAATATCGCCTCAATCTGACCGGTCATGAGTGAGTTATGACCATTTCTATGAGACTGCTCAATGCATATTCCAAACTGCTATCTGGCATAATCGTGATATGAACTTTGGGTCCACTTTTCAAAGGTCAAACGGTCTCCAAATGAGATACTTATAAATCTATTTGAAAGTTCAACGAATTATCATTCCAATGAGGAAAAAGATCACAATAATTTGACCTATAACGAGGGAGTTATTACCATTTTTGTCGGACCGCAGGATGTATTGTCCAATTCATGGTCTGAAAATTGTCTAAATCATGATATGGACTTTGATCCACTTTTAAAAGGTCAAATAGTTTACAAGTGAGACAATACCAAAGTTATTTAAAATTTCATCAAATTATTTTTCTCAGCGAGCACAAAGTCACCCTGATCTGACCTATAACGAGGGACTTATGATCAACTTCATGAGACCTCGCAATGAATTGCCCTAACCTTAATTGTTATTTGATCAATATAGCCTTTGGGCCCGCTTATAAAAAGTAAAATAGTGCCCAAATAAAATGATTTAAAGTTATTTGAAGGTTTGTTAAATTATCTTTCCATCGAGCATAAATTTTTTTCGATCCAACCTGTAACGAGGGAGTTATGACCATTTTTGTAGGACCGCATGACACATAGTCCAAACTGCGATTGTTGCTTTATCCAAAACAATGATCACAGTTGGGACAATGCATTGTGTTGTCTCAAGAAAATGATTATAACTCCCTCATTATAGGTCAGATCAGAAAGATCTTGTGCTTGACGGAAACATAATTTGACGAACCTTCAAATAACTTTAGAATCATTTTATTTGGACATTGTTTTACTTTTCATAAGCAACCCAAAGTTCATATTGCAATTGGATAAAATAGCAATTACAGTTAGGACAATTCATCGCGTGGTCCCATGAAACTGATCGTAAGTCCCTCGTTATAGGTCATATCGAGGTGACTTTGTGCTTGTTGAAAAAATAATTTGATGAACTTTTAAATGACTTTGGAATCATCTAACTTAGAGACTATTCGACCATTAAAAAGTGGGCTAAAAATCTTAATTGCGATTTGGACAAGTGTTGAACCTCCAATTTATACATTTCATAACCCATTACATCACATTATATGCATGCTTTGCATGTTAAACGGCCCATCTAAATGCGTGTTTTGTGATTATAGGAATGAGAGGGGAACTTCACCAATTCACAGTTATAAGAGTCATTTTAAACACATTGAAGACTTAAAGACGCTATTGAAGATCACAGGACTAAGCATGAAAGGGTGGAAGAAAGAAGCAAAGGAGAAAAGAAAAGAGGACAGAAAAAAGCAGCCAAGACCGGTCGTCCATAGCCCAGGACAGGTCTTCCGACCGGTCCGAACACTCAACAAAAGAGGCTTTACTGCAAACCTTGCTGGACTATCCACGACAGATCGTGCGACCGGTTATCCACTGCTCAGACCGGTCGTACGGTCCTTGAATTAAAATCCTGGGTTTGAATTTATGAAAAACTCACTGGACTTTTTTTGCGTTTTTGAGACCGGTCGTGCGACCGGTCGTCTGCGTAACAGAACATGTCCTACAAGCTCTAATTTTCTCTGCGCAGTCCAAGATTTCTTGCGCAATCCGGAACCTTCCGCACTACACTATAAAAGGACACCTAGGGCTTCTTCCAAAGGCATCATAGAAGCGAAGAGACGTCATGGGAGAGGAAGGAAGCCGTCGTGGAGCGTCTGCAACCCTCCAAACTCTGATTTTTCTATGTTTTCTAGTTTTATTTTATGAGTTATAGTTGAATTATGACAATGCTCGGCTAGAATCTCTCAACTAAGGCTAAGAGGTGAAGCTTGTAGCTAACTTCATGTTTGATTCAGTTTAATTCAAGTAGTTCTATTTCAAGTTTGGATTTTGAATGTTCTAGTTCTTAATGTTGGTAGTTTTAGATGTTTTATGAGAGGTCATGTGCTTCGGACATGGATTCCTTGCAATTCTCTGAGATTATCATGTTGTGCTTGTTTAGATTCGAATTATAGTAATCCTTGAGCAGCCATAGTCCATAGGCATGGTTGTTACTCCGAAGTCTATGATTTTGAATTCTACATGTGTTGAATGGGACTATAACTTGGAAGTTCAACTTGAGTGGAATTGAATGTGCTCTAAAGCTTTATTTTCCAACTAGATGAGAGATAGGACTTCAAATCTAGTTGTGTTCTATGCTTAGATTGATTGGATTGACATGGGATTGCTACAAGTGGATCCTTGAATGCCTTAGTGCCTTTAAATTACTATTCTTCATTAAGTTTCAGTTTTAGCATAATTGTTCAAATTGAATCTCTTATTTATTGCAAACTGAGTTGCTGGAATAGTTTGAAACTTGTTCTCCAATTCCCTATGGATCAACCTCGGTCTTACCGAGTTTTATTACTACATTGTAGCCTTACTCTTGAGGCGAGCGAACAACAAGCCCAGATCATGGCTTGGACTATACATCCGTGGTCCCAAGGAAATGGTCATAACTCCCTCGTTATAGGTTCGATTGGGGTGATCTTGTGCTCATTAGAAAGATAATTTAATGAACTTTCAAATGGATTTAGAAACATCTCATTTGAAATTTTTTTAAATTTTGAAAAGTGGACTCGAATTCCAAATCACAATTTGGATAATGCCTAGATTACAGTTTGGACTATGCATTGCGGGGTCTTATAGAAATGGTTACAACTCCCTCATTACAGGTCGGATTAGGTTGATCTTTTACTCATTGGAAAGATAATTTGATACACACTTCCAGGTGACTTTTTAGTCATCTCATTTGGAGATGGTTTGATCCTTCGAAAGTGAGTAGAAACTTCGGATCGCAATTTGGACAACGCCTAAACCATGGTTTGGATAATGCATCGCGTGATCTCACGAAAGTGGTCATAACTCCCTTATTACAAGTCGGATTGGGTTGATCTTGTGTTCAACAGAAAAATAATTCGATGAATTTTAAATGAATTTAGAATTATCTCATTTTAACATTGTTCGACATTTCAAAAATGAGCCTATATTCTAAATTACAATTTGAACAAATTAGTAATACCGGTTTAGATAAAACATCATGCGGTCCCTCGAAACCAGTCATAATTCCCTAGTTATAGGTTAGATCAGGGTGATCTTCTGCTAGTTGGAAAGATAATCTGAAGAACTTTCAAATCGCTCTAGAATAATCTCATTTGAAGACCATTTAAACTTTCAAAAGAGGGCTAAAAGTCCCGATTGTGATTTGCATAATGCCCAAATCATGGTTTGGACTTTGCATCATGCGGTCTAATAGAAATAGTTTATTATAGGTCAGATTGGGGCCTTATACTTAGTAGAAAGATAATCTAATGAAATTTCAAATGAATTTAGAATCATCTCATTTAGAAACCGTTTAACCTTTCTAAAGTGGGCCTAAACTCCAGATCGTGGTTTGAACAATGCCCATATCATGGTTTAAATTATGCATCATGTGGTTCAAGGAAAATGGTCATAACTCCCTTGTTACAGGTTAGATCGGGTCAATTTTGTACTTGTTGGATAGATAATTCGACGATCTTTAAAATGTTTTTAGAATCATCTCATTTGGAGACCATTTGATCTCTTAAAAGTCTATCAAAACAATGATCGTTGTTTGAAAATACATCATGCAGTCCAACGAAAATGGCAATAACTCTCTCGCTATTGGTTTGATCAAGGCAATCTTATGCTTGTTGGAAAGAAATTCAATGACCTTACAGATGATTTTAGAATTGCTTTATTTGGAGATCGTTTGACCTTTTAAAAGTGGACCCAAAATCCACCTCACGTTTGTTTTCATTTTAACATCGCGTGATTTTAGAAAAACGGTAATAACTTAGTTGTTATAGTTCGAATCGGGGTGATCTTGGGTTCATTAGAAAGATAATTCAGTAAAATTTTAAATGGCTTTGTAATCAGACATTATTTAACTTTTCAAAAGTGAGTGTGAAAATCCAATTCTTTGCAAAAGTCCAATTTAAGTCAAATCTTTTGAAGAAAGAAGAAAAATCCATCTTCTAAAGTGTAGTTTTTAACATCTCTCCTCTCTTCATATCAATTTCTTCCCAAGAAAACCCATGTGAGTATAATTTTTACACAAAGAAGAACAACCTAACTTTTAAAAATAGAGTTGTTGCTATCTTTTTTCTTTCCTTCTATCTATTTATTGGGAAAGGACTCATCTAAGCAAAACTTATTAAAGAAAGAAGATGAATCCATTTTTTAAAAGTAGAATATTTGTAATTTTTTTATTATCTAATTTTCTCTCATTTTCTTTCTAAATAAGCCCAATTCAATATAATAGGTAAAACAAACAAGAACCCATTTTCTGAGGTGGAAATTCCTAGCAGAGAGTGTAGTTAGAAAGCCCAAAATATTGTCGAAGAGCAGTGCGAGAGTGTAGTGGTAGAAGAAGAATTTATTAGAGAGTAATAATAAAAGAATGTACAAGTATGTAGAAATAATAATAAAAAAAAAGATGTTTGATAGTATTTTCAGGTGAGAAAAAGGCAAACAGTGTTAAGAGGTGAAAAAATAATGATTTGAAGTGTAGTGTCATCTCTGCGCCACAATGAAACCTCAGGCGTATCATAATAAAAAAGCTTAAAAATTAAACCTACTACGTTGTGGGGTCCGCTTTTTTCATGTCACAGTCTCAACTTAGATTAGTTGAACAATCTTGCAGCATGATTTATGCACACTTGTTTGTTGAAATAGGACTCAATATTTTCATGTTTATCATCTAATAAATCTCAACCAATCCAATCTTAACCAATCTCATCTTTAGGTAAACAAGTATATAAACCCTATTTTAACTTTTCTAGAAAAGAACATGACGAGCTGCATGGATGTTACATTCACAGTACGAGTACGCCCACAAAGCTTTTTATCGTACTCGCTGAGTACAACACGTATACAAGAGATGGTCACCTTTATGCGACTACAGCTGTCACCAGCTGTGCATGATAGTCTGGAGGGTGACGATGACGTATGTTTGTCATATGCTAATATCATACGGTCATGCTGCGTAGGGCCCACGGCGATGCATGAATGCCATCCAAGCCTGTGGATTTGATGCCGCTCGAAATGTTAAAGCCAGATAGATCCTAAAATCCATCTTGATGCATAACTCACGTGGGCCAAACAAAATGAACAAACGACCCTCCTGAGACTTGGATCAGGATGGTTTTTAGGGTGGGTTCGGCTCCATGGCTCAGTGGTAAACAGGCCTGTTTCAACACTAAGACCAGAGATCGAGTGCCCATGTGATGTGGCTGGGTGTGGGTGTGTGTAGAAAAAAAAGGGATGATTTTTAGATTGTATCTTCATTTTGAAGGGTTATACTTCATTAATGGCCTTCATTTATGCATGGTGAACGAATCAGACATTCATGTTATTCATCAACGTTGATCCCTACGTGATGAATGGGTTGCATCTCTGACATGAGTTTTATACATACCGATGCATGACACGTACGCTAGGCCTGATGTAAGCCTTCTGAAGAGCATTGACTACAAGAGTGGCGGTCAGGAAAGGGCTGTCCATTTAAAGCTCAAGGCTGTGGATGACCTTTGGTTAGTGAGGATATTTTTATCTTCCTCTTTCTAATGGGTCAACATAGTCAGAACAATTGATGGCCTGGGGGTATTTGTAATTGTATCTTATGGCCTGATTGCTTTCCAATTTACAATGTGTAGATGTAGCCTAAATGGATAATTATTACTTACACTTGTATTTTGAAGCAGGGGGACATGGTGAGGTCGACCATTGCCTTCTTCACGGGATAACTACCTTGAATCTATAAAGTTCCCTGGACTCCTCAACAAGGCTTCCTCGAATCCACGAAGGAAAATCTCGAATCCATGAGAGAAAATTGGTTAAAAACAGAATTTCATTAAATAATAATATGAAAGTTAATATTAAAAATAAATTTAACAAACTTATATCACCCTAAACAAACCCTAATTGATACTTATTAAAATAATAAGTTTTCCAAAATAGAAAGTTGCCAAAAATGATAAAATCCTAATAATAGACTACTACTAAGTAGAGTCTTTCTAAAACTCATTATTCTGAAAAATTAGAAACTCCTAAATAAAACAAAACTTTAAAAAATAAGGAAACATTAAAAATTGAAATTACTAAAAATGACAGTTTTCCATGAAATCTCATTTTTCTACCGTAACCAGTGTGTTTTCTGATTAAACGGATAGACGCAACCCACCTTGGTGGGCCCGTTCACTCCAAAACAATTTTTTAGTATAAATCCATATGTTGTGTGTACCGTAATTCCTTCTAGATCAAAAGTTATTGCCAATTTACGGTTTGGCTTCTTTTGATCCATCCATGCAAAAATTGTCGATTTTTGTTGACTTTTCCTTGGTCTTTTTTCGGTCCATGTGCGATAGGAATATGTTTGACCCACGCCCTCAATCTGGAGGTTCTCTCCCTACATCAAACCCCTACACTTCAAATAAACTCGTCCTCGAGTTTTGCTTCGGGGTTGGGCCTCGAACAACCTTGAACTTTGGGAATCGATGTCTTCTATTCTTTCTTGACTTCTACTCCTCCTTGTACAAGAGATATGGTTCTTCAACCGCGTCGCTTTCCTCGAGTGCATATTCAATTAAGCCATCTTGCAATGCCTTTCAATCTTCCATAACAGAAATTACTAACACAACATCTGGGATGCACATGGGTTCGTGCAAAAATGGATCCAAAATATTTGAAATATCTATGGATTCCTGCAACACGGACTCCACAATTCCTAGAACGTCTATAGGCTCTTCTTCTTTGCTTTTCACATCCGAAGTAGTGATCTCCTCCACTATCTTAGGAGTTTGTTCAACCTCATAGACAACAGGGGGATGTACTTCATCTTCTCCTTCCTTGGCCTCAACTACGATGACGTTTACAGGCTCTACCTCCTTGTCCTTCTTGATGGAGGCATTGATCTCTTCGATCTCCTCAGGATTTTGAACATCCGCTGAGATGAAGGTGGGTCGTATCTCAAGGACCTCATCAGAATTGGCTGTACAACCATCCAGGACATTGTTCTTAGGTTTTGTGACAACTTCTCGTACCGATATGGAAGATTTCCCCTCCACTTTAAAAGTTTTGGGTAGGGTTTCCACCTCCACAGGGACGTCTTGCACACCACCGTGGAATCCTGCATCATGATCATCATAATTGTTGTATCCAAATCGTTCCAGCAACCTTCACTTCATCTGCGACCACAAGCGTATCAGTGCCTTCATCTCTTTCTTCAGATCGCATTGAACATATTTCCACCAAACTGACGCACTGCCCTTTAATTTGTATACAACGTACGAAGCTTTCTTCTCATCGGGCATTTGTGTAAGTTCAAAGAGGCGTTCAACCTCACATAGCCAGTTGTCAACGCGACCCAGCTCATTGAAATTAGGAAGTTCGACCTTTGTGTAGAGTCAACCTTGTTGCTTGTTATTCAGCCATGCATGTGAGATGTGTGCAGGCGTGCAAGAGCCGATTGTGTGGGTTGATTCCAACCGAACAATGATGACCACGAGCACCAGAATAGGCAGATATGCTACAATTGACCGTATATGACCAAAATCTTTGAATATCGATCACCTATTTAGCCACTCGCTCAGTTGTTTTAATGAAATTAGGAGATATTTGGAGGGTGGGGTTCATCCTCCAAAATGGGTTACACTTTTGCCTTCTATGAAAAAAGACTTTTCAATATTAAACCAGATAATGTAAATCAGCTAAAAAAGGAAATATTTACAATCGGCTGTGTATAACGGATTGTATTCCACCTTTCGAGACGCAATGCGATAATGTAATCTATTTGAATTTAAAGAGAGATTATGTTAAAGGAAATAAGATAAACTAGGCTGATGACAAGATAGAAAAGGATAAATTGAGATATTTGATTTGTTAGATTGGTTGTTGAGTTCCCTTTGCTCGACTTTCCTACTTGCTATTTATAATCTTCTCTTACGTAACTGCTCTTTCGAGCAATTTATCTCCCACGCCTTTCTTCCTCTATTACTTCTTTCCATTACAACTACGTTGATCTTCTCACGCCTTTTCATATTCTCTGATGTCATGGCATCATCTGTTAGTGCACTTTTCTGTGACATACTAGTGCTCCTTGTTTGTCAATCACTTGCGTCAGTGAGTCTATTGTCAGTTGAGCCTAATGAAGACGAAGACCGAAGACTCAAGTGGCCCCGCTGAATCAAGGAAGAAGATTCAGGTAAAAGTGATGCCTTGGTGCCTTAACCTTGAGCAAAACCCAACCCCTTTGCTTCTTTGATGACCTTGACCACATTAGGAAACCATTAGTCATTATAGATTGGCCCTAGGTGTCCCTGAACATCACCCAAAACATGGCCTAAAGAGAGTGGGTTGGAATGTACAATGTTTAGCAAAATACTGAGCTGAACCAGGCCTGTCCGACCGGTCAAGACCGGTCGGCCAGACCAAACAGCAAGCTGCTTTGTTTCCAGGTTTCAGGAGGACCGACCGGTCGTGACCGGTCGGCTGGGCTGGTCCGACCGGTCACGACCGGTCGGACAGACCCCCATTCAGACAGCGTACTTCCTGTCTTCTGTTGGCTTTTGGCCGACCGGTCGGGACCGGTCGGGACAGGTCGGTAAAGCCATTTTTTGCCCGTTTTATGACCGTTGGAGCTCACCTTTCTTATATATGGAGCTCGGTTTTTAGGCATTGTGTGAGGGATTTTGAGAGGAGTGAAGCCACCATTGTTGGAGACCATTTGAGGCTCATTCCCAACCTATGTAAGGCATCTTCCTTGTGATTTAACACAAGATTAGAGCATTCCAAGCTCATGAAGAAGATGACCTTCATCCCCTCTTGATCTCTAGAGTTTGGAACCTTCTTGATTGGCAAATCCTTGTCCAAAACTCTAAGATGAGATCATTGTAGGAAAGAGACTCTAGGCAACCCATTCCCATTAGTTGTAGAGTTCTCAAACCTATCCTCCTAGCACCTTGGGCATCTCAAAGGCATCGTATGCAAGGTGTTTGATCGAGTGTGGCTGAGGCATTGGCGACGCAACGGCGACACGATCGTGGGAGCAAGGGAAGCTGATTGAAGCACGGGAGAACGGAGATCAAGCAACCCGAACCGACGCTAAACAAGGGGCTCATCCTACAAGTAAGTTTGTCCTTTTTAAGAGTCCATTTAGAGTTTGTTTGTCGAACTCGACCTAGGGACGTTAGCCGTTTCTTGGCCCGTTAGTCGGGCCTAAACTAAGTCTCCAAGGGGGAGCCTCTGACACGGGAGTAAACGTGCGTTGGGTTGAGAGTTAGCCTATGTCTAAAACTCCGGTTATGGTTGAGAGGTGAACCGGTAAAACCTCCGTGTAAAGGTTGAGAGGTAAACCTCATTTAAAACCTTTGATAGTGAATGCCGGTGTGCTCAAAGGGGTTGAGTACTTGAACCGGGAGTGGAGTAGATAAGTAGTCGAACCACTATACATCCTTGTGTTTGTGATTGTTCTTGAGCACATTTATATCTTAGCATTGTTAGTTTAATTGTCTTATTATGAATGCTTGATAGGAATGTATGCTAGGCACTTATTAGACTCATCCACACATAAGATGTAATTTTGCTAGTTGTGTATAGGTTAGGAGCTTGATTAGTTAAATCTTTTGGTTACCTATGCATGCTTTAGACTAGGTTGTTTATTGCTTTATCATTTGCTAGTCTTGTGATTGGACCCACTTAGGCTTGGAAGCCGAAGTGTTCTTGCTTACTTTGTTTTATTTGATAATATATGTTAGTAGGCGAAAAGATTTGATAAGGTCCTTATCACCCCTCCTATAGGTTTAGCCATAATTCTAATTGTTCTTTAAGCTTCCGCACATACGTGGGTGTCATGTTAGACTACCCGACGTACTTTCATCATCCCAGAGCGCCAACTGTGTCACTACGAAACCAAATATAATCCCAACTTTCTTCTTGATTTTCCATTCTGTAAGGCCCTACAATCACATGTGGAGCCACCTAATTGGTTCACTTTCTACCTGCCAGAAATAGGGTACAACAGACTCGTCCAATCTATCAGGTCTCTGCCTTAAACAATCATGCTTCTATAATATTCCTTTTAATTTAACAAACTTATATAACCCTAAACAAACCTTAATTTATACTTTTTAATTTAGTAAGTTTCCCGAAATAGAAAGTTACTAAAAATAGTAAAGTCCTAATAAAAGACTACTACTAAGTAGAGTCTTTCTAAAACTCATTACTTCAAAAAATTAGAAACCCCTAAATAAAACAAAACTCTAAAAAACAAGGAAGTATTAAAAATCGAAATTACTAAAAATGACAGTTTTCTATGAAATTCCGTTTTTCTACCATAACCGCGTGTTTTCTAGCTAAACGGACAAACACACCCCACTTTAGTGGGCCCGTTCAACCCAAAATGAATTTTTAGTATAAATCCATATGTTGTGCGTACCGTAACTCCTTCTGGATTAAAAGTTATGGCCGATTTACAGTCTGCCTTCTTTTTATCCATTCATGTGAAATTGCCAATTTTTGTCGACTTTTCCTTGGTCTTTTTTTCGGTCCATGTGCAATAGGAATGTGCTTGATCCATGCCCTCGATCAGGAGGTTCTCTCCCTACATCATATTTATATTCAACGGTAGTCACTTGGTGTTAACAGTAAGTTTGTTTGAAATGATATCAAGTTGGAACTAGGGAAAGAAGATTTTTTCCACTAAAATCTATGGGGCCCATTGTTATGTATCATCTAATCCACACTGTTCATCCTTTTTTTCTCAATCAGTTTAGGGCATGGGCCAAAAAATGAGGTACGTCTAAAGCTCGAGTGGACAACACCATAGAAAATGTGGAGAAATTGGACCCTTATGGTTCAATTCTACTTGGGGTCACGAAAGTTTTGGATCAATATGATATTTGATTTTCCTTTCATCCATGTTTGTGTAACGTTATGAACAGGTTGGATGATAGGTACACATCCCCATGGGCCCTAGGCTCATTTTAACTTTCAATGGTAGGCGTTCAATTCCCTATATTTTCTATGGTGTGGTCTACTTGAGCTTTGGATTTGCTTCATTTTCAGGATCATGACCTAAAATGAGTATGTAGAATAGATGGTCATTGTAGATAAGACGCATACATAACAGTGGGTCCCATAGATTTTACAAGCACAATTTGGATCCCATTTCTATGTATTTACAACGTGGTTTCTGAGGTAAATCACTCTCTGATCCAATCATGTGTGAAAAGTAATTAGTCATTAACATTCCAATTACAATGTAATAAATTGAAAACCAGAGGAGCTTTACACAGACCATCCAAATCATCTAACAGATCTTGGGTGGGGCATATCTTTGAAGGCATGAAGCTAACAAGAACTGGGAAATTTGTATAATACACCTCACGTGTCTACATCTGTAGATTCCTCCCTGTTCCCTAAAGAGTACCAAATATAGTTACAATGGCTCTCAAATCTTATTCCAGGTCTCTCCAATTCCTTTCTTGTTAGTTGTTATTTTAGTAGCCTAAAAAACAAAATCCAATATTATGTCAAGAGAAATGGGCCAAAAAAACTAGTACAAGCAGTTTTAATATGGGCACGCCTATTTGATGATAAGTATACAAAGATCCACAAGCAATCCAAATCAGTGACTAGAAGAACTATCGTATTATTTTACGTCTCCTCAGATTCTGGACTGAAACCCAAAGTACACCATCTCACTTCAAAATTAAAATTTGAAAATATGGTGCGTAGAGAAAAAGGGACTTTGCTTGTGATAAGAAGTTCGCACTAGGCCACTGATGCAGAGCCTGACAACAATTCTTCTTGATAGATAGTGACCCATTGCCGAATGGGAGGTGGAAAATGTGGAACCGCTGGTAGTCACTAGAAGGCGAATCTTTGAAAATTTCTCGACACGCTCTAGCAGCTTAAGAGGTCCTTCGAACAATGAGAATGCAGGGATTTGTGACAACAACTCGTGGTGATTCTTATTGATTCTGGTAGCATGAACAATTCTATCAATTTGTCTCTAACTTGCAGATTAGGCTGCCTCGTAAAGCACAATGACCGTTTTCAAGTAACAGTAGCGAATGATGAAGTTGTACGTGTATCTGGATCTACTAGTTACTGTTCAAAATTCATGCTTCTTCATTGAATTCTCTCTCTTGGGGCCGTTTGGATACCGCCAAATAAGTTATTTTTTTAACTTATTTCAAGTAATTAATTAGTCTGAGATACATTTTTTAACCTAATAGAATGAGCTTTTCTAATCCCACGTGCGTGCAATAACGATTGGTCTGAGATACAGTCCATCCATGAAAACGGGACCACTATATGGATGCCCTAGCACAAGAATCAGGTTGATCTGCTGGTCAGGTGGGCCACAGTCTGCAAAACAAATGTACGGATTTGGAAGACTTGGCTGAAGTTTTCTAACCCATTCACTTGTTTCCAATAGTCGGTCCACATGGTGAGTGGACTAGAACCATTTTTGGGAAAGATGTAGAAGATCAGATGAACCTGATTGGTGGATTGGATCTTGCACCAATTAATGTAGGGCTCATTTTGATGTGGGCCGTCCACTGTTTGAGCCCTAGCTTTGATGGGACAATCCATCATGTGGGGCCTCCTTTGATATGGATGGTATGAGAGAGCAATAATTGAGTGAACCATGAGAGAACTTTGATATGTAACGTGACCTGAGAGAGATAAGTAGAAAAGCCAAATTGGAGGGTGGTTGATTAACATTGGAGGGTGACTAACATGTGGGTGTGTATGGACCCAAATGTTAAAAAAAAAGTGGAGAAAAGCGTGACATGAGAGATATAAGTAGAGAAGTCAAAGTCAAAAAGTTAAAAGAATTTACTTATTAAGATCAGTAATTTTTCAGAGAAAAGTTCCTTTTCAATTATACTTACCAAACGAACTTAAGTGCCAAAAGTAACTTAACGTCTTAGGTTCAGTAAAAATGTAACTTATTTGGTAGTATCCAAATGGGCCCTTAGTAAAAAAAAATTTAGCTTTTTAACTTATGACTTTTCTACTTCTATATCTCATAGTCCATGTCAAAGGAGGCTCTCTCTCACGGTCCATATCAAAGGAAGCCCCACGTGGTGGACTGTCCACATTGAAGGTGGGGCTCACATGGTAGACGATCCACATAAAAGGTGGGCCCCACATGATTGATGACCCCATATTAATGTGGACCCACATATGGATGGTCAACATCAAAAGTCGGCCCACAATGATGAGAAGCCCACATTCAAAGCGAGCTAGTATGATGGACGACCCACTTCAAAGGTGGGGCCTACATGATGGACGATCTACATCAAAGTTGGGCTCCACAAGATGGTCACTGGACATTGAAGTTGGGCCCCACATGATGGATGTCCCATCTTAAAGTGATCCCATATGATGGACGGTCCACATCAAAGGTCGGGCCCTAATAGTGAATTACTTACATCCAAGGCGAGCCCTGCATGATGGGCAACCCACATTGAAGGTGGGGCCCACATGATAGATAGTCCACATCAAAGTTGGGCTCCACATGATGTGTAATTAATAATGGTGTGCCCCCAAATGATGGGAAATCCACATCTAGGTAGGCCCCACATGATGGACGGTCCACATCAAAGGTCAACCTTAATGATGAGTGGCCCATGTACAAGGTAGGTCTTGAACGATGGACGTGCCACTCAGAGGTGGGGCCTATATGATGGGAGATCCACATTAAAGGTGGGCTCCACATGATGGGCAATGGATGTTAAAGGTGGGCCCTAGATGATGGACAATAACATTGATGGTGTGACCCACTTGATGGATGACCAACATTAAAGGTGGGATAATGAATGGTGCACATTAAAGGTTGGGCCATAATGATGAATGGCCCACATCCAAGGTGGGTCCTATATGATGGACAACTCACATCAAAGGTGGGGCCCACACAATGAATGGTTCACATGATAAAAGGTTGGCCCCACATGATGGACGGTGGGTGTCAGGGGACCGAACAAACTTGAGGGACAATTATGATGTTGGAAACAAAGCATGCTTTATACTTTTTGGTTAACAAGTATGTTGGTCACCAAATGTACTCAGGGGCTGAATTAGTAGCAACCAAGCATAAGTAGGTTATCCAAAGTAACTTACTATCCAAACGCCTCCTTAGTGCTACGAGATTTTGATATGGTTTTTGTCCTACACTAGTTGTGAACACTAGGCATAATTCTTTAAGATTTCTCGAATCTTTGGATGTAGCTCACATATGGATAAAAATTGATTCAATTGAATGCAATTTGGAGTGCCTCATCTAAGTTGATTGATATAGATGGAACAGTCAACTTAGTTCGTTTGAAGGCACCGGGAGCACTATTAGATATGTGCTTCCCCTTACCTTAATGATGATAGAAGAAGACATTCCCTCATAATTATCAAGAATCATTGATGGCTCTGTTGATATCTTTGTTGAGTAGACTAGTTTACCATTCAAGCGAGAGTAGGACCATTGCATTACACTAGTTCTAGGATACAAACACACTAATGTGTGACCCTAAACTATGCAAACCCACTAATGTGTAACCCAGCATAGCAAACCAACAGCCAACTACTGATTGGGTGCCTCTTTGCATAAAGGCGGCTAAGCTACAATTGACTCTACACAAATGCAATTGTGCTTTAGCTGGCTTTGTGCAGAGCCAGTGGATCCTCAGTTGGTTGTGGGGTTATGTGATGGTCCAATCACACATTTACACCAATTTATATTTTTACTTCAATTTGCTCGAGTCTAGCATAATTCAGAGAGGTTATTATGAACCCTTACGTGTCCCTCTCTAGCTCAGGCTTGGGAGAACCGAACCTGCTTGATTTTATCCACTCAACCTTATATGTCCCTCTCCAATTGCCTATTTAAGGGGACCCCACACCAAAAAACTGAAAGACGAGTCCGGATTTCAAATCAGACATATCCAAGAGTTTAAGAGAAGGTTGAGAGTTCTACTTCTAATCTTCTAATCTCTTTTGTTCTTTCTATCTCTTCTAGTCTTTCGATCTTTGTTATTCTATTTATATTTACAAAACCAAGCCTGTATTCTCAATCTATTCTCTTTTCAGTCTATACATTCCCACAAAACTCTTTTTTTTTTTTTCATTTTTATTCTTGTCATTTACATTTTTTAACACTTGAGTTAGTACACTCTACTCTGACATCACAAAAATGTTCACTCCCTAAGTGTAGGGTTGCGAAGTAGTAATAATTCGAAAAGAGCGAGTATCGTTCCCATAGAGATTTATGAATGGGTACTCTCAGAATTTAACTAAAACAACTAATAATTAAGATTTTATTAAGAACTAAAGCTGGAAAATAATGATTTGGGTTTAAACAGTGAATGTGTAAGGTAATATCAATCTAAAAAGGCACTAGAGCGCCAATGATCCACTTTTGATAAGTTTCAATGCATCAACACAGTTAGATCTCACATAACTCAATCGGAATCGAATTCATATCTCTATCCGATCGGAATATAGAGCGGTTCAATCAACAATTGTCTAAAATAGTTGCTCATTCATTGATTCGATTCCCACAATAATACTCAGGCCTTGGGCACACTCAATTGTGTAGGCCAAGCCTCTTTCCAATCTAGTTGAGATTCACAACCATAGCTTTCATCAAATCCTGTCACTAGACTTGATTACAACCAATGATTAGAACTCTAATTAAATCAAAATCAATCAGCAAACAGCTATTTCAGATTATAAAAAGATAAGAACTTTAGTTGAATAAGTTCCCACATGAAGATCGGGCCATTGTACACAAGGCAATCAAAGGGTCTACCATTCCCGGAGTCGATGATAGATCAATGAAATACACAAGCATAAACAATGCTCAGAAGGTAAGCTACCAAGCTTAGAATCACTAAGAATCACATGAGCCCGGAGTCATCAAGAGATCAATGTAAAACCAAACTAGTACTTGATTCAAACTCATATTGAACTAAAATTCTTCAATTAAAATATAAAAGGAAACCTAGATTGTATCAATCAATAAAAAACAAATCAAAAGCTTCACCTCTTAGCCCTAGCTAAGAGGTTTTAGTTCATCTCTAAAATCCTTGAACTAGAAGCCTCAAAAACATAAAAACTACTAAAACAGTAAGAAAACTAAGAAAACTTGAAGTAGAATCCGTCTCCCAAGCAATCCTCACGTCCTACCATGCCCTGGTATGAAGAGGAGAAGTCCCTTTTATAGCTTTCACACCCCACAAACGAAGAATCTTCGAGAATTTGTGTAGAATTTACGCATTGCACAGAGAAAATCAGAGCAAAACTTGGAAATTTCTAAACTGGGCGCATTGTTGATTGATCGCTCAGATTGGGCAATCAATCGCTAGTTTAAATAACTGTAAAAACTGCCTTTTTCGGATCTGGCGATTAATTAACTGGATGAGAGATCAATCGATCATTTTTGGAGATCAATCGATCATTTTTGGAGATCAATCGATCAGTGTCCAGCGATCAATCAGAGGGTGCAAAAAGTGTCCAGAGAGTTTTTTCCAAATTTCTTAAAAATCTGCCTTCTGGCGATCAATCGCTCAGGCTGGGCAATCAATCGCTCAGGCTGGGCGATCAATCGCAATTTTGCACTTCAGTCAAGCAACAATTTTGTTAATTTCTGCTGTGAGCGATCAATCGCTCAAGTCTGTCGATCAATCGCTTAGGCTGAGCGATCAATCGACGGATCAATCTCTGGATCAATCTTTAGAAACTGCAACTTTCTGCATTTTACTTTAATGGCCCTGCAGCTCTGCACTTTGGTTTTTCTGACCCTGCCAGGTCTTTTAACATGATTTCTTCAGTGTTTTTCTTTGTTTCTCAACTCCATCTTCCATAGCTTCTTTCTTTCATTCTTGGGCTTTCTTCCTTTGATCCTTAAGGTGTCCTAAAGCGGTCTTTTAGCATTAGATTCAAAAGGTATCTCTCTCATTCCTACAATCACAAACCATGCATTAGAATAGTCTTTAAACATAAAATCCATGCATAATGAGTGATGAATTGAGGTTAGAATATGCACAATTAAGAGCTCAACACACCCCCCAACCAACAGTTTGCTAGTCCCGAGCAAAACATGCGTGAAACAAGTTTCATTCTCCAAAACCCAACTCTCATTCAGAAACTATTCTTCTACACATTCCAAGACACACAAGCGTAAAAAGCAGAGAAATTAGGTGATAGAGGTTGAAACCTTAAACTCTCAGAACATAATAAGTGTTTATATGAAATTCTCGCTGATTGATTGATAAATAGAAGAACTTGAACAAATTCAACCTAGTGTGCATAGTGAAAGTTCATCTCATGAGTTTCTAGGATTATCTTCTTCATAGATCAATTATAAATCTCAAGGTGTATAGAGTAACAACAAGCCTATGACAGGAATTTGCCTTACCGTCCTTCTGACGGCTTTCACACTACGTCCCATTTTCGGCTTTGGTTATGGGTAGACCATCCCTCGGTTGGTAGTAGGTAGCCCTAATCGAAATTTTCCACCATTTTTCCATCATTTCCAATTTCATCCTTCCTTTTCCTTTTTCTTTTACATTAGATAGGATTTTTAGAAATCCATATCTTTTGTTATTTTTCCATGGATAAGGATGGACAAAGTACCTCGTCTTGGTTTCTCAATACGTTAATTCAAGGTTTAGTTAATCCACAAATCACATAACCCTTTCAAATCATGAAAATCGTGTAATGTGAACTAGGTGCAAAAGGTGTTCAAATTTTCTATCAATCATAAAAATAGGTGAATTCACATATAAAACCATTATATTAAGAGAAATCAAAGCTTGCAACATCCCTCACTTCCTATCTCCTTTTCTTATACTTATATCATCTCGAATGCATAAAATCAAAGTTTTCCAAAAGAGTTTTGAATTTTAGAAAAATCAAAAAATTTCTATATCATTACTCGAAATGTCACAAAAGCTAGCAAATTCATCTAAGGAATCTCTCTCACTCCCCAATCAAAACTTTACATTGTCCTCAATGTAAGAATGTATACAATGAATGCAACACATGAGAGCAATGCTAAAACAAAAAGAGAGTGAGAAAGAGAGATATCACCTGAAGCATATATTTCATGGCAAGATTAGCTTTTGGAGCTGGATTACTTCACAAATAAATCAACTGATCAAAGCAAATCCTAATGGGAAAGCATTCTAGAAAATCATCCTCCATCAGACTAGGAGGTTAATCCCAACAACTCATCCAAAAGCATAAAGTCAAGCAGAATCATTAGATGGATCAAAAGGTTTCACAGTAAGGTCATCCAATATCCTGCTTTACAATGTACATGTGTGTGAGTGATCGAGATAAGCCACTCAAAATCCCAAAAAGGAATTTCAGCGGGTTCCTTAATGTTTTCACCACATGTATAAGAGGAGACATCATCATATTTATCAGAAAAAATATATTTCCATTCAGATTTTCTTGGGCATTGATATTGCAAGTAAGGATTATCCCAGGGTTGGTGGAGTTTAGTGTGCATGATCCACAAAGGTGTGGAAATATGAATTGATTTCTCAGTACAACAAGGTATTGTTTCCACATCCTTCTCTCGGCTAACGTCATGTGCCGATACCGACTCTAAAAGTGTGACCATATCCCTTATCATATCATCGTTCTTATCAAGAGAGTAAGTCACATCTTCGTCTAAGTGACCAGAGTAAAAAGGTGAGAGGGATTCATCTTCCACAATAGAATTGATTATGTTTATTTCGTGGACCTCATCATCTTCATCCTCTTGTTGGTTGTCAATATTAAAAGCATTCAACTCAATTGTCATATTGCCAAAATACATTTGTATGACCCCACTCCTACAATTGATGATAGCGTTTGATGTAGCTAGGAATAGTATGACAGGAATTTGAGGGCCAATATTAACCATGGGTTGTGTGTCCAAGACAATAAAGTCCACCGGGTAGTAGACTTTGTCAACTTGGACAAGGACGTCCTCAATCATCCCTCTCGGAATACGAATCGATCAGTCAGCAAGTTGTAATGTGGTTTTGGTGGGTTTTAATTCACCTAAACCCAATTGTTCATAGACCGAAAAGGGAATTAAGTTCACACTTACCCCTAGATCAAGTAAAGCATGTTTCACTTGGTAATCTCCAATTACGCATGATATTGTCGGACAACCAGGATCTTTGTATTTCTTAGGCATCCCGTGGTTGATAATGGCACTTACATTCTCTGTAAAAAATGCCTTCTTTTGCACATGTATTTTTCTTTTAACCGTGCAAAGGTCTTTTAAAAATTTAGCATATGACTGTATTTGTTTAAGTGCATCCAACAATGGGATGTTGATTTTGACTTGCTTGAAAACCTCCAAATATTTCTGATATTTATCTTGAGGTTTGGCTGAAATCAAGTGTTGGGGGAATGGAGCAACGGGCCTATATTCTTTCAATGGCTCTTTTTCATTCATGGTGGTGCTAGGTCCATCATCCTCTTTGGAAGATACCGGATCATGAGGTGTTGAGACCTTCACTGGGTCAGATTTTGCAATAATTTTACCACTTCTAAGAGTGGTGATGGCCTTAGCATGTTCTATGTGTTGGTTAGAGGAACTAGGCACGCTTATTTCCCATTGTGATTTTGGATTTGGTATGGGTTGGATTGGAAGAATCCATTCCCTTGCGTTTAAGCGAGCCTTGATTTCCTCCACCGAATTTTTAAGTTCAAGCATCATCGTATGGTTGGATTGATTTATTTGAGCTTGACCTTCCATGAATGCTTTCAATGTATCCTCTATAAGAATTTGAGGTGGGGCCATATGAATTTGCATTGGGGGCTCCCTTTGAGGATTACTTTGGTTAGCCGTATTTTCATTCGCCCAATTGAAGTTAGGGTTGTTTCTCCAACTAGAATTGTTCATGTTTGAATTTGGAGTACTAAAAGGTCGTTGATAACTATTCAAAGCATTCGATTGTTCATATAAAAGTTCTCGAAACGCATAAATTGTTGGACAATCCGATGTTTGATGCACATTGGAAGCACAAATACCACAAATAGTTTCAACAGTCCCCCTTTGTTGGGTTGTGTCCACTTTCCTTAATTCCATCTCTTCGACCTTTCGTGTGAGATTAGCCACTCTAGAACTTAGATCATCCTTCTCATTTAAAACATAAATTTCTCCCTTTTCCTTGGCTTGGGGTTGTTTTGAACTTGTTGGCTTAGATGTATCCAATGCTTATGTGTTTTCAGCCAACATGTCAAAATAATCCCAAGCTTCCTCCATTTCCTTGTTCATGAACTCCCCATTGCCCATCATCTCCACAAATTGGCGCATGGTTGAGTTTAGTCCATCATAGAAGAAACTAATCAGCCTCCATCGTTCATAGCCATGATGTGGGCATGCGTTTAATAGCCCATTATACTTTTCCCAACATTGGAAAAAAGTTTCTTCTTCTTTTTGGGTGAAGTTCATTATGGACCTTCTTAGTGCATTGGTTCGATGAGTAGTGAAGAATTTTTTAAGAAATTCCCTAGTCATCTCAGCCCATGTCCCAATAGACCTTGGCCTTAAGGAATGTAGCCATGATTTAGCCTTCTCTTTCAAGGAAAAAGGGAATAATTTGAGTTTTATAGTATCCCTAGTTACATTCTCATAGTTTATTGTGGCAATAACCTCTTCAAATTCCTTAATATGTAAATAAGCACTTTCAGAGTCGAGTCCATGGAATCTAGGAAGAAGTTGGATCAACCCCAGTTTAAAATCAATGTTTCCCACAATGTGAGGGAAAATTATGCAAGAGGGAGTACTCGTCCTAGCTGGTTGTAAATAGTCACGTAAAGTTCTAGGTTGAGGTACATCCCCCACTTCATTCTCATCCAATTCAGTAAAGTTTTGGGCTTGATTTTGATGTTAATTAGCCCCTTGATTTGGTTGATTTTCAGCCATCTCTCTAGTAATTTCAGGAAGATTTTGACGCTTCCTAGCACGAGGCTCTCTATCAATCCCTTCAACAATTACTCCGTCACTAACAAGTCAGTTATTAGAATTCCGAGCCCAATGTGGCATGCAAATCCAAAAAGAATGAAACAAAAAGGAATTCTTCCTTCCTTTACTTCTCTCTAAGACCGAAGCACAAGATGTCTTGCAATGGCTGAGCCAGAAGCAAGGATAGAGACCGATTTCTCCTGGTCAATAGGGGTTCAGAGAACTCCCCACCCACTCTTTGAGTCTTTTGAGAAAAGTGCAGAAAAAGAAGAAAGAGGAATAAGATTGAGAAGAGAAATCTCTGAGCACAAGGCGATCCAAGACGGCAGAGCCGACCAATAGGAATCCAGGTGGCACAAGGCTAACCTATCAGAGATCCAAAAGGAGTCTCTACCCACTCTACAAGAGATGAATATGGTAGGAATGAGTAGGAGAAGAAGAAGAGTAAGGTTAGAATGATAAAACCTGATTTGTGACTTAAGATGCCTACTTCTTCTTCAACTTCCTAAAAATCCTTGAATTAGACCTATGTTAGAATCCTGCAAAAATCAAAACAAAAGAAGTTAGTATTTAGAAGAAAACCTACCCTAGAAAGCAAAACAAATCCTAAACCTATCTTAACACAATCTCAACTAAAATTTATTTCAGAAAATTCTAAAAATACCGCATAGAAATCCCCGGTAACGGCGCCAAAAACTTATTCACTCCCCAAGTGTAGGGTTGCGAAGTAGTAATAATTCGAAAAGACCAAGTATCGTTCCCACAGAGATTTATGAATGGCTATTCTCAGAATTTAACTAAAACAACTAATAATTAAGATTTTATTAAGAACTAAAGCTGAAAAATAATGATTTGGGTTTAAACAGTGAATGTGTGAGGTAATATCAATCTAAAAAGGCACTAGAGCGCCATGGATCCAGTTTTGATAAGTTTCAATGCATCAACACAACTAGATCTCACATAACTCAATCGGAATCGAATTCATATCTCTATTCGATCGGAATATAGAGCGGTTCAATCAACAATTGTCTAAAACAGTTGCTCATTCATTGATTCGATTCCCACAATAATACTCAGGCCTTGGGCACACTCAATTGTGTAGGCCAAGCCTCTTTCCAATCTAGTTGAGATTCACAACCATAGCTTTCATCAAATCCTGTCACTAGACTTGATTAAAACTAATGATTAGAACTCTAATTAAATCAAAATCAATCAGCAAACAGCTATTTCAGATTATAAAAAGATAAGAACTTTAGTTGAATAAGTTCCCACATGAAGATCGGGCCATTGTACACAAGGCAATCAAAGGGTCTACCATTCCCAGAGTCAATGATAGATCAATGAACTACACAAGCATAAACAATGCTCAGAAGGTAAGCTACAAGCTTAGAATCACTAATAATCACATGAGCCCGGAGTCATCAAGAGATCAAAGTAAAACCAAACTAGTACTTGATTCAAACTCATATTGAACTAAAATTCTTCAATTAAAATATAAAAGGAAACCTAGGTTGCATCAATCCATAAAAAACAAATCAAAAGCTTCACCTCTTAGCCCTAGCTAAGAGGTTTTAGTTCATCTCTAACATCCTTGAACTAGAAGCCTCAAAAATATAAAAACTACTAAAACAGGAAGAAAACTAAGAAAACTTGAAGTAGAATCCGTCTCCCAAGCAATCCCCACGTCCTACCATGCCCTGGTATGAAGAGGAGAAGTCCCTTTTATAGCTTTCACACCCCACAAACGAAGAATCTTCGAGAATTTGCGTAGAATTTACGCACTGTACAGAGAAAATCGGAGCCAGACTTGGAAATTTCTAAATTGGGCGCATTGTCGATTGATTGCTCAGACTGAGCAATCAATCGCTAGTTCAAATAACTGTAAAAACTGCCTTTTTCGGATCTTGCGATTAATCGACTGGCTGAGAGATCAATCAGTCACTTCTGGCGATCAATCGATTAGTGTCCAGCGATCAATCGGAGGGTGCAAAAAGTGTCCAAAGAGTTTTTTCCAAATTTCTTAAAAATCTGCCTTCTAGCGATTGATCTATGGGATGGGCGATCAATCGCTCAGGCTGGGCGATCAATCGCTCAAGCTGGGCGATCAATCGCAATTCTGCACTTCAGTCCAGCAACAATTTTGTCAATTTCTACTGTGAATGATCAATCGCTCAAGTCTGTCGATCAATCGCTCAGGTTGAGCGATCAATCGACGGATCAATCTCTAGATCAATCTTCAGAAACTGCAACTTTCTGCATTTTACTTTAATGGTCCTGCAGCTCTGCACTTTGGTTTTTCTGGCCCTGCCAGGTCTTTTAACATGATTTCTTCAGTGTTTTTCTTTGTTTCTCAACTCCATCTTCCATAGCTTCTTTCTTTCATTCTTGGGCTTTCTTCCTTTGATCCTTAAGGTGTCCTAAAGCGGTCTTTTAGCATTAGATTCAAAAGGTATCTCTCTCATTCCTACAATCACAAACCATGCATTAGAATAGTCTTTAAACATAAAATCCATGCATAATGAGTGATGAATTGAGGTTAAAATATGCACAATTAAGGGCTCAACAATAAACTATGCTCTATAGTTGCCTCTCTTAAGGATCTTCTCTATTAGAAAACGTGATCTAAAGGAGTAACTGAAAACCCCGTGGTCTCTTCTTTTCCATACTGTCATTGGAAAACCTTTTTCATACCATTTCTATTTCGATTTCAGTTTATCTTTTATAGTTTAGACATCTAAAGCTTAGTATTTTACTGAAAGTTCCCTGAATCCCATTTGAAAGCGTACAACCTGACAAAGTAAAGACAATGTTTTGCATAGGCAGTAAAAGGGTGCCTAACCTTTTCCTTTTTCGTAACCGAGGCGCTTACTTAGAATCTATTACGCAGATCAAACCAAGAGTCACTCTAGTTGAAAATTCTTCAGTTTTTAAGATCTCTAAGTGATTCCACGGATTTTAGACAACCGTGGATTATGGAGCCTTTATTTTGACTAGTAGTGACTCCAAGACAGTGCTCAGTTGTTCTGTTCTATGAAACCTTATGAAATGTATTGCACAACCAAGGAAACCAAACCGAACCAATCAAATTAATCACACCCTCTTTCAGGGCTCATCATGCAAGGATACGAGTATACTGCATGGAGGTGTTATGGGTGGCATTCATATTATCATTACTTTCTCTCCTCGACCCCTCCTCGAGGTTTAGGCATGGAGGTCTTAGCTATGGGTTCTAATGGATCTGGATGGACTTCATATTTGGGCCTTCATATCCTACTGCTCATGTCAATTGAGCATACATGCATCTGCATTCTAGATTTGTGAATGATGTATGCTCTGTAACTTGCCAGGTATCCAGATCCTATCACATCAGAAATCTGAGTAAATTCTAGTTCTATATCTATTACTCTATGTATATATCCATCATCCGACTCCACGTCATCTATCATCTAGAAGACGATATAAAACATTTGGACGCCTCATGAGCATACTGGAAGGAGGGGAAACCCACAATTGAGCACACATTAAGTGTAAATTTTAAGTTTGTGGGATATATCCTAATAAATTTAATTTTACGTGGTTTCACTAAATTAAATAAAATTTGGTAAAATTTAACCATATTTTGATTAAGGACTAAACTTTTAAATTTTTTTTGCTCAAGATCTAAATTTCTTATATCCTTTATATTTTAATTCTGTTAATAAATTGGGGATCTTAGATGTGTTTATTGAATTTTAAATCTTAATTGGAATTGTGTACATTATTCTAAAACTTGGAAGGATGTGCAGTTGTGGTGAATTAAATATTTATCTCTAAATTGATTATTGGTTTTTATATTTCATTTATATCATATTATAGACACCTTACCTTCGGTTACAAAGCTGGTTGAGATAGCTGAATAAATGGAGGTTGATATCCCCAAACCCTATATACAAAATTAGCCAAACTCATCCTTGCAAACCCCAATCCACAGCCCAACTCAAGTCTAAACCTAGTCAACTCACCCCTAAACATCAGCCTGACTGGGTTAAGAAAAATTAGTCTAAAAATCATAAAAAAGTCAAACGTGGTGAGTCAACCTGCTGAGTCAAATCACCGAGTCAACTTACTAGGTCAGTCCAGCCCATACATCCAGTCAACTCATCTTGTCAGTCCATCTTTCAAACCTAGTTTTGAGCCATAGCTTCGGAGCAACTCCGAACTTTGAACCTGTAGCTTTTTTATTTCAGGTTCGGAGTCCGTACACTCCGAAGCTGAAGCAAGACGTCCGTAACCACCCCCCACCCCCCCCCCCCCCCCCCCCCCCCCCCCCTTCTCTCTTGTTTGAGCATCCAGAAAAATCGTTTAATACCCAGAAATTCCAAATCCATCTTCATCCCTTTAGTCCATTCCTCCACTAAGGAGAGCCCGAGTGAGAAGAGTCTAGCCCTGGTCCATCCCGGCCTGACCTTAGTTCAAGCCACCTAAGTCCTAATCTTAGCCGCTCGAAGCTAATCCTTGTGATACCTCTGTCCATCCAACTTGTAACGACCCGAGGTTTTCGACTCTCTTGTATAACACGACGGCCGAATTCCTAAGTAAAACATGGACTAATTGATTTGTTAAATAATGAAATATAACATTCAAGCACAATGGTGGAAATAAATGTTCATCTTATTTTATTAAAATTACTACTTCATCATCAATGTTTAAATAAGGGAACCAACCAATATTCATACTAGTCAACCAAAATATTAAACCATGTCTTCTGTGGAAGACTTATTACAATTTTCATAAATGCTACCACCAATCAAAAGAAATGTCTAATAAATGAAAATATCAACTAAATTCCTTCAACATCTTCATCCGCCATGTGATCGTACAAACCATCGAATTCTTCACTTTGAAAGTCGGGTTCGATACCTGGATCTTCGCCTGCATCATCTAAATTGCGATTGGGATAACGTTAAACGCTATCATGGTGGGGAATATTCCCTCAAAGACAATCAAGAATAATAATATACAAAACTCAGAGTAATGCAACACAATAATATCTTTATCAAACAAAACAATCAAGTAAAAATCTTTGTTAATGCGATGCATGGAATGCATGATCTGGCTATGGCACCTTGACTAAACGAATGCGGGAAGCCCAAGTTGAGTCACCCCATACACACCCATTAGTCACCAGTCACTAGAGTGAAATTAACCCAATTAATGGAAGGGAAAAACCCCTAATACACTTCCACTAGATAGTGTATGGTAAGAAGTGGAAAAAGTTCCTAAAACTTCATCCATGACACCGAGAGGGGCTGGCTCACCAAGTCGAGCCCTAGTGTATGCATGAGTTTGTTTCCCCTTTTATTAAGTATTTTACAAACAACCATTTTTAGCAACTCACTGGACACTATGGGGAGTCGTAAGCGACCCAGCATAGGCCGACAGCTCAGGCTTAGTGTCTATGGCACCAACCTCGGCTCATGAGAATTTGTACACCATTAGTTTCACTCATTGTCCCGTTTTATGATTTCATAATGTCCCAAGAAGCCAATGTAGTACATCCTGGCCATATTCATTAAAATACTCATGTAATGTAAATGGGTCCAATCAAGCATCATGTACATGTAAGGATCCATTGACAAACAATCACTTCATTCTCTCAGTTAAGTCAAGATATATTCTTCCATCATGGACACCTCTCACGGGTTCCATCTCTCTACATCGAATAATTTTACCAACTTAGGGACAAAGAGTATACACTAATGAAATGTCCATATAATGATCTTATACACATATTTCATATCACAATATGGAAACCAATGTTACTTGTAACACTTAGACTAAGAAAATAAGGGCATAGATTTCACAAAGATAAATAACACAAATACACATGCTTTTTAGTAAAAAATCTAAACAAGGAGTCACATCATTATGTAATGATATTCATTACAAATCCTACGTTAAACTTCATGTTATATGGATCAGCAATTCAAAACAAAATAACTTCAGATGCCACAAAAGAAACTTATGATAATCGTAATATTATTAATGAAAGGCTTGAAGGAAAATCCTCACCTTAAGATGGACTTAAAAAAGGGTTGTAGAAGATCCTAGCCACTGGAAAAAATATGAGAAAAAGGGGACTCCCTTCTCTCTCTCTCTCTTCCTCTTTCTCTCTCTAAATTCGTGTGTAGTGCTCTATATGGCCAAGAGAGACCCTATTTATAGAGTTTGGGTCGGATTCTAGGGTTTAGAGTAGACAAGAAAGCAATAGATGGACAATTGCTATTTTAAGATATTTCGGATCACTTTGGGAGGCACACACACAACGGATGGAAAAGAGATTTCGGGTGAGGGTTATGATGAGTATGGGCCACAAAATAGATGTAGTAGATTTCAGAATGGGGCCCACACACGAACGAACGAATGGTCGGTGTGAAACGAATAAGAAAGAGAGAGAATGGAAATGGAAACTTTTGAATGGGCTATTTATCTGATGATCGGACACCTAGGGTAGGTTTGGATAAGTCCAATTAGGCATGTGGGGTCCACAAAACGAAGGCGCATACTCGTTTGGTTGGTCTACGTGGCGAGAGAGTTTAGAGGATGATTCTTCAAGGGATTGGAAAGCACCATTTTCTATAAGGTTTGCTACGTTGGATAGTTAGGAAGAATACTCAGGATCCCCTAGAAGTTTTCCTAGCTTCTCATGCGAAAAGGATTCCTGGATTAGAAGTTCTTCTATAACAAGGGGTGAGTTTGGAGAGATATAGCGGCGAGGACACGCGATGAAATCGAGCAAAACTATGTGGGAGGGGGTTTTGGATGATGAAGAAGAGGATGAACGGTTTGGATTGATAAAATGGGGCCCACATGGAGGTCAGTGGAGGGGCAGCAGCGGCCACCATGTGCCCTGGGAGACGTATACGTCTCGGGCTCGTGGGTGCACAGTCAAACATGGTTGACTGTGCACCAAACGTGCATGCCATGCACGTGGGCCCCACCATGATGTGTATGAGAAATTCACTCCGATCAGAAGTTGGGCCACCTAAAATTAGGCGTTGACACAAAAAATGGGACAGATCCGAGATTGGGTGGGCCATATACGGACCGATTTCTGATTTGACTATTTTTAGGGTGATCCAAGAGCTGAAATTCGACATGTACGGGTAAAATGTGCCCAAAAGCTTAAGTCCAGGGTTTTGCATGAAAGTGATCGTTAGAAACTATAATACATTAAAATGGCATCTTAACTCAAGTTTAACTAATGGCATTTTCGTAATTATCTGAAAAGTGTGTGATTTTTTAAATCCGATCTTTCTACGATTTTATAGGATCATTCTAAGCAACTTTTGTAAAGGGTCCCCTATCGGATCTCCTACGGATGTCCCGCTATTCGCAAATCCACTGTAAATTAATAAAAATAAAATTTAAAATAAATCCAAATTAAATTCTAAAAATTTTCGGGGCGTTACACAACTACTCTTATATCAACATCATCCCATTCGCATCTAGCATAAGTACAACATTTATTATTCTTCCAACCCCCCTGCTTGTCATTCACCACGAGCACTTGATCAGGTCATAGCATATGCTCTGAGGCTTGCCGATTCGCCCGGAACTTACTTATCAGAAACTCTGACCCATCAAACACACATCTTGTATCTCGCATAAAGCACCTGTCAGTTCGAGCGTATGGTCTGGGCTTGCTTGTCTGATCGGAACTTGCCCATCAGAAACTCTTAATGTTCAGACCCATATTCATGCAGCATATCATTCATGAGAATGTACAAGGAATAATTCAGAGTTACAAGTATTAGTTAGACTCTGTAATGTAAAGACCGTACTTTGGTATGGGCAGAGTGGGTGCCTAACACCTTCCCACCCTGTAACCGTGATCCCTTACCTCGAATCTCTGGCCACGGATAAAAAAAAGAGTCATTTTAGAGGAAGGAATCTTCGGATTCCCTTTTTTAACGTTTCTACAGGGTCTAGCCGACTGTAGATTTGAAGTAATTGGCTAGTGGTGACTTTGGTCTTATACGAACTCATCCAAACATATTAAGTTTAACTCAACGATAACACGACGACAGAAAAGCCCTCGAGAAAGAGGCGAGCCAGTACGATTCACGCAACCCCTTTCAAAAGGAGGGTGGAAGTTCGGAAAGGCGAGTGTCCATAGATTGATGACTCTGCTGGGAATACCTAGTCCCACTAGTCGTGATCCAACTTGAAAAATTGAATCCCTCTTGTAGTTGAAAGTCAATAGTCCTCATACAATCTCATCTGCATAACATTTCATCCATAAACAAAAAAAATATAAAAAATTCCAAAACCCAAAAACAAAGAGTAGAACATATTCCTCACCATTATGCCTCCTCAAGCTCAACGTCCTCGGAAACAACTTCCTTACCACAACATAATCCACACCAGAGCTCAGCAAGCCATGTCAGACCATGAAGAGGAAGGTTACCTTTTCCTTACCCTTAACATGACCGAAGCACGACCTCTAGCGCAACAACCAATTGAGAACATGCCAATCATGCAAGAATTGACACAAGGAATGAGAGCAATGCAAGAAATGTTCTTGCAATTCATGCAAGCACAACCTACAGTAGTACCCAGCAATTAAATTGGCCCAGTCTAACAATCTCAACAGCCATGCCGAGCCCTTCCGGCCTCTAGTTTGAATCAAGCACAACCATCGGAGTCTGCCCAAGACTACTGACAACAGCCAGCTTAGCCCTCTATTATGGGGCATCCTTCTCAATACCTTCCTGCGGCGGCAAGACTGTCTCAGACCATTCCCACCGTAGGGACTTCCAATCAACTTTCAGTCAATCTCGCAAGCAATGATCTCAGTAGATTTCAGCATGTCCCTGCTGATGGGACCCTTTTCCTTTCTCAGCATATCCCCGCCGATGGGACCTTTATTCAATTTCAGCACATCCCCACCGAGGGAATTTTAATTCAATTTCTAGCAGCAGGGAAGCACTGGTGAATGCCCACAATGGTGTCAGTGTCAAGCCCACATCAATCAGCGAACAATGACGAATACCCAACAAGGGAGCCACTTCCCAACATCTCAGCCTCCTAGAAACAGGAGTACTTTTCAATTTCAGCACATCCCCGCCAATGGGATTTCAGTTAATTTCCAGCAATCTTCAATTCAGCAAACTCTAGTTAATTTCTAGTAAATTCCAGTTCAACCTTCAGTCCAAGCTCCAGCTCAATTACAGTCATTTCAAGCACAAGCTCATCACAATCCAGTTCAATCATCAAGTTAAATTCAGCAACCCGCAGTTGCTTTCCAGCAAACTCATAGGGTTGAAGATATTGACCACTATGCCGAAGAAGAACGCGCCTTGTTACAGGAGGCACCAAATGCTCAAGTAGATCATGCGGGACTAAACGAGTTGTGGGAGCAGTTCTAGACCTTACAAAATTAACTACAGCGACAATAAGGGGTCGATCTACCCTTAACCAAGTTCAGAGACTTGTGTCCCTTTTCGGATGCTTAAATACCTCAAAACTTTGAGGTACTAAAATTCAAAAGATACAACGGCAGCGGCTGCCCCACAACACATCTCAAGACTTTCTGTGAAGAGCTAAGCGCAGTCGCATGAAATGAAGGAGCCCTCATTCGCTTATACCAAAAATCTCTGAAGGGCGATGCCCTAGACTGGTATACATCATTGGACTGCCATCGCATCAGGACTTGGGAACAAACTTTCTAAGCTTTCGTTGACAGATTCGCATACAATCTCAACATGGCACCCAGGAGAGTAGATCTTGCAACTCTTAAGCAAAGGAGTGACAAAACAGTGTCAGCATATGTGGGGCATTGGCGAGCTATGACAGCCAGAATGTGAACACCCATCGACGACGAGGAATAAATCTCCATGATTGTTCATTCAACGTATCCTGGCATAACTGGGTATCTCATCTCGCATCCATATGCGAATTTCTCTTAGTTGATCCGTGCCAGAGAGCAAGTCAAAGTAAGAATCTGCACATGGACAATCTCCCCATGGCCTCACAAGGCCACTCCAGTCAAACGGAACAAAGTGGAAGGAAGACCCGTAGGATACGGGAATGGAAACCGCAGCGGTTCTCCCCCACGCGTGACAGAGGTAAACAACATCATTGCCATTGTTCAGAGCAACCAATACGCTCCCCCACAGGGACGCCAAACATATCAGCAAAATCAGTCTCAACATCAACCTAAGAGGTACCAACCGTAGCAATCCCCACCACAACCAAATCCTCAACCACAGCCACAACCACCTTGACAATAGCAATAGTTCAAGGGAATGAGGCCTCCTCCAAATCCTTTACCTCCGAACTAACGAGAAAATGAGTATTGTGCCTACCATCAGGGGTGCGGCCACACCACTGATCGATGCATGACCCTGAAGAATGCCATCTAAAATCTGATCGACAGCCATAAGATCATCATCTCAGTCCTTGGAACCCCTCTAGCTGCTCCCACCAACATCCTTTAGAATCCTCTACCTCAACATCCAACGGACCCCTGTTCGTCTCGTGGCCCTGCCATCAACAGCATAAAAGAGGGAGAGCGCATCGATCGCTTCTTCTCCCCTATCCAATCCATTAATGCTTACACTTATAGGCCAACAAATTCTCCTCCAATCTTGTAAGGAGAAAACCCCTTTCTTCCTTCGATCTTTGAGCCATTAGTACTCGAGGAAGCGCCTCCATATGACGCACCAATTGTCCAGTCACAAATAATGCCAGCTTAAGGACCTGTCCTTTTATAAGGGGCACCCTACAATCATCCATTTTGGGAACCAGTTATCCTGGAAGGAGTGCAGTCATACATCGAGCCCGCATACGAGCCTGTCATCTTGCTAGGGGCAACTTCAGCTCGGGAACAATTCAATCCCCAATGGAGGGATTACACTTATCAGCATTAGGAACCTGTTATCTTAGAAGGGGCTCCCACAGTTGAGTCAGTCATATTGTAAGGGACAACCCCTATCCCCAAATCGCAAAGACGTCTTGGAGGTGTGTCAATTACACTGCATCAGCTAGGTCGAATAGAAAGACCCCTCACCATATCAAGAGGACTGATGTTCTTCCCGTGGGAACCTCCTACACCAGGGACAGTACAACCAGGACCGCGACCTTATGTGATCTATGAAGACAAATCTCGACATTATCACTTCAGCACAGACAACAATGTAGTCCTCAAGGCAAAAATTTCATATGAGAAAGATCTAGTATCCCTACCAACACAGCTGTAAAAATCAATGGTCGTAGAAGGCAAAGGGGAGGAGAGCTACAAGGAAGTCCCATGGCACTACCCAGAATGTGCAGAGGTAGGGAACATGAATCCCAATGGGCATTGCATCAGAAGAGACAATCAAAACAAAGGAGATCCCAAGAGCACTCTAGCAGGCCTCGATAACAAAAATAAAGTCGCATATGATATCGCAACTCAACTCAAGTTAATCCCCACCCAAATCTTGATATGAGAACTACTTTGCACATCTCGCATACACCGAAAAATGTTCGCCTAGATACTGAGCAATGCCCACATCTCCTCAGACACAACACCCGAAATGATAGCATTGATGATTGGACAACTCCTGGCTCCGCGCACCATCACCTTCACTAATAATGAATTGCCACCAGAAGGACGCAACCATGGGTGGTCCCTCAACATAACCTTATGATATAAAGACCTCTGTGTCCCACTGGTCCTTATCGATAACAACTTAAGCTTAAATGTCTAATCGCTCAAGACTGCGGAACACTTGGGAATCAATCCCTCCTCATTCCAACCTAGCACCATGTATGTCTTTGCATTTGACAACACCCACTTATCAGTGGAGGGAGAAGTCAACATAGAAGTACAGATAGGTCCAGAAGTCTCCACTATCACATTCCAAATCTTGGACATATCAACCTCTTTCAACATGTTGCTCGGACGACCTTGGCTGCTTAAGGTTGGAGCCGTTCCATCAACTTTGCACCAACGGGTGAAGTATATATGTGGGAACCAAGTGATCTCTGTCCATGCAAAGAAGGAGCTCATCATTCCTTCCAATATTGCTGCCACTGAACCAGATATCCCCGTCATCGACATCCAACACTCTGACGAAGACATCCCATATCATAATTTCAAGTTTGAGATTGTGAACGCTATCGCCAATCTAGAACCGATGAGTGTGGACCATGTTTCTTTGCAAGAAAAATGTCTAAGTCTTAAGTACCGCATGAAGAATCATTTCAAGTTTAGAAAGATGCCGCTGGTGTATAATCAACACAAATGGGGACTCAGGTACAGGTCAGTAATCATGGACAAAAGAAAAAAGAAGTTTTGGTGCTTACCCATTCAATTCATCAGGCCCAGAGAGCCTTGCAGAGATCCAAGAAGAAATCTACCGATCGCACTACATAAAGGTCTCCCGACGAGCCTGACATGGGCCATGTGGCCTCCTATTCGACCAAACTACATAAGCCTCCAGAAGAAGAAGAAGAGGAAATAGATGAAGGAGAAGATCAAATACAGCAGCTTCAGGGCCAGGATATTCTAATACCTGCCCTTGCCGCATCACCGCCAATCAACCAGGTGCACAACCTGCCCACTTCAATTTTGATCAACCAAGGACACAACCTACCCACTTCAATTCCAGTCAACCAGGGGCACAACTTTCCCATCTCAGCATCAGTCAATAAAGGGCATAACCTGTCCATCTCTGTAGAATCAACATCATCAACCACTAGCCAGGGTCCTTTGGAGTCCAAAAATCTAAAAAAATAAAAAAACTTTCAAAAAACAAAGATATCTTGCATTTCAATTCCAGAAAAATTCTCAAAAATAAAAAAGCATTCCTTTTCCTGCATTCAATAATGTGCCAAGTTCGTCTGAAGAGTCGCATGAGCTTGAAGTCGAATTATATGATTTTGACATCGAATTAGACTTCGAGCTCATGAGTCTGGACGAAGCTCGGGATGGGAAGATGATGATCTGGCTCCCAAACTAGAAGACCTCCTCAAAAAGTTTGAATCTAAAGCCAATATTGTAGCTGATGATTTTAAGGTAGTAAACTTGGGGACACCAGAGATCCTTAGGGAAGTACACATTGGGAAATCGTTGCCACCAGAAATGAAATAGAGAATGATAGAGTTCTTAGTTCCAAGACTATTCAACTTTTCGTTCTCATATGAAGACATGCCCAGGCTCGATGAAGAGCTCATTGTACACCATCTGCCAACCAAGCCGGATATGAAGTCAGTTAAGCAAAAACTATGAAGAATGAAGCCAGAATGGGCCCTGAATGTTTGCGATGAAGTCATCAAGCAGTACAATGTAGGATTCTTGGTAGTCTCCAACTACCCTGAATAGCTCGCTAATATCGTACTAGTACCAAAGAAGGATGACAAGGTTCGAATGTGCGTCGAATTTCGAGATCTCAATAAAGCCAGTCCTAAAGATGATTTCCTTCTGCCGCATATCAACACTCTGGTCATCAACACCGCAGGGTATAAGATCTTCTCATTCATTGACAGATTCTCAAGGTATAATCAGATCAAGATAGTCGTCGAAGATCGTGAGAAGACATCGTTTATCACTCTATGGGGAACCTTCTATTACAGGGTAATGCCGTTCGGTTTGAAGAACGCAGGAGTAACATATCAGCAACTGTTAACGTTAGATTCTGTAACAGGATCCTCCGGTCGTTCACCTTCTCTCCAACAGGGATTTCCTCCGCCATACCTGTAAGAAGACAGAAAGCAACTAGGGTGGCTGGTGTCCAGCCGTTAGCCCTCCGATGCTTAAGTCAGGCAAAGTAAGAAGAAGAATAATCAGGCAAAACGAGGCTAGAGATTGATGGTTGTGTACCTTTCTCTTAATGGAGTCATCCCTTTATATAGATCTGAAGCGATCCAATCTGTTACGTAAGATATCGAGATCCCGCTGATTTCGTGGGATAAGATTCTTTTCCTTAGATAGAGGAGTGATTTTATCCAACAACTCATCAGTTAATTACGTTCCTTGATAGCAATCCCTTGAGATTCGGAACCATTGAAGAAGGTAAGCCAGAATCGGCCTATACGGGCTGCTGGAACAATTATACGAAGACCATCCAAATCAAAAGCAAAGACTCACGATTGCTCAGATGTCGGGAGCTGCTCGTGTCAGGAATGCTCGCATTCCAGATGTGCGACCCCTTATCGCGAGCACGAGCTGAGCTGCTCGCATTCCAAATGCGCGACCCCTTATCGCGAGCACGAGCTTGACTGCTCGCATGAAAGATGCGCGACCCCTCATCGCGAGCAGGAGCTTGACTGCTCGCATGAAAGATGCGCGACCCCTCAGTTCTCGCTAGACTATCTTTGCCTACAACAACAACCAATGACAACATTATTCCACGACATGATGAACAACGAGCTTGACGTTTATGTGGACGATATGATCGTCAAATCTCGCATGATTAAAGGACACTTTGAAGACCTGAAGAAGTTGTTCAATAGGTTAGAAAAGTACAAGCTCCACCTCAGCCCTCAGAAATGTGTCTTCAGTGCAATTGGAGGCAAACTCCTTGGCTTTATGGTAAGCAAGGATGGCATCAGGGTCGACAAGACCAAAAAGAGAGCAATCATCGAGATGCCCCCTCTAAGAACTGACAAAGAAATCCGTGGTTTCCTTGGCAGAATTCAATACATCAGTTGCTTCATTGCACAACTTACACCTATCTGTGAGCCCATCTACAAGCTCCTTCGGAAGAACGTGATGAAAGGATGGAATAACGATTGTCAAGTCGCCTTCAACCGCACCAAGAAGTATCTCATAAATCCTCTATTGTGCACTTGTTTGTGGCATACTAGTGCACCTTGTTTGTCAATTACTTAGGTCAATGAGTCTAGTGTTGGTTGAGCCTAATGAAGATGAAGACCGAAGACTCAAGACAGACCTGCTGCATCAAGAAAGAAGAAACAAGTGAATGTGATGTCTTGGTGAGCCTTAACCTTGTACCTACCCAAAACCATTAACCTCATCTTAGATTGGCCTTAGGAGTCCCAAAAAGACCACCAAAAGAATGTCCAAAGAGGTTACATGATCTGCTGCAAAACACAATTCAAGCAGCAAAACTTCATGCCTAGTCACGCGCCGACCCAGTATCCACCGGGCGCCCGACCTGAGGGTAATCCGTCTAGTGAGTTGGCCTGAAAGTCCAATGGTCATCGGGTGCTCGACAACATGTCCAGCAGCACAGACCCAATTCTGGACTGAATTCCGGGCACTCGACCAAAGTGACCACTAGGCGCACGACCAGTAAAATTATGGTCATCGGGCGCCCGACCACACCTTGATCGGGCGCCCGACCAACTCAAAATATGTCCAGCGTTTGTAATTTTTTTATGGACCGAATTCCGGGTGCTTGACCCTGCGCGAATCTGCCCATTATTTGACCGTTGGGAGAAACTTTATAAAAACGGGGGATTCAATTTGAGGGAAAAGAGAGGAAATTTTAAGGATATAGAAGCCACCATTGCCAAAGACCATTAGGGGCTCTATTCCAAACCCATAACAAGTCATTCTCCTTCTATTTTCATCACAAGCTTAGGCCATTCAATGGCATATTGAGAATGGACTTGTTCCCTCTTGATTCCTAGGGTTCTACACACCTTGACTATAGTTAAATCCCTTGTCTAAATACCACCTAGGAGTCCAAATAGGTGTATTCCTCTAGAAAACCTATTTCCTACCTTTTGTAGAGGATTTACCATTCCCTAGCACCTTGGGCATCTCCAATGGAGCATCACATGCAAGGTAGATAATCTTGAAGCCTTGGCAAAACAGTGGCATCAAAGATCAGGGGAGCACAAGGGGAGCTGATTCAAGCATGGGAGAGCAAGAAGAAGCAACCCAAAGCGGCGTTACAAAGGGGCTCAATCCGACAAGTAAGGTTGTCTTTGTTAGGAGTCCATCCACTTAATTCCTTGTGGGAGTTAAGTGTAGAGTTTGTTTAACAAACTCGAACTAAGGTCGTTTCCCGATCCTTGGCCTGTTTGTAGGCCTAAAGTCTAGGGACGTTAGCCGTTCCTTGGCCTGTTTTCCGGCCTAAATACTAAGGGTTGTTTGGCACTCATTGGCTCGTTTACCGGGCCTAAATTCAGGGACATTTGCCGTTCCTTAGCACATTTGTCGTGCCTAAATAAAGTTTCCAAGGGGAACCACCAACACGGGTGTGAACGTGTAGGTTGAGAGGAACTTGTAAACTCCCCGGTTGGGTGGATCTTAGTTAAAACACCTTGGTTGGGAGGAACCAGATTTAAACTCCCCAGTAAATGCCGGTGTGCTCAAAGGGGTTGAGTAGTTGAACCGGGAGTGGAGTAGACAAGTGGTTCTACTATACGTGCTTGTGTTTGTGATTGTTCTTGAGAACATTTCTCATCATGCATTTTGTTTAATTACTTAATTATGAATGCTTAGTTAGGAATGTTTGCTAGGCACTTGATAGGCACATCCACACTCACAAGTACTTTCACTCCTCATGTAGACTTGAGTTTTTATTGATCCATCCTCTATGGTCTACATGTGTTGCTTAGACTAGGTTGTTTACTACATTTATCATTTGCTAGTCTTTTGATTGGACCCACTTAGGCTTGGAAGCCGAAGTGTTAATCGCTTAATTTAATTTGCTAAAACTGTTAAGTAGGCGAGAAGATTTTCAAAAGGTCCTAATCACCCCCCCCCCCCCCCCCCCCCCCCCCTCTAGGACTTGGCCATAATTCTAGTTGCTCCTTAAGCTTCCGCACTCGTATGCGTAGGGTGTCGTGCTAGACTACCCGACGTAATTTCAATTAGCATTAGAGCGGGTTGCTCTTCAAGGACTTAACCGTCTAGAGTGAGATTCGATACCGGAGCACTAGCATCATGTCTAACCGAGATGGGAATACTGTCAATCGTCCACCATACTTTGACAGATCCAATTACGCCTATTGGAAGGCTAGAATGAGGATTTTTCTCCAATCCATCGACCGATCCGTATGGGCAGCAACATTAAATGGATATGCCTTGCCCATTGAACAAGTGGAGGTTGATGGTAAGATCATTATCATTCCAAAAGATGATGAGAAATGGAATGACAATGAGAGAGTTCAATATGTGGTAAATGCCAAAGCTCTCAATACGATTTGCTGTGGTGTTTCCCTGGAAGAATTTCAGCGCATTCTCACATGCGCAACTGTAAAAGAAGCGTGGGATATATTTGAAGTAACCCACGAGGGAACTAGCAAAGTAAGACGCTCGAAGCTTCAGCTCTTAACCACCAAACTTGAAAACATTAGGATGGAAGAGACTAAAACCTTCATGGAGTTTATACTAAACTGTCTGATATTTATAACTCCATGTTTGCCTTGGGGGAAAGGGTTCCGGAAGGAAGGTTATGTAGAAAAATACTTTGATCCCTCACAGAAAGATTTGGTACCAAGGTAGTAGCCTTAGAAGAGTATAGAGACAGATAACATGAAAGTAGAAGAATTTATTGGTTCCCTACAAACTCATGAACTACACTTTAGGGCCCCCTCTAAGAAGAAAGACTTCGCTTTGAAGTCTTCACATAGACACTTACATAGACAAAAGAAAATTAAGAGTGAGTCGTCCGAAGATAGCGATGATGAGGATGATGATCTTAACAAAAGATTCAAGAGATTCCTCAAATTTGATAGAGGGAGTAGCCGTGACAAGAAGGACAAGAAGGGTGATAAAAATAAAGGGAAATCATCCAAAACTTCATCCGTCTGATGTTATGGTTGCGGTCAACATGGCCATACTACCCCGAATTGTCCGAAAATGCCTAAACCGAAAGGTAAAAAGGCCATGTTAGCCACGTGGGATGATACAGAGGATTCAAATTCTGAATCTAGCGACTCCAATGGTGATGAGAGCCAAGATATAGTGAGGGCTCTCATGGCTTCCACCACTACCTCTCTTCCCCCTAATCTAAGAGAGGATCCCGACCGCTTTCCCTTCTAGGAGAAGGAGTTCCCAACCCCTCACCTCATGCTACATTCTATGAGGGTGTTGTGGAAATTAGTTACCCTTAGGCAATATCAAACTAAGCATAGTTAGTAAGGGTAGCTAGAAATGCTTCAATAGGGAAATCTGAGGATTTCAGCCTCATTTCTGTGTGTATGGGAAAATCATAGGATTCAAACCTCATTAGCCCAAAATTTGATAATTTAGCCTTACTTTTAATTGATATATTTGCTTGTTAGATTATCACCATGCTTAGATTAACTAATCTTGCTGAATTTCATGCTTAATTATATGCTAATCTTCATTTTTTATTGGTCTTGATATACCAATTGGGGAGGTTGGTTGATTGGGCTATAAGCCCTTTGTGCTTTTATTGCAAATGTATATCTTTGACCAATTATGCGTGATTAACTATGATTAGATAGTTGCATTTTTCTTGTTAATCATGTTCCTTAGCATGCTCCATGTTTTATATGTCGTGCACCCTATACTGTCTCTAGTTAGCATGTACTTATAGTTATAACTGCGACATACTATCTTCTCTTACCTTAATATTAATTCATGTATCATTAAGGGGGAGAGAATAGTTTTTCAATTGCTAACAAAAAGGGGGAGAAAGATCAAGTCCCACCAAAACTAGTTCGCTATGTTTTGTGATGCAGGGATTAACAGGTTATGGGAGAGCATTCAAGAGGAGCTTGCTTAGTTACATGTCTTAGTGTTTTGAGTTGTAAAATTTATTTGAATTTTGACATGTAATGTATTTTATTTTGTTAGGATAGGTTTTTGTAAGTAATTGACAAAGGGGGAGATTGTTAGTGCACTTTTCTATGGCATACTAATACACCTTGTTTGTCAATTACTTAGGTCAGTGAGTCTATTGTCGGTTGAGCCTAATGAAGACGAAGACCGAAGACTCAAAACGGACCTGCTGCATCAAGAAAGAAGAAACAAGTGAATGTGATGTCTTGGTGAGCCTTAACCTTGTACCTACCCAAAACCATTAACCTCTAGATGACTATGACCTAATAGGCATACCCTTAGTCATCTTAGATTGGCCTTAGGTGTCCCAAAAGACCACTAAAAGAATGGTAAAAAAGGTTGCATGATCTACTGCAAAACACAATTCAAACAGCAGAAATTCATGCCTGGCCGGGCGCCCGACCCAGTATCCATCAGGGGCCTGACCTGAGGGCAATCCGTCTAGTGAGTTGGCTTGAAAGTCCAATGGTCATCGGGCAGCTGACCACAACATGTCCGGGTGCCCGACCAGTGCAAAAATCATCCAGCAGCACAGACCCAATTTTGGACTGAATTAGGGCGCCCGACCAAAGTGACCACCGGGCGCCCGATAAGTAAAAATTATAGTCATCGGGCGCCCAACCACACCTTGACCGGGCGCTCGACCAACTTAAAATATGTCCAGCATTTGAAATTTTTTTTATGGACCGGATTCCGGGTGCCCGACCCTGCGCGAATTTTGTAAGACCCGTACCCTTATTTACCCTCCGTACACTTAATTTCCTGTGCCGGTACGTCCTGAATGGACCAGATTAGAGAGCCTTGATCGCGACCCTGTTTTAGTACCGCATCGACCCAAGACCTATGCCCCGGCGACCGCGTAGGCGCTGCGATTCCAATGCCGCGTGGCACGCCCCATTGCGATACCCGGTGTGAAAGTTATGATCAATCGCGTAATCCGAGGTGGGCCGCGCAACGTGCGTGTGGCGTGGGCCCCACTTGCACAAATTCTAAGATCATGTCAAATCAATCAAATCCATCACCATCACCTCACCCATACCCCTCTCATTACCCCTACTCTACACACCCCATACCCCCCATCCCTCTCTCACCTCCCAAAGTCAACTCTACCCATACCCCCATACCCCTCTCACATGCTAGCCATCATCACCCCCCATGATTCCTTCCCTCTCTCTCCCCCCATACAAGTGCATACGTAGGGGGAGAGGAGGGTTCTCATTTCCATATTGCTAGAGGAGAGAGAAAGAGAAAGAGATTTGAGAGAGAGAAGAGAGAGAAGTAGAGAGAGATTTGAGTGATCAAGAGAGAGAAAGAGAGAGATTAGAGGGATTGAGGGTGGAGATCAAGCTTGGAGGGCCCCAATCACCGTCTAGATCGTCCGATTGTCAACCTGATCCAATCCAACCGTCCATCCTTCGAGGTGAGTGCAAGGGGGACATAAATCCCCCATTTTCTTATTTCCTTTCATTTTCCTTTTCTTTTGGGCCCATCTGGTGGTGGACAACCTGATGGATGGATTGGATCATCCATGAATGGGCCCCACAACTTAATAATAATAATAATAGTAATAATATATATATATAAAAGGGGAAGTTTACCCGCTGGACAAACAGCGTCCAGAGGACGCTGCTGCCCAGCAGGGCAAGCCCTTTTGGGCGATGAGCAGGCCCCACAAGTGGGACCCACCTTGATGTATGCATCCAATCCACGCTGTCGAGCTGTTTCTCCATCCCATTTTAGGGCAGGGAGCCAAAAATGAAGTAGATCCAGATCTCAGGTGGACCACACCATTGAAAACAGTGAGGCTAATGAAGCCTACTATTGAGGCTTCTTGGGCCCACCGTGATGTTTGTGGACCACATCACCTGCCAAATATTGGGCTTGTTAGGACCCCAACGATCTGGGGAACATGATGAATGGAGCGGATCGTCCCTAAGTGGGCCCCACTTGAAATAACTACAAAAAGAAAAACGTAATGAACGTCCAGACGCTGGACGTTCTGACGCTGGAACGTCCAGCGTCACGTGGACGCCGTAATGGGGTCCCCACTCGTGGGACCCACCTTAATGATTGTGTTCCATCTGCGCCGTCCATCTGTTTTCCCAGATCATTTTAGGGCCAGGGCCAAAATATGAAGCCGATCCAAATCTTAAGTGGACCGCACCGCATAAAATAGTGGAAATAATGATTTCTACTGTCAGAAATTCTTCGGCCCACTTTGAAGTTTCTAGACCAAATCATATACCCAATATTGGGCTCATTGGGCCCAAAATGAGATGGCCCAACTGATAGACGGAGTGGATCACCCTTATGTGGGCCCCACTCGATGAAAAATATGGATAAAAAAAAGAAAAGAAGAAGAAAAAGGAAAGAAGAGGCAGAGGTGCCTCTGACGCGGGGAGTACCAGCGTCCAGGACGCTGGCTCGTGCCAGCTGGTGGCCCACTTGTGGATCCCACCATGATGCACGTGCTGTATCCACACCGTCCATCCATTTGGGGAGATCATTTTAGGGCATTATCCCAAGAATGAGTCAGATCTAAGTCTCAAGGGGGCCCCGCCACAGAAAACAGTAGGGACAGCGGCCCTACCGTTGAAACCTTCTTTTGGCCCACCATGATGTTTATTTGAGATCCAACCTATTCATAAGTTCACACATGCAGGGGAGAAGGGAAAATAAAAATATCAGCTTGATCGGGAACTTCTGTGGGCCCCGCTTGTAAAAAAAAAAAAGGAACGGTCGCTGGACAGACAGCGTCCAGGGGACGCTGCTGCCCAGCAGCCTTGTGGGCGTCACCATGAGCCCCACTCATTGGGCCCACCTAGAATGTATGTGCCTTATCTATTCGCTCCATATGTATTTCCAGCTCATCTTAGTGGCTGAGCCCAAAATTTAAGCATATCCTAATGTCAAGTGGACCATGCCACAGTGGGGATAATGATTTCCAACGTTGAAAGCTTTCCAGGTTCTAAAGTGATGTTTATTTGCCATCCAATCTGTTCATAAGATCACATGGATATGGATGAAGGAGAAAACACAAATATCTGCTTGATTCAAAACTTATTGGGACCAGATGGGTACCACGCTGCCCAGCAAGTGGCCCACCCTATGGGTCCCAACGTGATGTATCTATTAGCTCCACCATGATGTATCGGTTTTATTCATGCTGCCTATCTATTTTTCCATATTATTTTAGATACGACCCCAACAATGAGGCAAATTCAGATGTTAGATGGACCACACCCGCAGGGAATAGTGGTCATTGATGCCCACCATGGTTCCTTCTTTGGTATATACGTTTTATCCATGACGTACACGTATTTTGACGACCTATCTTGTATGTGCAGGCCCAAGTATGGGGCCGATGTGGTCTCAAGTGGGCTATGCCACGAAGACCTTTACATTTCCAATGGGACCCACAGTCCGGGTCCCACTCTCTATGTATATATTGGGCCTTTTAAGGCCAATGTTACATGATATGTTTGGTAACATGCTAGTATGATTAGCTTGATATGTCACACTGATAACATGCTTAGTATAATGAATACCATGCTCATTTATATGCCCATACGCATCATTTGTATGCCTGTTATGGATCATGATTAACCATAGCATATGCTAGTAGGCTTGTTATGCTTAGGGAACCCGTGTGAGACAGGGTCGCCCCACATGATTGCGCAGTATGCGTAAGTTTGGTGCATGATTTGGATTGTATGACTCATGCATTTCATATTATGTATGTCACGATTGCTTTCACACCCTAACAGCATCGAGGTGGTGGCCACCATAGTCACATCATGGTTGGCAGTATTGGACACCGGAAACTTGTTCTAGTACGTGGGCGCTATGGATGTCCTTGGGTGAAAGTCCCTAAACCCTGTGGTACCAGTAGGATGCTCCAGCGTTGAGACCGAGTGGATAACATGAGCGCCCGTGTGCCAAATACCAGTAGGCCGCGTCTCCCACTGTGCCGAGGTCGGTTGGAAAGGGGTGTGACCTTATCCGCCCGGATGCAGTGGGCTGTAAGCTAGGTCGAGTTTGACCAGCTCATGGAATAGGTCCGCTATCAACGAGCTAGGTGGGCATTGGCATACCACTGACGAGGCGGATAGTGAGGTCTTTTCTACTCTCTTGGTTATGCGCGCGATGTGCGGCGGCCAGTATTAGAGTATACTAGACCCCTGGTGATGTCCCAGATGAGAACTATTTTGATATGTGGATCAGTTGAGGATTGACGTGTTTGCATTGCATCTCTAGCATGTAACACTCGGCCATGTAGGCCCTTGCATCGCATAGCCTTGGGATGGCTGATGGCATTCATAAACTTGGTAACTTAGCCCTCTACTACTTTCGCTTACTCTGATATCTATATACTTATCATATGCATCACACGCGCACGCACGCACTCTACTGAGCTTCGTAGGAAGCTCATGCGTGTTTGTTTACACTGCAGGTACGAGGGCATATCAGCAGCGTTAAGCGCGGTTCATGTACCTGATATTTTGGACTTCTGCTACATGTTGTATTTCCCTTTCCAGCAATGTACTCAACAAACTTATTAGTGGATATTTGATGATGTTTTATGGTTTTGATTATGCTCCTGTACAAAAAAAATTTACCTTGAAAATCCTCCTGGTAGGATCCCAGGATCGGAACCTGGCACATGAGAGCTAGGAGCCGAGAATGGGGTACTACGGAGGCTGTTGGCACCAAGGTCGGTGATCGAAAATTTAGTGAGCCCAGTCCCCGGGTTTGGGGCGTGACAAATTTACCCGTTATTTGGCCGTTAGGAGAAACTTTATAAAAATGAGGGATTCGATTTGAGGGAAAAGAGAGGGGATTTTGAGGAGATAGAAGCCACCATTGCTAAAGACCATTAGAGGCTCTATTCCAAACGCATAGCAAGTCATTCTCCTCGTGTTTTCATCATAAGCTTAGGACATTCAATGGGATATTAAGAATGGACTTATTCCCTCTTGATTCCTAGGGTTGTAGATACCTTGACTATAGTTAAATCCCTTGTCTAAACACCACCTAGGAGTCCAAATAGGTGTATTCCTCTAGGAAACCTATTTCCTACCTTTTGTATAGGATTCACCATTCCCTAGCACCTTGGGCATCTCCAATAGAGCATCACATGCAAGGTCGCTGATCTTGGAGCTGAAGCCTAGGCAAAGCAGCGGCATCAAAGATCGGGGGAGCACAAGGGGAGCTAATTCAAGCACAGGAGAGCAAGAAGAAGTAACCCAAAGCGGCGCTACAAAGGGGCTCAATCCGATAAGTAAGGTTGTCTTTGTTAGGAGTCCATCCACTCAATTCCCTGTGGTAGTTGAGTGCAGAGTTTGTTTAACAAACTTGAACTCGGGTCATTTGCCGATCCTTGGCCTATTTGTTGGCCTAAAGTCGAAGGACATTAGCTATTCCTTGGCCTGTTTGTCGGGCTAAAGACTAGAGGTTGCTCCTTGGCTTGTTTGCCGGGCTTAAATTCAGGGATGTTTGCCATTCCTTGGCACGTTTGTCGTGCCTAAACAAAGTCTCTAAGGGGAGCCACTAATACAGGTGTGAACGTGTAGGTTGGGAGGAACCTGTTAACTCCTCGGTTGGGTGGATCTGAGTTAAAACACCTTAGTTAGGAGGAACCAGATTTAAACTCCCCAGTGAATGCCAGTGTGCTTAAAGGGGTTGAGTACTTGAACTGGTAGTGGAGTAGATGTTGAGCTCTTAATTGTGCATATTTTAACCCCAATTCATCACTCATTATGAATGGTTTCATATTTAAAGACTAATCTAAAGCATGGATTTGTGATTGTAGGAATGACAGGGAGACTTCACTAATCCATAGTCAAAAGAGTCACTTTGTATGCATCGAAGATTAACATAACAAGTGACAAAAGGATGGAGGAAAGAAGAAGAAAGAAAGAGAAGAAAATATGGAAGACCTGTCCCAAGACCTGTCTCAAGACCTGTCCCAAGACCTGTCTCAAGACCTGTCCCAAGACCTGTCCCAAGACCTGTCTCAAGACCTGTCCCAAGACATGTCCCAAGACCGGTCGCCAAACAGGTCTACACAGCTAGACTAGTCACCAGACCGGTCGCCCAACCGGTCGCCAGACAGGTCGAGAGGTGTCCAGAAACACCAAACTCACTGGACTGTTTTTGAGGTTTTGAGATCGGTCGTGCGACCGGTCGTTCATGAGCTTAGACCGGTCCTGCGACCGGTCGTCAGCGTAATAAATTGCACACAAAGCTCTGATTTTCTCTGCGCAATTGCGTAATTCCTTGCTAAATCTGGAATCTTCCGCGCCAATCTATAAAAAGGACTTCTCCTCTTCATACCAAGGCATGCTAGGATGTGGGGATTGCTTAGGAGACGGATTCTACTTCGAGCTTTCTTAGTTTTCTTCCTGTTTTAGTAGTTTTTTTTATGTTTTTGAGGCTTCTAGTTCAAGGATGTTAGAGATGAACTAAAGCCTCTTAGCTAGAGCTAAGAGGTGAAGCTTTTGATTCATTTTTTATGGATTGATGTTACCTAGGTTTCCTTTTATGTTTTAATTGAAGAATTTTAGTTCAATATGAGTTTGAATTAAGTATTAGTTTGGTTTTACTTTGATCTCTTGATGACTTTGGGCTCATGTGATTCTTAGTAATTCTAAGCTTGGTAGCTTACCTTTTGAGCATTGTTTATGCTTGTGTAGTTCATTGATCTATCATCAACTCCAGGCATGGTAGATCCTTTGATTGCCTTGTTTACAATGGCCTGATCTTCATGTGGGAACTCATTCAACTAAAGTTCTTATCTTTTGTTATAATCTGGAATAGCTGTTTGTTGATTGATTTTGATTTAATTAGAGTTTTAATCATTAGTTGTAATCAAGTCTAGTGACAGGATTTGATGAAAGCTATGGTTGTGAATCTCAACTAGATTGGAAAGAGGCTTGGCCTACACAATTGAGTGTGCCCAAGGCTTGAGCATTGATGTGGGAATTGAATCAATGAATGAGCAACTGTTTTGGATAATTGTTGATTTAACCGCTATATTCAGATCGAATAGAGATATGAATTCGATTCCGATTGAGTTATTAGAGACCTAGTTGTGTTGATGCATTGAAACTTGTCAAAAGTGGATCCTTGGCGCTCTAGTGCCTTTTTAGATTGAAATTACCTTACGCATTCACTGTTTAAACCCAAATTGCTATTTTTCAGTTTTAATTCTTAATAGGATCTTAATTACTAGTTATTTTAGACAAATTCTGAGAATACCTATTCATAAATCTCTGTGGGAACGATACTCTGTCTTTCCGAATTATTACTACTTCGCAACCCTACACTTGGGGAAGTGACAAGTTTTTGGCGCCGCTGCTGAGGATTTCTATGCGGTATTTTTAGAATTTTCTGAGATAGCTTTTAGTTGAGATTGTGTTAAGATAGGTTTAGGATTTGTTTCGCTTTCTATGGTAGGTTTTCTTTTAATATTAGAATACTAACTTAGTTTGTTTTGATTTTGCAGGATTCTAACATAGATCTACTTCAGGGATTTTTAGGAAGTTAAAGATGAAGTAGAAATCTCATGTGCCAAATCAGGTTCTATCTTTCTAACCTTACTCTTCTTCTCCTCCTATTCATTCCTATCATATTCATCTCTTGTAGAGTGGGTGGAGACTCCTTTTGGATCTCTGATAGGTTGGCCTTGTGCCGCTTGATTCCTATTGGTCGACACTGCCGTCTTGGATCACCTTGTGCTCAGAGATTTCTCTTCTCAATCTTATTCCTCTTTCTTCTTTTTTTGCACTTTTCTCAAAAGACTCAAAGAGTGGGTGGGGAGTTCTCTGAACCCCTATTGACCAGGAGAAATTGGTCTCTATCCTTGCTTCTGGCTCAACCATTGCAAGACACCTTGTGCTTCGGTCTTAGAGAGGAGTAAAGGATGGAAGGAAGAATTCTTTTCTATTTCAACTTCTTATAATTTCATTATGAATGATTGGACGGGTGGATTGTCTAAATACCTTTTGGAAGATGAGAGGTCGAACCAAATAAAAAATCATTATGATTGGAACCATTACAAGCATGAATATCTTTCTATGACTCAATCTAATTCTAATACTCCCCCACATAAGACCTTGCGAGATTACCAGAATGACAACAATGGGCATAACTTTTCGCCAGGTAAGACAATGGGAGAGTATCGGAAAGAGATGAATAATGTTCCACCGGTTAGGACAATGTATGATCACTTGTTTGGCTACAAATATCAACAACTATCTAATAGCACAACATATGACATGCATAATCCTAATAGGTGGGAGCATCAAAATTTCAATTTGGGAGACGAGCCAACCATGGATGCCAACAATTATCCTCAAGAGTTTCTTTCTCACGAGCCACAACTGGCACGAACTCTTGAGGATACACTGCGAGAGTTTATGAAAATAACTGAACAATGCATATAAAACCTCTCGCCATCTCAAAATCCTAAACCCAACATTGGGAACACCGAATCAATCCCCAATAATGAGGAGGATGAGGCTATCCAAACCTAACCTTCTCCAGATTTAATGACTAAACTTCTAGAGGATATTGATCTTGGTGACCCCAATATCACCATCGATTATGGTGAATCAACTATCTCTTTTAGATATCCCGATGTTAATGATGAAGAGATTTCAATGACGGTTGACGAACCTGAGGAATCCATAAAATCTAAAAGTGATAGTGAGATTGCCTACAATGAGGGTTTCGTGGATGATTGTGAGCCCATGATTTCTTCTTCCAAAGGGCCAAATGTTTATGAGTCGCCAGAAGATATTCTTGCTAGAGAGATGGCTGAAGTCGATATTTTTGAGCCCTTCCACCAACAACACATGCCGGATTCTATTGTGGAAGAACTCCCTTGGGTTGAGAATTCTGTTTCTTTGGATGATGTGGTGGCACAATCTGAAATTTTAGATCAACCAATGTTAGATGATGTGCTTATCACTAAATCTAAAATTTTTCTTTGGAAGACCTCCCCTTTATAGAGGACGAATTCATTGCCATTGAAACAGACTTTCCTCAATCACTTAGGGAGAACGAGGACCCTTCATCCGACTCTCTCGATTTCGTAGAGGAATGCATGACCCACCCCTATGATCTGGATGATGAGATCATTAAGGAGTTGGATAGTTTGTTAGACATGGTGTCGGTGCCTGAAGAACACCATTCCACTGATTTACACTCTTTACCATTGTTTGTGGAAGCATCATGCAACTCTGAAATTGTGGAGGAGACAACCCAAACTGAAAAATATTTAATGAATGTCTCTCCACCATCATGGGTTCTTCAGTCCATTGAAAATTCTGATTAGGAGGACCCCTTTTTAATCAATTACAACCCAATTCAGAACTTGAGGAGATATCTTTTTGCTGTTCTTATCTCTTCCTTACATGCGTGTGGTGCACACTATGATTGGACCTTAATGAGGAAACGCACCCATGTATACATTCGAGCAGTACTTTGGATGGTCCTCATGAGAAACTTATTGAAATTCATGAAGATCCTGCTCAAATTTGATCACGTAGTCGATCGGACTAACCAAAGGTAGGTAGGTAGGTTAGGATTTATTTTTCTACATTTCGGATTGAATAAGTCTCATCGAGATAATGGAAGATGCTAGAATTGATCTACTTGCTACCTCAGGTACTCTCGTTCTCACTCTCCTTTGTTTTATGTCATTGCTCTCATGTCATGCATATTGCATATCTTATTACATTGAGGACAATGTAAGATTTTGGTTGGGGGGTGAGATTCCTTAGATAAATCTACTAGCTTTTGTGACATTTCGAGCAATTATGTAGAAAAAATTTCAATTTTTCTAAAAATCAAAACTCTTTTAGAAAACTTTGGTTCTATGCATTCGAGATAGCATGAGTGTAAGAAAAGGGGATATGAAGTGAGGGATGTTACAAGCTTTGAATTTCTCTTAATATCATGGTTTTATATGTGAATTCCCCTATTTTTATGATTGATAGAAAGTTTGAACACTTTTACACCTAGTTCACATTACACGATTTTCATGGGTTGAAGGGATTATGTGGTTTATGGATTAGCTAGACTTTGATTTAAGGTGCTGAGAAACCAAGCTGAGGTACTTTGTCCATCCTTGTCCATGGGAAAATAACGAAAGATATGGATTTTTAAAAATCCTATCTAATGTAAAAGAAAAGGGAAAGGAAAGATGAAATTGGGAATGATGGAAAAATGGTGGAAAATTTCGATTAGGGCTACTTACTACTAACCGGGGGATGGTCTACCCATAACCAAAGCCGAAAATGAGACGTAGTGTGAAAGCCGTCGGAAGGACGGTAAAACAAATTCATGTCATAGGCTTGTTGTTGGTCTATACACCTTGAGATCTATAGTTTAGTTGATCTATGAAGAAGATAATCCCGGAAACTCATAAGATGAACTTTCACTATGCACACTAGGTTGAATTTGTTCAAGTTCTTCTATTTATCAATCAATCAGCGAAAATTTCATGTAAACACTTATTATGTTCTGAGAGATTAAGGTTTCAACCTCTATCACCTAATTTCTCTGATTTTTATGCTTGTGTGTCTTGAAATGCATAGAAGAATAGTTTCTGAAAGAGAGTTGGGTTTTGGAGAATGAAACTTGTTTCACACATGTTTTGCTCGAGACTAGCAAAATTCTGGTTGGGGGGGGGGGGGGGGGGGGGGTGTTGAGCTCTTAATTGTGCATATTTTAACCCCAATTCATCACTCATTATGCATGGTTTCATATTTAAAGACTAATCTAATGCATGGATTTGTGATTGTAGGAATGAGGGGGAGACTTCACTAATTCATAGTCAAAAGAGTTACTTTGTATGCATTGAAGATTAACATAACAAGTGACAAAAGGTGGAGGAAAGAAGAAGAAAGAAAGAGAAGAAAATATGGAAGTCCTGTCCCCAGACCTGTCCCAATTCCTATCCAAAGACCTGTCCCAAGACCTGTCTCAAGACCTGTCCCAAGACCTGTCTCAAGACCTGTCCCTAGACCTGTCCCAAGACCGGTCGCCAGATAGGTCTACACAGCTAGACCGGTCGCCCGACCGGTTGCCAGACAGGTCGAGAGGTGTCCAGAAACACCAAACTCACTGGACTGTTTTTGAGGTTTTGAGACCAGTCGTGCGACCGGTCATTCATGAGCTTAGACCGGTCGTGCGACCGGTCGTTAGCGTAATAGATTGCATGCAAAGCTCCGATTTTCTCTGCGCAATTGCGTAATTCCTTACTAAATCTGGAATCTTTCGCGCCAATCTATAAAAGGGACTTCTCCTCTTCATACCAAGGCATGCTAGGACGTGGGGATTGCTTAGGAGACGGATTCTACTTCGAGCTTTCTTAGTTTTCTTCCTGTTTTAGTAGTTTTTTATGTTTTTGAGGCTTCTAGTTCAAGAATGTTAGAGATGAACTAAAACCTCTTAGCTAGGGCTAAGAGGTGAAGCTTTTGATTCATTTTTGATGGATTGATGCAACCTAGGTTTCCTTTTATGTTTTAATTGAAGAATTTTAGTTCAATATGAGTTTGAATCAAGTATTAGTTTGGTTTTACTTTGATCTCTTGATGACTCCGGGCTCATGTGATTCTTAGTGATTCTAAGCTTGGTAGCTTACCTTCTGAGCATTGTTTATGCTTGTGTAGTTCATTGATCTATCATCGACTCCGGGCATGGTAGATCCTTTGATTGCCTTGTGTACAATGGCCCGATCTTCATGTGCGAACTCATTTAACTAAAGTTCTTATCTTTTGTTATAATCTGGAATAGCTGTTTGTTAATTGATTTTGATTTAATTAGAGTTCTAATCATTAGTTGTAATCAAGTCTAGTGACAGGATTTGATGAAAGCTATGATTGTGAATCTCAACTAGATTGGAAAGAAGCTTGGCCTACACAATTAAGTGTGCCCGAGGCCTGAGCATTGATGTGGGAATTCAATCAATGAATGAGCAATTATTTTGGATAATTGTTGATTTAACCGCTCTATATTCCGATCGGATAGAGATATGAATTCAATTTCGATTGAGTTATAAGAGACCTAGTGGTGTTGATGCATTGAAACTTGTCAAAAGTGGATCCTTGGCGCTCTAGTGCCTTTTTAGATTGAAATTACCTTACACATTCACTGTTTAAACTCAAATTGCTATTTTCCAGTTTTAGTTCTTAATAGGATCTTAATTACTAGTTATTTTAGACAAATTCTGAGAATACCTATTCATAAATCTCTGTGGGAACAATACTCGGTCTTTCCGAATTATTACTACTTCGCAACCCTACACTTGGGGAAGTGAACAGGAGACAAGTAGTCAAACCACTATACATGCTTATGTTTGTGATTGTTCTTGAGCACATTTCTCATTATGCATTTTGTTTAATTGGTTAATTATGAATGCTTAGTTATGAATGTATGCTAGGCACTTAATAGGCACATCTACACTCACAATATGTACGTTCACTCCTCATGTAGACTTGAGTTTTTATTGATCCATCCTCTATGGTCAACATGTGTTTAGGTTGTTGTTGAGCTCTTAATTGTGCATATTTTAACCCCAATTCATCACTCATTATGCATGGTTTTCATAATTTAAAGACTAATCAAATACATGTTTTGTGGTTGTAGGAATGAGAGTTACTTTGCCCAATTGATGACCAAAAGAGCTGATTTAGAACCTTGGATGAAGACCCAAGGAGGGCTGAAGGAAGAAGGAAGCAAAGAAAGAAGCAAAGAAAGAAGAAAATAGAAGAAAGAAAGGAAGAAAGCAAGAAGAAAAAGAGACCGACCGGTCTTGACCGGTCGGCCAAGGAAGCCCGACCGGTCTTGACCGGTCGGCCATGCTTGCTGGAGTAATGCCAAAGAGGGCCTGACCGGTCGTGACCGGTCGGCCAGCCCTGTCCGACCGGTCGTGACCGGTCGGCCATGCAAATTTCATATTCCAGATTCTAAAACAGCAATGTATTCCCGCACCTGGTTTTTTGGACCATTTTTCTGGGCCGATCTTGATGATATTTGGAAATCCAACACATCCATGTCGAATAGGAACTCGACGCCGAACTAACCCAAGTGGTTTCGTGTCGATCGGAGTTACGGATTGATCGTGGTGACCAAAACAATACGAACTGTCCAGAAAGTTCCAGATTTCGCTGTTCCACTCTGGGCCGGTCCAGGTGGCCCATCATTGAGGATATGAAAAATCTACTTTGACCATCTTTTATACCACATCCATATATGAATAACCATAGAAGTTTCAGATCAAAAGGGTGTGTGGTTTGATCGTACCGGTTGAAGAAAGATGGACCATCCAGAAAGCTCCAACTGCGCAGAGTTTATAAAAGCCCTAATTGTTCTAATTTTCGGACCACATTCTAAGATCGTTTTGGACAATCTAATCCGTCTATCATGTAGAGGAGGAAGTTTTCTACTCATGTTCAAAATTTGAGATCAATCCGACCTCTGTACACTCCGGAACGTTGAAAGCAAGATGACTGGTTCTAAAGGTACCCGAAGTGCGCGATTTTGAGAGGCGGTCGGTGGTGTGATTGGTGGGCCCATTAAGAGGATAATCTTGGAAATCTAAATCATCTATGAGGAAGATCACATTACAAGGAAGCTACAAATCAAATTTCAAGGCAATCCGACGATTGGTTATGCCGTACCAAGCGAAACAAATTCTGCTATATTGCTGTACTAGTGCTGCACTATAAAAGGAGGTGCTCTCTTCTATTCCAGGGCAACCAAGGACGTGGGGAGCAAGGAGTTCAAGTCATAGGAGGCTTCCTAGCCTCCTCCAGCTAGTTTTTCTTCCTTTTCTTAGTTCTAGTTTATTTTTAATATGCTTTTCATTAGCTAATCTCTTAGCTAGAGCTAAGAGGTGAACCTTATAGTTTTCTTAGATTGTTTAATTCGTTTTGTTGGTTTTAAGTATGGAATTCATGATTATGAACTATGGTTTGAAGTTTATACAAGTTTTTGAGTAATTTTTCTTAGTCTTATGATGACTCATGGATGTTTGGGAGAATTACTTAATTGCTTAATTCGTTTGTAACGGTCTAGACCTGTATGATCCGAGGAATCGGAGTGCGCTCTAGTACTAAGCTCTTCATAAAGGGACTTCATGCCAAAGTTCTATTTTTCTGTTTTTCTGAATATGTATGGATTGTGCATGTGATTTGAATCTAGTTCAAATCATGATCTAGCCTTGTCTTGTGAGAGGACTTGAGGATGGTTATGATTGTGAACTGGACCTTTTGGAGAGGGGAATGACCTATGCAATTGAGCATGCTCAGCTCAGCCTTCATTGAGTGAATCCTATGCATAGAACTTACATATGACAGACTGTTTGGTTTAACAGCTCTATCATCCGACTAGATAGACGGGAATGTCGATTCTAGTTGAGAAAGTAAGAAACCATAGCGAATTATGCATCTAAGAAGAGCTATAAGTGGATCCTTGATGCTCTAGTTATCTTTTCATTATTAGATTTTCTATTTTATGTTAAAAATCAATTTCACAAACCTCTTTGATTCTAGTTATTAGGATAGTTAGAATTGTTTACTTCCTTCCCTGTGGATCGACCTCGGTCTTACCGAGATTATTACTACATCGCAGCCTTGCACTTGAGGCGAGCGAACAAGTTTTTGGCGCCGTTGCCGGGGAAGAGGTTAAACGGTTCTAATTATTCTAGTAGCTATAGAGTAGTCTTAGTTAGGTAGGATTTTCAGTTTTTATAGAAGAAGATTTTCTGATTTTTTTTTTCTAGATTACTAACAATTTTTTGTTGGATTTTGTAGGACATTGTTGCTGACATATATCTCGCTCTATTGGGTAACATCTCTCCATCTCCCTTTTTTTTTTGCTCTTTTTTCTAGATTAGGGTAGTTCCAACTCTTTAAAATCTCATTATGGCTGATTGGAAGTGTGGTGCTTATGCATACCTTTTGGAAGATGAGATGACAGACCATGGAATCAAAACTCTTTATGATTGGAACCAATTTAAGCATTAGTATTATTCTGAGAGTAAATCAACCTCCACTACCCCCCAACGTAAGACGCTACGTGATTATTGGGTTGAAAATAACATGAGTATCCCACCAAGTTTAACAGGAGGTAGGAATAAGAAAAAGGACCGGGGGAGTAATGACCAACCGGTAAAGACATTGCGTGATCACTTGTATGGTTATGCCTATCAACCATCTTATCAGTCTTCGTCATATAACACGTATGGTCTTCATCGAGAGAGTCCTCACACCTCTAGTCTAATGGAGGATGAGCCAACCATGGATGCCAACAATTATCCTGAAGAGTTTCTTTCTCATGATCCTCAACCGACACGAACTCTTGAGGATACACTGCGAGAGGTTATGGAAATAACTGAGCAATGCATACAAAATCTCTCGCCATCTCAAAATATTGAACCCAACATTGGGAATACCGAATCAATCCCCAACAATGAGGAGGATGAGGCTATCCAAACCCGACCTTCTCTAGATTTAATGACTAAACTTCTAGAGGATATTGATCTCAGTGATCCCACCATTACCATCGATTATGGTAAATCAACTATCTCTTTTAGCTATTTCGATTTGAATGATGAAGAGATTTCAAGGACGGTTGACGAACCCGAGGAATCTACAAAATCCGAAAGTGATAGTTTGATTGCCTACAATGAGGGTTTAAAGGATGATTGTGAGTCCATGATTTGTTCTTCCAAAGGGCCGAATGTTTTTGAATCACCGAAAGATATTCTTGCTAGAGAGATGGCCGAAGTCGATATTTTTAAGTCCTTCCACCAACAACACATGCCGGATTCTATTGTGGAAGAACCCCCTTGGGTTGAAAATTCTGCTTCTTTGGATGATGGGGTGGCACAATCTGAAATTTCAAAAGATCAACCAATGCTAGATGATGTGCTTACCACTAAATCTGAAAATGTTTCTTTGGAAGACCTCCCCTCTATAGAGGAGGAATTTCTTACCCTTGAAACAGAATTTCCTCAATCACTTAGGGAGAACGAGGACCCTTCATTCGACTCTCTCGATTTCCTAAAGGAATGCATGACCCACCCCTATGATCTGGATGATGAGATGATTAAGGAGTTGGATAGTTTGTTAGACATAGTGTCAATGCCTGAAGAACACCATTCCACTGATTTACACTCTTTATCATGGTTTGTGGAAGCACCATGCAAATCTGAATTTGTGGAGGAGACAATCCAAACTGAAAAATACTTAATGAATGTCTCTCCACCATCATGGGTGCTTCAACCCATTGAAAATTCTGATTGGGAGGACCCCTTTTTAATCAATTACAACCCAATTCAGAACTTGAGGAGATATCTTTTTGCTGCTCTTATCTCCTCCTTACATGCGTGTGGTGCATACTATGATTGGACTTTCATGAAGAAACGCACACATGTATACATTCGAGCAGGACTTTGGATGGTCCTCATGAGAAACCTATTGAAATTCATGAAGATCCTGCTCAAATTTGATCATGTAGTCGATCAGACTAATCAAAGGTAGGTAGGTAGGTTAGGATTTCTTTCTGCATTTAGGATTGAATAAGTCTCATTGAGATAATGGAAGATGCTAGAATTGATCAACTTGCTACCTCAGGTACTCTCGTTCTCACTCTCCTTTGTTTTGTGTCATTGCTCTCATGTCATGCATATTGCATATCTTATTACATTGAGGACAATGTAAGATTTTGGTTGGGCGTGAGATTCCTTAGATGAATCTACTAGCTTTTGTGACATTTCGAGCAATTATGTAGAAAATTTTTGATTTTTCTAAAATTCAAAACTCTTTTGGAAAACGTTGTTTCTATGCATTCAAGTTGACACGAGTATAAGGAGAGGAGATACAAAGTGAGTGATGTTTCAAGCTTTGAACTTCTTTTAATATAATGGTTTTATATGTGAATTCCCCTATTTATGTGAGTGATAGAAAATTTGAACACTTTTACACCTAGTTCACATTACACGATTTTTATGGGTTGAAAGGATTATGTGATTTGTGGATTGGGTAGACTTAGATTTAAGGTGTTGAGGAACCAAGCCGGGGTACTTTGTCCATCCTTGTCCATGGGAAAATAACGAAAGATATGGATTTCTAAAAATCCTATCTAATTTAAAAAGAAAAAGGAAAAGGAAGGATGAAATTGGGAATGATGGAAAATTCCGATTAGGGCTACCTACTACCAACCGGGGGATGGTCTACCCGTAACCAAAGCCGGAAATGGGACGTAGTGTGAAAGTCGTCGGAAGGACGGTAAGACAAATTCCTGTCATAGGCTTGTTGTTGTTCTGTGCACCTTGAAATCCATAGTTTAGTTGATCTATGATGAAGATGAGCCCAGAAACTCATGAGATGAACTTTCACTATGCACACTAGGGTGAATTTGTTCAAGTTCTTCTATTTATCAATCAATCAGTGGGAATTTCATATAAATACTTATTATGTTCTAAGAGTTTAAGGTTTCAACTTCTATCACCTAATTTCTCTGATTTTTATGCTTGTGTGTCTTGGAATGTATAGAAGAATAGTTTCTAGAGGAGAGTTGGATTTGGAGAATGAAACTTGTTTCATGCATGTTTTTCTCGGGACTAGCAAAATGCTGGTTGGGGGGTGTGTTGAGCTCTTAATTGTGCATATTTTAACCCCAATTCATCACTCATTATGCATGGTTTTCATAATTTAAAGACTAATCAAATACATGTTTTGTGGTTGTAGGAATGAGAGTTACTTTGCCCAATTGATGACCAAAAGAGCTGATTTAGAACCTTGGATGAAGACCCAAGGAGGGCTGAAGGAAGAAGGAAGCAAAGAAAGAAGCAAAGAAAGAAGAAAATAGAAGAAAGGAAGGAAGAAAGCAAGAAGAAAAAGAGACCGACCGGTCTTGACCGGTCGGCCAAGGAAGCCCGACCGGTCTTGACCGGTCGGCCATGCTTGCTGGAGTAATGTCAAAGAGGGCCTGACCGGTCGTGACCGGTCGGCCAGCCCTGTCCGACCGGTCGTGACCGGTCGGCCATGCAAATTTCAGATTCCAGATTCTAAAACAGCAATGTATTCCCGCACCTGGTTTTTTGGACCATTTTTCTGGGCCGATCTTGATGATATTTGAAAATCCAACACATCCATGTCGAATAGGAACTCGACGCCGAACTAACCCAAGTGGTTTCGTGTCGATCGGAGTTACGGATTGATCGTGGTGACCAAAACAATACGAACTGTCCAGAAAGTTCCAGATTTCGCTGTTCCACTCTGGGCCGGTCCAGGTGGCCCATCATTGAGGATATGAAAAATCTACTTTGACCATATTTTATACCACATCGATATATGAATAACCACAAAAGTTTCAGATCAAAAGGGTGTGTGGTTTGATCGTACCGGTTGAAGAAAGATGGACCATCCAGAAAGCTCCAACTGCGCAGAGTTTATAAAAGCCCTAATTGTTCTAATTTTCGGACCACATTCTAAGATCGTTTTGGACAATCTAATCCGTCTATCATGTAGAGGAGGAAGTTTTCTACTCATGTTCAAAATTTGAGATCAATCCGACCTCTGTACACTCCGGAACGTTGAAAGCAAGATGACTGGTTCTAAAGGTACCCGAAGTGCGCGATTTTGAGAGGCGGTCGGTGATGTGATTGGTGGGCCCATTAAGAGGATAATCTTGGAAATCTAAATCATCTATGAGGAAAATCACATTACAAGGAAGCTACAAATCAAATTTGAAGGCAATCCGACCATTGGTTAAGCCGTACCAAGCTAAACAAATTCTGCTATATTGCTGTACTAGTGCTGCACTATAAAAGGAGGTGCTCTCTTCTATTCCAGGGCAACCAAGGACGTGGGGAGCAAGGAGTTCAAGTCATAGGAGGCTTCCTAGCCTCCTCCAGCTAGTTTTTCTTCCTTTTCTTAGTTCTAGTTTATTTTTAATATGCTTTTCATTAGCTAATCTCTTAGCTAGAGCTAAGAGGTGAACCTTATAGTTTTCTTAGATTGTTTAATTCGTTTTGTTGGTTTTAAGTATGGAATTCATGATTATGAACTATGGTTTGAAGTTTATACAAGTTTTTGAGTAATTTTTCTTAGTCTTATGATGACTCATGGATGTTTGGGAGAATTACTTAATTGCTTAATTCGTTTGTAACGGTCTAGACCTGTATGATCCGAGGAATCGGAGTGCGCTCTAGTACTAAGCTCTTCATAAAGGGACTTCATGCCAAAGTTCTATTTTTCTGTTTTTCTGAATATGTATGGATTGTGCATGTGATTTGAATCTAGTTCAAATCATGATCTAGCCTTGTCTTGTGAGAGGACTTGAGGATGGTTATGATTGTGAACTGGACCTTTTGGAAAGGGGAATGACCTATGCAATTGAGCATGCTCAGCTCAGCCTTCATTGAGTGAATCCTATGCATAGAACTTACATATGACAGACTGTTTGGTTTAACAGCTCTATCATCCGACTAGATAGACGGGAATGTCGATTCTAGTTGAGAAAGTAAGAAACCATAGCGAATTATGCATCTAAGAAGAGCTATAAGTGGATCCTTGATGCTCTAGTTATCTTTTCATTATTAGATTTTCTATTTTATGTTAAAAATCAATTTCACAAACCTCTTTGATTCTAGTTATTAGGATAGTTAGAATTGTTTACTTCCTTCCCTGTGGATCGACCTCGGTCTTACCGAGATTATTACTACATCGCAGCCTTGCACTTGAGGCGAGCGAACAAGTTTTTGGCGCCGTTGCCGGGGAAGAGGTTAAACGGTTCTAATTATTCTAGTAGCTATAGAGTAGTCTTAGTTAGGTAGGATTTTCAGTTTTTATAGAAGAAGATTTTCTGATTTTTTTTTTCTAGATTACTAACAATTTTTTGTTGGATTTTGTAGGACATTGTTGCTGACATATATCTCGCTCTATTGGGTAACATCTCTCCATCTCCCTTTTTTTTTTGCTCTTTTTTCTAGATTAGGGTAGTTCCAACTCTTTAAAATCTCATTATGGCTGATTGGAAGTGTGGTGCTTATGCATACCTTTTGGAAGATGAGATGACAGACCATGGAATCAAAACTCTTTATGATTGGAACCAATTTAAGCATTAGTATTATTCTGAGAGTAAATCAACCTCCACTACCCCCCAACGTAAGACGCTACGTGATTATTGGGTTGAAAATAACATGAGTATCCCACCAAGTTTAACAGGAGGTAGGAATAAGAAAAAGGACCGGGGGAGTAATGACCAACCGGTAAAGACATTGCGTGATCACTTGTATGGTTATGCCTATCAACCATCTTATCAGTCTTCGTCATATAACACGTATGGTCTTCATCGAGAGAGTCCTCACACCTCTAGTCTAATGGAGGATGAGCCAACCATGGATGCCAACAATTATCCTGAAGAGTTTCTTTCTCATGATCCTCAACCGACACGAACTCTTGAGGATACACTGCGAGAGGTTATGGAAATAACTGAGCAATGCATACAAAATCTCTCGCCATCTCAAAATATTGAACCCAACATTGGGAATACCGAATCAATCCCCAACAATGAGGAGGATGAGGCTATCCAAACCCGACCTTCTCTAGATTTAATGACTAAACTTCTAGAGGATATTGATCTCAGTGATCCCACCATTACCATCGATTATGGTAAATCAACTATCTCTTTTAGCTATTTCGATTTGAATGATGAAGAGATTTCAAGGACGGTTGACGAACCCGAGGAATCTACAAAATCCGAAAGTGATAGTTTGATTGCCTACAATGAGGGTTTAAAGGATGATTGTGAGTCCATGATTTGTTCTTCCAAAGGGCCGAATGTTTTTGAATCACCGAAAGATATTCTTGCTAGAGAGATGGCCGAAGTCGATATTTTTAAGTCCTTCCACCAACAACACATGCCGGATTCTATTGTGGAAGAACCCCCTTGGGTTGAAAATTCTGCTTCTTTGGATGATGGGGTGGCACAATCTGAAATTTCAAAAGATCAACCAATGCTAGATGATGTGCTTACCACTAAATCTGAAAATGTTTCTTTGGAAGACCTCCCCTCTATAGAGGAGGAATTTCTTACCCTTGAAACAGAATTTCCTCAATCACTTAGGGAGAACGAGGACCCTTCATTCGACTCTCTCGATTTCCTAAAGGAATGCATGACCCACCCCTATGATCTGGATGATGAGATGATTAAGGAGTTGGATAGTTTGTTAGACATAGTGTCAATGCCTGAAGAACACCATTCCACTGATTTACACTCTTTATCATGGTTTGTGGAAGCACCATGCAAATCTGAATTTGTGGAGGAGACAATCCAAACTGAAAAATACTTAATGAATGTCTCTCCACCATCATGGGTGCTTCAACCCATTGAAAATTCTGATTGGGAGGACCCCTTTTTAATCAATTACAACCCAATTCAGAACTTGAGGAGATATCTTTTTGCTGCTCTTATCTCCTCCTTACATGCGTGTGGTGCATACTATGATTGGACTTTCATGAAGAAACGCACACATGTATACATTCGAGCAGGACTTTGGATGGTCCTCATGAGAAACCTATTGAAATTCATGAAGATCCTGCTCAAATTTGATCATGTAGTCGATCAGACTAATCAAAGGTAGGTAGGTAGGTTAGGATTTCTTTCTGCATTTAGGATTGAATAAGTCTCATTGAGATAATGGAAGATGCTAGAATTGATCAACTTGCTACCTCAGGTACTCTCGTTCTCACTCTCCTTTGTTTTGTGTCATTGCTCTCATGTCATGCATATTGCATATCTTATTACATTGAGGACAATGTAAGATTTTGGTTGGGCGTGAGATTCCTTAGATGAATCTACTAGCTTTTGTGACATTTCGAGCAATTATGTAGAAAATTTTTGATTTTTCTAAAATTCAAAACTCTTTTGGAAAACGTTGTTTCTATGCATTCAAGTTGACACGAGTATAAGGAGAGGAGATACAAAGTGAGTGATGTTTCAAGCTTTGAACTTCTTTTAATATAATGGTTTTATATGTGAATTCCCCTATTTATGTGAGTGATAGAAAATTTGAACACTTTTACACCTAGTTCACATTACACGATTTTTATGGGTTGAAAGGATTATGTGATTTGTGGATTGGGTAGACTTAGATTTAAGGTGTTGAGGAACCAAGCCGGGGTACTTTGTCCATCCTTGTCCATGGGAAAATAACGAAAGATATGGATTTCTAAAAATCCTATCTAATTTAAAAAGAAAAAGGAAAAGGAAGGATGAAATTGGGAATGATGGAAAATTCCGATTAGGGCTACCTACTACCAACCGGGGGATGGTCTACCCGTAACCAAAGCCGGAAATGGGACGTAGTGTGAAAGTCGTCGGAAGGACGGTAAGACAAATTCCTGTCATAGGCTTGTTGTTGTTCTGTGCACCTTGAAATCCATAGTTTAGTTGATCTATGATGAAGATGAGCCCAGAAACTCATGAGATGAACTTTCACTATGCACACTAGGGTGAATTTGTTCAAGTTCTTCTATTTATCAATCAATCAGTGGGAATTTCATATAAATACTTATTATGTTCTAAGAGTTTAAGGTTTCAACTTCTATCACCTAATTTCTCTGATTTTTATGCTTGTGTGTCTTGGAATGTATAGAAGAATAGTTTCTAGAGGAGAGTTGGATTTGGAGAATGAAACTTGTTTCATGCATGTTTTTCTCGGGACTAGCAAAATGCTGGTTGGGGGGTGTGTTGAGCTCTTAATTGTGCATATTTTAACCCCAATTCATCACTCATTATGCATGGTTTTCATAATTTAAAGACTAATCAAATACATGTTTTGTGGTTGTAGGAATGAGAGTTACTTTGCCCAATTGATGACCAAAAGAGCTGATTTAGAACCTTGGATGAAGACCCAAGGAGGGCTGAAGGAAGAAGGAAGCAAAGAAAGAAGCAAAGAAAGAAGAAAATAGAAGAAAGGAAGGAAGAAAGCAAGAAGAAAAAGAGACCGACCGGTCTTGACCGGTCGGCCAAGGAAGCCCGACCGGTCTTGACCGGTCGGCCATGCTTGCTGGAGTAATGTCAAAGAGGGCCTGACCGGTCGTGACCGGTCGGCCAGCCCTGTCCGACCGGTCGTGACCGGTCGGCCATGCAAATTTCAGATTCCAGATTCTAAAACAGCAATGTATTCCCGCACCTGGTTTTTTGGACCATTTTTCTGGGCCGATCTTGATGATATTTGAAAATCCAACACATCCATGTCGAATAGGAACTCGACGCCGAACTAACCCAAGTGGTTTCGTGTCGATCGGAGTTACGGATTGATCGTGGTGACCAAAACAATACGAACTGTCCAGAAAGTTCCAGATTTCGCTGTTCCACTCTGGGCCGGTCCAGGTGGCCCATCATTGAGGATATGAAAAATCTACTTTGACCATATTTTATACCACATCGATATATGAATAACCACAAAAGTTTCAGATCAAAAGGGTGTGTGGTTTGATCGTACCGGTTGAAGAAAGATGGACCATCCAGAAAGCTCCAACTGCGCAGAGTTTATAAAAGCCCTAATTGTTCTAATTTTCGGACCACATTCTAAGATCGTTTTGGACAATCTAATCCGTCTATCATGTAGAGGAGGAAGTTTTCTACTCATGTTCAAAATTTGAGATCAATCCGACCTCTGTACACTCCGGAACGTTGAAAGCAAGATGACTGGTTCTAAAGGTACCCGAAGTGCGCGATTTTGAGAGGCGGTCGGTGATGTGATTGGTGGGCCCATTAAGAGGATAATCTTGGAAATCTAAATCATCTATGAGGAAAATCACATTACAAGGAAGCTACAAATCAAATTTGAAGGCAATCCGACCATTGGTTAAGCCGTACCAAGCTAAACAAATTCTGCTATATTGCTGTACTAGTGCTGCACTATAAAAGGAGGTGCTCTCTTCTATTCCAGGGCAACCAAGGACGTGGGGAGCAAGGAGTTCAAGTCATAGGAGGCTTCCTAGCCTCCTCCAGCTAGTTTTTCTTCCTTTTCTTAGTTCTAGTTTATTTTTAATATGCTTTTCATTAGCTAATCTCTTAGCTAGAGCTAAGAGGTGAACCTTATAGTTTTCTTAGATTGTTTAATTCGTTTTGTTGGTTTTAAGTATGGAATTCATGATTATGAACTATGGTTTGAAGTTTATACAAGTTTTTGAGTAATTTTTCTTAGTCTTATGATGACTCATGGATGTTTGGGAGAATTACTTAATTGCTTAATTCGTTTGTAACGGTCTAGACCTGTATGATCCGAGGAATCGGAGTGCGCTCTAGTACTAAGCTCTTCATAAAGGGACTTCATGCCAAAGTTCTATTTTTCTGTTTTTCTGAATATGTATGGATTGTGCATGTGATTTGAATCTAGTTCAAATCATGATCTAGCCTTGTCTTGTGAGAGGACTTGAGGATGGTTATGATTGTGAACTGGACCTTTTGGAAAGGGGAATGACCTATGCAATTGAGCATGCTCAGCTCAGCCTTCATTGAGTGAATCCTATGCATAGAACTTACATATGACAGACTGTTTGGTTTAACAGCTCTATCATCCGACTAGATAGACGGGAATGTCGATTCTAGTTGAGAAAGTAAGAAACCATAGCGAATTATGCATCTAAGAAGAGCTATAAGTGGATCCTTGATGCTCTAGTTATCTTTTCATTATTAGATTTTCTATTTTATGTTAAAAATCAATTTCACAAACCTCTTTGATTCTAGTTATTAGGATAGTTAGAATTGTTTACTTCCTTCCCTGTGGATCGACCTCGGTCTTACCGAGATTATTACTACATCGCAGCCTTGCACTTGAGGCGAGCGAACAGTTGTTTACTGCATTTATCATTTGCTAGTCTTTTGATTGGACCCACTTAGGCTTGGAAGCCGAATGTTGAACCTCCAATTTATACATTGTATAGGCCATTCCATCACATTATATGCATGGTTTGCATGTTTAAAAGGCCCATCTAATGCAGGTTTTGTGATTGTAGGAATGAGAGCAGACTTCATCTAATTGGAGACCAAAAGGAGACATTTAGGAGCCTTGGATGAAGACCCAAGGTGGGCTAAAGAAAGAAGAAAGCAAAGAGAGAGGAAGGAGAGAAGAAAAGAAAGAAGAAAGAATGCAGAAAATGGTTCCGACCGGTCTTGACCGGTCGGCCAAGAAGGCCCGACCAGTCTGCTGCACTCCCTGGACATCCAGCCCTGTCCGACTGGTCAAGACCGGTCGGCCATGCAATTTCAGGTTTCCAGATTTCAAACAGCGGGCTATTCCCGTTTCTAGTTTTTCGGCCCCATTTTTTGGGCCCATCTTGATGATATTTGGAAATCCAATAATTCATGTCGAAGAGGAGCTCGACGCCGAAATAACCCAAGTGGTTTCGTGTCGATCGGAGCTACAGATTGACCGTGGTGACCAAAACAATACGAACTGTCCAGAAAGTTCCAGATTCCGCCTACTCCACTCTGTGCCGGTCCAGGTGACCCATCATTGATGACATGAAGAATCTACTTTGACCATCTTCTAGACCACATCCATATATGAATAACCACAAAGTTTCAAATCAAAAGGATGTGTGGTTTGATGTACTGGTTGAGGAAAGATAGACCATCCAGAAAGATCCAACTGCGCAGATTTTATAAAAGGCCTGAGTGTTCAAATTTTCGCACCTAATTCTGGAATTTTTTTTGGACAATATAATCCATCTATCATGTAGAGGAAGAAGTTTTATACCAATGTTCAAAATTTGAGATCAATCTGACCTCTGTACACTCCGAGCGTTGAAAGCAAGATGACTGGTTCTTAAGGTACCCGAATTGCGCGATTTTGAGAGGCAGTCACTGATCTGATTAGTGGGCCCATTCAGAAGATAATCTTGAAAATCTAAATTATTTATGAGGAAGATCACATTACAAGAAAGCTACAAATCAAATTTGAAGGCAATCCGACCATTAGTTAAGCCGTACGAAGCGAAACAAAATATGTTATGTTGCGGTACTCTTACTGTATTATAAAAGGAGGTGCTCTCTTCTATTCCAAATCAAGCAAGGACGTGGGAAGCAAGAAGTCCAAGTCTTAAGAGGCTACGTAGCCTCCTACAGCTAGCTTTTCTTCCTTTTCTTAGTTCTAGTTTTCATATTCTTAGTTCTAGTTCGCTTTTTAATATTCTTAGTTAACCTCTTAGCTAGAGCTAGAGGTGAAATTTGTAGTTGGTTTCAATGCTTTAATTCTTTTATTTCAGGTACCATTTTCTTAATTTTGGATTTTAAATTTCTAGTTTGAATAAAGTTTAGATTTTTAGATGAATTGCTAGAGTTTGTGTACTCCATACATAAGTTCCTTGCAATTCTCTGAAATTACCATGATTGGGTTGTTTGAATTTGAATTGTAGTAACCCTTGAGCATGCCATAGTCTCTTGGCATGGCTGTTACTCTGAAGGCTACAAGTTCAAGTTCTATGTGCTTCATTAGAACTAGAAATCTAATTTCCAGATTTGAGTGGGATTGTTACGCTTGAATGTTATATCATCCAATTAGATGAGAGATGGGACTTTGATTCTAATTGTGTTGTGCGTGGATGAATGGATTGGCATTGAACTACTACAAGTGGATCCTTGATGCTTTAGTTCTTCTTAATTTCAGATTTTCCTATTTCATGTGAAAAACTATTTTCCTAAACTTCTTAAATTCTAGTTATTAAATTAGTTGGAATTGTTTACCTCTTTCCCTGTAGATCGACCTCGGTCTTACCGAGAATTATTACTACATCCCAGCCTTGCACTTGAGGTGAGAGAACACTGAAGTGTTAATCGCTTACTTAGTTAAATTTGCTAAAACTGTTAAGTAGGCGAAAAGATTTTCAAAAGGTCCTAATCACTCCCCCCCCCCCCCCCCCCCCCCCCCCCCCCTCGGCGTTATTTCATCCTCCAATTCTAGTGCTGCCTACTCCCGGACGACTGCTATTGTTGTTCATCTCGGTAGCAACAGAAGCCATTGGTTGTGTCCTCGGCTAGCATGAAGAGACTGGGAAGAAAGAACAAGCAATATACTATTTGAGTAGAAAGTTCACTGACTACTAGACCAGATATTCCCCAATCAAGAAGACTTACCTCGCCCTAGTCTAGGCAACTCAACGACTCCGACAATATAAGATTGCATTCCCTATTCTCCTCCTCACTCGCATGTATCCGCTCAAATACCTATTCGAGAAGCTAACGCTCACTGGAAGGATAGTTAAGTGGCAACTACTCTTATCTGAGTTCGACATCACCTATGTCACTTAGAAGGCAATCAAGGGGCAGGCCCTCGCCGATCATCTCGCCGCTCACTCTCTCCTTGACTATCAACCGCTCAAAACCTTCTTCCCTGACGAAGATCTCTTACTCATTGAAAATGAAGAAAAGAAGAAGAAAGACGAGTGGATGTTATTCTTCAACATCAAGCAATACAAATGAAGAGGCTGAAGCCACCCTTGACAAACCCTGGTATGCCGACATCAAGCAATATCTCGAAACCCAGGAATATCCGGAGGCAGTAACAGCAACAGACCGCCGAACCATCCAGCGTTTGGCAAGTCAGTTCACTATTAGTGGTGAAATTCTTTACAAGTGATCCTACAATCAAGTCCTCCTTTGAGGCGTCAATGAAGCAGAAGCTGCTAAGATTATGAAAGAAATATACGAAGGAATCCGTGGCTCACACATGAACGGGCACATGAAGGCGAAGAAGATTCTATGACTCAGCTACTATTGGCTTACTATGGAGACAGACTGCTACCAACACATTAGAAAATGTTCAAGTGTCAGGAGCATGCAAATCAAATCCATGCCCCCTCATCAAAACTGTACAACCTGACAACTCCTTGGCCTTTCTCTATGTAACGACTCAACATCATTGGGAATGTGAATTCAAAAGCATCAAACGGCCATGAGTATATACTTATGGCAATTGACTAATTCACCAAGTGGGTAGAGGCAGCCTCCTACACCACGATGGCAACATCCCAGGTGATCAAATTCATGAAGAACACCATCGTATGTCGGTATGGAATCCCAAATGCTGTCATCACAGATAACAACCCTGTTCATCAACAAGAAAATGGATGACTTCCTAACAAGTTCAAAATCCAACGTCATCGATCAACCCCTTACCGTCCTTAGATGAATGGTGGGGTAGAAGCCGCTAACAAAATGATCATCAGGATACTCGAGAAGATGGTTAAGACCTATCGAGATTGGTCAGACATGCTCCCATATGCAATTTGGGCCTATCGAACATCTGTACGTCTGCTACGGGAACTACTCCTTTCAAGCTTACTTATGGAATGGAAACAATTCTACAAGTCGAGGTGGAAATACTATCATTACGAGTGTTACTGGAAAGCGGAATTGAAGAAGGGGAATGGCAACAGGCCAGATTCGATCAGTTACAGTTAGTAGACGAGAAGCGCATGAGTGCGCTAAGTCATTCCCAGTGCTATTAGAAAAGGATTGCTCGAGCTTACAACAAGAGAGTCTGAAAAAGAAATTTCAAGGTAGGCGACATGGTCATGAAGAAGATTCTACCGTCGCACCTTCCGGATCCCAAAGGAAAGTTCAAACTATCATGGGACGGACCGCTAATCATCAGAGAAGTACTTCCAGGAGGAACCCTTAGGCTCACCAACATGAGAGGGGTGGATCTTCCTGAGCCAATCAACGCCGACAAAGTGAAGATCTTTCACGGGTAAGCCATTCTAACTTTATTAAGAGTTACATTAGTAGAGCTGAAGTTAAGGGGTCGAAGCTAGGACCTCTGAGAAATCCTTTCCGTCTACCAACAAGTGTTCCAAATAAAGGGTTTCAAAAAGAGAGGAAAAAAAGACAATAAAAAGGGTACAAAGAAAAGAACAAAAATAGAAAGAAAATAGGGAAGCCAAAATAAGGCACACAACCCAAGAAAAAATCAACTTGAAAAGAAACACATTCATCTGTTAGTGCACTTTTCTGTGGCATACTAGTGCACCTTGTTTATCAATCACTTAGGTCAGTGAATCTAGTGTCGGTTGAGCTTAATGAAGATGAAAACCGAAGACTCAAGACGGACCAGCTACATCAAGGATGAAGAAGCAGGTAAAAGAGATGCCTTGGTGTGCCTTGCCTTGAACCTACCCAAAACCATAACCTCTTAGATGACTTGGACCAACTAGGTATACCCTTAATCATCATCATTAGTCTTAGAACTTCATGAAAAAGTATGATAAGTTAGACTAATTAAAGGGGTGCAAGCTGCTGTAAAGAAAATAGCTCAAACAACAGTTTTTTATTGGACTTCGATCAATTAGATAGGAGTTCCGATTAGACTCCAATCAATCAGAATTTGTTCCAGCAAGTTTGAAATCCACTGGACAAATTTTCGATCAATCGGATAGACTTCCGATCTATTGGAAGGGGTCCGTCTGATCAATTGGATCATGATTTCGATCAATCAGAATATCTTCCAGAGATTTTGCTAGATAGATTTCCAATCAATCGGACATGTCTCCGATCAATTGGACATTTTTTCGATCAATTGAAGATACGCAAATCTGCCCATTTTTTACCGTTGGAAGAAAACCTATTTAAAGAGAGGGATTCATTTTTTAGCCAAGAGAGGGGATTTTGAGGAAATATAAGCCATCATTATTGAAGATTATTAAGAGCTCTATTCCTAACCCAAACAAGCGATCTTCCTTGTGATTCATCACAAGTATTAAGCATTCAAAACTCAATATGAAGATGCACTTATCCCTCTTTTGAACTCTAGAGATTGGATTGATCTTGATAGTCATATTCCTATCCAATACTCTATGATGAGATCTTTGTAGGTGAGACTCTCTAGGCAACCCATTCCCATAAGTTGTAGAGATCTCAAACCTACCCTCCTATCACCTTGGGCATATCAAATGCATCATTTGCGAGGTGGTTGATCAAGTGTAGCTGAGGCATTGGCGACATGGCTGCAATACGATCGAGAGAGCAAGGAAAGAACATTGAAGCACAAGAGAGCAGAATTGGGTGGAGCCGATTTAAAACACATTGGTTGGGAGGAACCAGATTTAAACTCCCCAGTGAATGCTAGTGTGCTCAAAGGGGTTGAGTACTTGAATCGGGAGTGGAGTAGACAAGTAGGCGAACCACTATACAAGCTTGTGTTTGTGATTGTATTTGAGCACATTGTTATCTTAGCATTGTATGTTTAATTGTTAATTATGAATGCTTGATAGGAATGTATGCTAAGCATTAGATAGGCACATCCACACATAAGATGTACTTTCACTTAATTGTGCAGACTTGAGCTTAATTGATCCATCCTCTATAGTTTACTTAGGTTGCATAGATTAGGAGCTTGATTTGTTTAATCATTTGAGTATCTATACATGCTTAGACTAGGTTGCTTATTGCTTACAATATACTAGTCATGTGATTGGACCCACTTAGGCTTGGAAGCCGAAGTGTTCTTACTTAGTTTAATTTGTTAAAACAATTAAGTAGGTGAAAATAATTTTAATAGTGTTGGGGTCCCAAAAGTCAGGATCTTCAAAACAAGGATTATAAGTGTACAAACCATCACAATGCTAGATTTAAGGCCAATGCACCAGAAATTCAACAAAATTCATGACGCACATCAGACTTTACTAAAAATGGAAAGTGGACCTAGGGGTGGGCCCTACCATTCATTATGATCAAAACCCTCCAAATTTGGGAGGGTAATTTCAATAATGAACAAACATAGCCAGTGCATCAACACCCATCGCGAAGCGGGCCCCACAAACCATTATTTTTGCAAGACGATCCCAAATAAGTACGTCGGCGCGTCAAGAAATTCATGGTCAACGCATCATGAAATTCAGTGATATTAGAAATGAATTTCAGGACGCACTCACCCTCAGCGCATCAAGAAATTCATCCAGTGCATCAAGAAATTCAGACAGTTTTACAAAGTGAATTTCAGGACGCACTGACCCTCAGCGCATTAAGAAATTCATCCAGCGCATGCAAAAATTCAGGAATTTCAGGATGCACTGACCCTCAGCGCGTCCAATAAATCATGCATTTTCAAGAATTTCAGGATGCACTGATAGCCAGTGCGTCTAAAAAATTAGTACTTAAACTAAGGCATTTCATGACGTGCCGAATGATTTTCTTGACACGCCGACCTATTTTCTTGACGCGCTACACGTGATAGCCTCCTATTGGCCGACTTCCAATATTTTTGGGTATAAATACCCCTCCGTTACTGTCCATTTGGACGAATTCAGAGAGAGAGGAAGCTTCATCCATTAGGTATTTGAGAGATCGCCGGTATCCCTTGTCGGAATCCCTTTTCCGACCACCGAAAACCTTTTCTGATCATCGAAATTCCTTTCAGACCAATGGAACCCTTCACCGGAAACCCCACTTCCGACCACAGCAGGTCCGACCAAGAAATAACGTAAAAAATGTACAAGTATAGTAACGCGTCGTAAAAATACATTGAATCAAACTTAGCTCGTTTTATCGACGCACTGACCCTCGGCGCATTAGAAAAATAGCCCAGCGCATCAGGAAAATCAGTTGTTTGTGAAACAAGTCATTTTTGGACGCACTGGCCCCGACGCATCAGTAAAATCAGGCCAGTGGATTACAAAAATACACATCTTAAACAAAGTCATTTTTAGACGCACTGTCCTCGGTGCATCAGTAAAATCAAGCCAGCGGATTACAAAAATACACATCTTAAACAAATTCATTTTTGGACGCACTGGCCCAGGCGCATCAATAAAATCAGGCCAGCGGATCACAAAAATACACATCTTAATAAAGTCATTTTTGGACACACTGGCCTCGGCGCATCAGTAAAATCAGGCCAGCGGATCATAAAAATACACATCTTAATAAAGTCATTTTGGACGCGCTGGCCCCAACGCATCAGTAAAATAGGCCAGCGGATCAAAAAAATCAACACTTTGAACGTTAATCTCAGCACCTTTTAAACCTTCATTTTGTGGCGTTTTCGGGCCCGTTTGAGCCTATTTTGGGTATTTCGATCGTTCCGGACACAACGAAGTAGTTAAATAACTCATTTGAGCCACCCAATGAGCAGAATTCAAGCTTTCAGAGTCCGATCCGATCCAATGAGATGAACGAAGTAGTTTCTCGAAAAGAGACCGCCAGTGCCCAGAATCATACCAATGTATCATCATTACATATACTATCATAATATGACCCGGATTCAGGTCTGGACTAAGCAAATGGGACTATGGTTAACACAATAAACCATACCAAGAGAGTTTTAAACTATTACATGGAATTTGGTAAAGATTGACACTTCAAGAACAGTCGATGCCCTACTCATTCAAACGGCATCCGCTGGTTGAGCTGCTTAGGTACATACAACTGCAGATCGGTCTTCCCGCTGTCACCCATCACAAATGACGGGCGCAGGCCCAGAGTCGCACCCCTCAGTTGAAAACCTTGGCAGTTTCAGCTCGAATCTCCGGTCAAAACATGGGACATAGACATCTGACTCGTACAAAGATGGATCAGTCCATGACAAAACACAACAAATACAAGTCTCTTCGACCATAAAAATATAGGTCTCTTCGACCACACAAAATATAAGTCTATACGACCCTGAACTCTAAGACCATAGTCCCTGCTGACTAGTCTTCTGCCTTTTAATCAAGGGTCATCGATCATTCAATGTAACTAAGGGCTCGTGCCAAATCACGGCCTGTAATGTATAAGATCTTAGAATCTCTGGAATAAAATTCGCCTTGCGATATCTCTTCTCTTGTGTACTTTTGTGAATACTTGTGATTGTCTATGAATATTTCTATTATTCAGAACCCCAGAACAACAAAACACCGAAAAACTGCCTTGTAGCAATTTTTCTTGTTCTAACAAACTGGGACTCTGCTGGGGACAGTTCAATACCAGAATCTCTGGTTATATCTGAGTACAGAAACACTCTGAGATCAATTACTTACAAACACGAATCTATGCATAGGAAAGTTACCGTGAGGTGTAATGTTTCGGTGCCCCTCGGGCGCCAAACTGGTGACTCTCAACGGGAACGTTCTTCCCTTCATCTATAAGGCAATAGACATTTAAAAGGTTTTCGAACTCATAAATTTCCACAACTACACATATTTGTCTCCTTCTTGCTTATTTTCGTCAGATTATGCACTGCGATCGATGGGTTCACGCTCCTGACCGCGTTTATGAACTGTTCTAATGATTTTATGACACAGCAGAATTAGCAAAATACTAAAACAAACAGAAGAAATGGCATGCTCAATGATGAGTTCGTGCACCTTCCTTACCACTGGAGGCTTTAGCTTCCCCCGCTTCATCCCAACCACGACAACTGTTTCCAACTCAGGATGACAGTTAGTTGAAACAAGCCGATAGAAGAAAGAGCAGAAGAAAGCAACCATCTTAGCAGCATATAAGAAGGCGAACGTTACGAGACCTCGCCCCGTGATAAGGAAATAATGGCAGCCGAGGCAGGGGCAGAAGATCCCTATCAGCGGTCATATCAACCAAGTCCTCAGCACCTGTAATGACAATCGAACAGTTTCCACCATTGTCCAGGGCTACTTGTGTCACACGTAAGTCGACCGAGACCACACATGTGAAGAGCTCCCAGCCCATGACAGTTCTCAAGCTAAAACAGGGGCAGGTTCAGAAGGCACAACCAGTGCTGATCGTAATGGTTCAAGTAGCAGAGGAAGAAGAAGGACCGTATGAAATAGAGGAACTGCCTACAGTCCAAGATCAGATCAACATGTTAGTTCAAGCTAATCAGGAGACGAATGAACAAATGAGGATCATCCAGGAAGCGTTGACCACTTTGATAGCTTAGGACGCTACCGGGAGTCCTGTACCACCTACGCGCCAGTCAGCCGAAGAATCTCAAAGGGCAGTGGAAGGGCCAGCCGACGTCGAGCAGCTTACCCAGACCAGGAGAGTTTCAGCAAAGCGAATGCAAGTCCCGACTGCGCAAATGTCAAAAGAGGAACTATCGCAAACAATCACAAGTCTCATGCGGCAAGAGAAAGAGAAAGAAAGAGGAACCGGGTATAAATATCAAGTTCCATACCCACTGGAGATAAAAGAAATACTGTTTTCGGTCAACTTTAGATGTCCTGACTACAAAAAATTTGATGGTAGGGGATCACTGGAGGAGCATATTACTCATTTCCTTACAGCATTGGGGAATTGGTTAGCCGTCCCACAGTACTGTATGCGGCAATTTGAGTCGACGTTGACAGGGAAAGCTCTTCAATGGTACATGTCGCTACCAGCCGGATCAGTGCGATCGTGGGAACATATGTGAGACAGTTTTATTTCGAAGTTCTTCTCTACAGAAAGAGAAACGTCAATAATAGATCTGGCCTTGATCAGAAAGAGACAGGGCGAACCTGTGGAGAGGTTCATGGATCGATAGAGGACAATAGCCACTCAATGCCAAGAGCTACCTAGTGAGAAAGAACAGATGAAGATGTGTATGCGAGCCCTGGACCCAATGATATCGTACGGGTTATCCGGGAATAGTTTTCACTCTTTTCGAGAGCTAGCGACCAAAGCACACTTGGTGGAAGAAGCCGCCACACGGGTGAACTTCAGACCCGAAAGGCAAAGAAGAGAAGGAGGAAGAATTGTAGAAGCGCACAATGTAAAGAAGGGCAAAGACATAAGGGATCGAAAGCGGCTAGTCGTGGAACCCAAGACGGACATGAAAGCAGCGCCTAACCAAGACAAAGGTAAGAGGTCTTATGTTTATCGAGGAATAACAATAGCTGAGAGAGAAAGAGCCAATGGCCCGTACACATTTGACATGGCTGATCTGATCCCCATCATGGAACAACTAGTGACAGAGAATGTAATCCGCTTACCAGAACTAGTTCGTCCACACGAATTTGGGAGGGTGAATGATCCCCGGTATTGTAAATACCATCGATGTTTGAGCCACAAGACAGAAGACTGTTTTAGTCCAAAAGGAAGAATACAAGGGTTGATCAACCAAGGGGTGATCAGTATGAAGTCACCAGAAACGACAAGGAAGGAAACATCTAGGGTAATTTTAGCGCTCCCCTCGGAAGAAAACATTTGTTTGCACACCCCATTTCCCTAACCCAAAGAACCCTAGACTTTGGTCAGCAGCAGGAAAATGTAACTATCTAAGCATAGTTAATCATGCTTAATTGGTCATCTATGATATACACTAAGCATTAAAGCTCAAGGGCTTATAGCCCAATCAACCAACCTCCCCTATTGGTATATCAAGACCAATACTAAGCAAAGATTAGCATACAATGAAGCATAAAACTCAAGATGATTAGCTAATTTAAGCATGGTAATAATCTAGCAAGCAAATATATTAATTAAAAGTAAGGCTAAATTATCAAAAATTGGGCTAATGAGGCTTGAATCCTCTGATTTGCCCATACACACAGAAATGAGGCTGAAATCCTCAGATTTACCTATATAAGCATTTCTAGCTACCCTCACTAACTATGTTTAGTTTGATAAGCCTAAGGGTAACTAATTTCCTCAACACCCTCACAAAATGTAGCATGAGGTGAGGGGTTGGGAACTCCTTCTACTCCTAGAAGGGATAGCGGTTGGGATCCCCTCGTAGATAAGCGGGAAGAGGGGTAGTGGTGGAAGCCGAGAGAGCTAGATCATTATGTTGGCTCCCATCACTAGCAGAGTCATCGGATTTGGAGTCTGACTCCTCCGTATTATCCCACGTGGCAGCCATCGCCTTTTTACCTTTCGGTTTAGGCGTTTCCGGATAGTCCGGGGCAATATGGCCACGTTGACCGCAACCGTAACATCGGACGGATGAAGGTTTGGATGATTTCCCTTTATGTTTATCACCCTTCTTGTCCTTCTTGTCACGGCTATTCCCTCTATCAAATTTGAGGAATCTCTTGAATTTTTTGTTTAATTTTTCTTCCTCATCATCCTCATCATCGCTATCTTCCTCCGACTCACTCTTAATTTTCTTATGTTTGTGAGAGGATTTTAGGGCGATGTTTTTCTTTCTAGAGGGGGCCTTAAAGTGTAGTTCATGAGTTTGCAGGGAACCTATGAGTTCTTCTACTTTCATGTTATCTATATCTCTACACTCCTCTAAGGCAACTATCTTGGAGTCAAATCTTTCCGGGAGGGACCTAAGTATTTTTCTACAAATCCTTCCTTCCGGAACCCGATCCCCCAAGACAAACATGGAGTTGCAAATATCTGACAATTTAGTATAAAACTCCATGAAAGTTTCAGTCTCTTCCATCCTAATATTTTCAAATTTGGTGGTTAAGAGCTGAAGCTTCGAGCGTCTTACTGTGCTAGTTCCCTCGTGGGTAACCTCAAGTATATCCCACGCTTCTTTTGCAGTTGCGCATGTGAGAATGCGCTGAAATTCTTCTGGGGAAACCGCACAGCAAATTGCATTGAGAGCTTTGGCATTTGCCATGTATTGAGCTCTCTATATGTCATCCCATTTGGAATCATCTTTGGGAATGACAATATTTTTCCCATCAACCTCCACTTGCTCGGTGGGCAAGGTATATCCAGTTTGTGTGCTAAGCCACACCGGACGGTCCATGGATTGGAGAAAAATTCTCATTCTCGCCTTCCAATAAGCATAGTTGGACCCGTCAAAGAAAGGTGGACGGTTGGTGGTACTCCCATCTCGGTTAGACATGATGCTAGTGCTCCGGTATCGGATCTTACTCTAGACGGTTACGTCCTTGAAGAGCAACCCTCTCTGATACCAATTGAAATTGCATCGGGTAGCCTAACACGACACCCTACGCATACGCGTGCGGAAGCTTGAGGAGCAACTAGAATTATGGCTGAACCTATAGGAGGGGGGTGAATAGGGCCTTTTTCAAAATCTTTTCGCCTACTTAACAAATTCAACAAATTATACTACGTAAGCGATTGACACTTCGGCTTCCAAGCCTAAGTGGGTCCAATTAAAAGACTAGCAAAAGATAAGAGCAATCAGAAACCCAGTCTAAACAACTCATGTGGACTATAGAGGGTGGATCAAGAAAGGCTCAAGTCAACATGAGGAGTGAAAGTACATCTTGTGAGTGTGGATGTGCCTATCAAGTGCCTATCATACATTCCTAACTAAGCATTTATAATTAACAAGTTAAACGCAATGCATAAGGAGAAATGTGCTCAAGAACAATCACAAACACAAGGATGTATAGTGGTTCGACTACGTGTCTACTCCACTCCCGGTTCAAGTACTCAACCCCTTTGAGTACACCGGCATTCACTGGGGAGTTTAAATCTGGTTCCTCCCAACCAAGGTGTTTTAACTCGGATCCACCCAACCGGGGAGTTTACAGGTTCCTCCCAACCTACACGTTTGCACCCGTGTTGGTGGCTCCCCCTTGGAGACTTTGTTTTAGGCCCGACTAACGTGCCAAGGAACGGCTGACGTCCCTAGATTTTAGGCCCAACTAATAGGCCAAGGATCGGCTAAGCACTCAACTCCCACAGGGAATTGAGTGGATGGACTCTTAACAAGACAACCTTACTTGTCGGATTGAGCCCCTTGTTCAGCGCCGCTTCGGGTTGCTTCTTCTCGCTCTCCCATGCTTGAATCAGCTCCCCTTGTGCTCCCCCGATCTTTGACGCCGTTGCTTTGCCAAGGCTTCAGCTCCAAGATCAGCTACCTTGCATGTGATGCTCCATTGGAGATGCCCAAGGTGCTAGGGAATGGTGAAACCTCTACAAATGGTAGGAAATGGGTTTCCTAGAGGAATGCACCTAAATGGACTCCTAGGTAGTGTTTAGACAAAGGATTTAACTATCATCAAGGTGTCTAAACCCTAGGAATCAAGAGGGAACAAGTCCATTCTCAAGATGCCATTGAATGGCCCAAGCTTGTGATGAAAACACAAGGAGAATGACTTGCTTTAGGTTTGGGATAGAGCCTCTAATGATCTTTAGCAATGGTGGCTTCTATCTCCTCAAAATTCCCTCACTTAGCTCAAAAAACGAATCTCCCTTTTAAATAGATTTTCTTCCAACGGTAAAAAAACGGGCAGATTCGTGCATCTCCGATTGATCGAAAAAAGTTTTCGATTGATCGGAGCCCAGTCCGATTGATCGGAGACAAGTCCGATTGATCAAAAATCTATCCAGAGAAGTCTCTGGAAGAAATTTCGATTGATCGGAACACTGTCCGATTGATCGGACGGCCCCTTCCGATGGCTCGGAAGACTGTCCGATTGATCGGAAATATGTCCAGTGAGTTTTCAATTTTTTCTGGGACAATTTCCGATTGATCGGAATTTCTGTCCGATCGATCGGAGTCCTATCGGAGAACCTGTCCGATTGATCGGAGTCCTATCGGAAACTGCTGTTTGAGCCTTTTTTATTGCAGCAGCTTCCACCTCTTTAATTAGTCTAATTTATCATGTTTTTCATGGAGTTCTAAGACTAATGATGATGACTAAAGGTATACCTAGGTGGTGCAAGTCATCTAAGAGGTTATGGGTTAGGATTTGGTCAAGGCAAGGCACACCAAGGCATCACTTTTACCTGTTCCTTCTTCCTTGATGCAGCCGGTCCGTCTTGAGTCTTCGTTCTTCGTCTTCATTAAGCTCAACCGACACTAGACCCACTGACCTAAGTAATTGACAAACAAGGTGCACTAGTATGCCACAGAAAAGTGCACTAACAAGTAGCAGCTGACCCAAAGCCGTATACGATTGCAGAATCATTCTTGGCCGATGCCCGATACTATGACTTGGTCGATGAGAGAGAGGTCATGAAGAAGCCCGATGTAACGCAGAAAGGGCAAGGGACAAAACCTCGAGTCAACAAGTTTGAATAGAAAAGAAAGCCTCGGTTTATTACTCAGAAAGAAGCCGCAAGTTGTTCAGAAGAAGAACCGCAAGAAACCACCAAGAAGTTTTATATAATTCCGAAGCACCTGTGACAGTCAGGACAATCCGTCTTAGAGATGATATCGAACAAGCACATGAGTGTGCTCAAATCTAGCTTCAACGTGCCAGTGCCAAAAATAGGAAGAGTTAAGCCTTTCCCAAGAGTTCCTAGCCAGTTTTTAGTACCACCAAGTGACAATACGAAGAAAGAAATCAAATTTTATTCAATACCAAATGAACCTGTGCAGTCTAAGGACGAGGCTGAGATATCATCCCATTTACCTCTGCTGATAGAAGAAGAAAGATACAGTGAAGCCAGCCGTAACATCATGAAGAATATGGGTTTCTATTATTCAGAATCGGCCCCGAATGGGAGAATGTTAGCACCATTCAAAGAAAACACCGAAGCTTACCAAGGGAGAGAAGGGCTAGGGGCAAAGATGAAGATCAAACATGTGGACATGGTAACAATCAGTCCCACAAAAGAGGTACAACCACGAGAAGTAGTCGACATCATCCAACCCAGTGCTGCACCCGCACAGATAGAAGATGGAGGATAGCTCACGATAGATGAGCTTGAAGAAATAAATCTGGGAACCTCAGAAGAGCCTAGAAATACGTACTTGAGCAGGAATGTACCAAAAGAAGAGATGGAGAAATATATTCAACTTTTGAAAGAGAACAAAGATATATTCACCTGGACATACTCAGAAATGCCAGGGCTTAGTCCAACAATTGCGATGCATAAGCTGGGCATCATGAAAGGGAAAAAGGAGGTCAAGCAACCTCAGCGACGATTCCATCTAGATATAGTGCCCAAGATCGAAGAAGAGGTTGAGAAGTTAATCCAAGCTGGATTCATCAGAGAAGTCAAATACCCACAATGGATTTCAAATATTGTGCCAGTCAAGAAAAAGAGCGGTCAAATTCGAGTCTGTGTAGACTTTCGGAACCTCAACGAAGCATGCCCTAAAGATGATTTCCTACCGCCTATCCCAGAACTACTAATTGATAGCACGACAGGATACGCAGTGATGTCCTTCATGGATGGTTACTCGGGGTACAATCAAATCCGTATGGCCCCAGAGGATGACGAATCAACAGCCTTTCGTACGACGCTGGGCATATACTGTTACCGTGTCATGCCGTTTGGGTTGAAAAATGCAGGGGCAACATATCAGCGTGCGATGCAAGTAATCTTCCAGGACATGATGCATAAGCACGTCGAATGCTACGTAGACGATCTGGTAGTGAGGTCGGCCGGGCATGAACAACATAGAGAGCATCTACGACAAGTGTTTCAAAGATTGAGAAAGAAAAGCCTCTGTATGAACCCGTTGAAATGCGCGTTTGGGGTTTCCTCTGGCAAGTTCTTGGGGTTTGTCATCAGGCACCGAGGCATAGAAATCGACCCAACGAAGATTAAGGCAATCAGGGAAATGCCACCTCCGAAGAATCTCAAGGAGTAGAAAAGCTTCCAGGGTCGGGTCGCGCACTTAAGAAGATTCATCTCGAACTTATCTGGCCGTTGTCAGCCATTCTCATGCCTTAACAAGAAAGGAGTCCAGTTTGAGTGGGACGATACTTGTCAGAAAGCATTCGACTCTCTAAAAGATCTGCTCAAAAAATCTCCAGTCCTTACAGCACCGATCAAAGGGGAGCCACTAATTCTCTACATCGCCGTTGGCAAAAATTCACTAGGAGCCCTCTTAGTTTAGAAGAACGAAGAAGGAAAGGAAAGCGCACTCTATTACTTGAGCCGTACACTAGTGGGAGCCGAGTTTAACTACTCAACGATCGAAAAAATCTGTTTGGCATTGATCTTTGTTGTCAAGAAACTCAGACATTACTGTCTCTCTCACCAGATAACATTAATATCCAAAGCGGATCCCATCAAGTTTCTCATGAATAGACCCATGTTGTCTGGGCGGTTGGCCAAGTGGGCTCTTCTCTTGTCAGAATTCGATATGACATATATGCCGGCTTGGGCTATCAAAGGACAGGCAATTGCAAAACTTCCTTGCCGCACATCTGGTACCAAGTGGTGAAGAAATAGAATATGACTTCCCAGACGATCAGGTTATGGCGATTAATGAAGCACACCATTGGGAAATGTATTTCGATGGTGAAGCCAGAACAATAGGGGCAGGGGTAGGAGTTATATTCATCAGTCCGCAAGGGGACTTGTTACCCTATTCATTCACGATAGTCCCAGCGTGTACCAACAATGAAGCAGAGTACCAAGCTCTTATTATCGGGTTACAGTTAGCCCTGGAAATGCAGATCAAGGAAATACGTATCTATGGAGACTCTAGGCTTGTTATCGGATAACTGACGACAGAATATGAAGTGCACAAGCTCGAGTTATCGCCCTATTGCCACCAAGCGCAGTCAATGTTTGATCAGTTTCGGAATAGCAATATCTTACATATACCGAGACAGGAGAATGTACAAGCAAATGCACTCGCTAGTTTAGCCGTTGCTCTGGCTAACCCCAGGGGTAGCTCACTTCAGGTAATAATTGAAGAAAGAAGAATTCTGCCAACGATCGCGCTGCGCAGTGGAGAATTGAGTGCCAATCCCATTTGTTGCTTCGAGATCACATAGGAAGACAATTGGAGAAGGCCATTAATTGATTATCTGAAGTACGGATTTCTGCCAGAGGATCCCAAAATGCGCACACAAGTCATAAGACGAGCCAATTCATTTATACTCCAGAATGATGTACTTTACAAATGGTCATACGAAGGAGTACTACTACGATGTTTAAGCTGAGAAGAAGCACATGATATATTGAAAGAAGCTCATGAAGGAGAATGTAGTGCTCACCAGGGAGGGAAGAATTTACATCACCGTGTACGACACATGGGTTACTACTGGCCCGCAATGACAAAAGATGTGATAGAGTACGTCAAGAAGTGTCACCAGTGTCAAATCAACGTAGATATCATACATTCGCCACTAGAAGAATTGCATCAGTCAGTGATGTCATGGCCTTTCGCAACTTGGGGTATGGACGTGATCGGGCCGATTAGTCCACCATCCTCCTAGGGGCATCAGTACATCCTTGCCGCAACTGATTATTTCTCTAAATGGACTGAAGTAGTCATCCTAAGAAATGTGAAAGCCAGACATGTCGAATGTTTCATTCGTCACACCATATTGTACCAACATGGTATCCTTGAGAGAATTACCATGGACAATGGAACACCCTTCAAGAATGCTACTATTGATAAGCTGTGCGCGAAGTTCAAGATCAATCATTACTATTCATTGCCTTATTATCCTCCTGCAGATAGACTAGACGAGGTGTTCAATAAGACTATCGTGAAGATTCTAAAAAAGACAGTGGCAGAGAATAAGAAGGACTGGGACAGACAATTACCCAAAGCGCTATGGGCATATCGGACTACACACCGCACAGCCACTTGAGCCACGCCCTACTCACTGGTGTACGGGACAGAGGCTGTAATCCCGATGGAAATACATGTTGAGTCACTACAGGTCGCACTTCGACACTCCCTGATAACCAAGCACAATGCCAAGATGAGAATGGCTGAACTCGATGATTTAGATGAAAGAGACTCGCTGCCCAACAAAGGCTCGAAATGTATCAAAAGCAAATTTCAGCCGCGTACGATAAGCGTGTCAGGAGAAGATCATTCAAGAAGGGTGACCTCGTGCTAATGATGAAGCATTCGGCACTGACCCAAGGACCGAAAAGTAAATTTGACTGTTCGCTTCCCCAAGTGTAGGGTTGCGATGTAGTAATAATCTTGGTAAGACCGAAGTCGATCCACATGGACTTATTTAGGAATCCACAAAACACTTCCAATAGTTCTACTAAAGAGCTAACAAACAGATTTGATGTAAATAGAAATGTTGAATTAAACTGAGGGTAATTAATTAATAAAAAGCACTAGGGGTTCAAGGATCCACTTGTAGCAATCCTTAATGCTCAATTCGCTGTGGTTTCTCACTTTATCAACTAGAATCGAAATTAAGTTCTATCTAGTCGGATGATAGAGTGGTTAAAACAATCATCCTGACATATGTATGATCCAAGTATATGATTCACTCAATGCAAGCTAGAACGAGCATACTCAATTGCATAGGTCAGTCCCAATTCCAATAGGCTAAGATCACAATCATAACCATCATTAAATCCTGTCACAAGACAAAACTAGATTATGATTTGAACTTGATTCAAATCACATACACAGTCTCACATACTTCAGAATTTCGAAAAAAATAGACTTTTGGTAAGAAGCTCCCACATGAAGATCATAGATCTAGAGCGTATTCCAATTCCTTGGATCATACAGGTCTAGACTAGTTCACAACAATTAAGAACTCAAGCAATTCTTCCAAACATCCATGAGTCATCATAAAACTAAGAAAAACTACTTAGTACTTGAATTAAACTTCAAACCATTGTTCTTCAATAGAAATCCTAATCTTAAACCAAATCAGACGAATTGAAACATCTTAGATTCACTACAAGCTTCACCTCTTAGCCCTAGCTAAGAGTTTTAGCCGTTCATCCCATCAGTCCAGCGTGCACAGGGGGTTACCAGACCTGTTGGCTGACCGGTTAAGATCGGTTGGACCAACTGGTTTAATCGTCCAGAGAGTTCAGCAGGTTCACGGGGAGATGGCCGACCGGTCTGGACCGGTCGTGGCCCTCCTGGCCGACCGGTCACAACCGGTCTTGCCCTTTTCTTCTTCATTTCCTTCTTCTTTTCTTGTCTCTCTGCTTCCTTCTTTCTTCGGCCCACCTTGGGTCTTCATCCAAGGCTCTTAAAGAGATCTTTTTAGTCTTCAATTGGGCGGAGTCCCTCTCATTCCTACAATCATAAAATCATGCATTAGATTAGTCTTTTAATTATGAAAACCTTGCATAATGAGTGATGAATTGGGGTTATAATATGCACAATTAAGTGCTCAACACGCCCCCCAACCAGCATTTTGCTAATCCCGAGCAAAACATGCGTGAAACAAGTTCAAACCTCCAAAACCCAACTCTCCTTAAGAAACTATGTTTCTATCCATTCCAAGACATGCAAGTATAAAATTCAGAAAAATTTGGTAATAGAAGTTGAAACTTGAAACTCTTAAAACATAATAAGTGTCCATATGAAATTCCCGCTAATTGATTGATAAATAGAAGAACTCAAACAAATTCAACCTAGTGTGCATAGTGAAAATTCATCTCATGAGTTTCTAGGAGTATCTGTTTCATAAATCAACTAGACTATAGATATCAAGGTATATAGAGCAACAATCAAGCCAATGACAGGAATTTGTCTTACTGTCCTTCCGACGGCTTTCACACTACGTCCCATTTCCGACTTTAGTTATGGGTAGACCATCCCCCGGTTAGTAATAGGTTTTCCACCATTTTTCCATCATTCCTAATTTCATCCTTCCTTTTCCGTTTTCTTTTAAATTAGATAGGATTTTTAGAAATCCATATCTTTCATTATTTTCCCAGGGACAAGGATGGACAAAGTACCCTAGCTTGGTTTCTCAACACCTTAAATCAAAGTCTAACTAATCCACAAATCACATAATCCTTTCAACCCATGAAAATCGTTTAACATGAACTAGGTGTAAGAGTGTTCAAATTTTCTATCAATCACATAATTAGGGGAATTCACATATAAAACCATTATGCTAAGAGAGGTTCAAGACTTACAACATCATACACTTCGTTTCTCCTCCTCTTATGCTCGTATCATCTCGAATGCATAGCATTAAGGTTTTCTAAAAGAGTTTTGAAGTTTTAGAAAATTCGAAAAAAATTCCTACATAATTGCTCGAGATGTTCCAAAACACTAGATTCATCCTAGTGATCCTACACCCCCAACCAAATCTTGCATTGTCCTCAATGTAAAAGATGTTCAATGAGCAAAACATGTGAGTAATTCTAAAAATAAAAGGGAGTGAGGAATGATAGTACTTGAGAGAATGAAAAGTGGAATTCTACCTCCTTCTAACAAACCTAAGAAAAAGTAAACAAAAGCAACAAAATCCTAATCCTAACTACTCTATACCTCCATCAGACTAGGAGATCAATCATCCTGATACATAGGATCAGTCAGAGGTATGGACATACCTTCTGAAGGAAACTTCTCAAGGAATAGCTTTAATCGCTAACCATTCACCTTAAAGATGTTGTAGTTCCTTGGATTTAACAACTCGATGGTCTCATATGAGTAGACAGTTTGCACAATGTAGGGACCGGTCCATCGAGATCTCAATTTCTCCGAAAATAAATGTAGGCGAGAATTATACAGAAGGACTTTTTGATTAATCGTGAATGTCTTACGAAGAATGTTCTTATCATGGAACACCTTTGTCTTGTCCTTGTAAATTCTCGCATTTTCATAAGCTTCGTTCCGGAGTTCCGCAAGTTTATTCAATTGTAGTTTGCCCAATGAGCTCGCCTTGTCAGAATCAAAATTCATCTTCTTTATTGCCCAATACGCCCTATGTTCCAACTCCACAGCCAAGTGACAAGCCTTCCCATAGATAAGTCTATAGGGAGACATTCCAATAGGGGTCTTAAAAGTGGTACGGTAAGCCCAAAGCACATCGGTAAGTCGAAGCGACCAATCCTTACGATCAGGGTTCACTGTTTTCTCTAAAATATGTTTAATCTCCCTGTTGGATATCTCAGCTTGTCCACTTGTTTGTGGGTGATAGGGGGTGCTCACTTTGTAATTTACGCCATATTTCTTCATTAAGGTTTCAAATGGGCGATTACAAAAGTGAGACCCTTCATCACTAATGATGACTCAAGGTGTTCCAAATCGGGAAAGAATTTTTTTTTTTAAGAAACGAATGACTGTTTTATGGTCATTATTCTGGCATGGGATCGCCTCGACCCATTTAGATACATAATCAACTACAAGCAAGATATATACGTTTCCAAAAGAAGATGGGAATGGACCCATGAAATCGATGCCCCAATAATAAAAAATTTTGATTATTAAGATGGGATTAAGTGGCATCATATTTCTACAGGAGATTCCTCCCAATTTCTGACAAGGCTAACATGTTTTGCAAATCTCATGTGTGTCCTTGAACATAGTGGGCCAATAAAACCCACATTACAGAATTTTGGCCGTGGTCTTCTTAGCCGAAAAGTGGCCACCACATGCCTGAGAATGACAGAAGGAGATGATACTTTGTTGTTCATCATCTGGCACACATCTCCTTATGATTTGATCGGGATAATACTTGAATAAGTATGGGTCATCCCATAGGAATTTTTGTACCTCATTAAAGAACTTATCCTTATCTTGCTTTTTCCAATGTGTAGGAATCGTACCTGTAGCAAGATAGTTAGCAATGTCCGCATACCATGGCAATTGGGAGACTTTAAAAAATTGTTCATCAGGGAACATGTCATTGATCGCGGTCGTCTCAGGGGAATCAGTGAGAACAAGTCAAGAGAGATGGTCAGCCACTACATTTTCTACTCCTTTCTTATCACGTATCTCTATGTCAAATTCCTGGAGTAGAAGAATCCATCTTAACAACCGTGTTTAGCATCCTTCTTGGCGAGAAGGTACTTAAGCGTGGTATGGTCAGTGAATATGATGATCTTAGATCCAATCAAGTAGGACCTAAACTTGTCCAAGGCAAAAACTACGGCTAAAAGTTCTTTTTTTGTAGTAGTGTAGTTTGCTTGGGCTGAGTTTAAGGTTCTACTTGCATAATAGATAACACATGGCTTCTTCCCTTTTCTTTGGCCTAGCATAGCCCCAATAGCATAGTCGCTTGCATCGCACATAATTTCAAAAGGAAGGCTTCAATCAGGTGGTTGCATTATGGGAGCACATGTCAACATACCTTTAAGTGTGGTAAAGGCATTTTGACAATCATCATTCCACCCAAATGAGTTCTCCTTTTGAAGTAGGTTACATAAAGGACGAGAGAGTGAACTGAAGTCCTTTATGAACCTTCTATAAAATTCTGTGTGTCCTAAAAAGGATAGCACATCTCGTATGCTCTTGGGTGGTGGAAGGTTAGAGATAAGATAAATTTTCGCTTTGTCCACCTCGATTCCATTTTGTGAAATGATGTGACCAAGTACAATTCCCTTTTGAACCATGAAGTGACATTTCTCCCAATTCAACACAAGGTTCTTCTTCTCTTCACATCTTTTCAACATAGATTTCAAGTGCACAAAGCACTCATCAAAGCCACAACCAAATACTGAGAAATCATCCATGAAGACTTCGAGAATTGTCCCCACCATATCAGAAAAGATACTCATCATACATCGCTGAAAAGTGGCACGGGCATTGCATAGTCCAACGGCATCCGTCGATAGGGGAAAGTGCCAAATGGACATATGAATGTAGTCTTTTCTTAGTCTTTAAAGGCGATCTCTATATGGTTGTACCCTGAATAGCCATCAAGGAAGCAAAAATGGGAATGACCCTCCAACCTTTCTAAAATTTGATCAACAAATGGTAGGGGGAAGTAGTCTTTCCTTGTAACTGTGTTTAGCTTCCTGTAGTCAATGCACATTCTCCAACCGGTAGTGACTCTGGTTGGTATGAGTTCATTATTGGCATTGGCTACGATGGTTATTCCGGATTTCTTAGGCACCACTTGAGTTGGGCTCACCCATTGACTACCGGATATTGGGTAAATAATACCCACATCCAATAGTTTCACCACTTCGGCCTTAACCACATCCTTCATGTTTGGATTGAGTCATCTTTGTGGTTGCCTAGATGTCTTCGCATTCTCCTCAAGGTGTATGCGATGAGTATAAATCAGTGGGTCTATGCCTTTGAGATCCACAATCGACCATCCAATAGCACTCTTATGCTCTATTAGAGTGGCAATTAGCCTACTCTCTTGTTCCTCATCCAAGTGGGAAGAAATCACCACCGGATATGTCTCTTCTCGACCTAAATAGACATATTTCAACTCACTCGATAATGGTTTTATGTCGAGTGTTGGTACCTTGATATTGGATGGGAGGGGCTTGTTCTCGTTTACGGGTAAAGGCTCAAATAGGGCCCTCCATCTTTTGTTATCAAGTACCGCATCACATCTAACATGGCATCCATCTCTCATATTGTGTCATCATTTATCTCATGAGAGTGGGCCACACATGCCTCCAAAGGGTCGGAATATAATGTTGAGGGGAAAGTCTCCTCCACGAATGATTCAATCAAGTTTATCTCGTGGATCTCCTCATGAACTTCCCGTGGTTGTTTGCATAAATCAAATATATTAAGCTCTAGTGTCATATTTCCAAAGGACATTTGTACAAGCCCATTTCTACAATTGATAATTGCATTGGAAGTAGCTAGAAAAGGGCGGCCAAGTATGACGGGAATTTGAGCACCGGTACCTATCACGGGATGTGTATCCAAGACAATAAAGTCTACTGGGTAGTAAAATTTATCAACTTGGACTAAAACATCCTCAATCACTCCTCTCGGTATACGAATGGATCTATCAGCAAGTTGGAGTGTGGTTTTGGTAGGTTTCAATTCACCTAACCCAAGTTGTTCATAAATTGAGTACGGAATGAGGTTTACACTTGCCCCCAAATCGAGTAAGACTTGTTTAATCTGGTAGTCTCCTATGATGCATGAGATGGTTGGACTACCCGGATCCTTGTATTTTTTGGGCACCTCTTATTTGATAATAGCACTCAAATTCTCGGTCCAAAGTACTTTGTTGTGAACATTGTGTTTCCTTTTGACTGTGCACAATTCCTTTAGAAATTTGGCATAGGATAGTATTTGCTTTATGGCATCCAACAACGGAATGTTGATCTTCACCTGCTTGAAAACCTCTAAAATTTTCAGGTTTTTGTCTAAAGGTTTGGGTGAAATCAACCTTTGGGGAAACGGGGCAACCGGCTTGTATGGCCTTTCCAGTTCTTTCTCTTGTGGAGTGTTGTTTGAGCTATATCCTCTTTGGAATTTTTCGAATCCTTAGGCTTTGGGGCCTTCACCGGATTATATTTATCAATTATTTTCCCACTTCTCAAAGTGGTGATAGCTTGAACATGCTCCGTATGTTGGGAGGATGAGCTTGCGTCCTGTATCTCAAATTGGGTTCTTGGGTTAGGAAGAGGTTGGGCAGGAAGTGTGCATTTCTCCCTAAAACTAAGGTAAGATTCAGCTCTAGCCATTGAAGTTTTCAAGTCATTGATGGCTTGAGTTGAACTTTGATTAAATTTCAATTGCTCTTGCATGAACACATCTATTTTCAGAGAGTTAGTCTTGTTATATTTAGCTTGAACCGATATGAATGCACCCAACATCTCCTCTAGCGTAGCTTTTGGTGTAATGACTAGAGATGGACCTAGTAAAGGTTGAGCTTGAGGGATATTATTTGCATTCGCAGTGGGTCCATTCCTCCAACTGAAGTTGGGATGGTTCTTCCAACTAGAATTAAACGTGTTTGAGTTTGGAGCACCAAGTTGCCGTTGATAACTGTTTATGGCATTTGATTATTCTTGTAAGATGTCTTGAATTGCTGAAATTGTGGGACAATCTTGTGTTGTATGATGATTTCCGACACAAATTCCACAAGCAGTTTCAACGTCTTTAGAGTTGATAGTCTCTCCTTTCTTTAATTCTATGGCCTTGACTTTTCTTGCGAGGCTAGCCACACGTGCACTTATTCTATCCTCTTCTGATAGGACATAAATTCTTCATTTTTCCTTTTGTTGGATGGTCTTGGAATTTGTTGGTTTAGATGTATCCCAAGACTATGCATTCTCAGCCAATTTCTCCAAATAATCCCATGCTTCCTCGGCTTCCTTATTCATGAATTCCCCATTACACACCATCTCTATGAATTGGCGCATGGGTGAAGTCAGTCCTTCATAGAAAAAGCTTATACCCCGCCAAATTTCATAGCCATGATGTGGGCATGCATTTAACAAGTCCTTAAACCTCTCCCAACATTGGAAGAAGATCTCATCCTCCTTTCGAGCAAAATTCATGATAAGGCGCCTCAACATGTTCGTTTTGTGAGTAGGGAAGAACTTTTTAATGAACTCCCTATGCATATCAGTCCATGCGCCAATTGATCTTGGCCTTAATGCATGAAGCCAACCTTTAGCTTTACCTTTAAGGGTAAAAGGAAATAATTTAAGCCTCAAAGTGCATGGTGGTTATTACCTCATCAAATTCCTTAGGGTGTTGATAGGTGTTCGCTCGCCTCAAGTGTAAGGCTGCGATGTAGTAATAAATCTCGGTAAGACCGAGGTCGATCCACAGGAAATTAGAAACAACTTTCAAACTATTCCAGCAACTCAGTTTGCAATAGATATGAGGATTCAATTGAGCAATTAAACTAAAATAGTAACTTAATAAAAACCACTAATTTAAGGTACTAAGGCATTCAAGGATCCACTTGTAGCAATCCCATGTTAATCCAATCAATCCAAGTATAGAGCACAACTAGATTTGAAGTCCTATCTCTCATCTAGTTGGAAAATAAAGCATTCAAACACATTCAATTCCATTCAAGTTGAACTTCCAAGTTTTAGTCCCATTCAACACATGTAGATTTCAAAATCATAGCCTTCGGAGTAACAGCCATGCCTATGGACTATGGCTTGCTCAAGGGTTACCATAATTCGAATCTAAACAAACACCATATGATAATCTCAGAGAATTGCAAGGAATTCATGTCCGGAGCACATGAACTCTCATAAAACATCTCAAACTATCAAATTAAGGGACTAAAAGATTAAAAACCCAAACTTGAATTGAAATTACTTGAATTAAACTGAATCAAACATGAAAATTGGCTACAAGCTTCACCTCTCAGCCTTAGTTGAGAGATTCTAGCCGAGAATTGTCATACTACAACTAAAACTCATGAAAAAAAACATAAAAACTAGAAAAACCAGAGTTTGGAGGGTTGCAGACGCTCCACGATGGCTTCCTCTCTCTAGCACCACGTCCCTTAGCTTCCATTATGACCTAGGAAGAGCCCCTAGGTGTCCTTTTATAGTGGGAAAGCCCCCTTGTGTCGGAAACATCCAGATCTTGTGTAAGGTTACGCACTGCGCAGAAATTTTCGAAGTCCCGATTTAGAAACTGCCTGTTTTGAATATGGCCGACCGATCGGACTGGCTGGCCGACCGGTCATGTTCGCTCGCCTCAAGTGTAAGGCTGCGATGTAGTAATAAAACTCGGTAAGACCGAGGTCGATCCATAGGGAAATAGAAACAATTTCAAACTACTCCAACAACTCAATTTTGCAAGAATATCAGATTCAATTTAGTAATTAACTAAAACACTAACTTTAATAAAAAAATCAATAATTTAAAGTACTAAGGCATTCAAGGATCCACTTGTAGCAATCCCATGTCAATTCAATCAACCCAAGTAGAGAACACAACTAGATTTGAAGTCCTATCTCTCCTCTAGTTGGAAAATAAAGCATTCACACACATTCAATCCAAATCAAGTTGAACTTCCAAGTTCTAGTTCATTTAATCAATATAGAATTTAAAACCATAGCCTTCGGAGTAACAGCCATGCCTATGGAATATGGCCTGCTCAAGGATTACTATGATTCGAATCTAAACAAACATTATATGATAATCTCAGAGAATTGCAAGGAATTCATGTCCGGAGTACATGAACTCTCATAAAACATCTCAAACTACTACTTTTGGAACTGAAATATGAGAAAAATCCAAACTTGAATTAAAATTACTTGAGTTAAACTGAATCCAACATAGAATTAGCTACAAGCTTCACCTCTCAGCCTTAGTTGAGAGGATCTAGCCGAGCATATTCATGCTACAACTAAAAACTCTTAATAAAAGCATAAAACTAGAAAAACCGAAAATAGGAGAGTTGCAGACACTCCACGACAGCTTCCCCTCCTTAGAACCACGTCCCTTAGCTTCTATGATGATGACCTAGGAAGAGCCCCTAGGTGTCCTTTTATAGTAAAAAAGCTCCCTTGCGTCGAAAACATCTAGAATCTGCGAAAGGTTACACAGTGCACAGCAGTTTTCGGAATCCCGATTTAGAAAGGACTCTGTTTACGCAAAGCCGACCGGTCTTTTAAACAGTCCAAGGAGTACAGCCGACCGGTCAAGACCGGTCGGACTGACCTGCCCAGCAGTCCAGTGAGCCTAGCCGACCGGTCAAGACCGGTCGGACTAGTTTTCCCTTTGTCCAGTGCACATGGCCGACCGGTCAAGACCGGTCGGTCCTCCTTCCCTTTGATTCTTCTTCCTTTCTTTTTCTCCTCTTTCTTCTTCTCTCTTTTCTCCTTGCGTTCTTCTTTCTTTGGTCCTCTTTCATCCTTCATCCAATGGCTCTAAAGGCATTCTTTCAATCCCTAATTGAATGAAGTCCGCTCTCATCTCCTATAATCACAAAACATGTGTTAGATGGGCCTTTAAATCATGAAAATCATGCAAACCATGTCATGTAATGGGCAATGCAATGTATAAATTGGAGGTTCAACACACCCCCCAACCAGCTTTTTGCTAGTCCCGAGCAAAACATGCATGAAACAGTTTCAAACCTCCAAACCCAACTCTCTTCCAGAAAACATGTTTCTATCCACTCCAAGATGTACAAGTGTAAAATTTGGAAAAATTAGGTGATAGAAGCTGAAACCTTGGACTCTCAAAACATAAGAGGTGTTTACATGAAATTCCCACTGATTGATTGATAAATAGAAGAACTCGAACAAATTCAACCTAGTGTGCATAGTGAAAGTTCATCTCATGAGTTCCTGGGATCATCTTCTTCATAGATTAAGTAAACCAAGGATTTTAAGGTGCACAGGGTAGCAACAAACCTATGACAGGAATTTGCCTTACCGTCCTTCTGAGGGCTTTCACACTACGTCCCATTTCTGGCTTTGGTTACGGTTCGACCATCCCCCAGTTGGTAATAGGTAGCCCTTTTCGGAATTTTCCACCATTTTTCTTTCCTTCCCGATTTCATCCTTTCTTTCCTTTTTCTTTTAAATTAGATAGGATTTTTAGAAATCCATATCTTCTGTTATTTTCCCATGGACAAGGATGGAAAAAATACCCCGGCTTGGCTGCTCAACACCTTTAAATTAAAGTCTAGCTAATCCACAAATCACATAAACCTGTCAACTCATGAAAATCGTGTAATGTGAGCTTGGTGTAAAGGTGTTCAAATTTTCTATCAATCACAACAATAGGGGGACTAACATATAAAACCATTATGTTGGAAGAAATTCAAGACCTACAACATCACACACTTCGTATCTCCTCTTCTTATTATACTCAAAGCATCTCAAATGTATAGAAACAAGATTTTCTAAAAGAGTTTTGAGATGTTTAGAAAATTCGAAAAAATTTTGCGCATATGAAGCTCGAAATGTTGCAATATGCTAGATGAGGAATCTCATCTCACCCCCCAACCAAATCTTGCATTGTCCTTAATGTAAAAGATATGCAATTAGTATGGACATGAGAGCAATGGTAAACTATGAGAGAGTGAGAATCAATAGTACCTGAGAGAGCGATCGTGGAAGTCTCCAACCCAACAACTAAAAACTACTAAAACAGTAAAACTAAAGAAAACCTACCCTATGCTATACCTCCATCAGACTAGGAGATCAATCATCCTGATAGACAGGATCATTCAGAGTGATGGACATGTCCTCTGAATCAAATTTCTCAACAAATGGTTTAAGGCATTGTCCCTTAACTTTAAAACAGTTACCATTTGCTGCATTTTCAATCTCAACAGCCCCATGAGGAAAATTTTCTTTGATAATATATGGGCCGGTCCATCGAGATCGTAATTTTCCCAGAAAAAGATGAAGTCGGGAATTATACAAGAGTACTTTCTGCCCTTCATGGAAAGATTTTCTGAAGATGTGCTTGTCATGGAAAGCCTTCATCTTACTCTTGTAAATTCTCGAGTTCTCATATGCATCGTTCCGGATCTCATTAAGCTCATTTAATTGAAGTTTTCGACGCGAGCTAGCCTTGTCCATGTCAAAATTTAAAGCCCGAATTGCCCAATAGGCTTTGTGTTCTATTTCCACAGGCAAGTGGCATGCTTTCCCATAGACAAGTCTATAAGGGGACATTCCAATGGGTGTCTTGTAGGCGGTACGGTGAGCCCAAAGTGCATCATCTAATCTTAGGGACCAATCCTTGCGATCCGGTCTCACCGTCTTTTCCAAAATCTGCTTGATTTCCCTATTGGAGTTTCATCTTGCCCACTTGTTTGTGGGTGGTATGGGGTACTCATTTTGTGCCTAATACCATATTTCTTCATTAAAGTTTCGAAAGGTCTATTGCAAAAGTGAGAACCACCATCACTAATGATGGCCCGAGGCGTCCCAAATCTAGAAAGTATGTTTTGTTTAAGGAACTTGAGAACCGTACGATGATCGTTAGTTCTACATGGAATAGCTTCTATCCATTTAGACACATAGTCTACAGCAAGCAAAATATAGACATGTCCAAAAGATGAGGGGAATGGTCCCATGAAATCGATGCCCCAACAGTCAAAGACTTCAAGATGTTGAATTGGGGTGAGAGGCATCATATTTCGATGGGATAATCCTCCTAACTTCTGGCAGCGCTCGCATGCTTTGCAAAATTCGTGTGTGTCCTTAAATAGCGTGGGCCAATAAAAACCACACTGCAGAATTTTCGCAGTTGTTTTCTTGGCTGAAAAATGACCCCCACATGCTTGATCATGACAAAAGGAGATAACTGAACTATGTTCGTCATCGGCGACGCATCGCCTTATAATTTGATTTGGGCAATATTTAAACAATAGAGGTTTATCCCAAAAAAATCTGCGCACTTCCCTTAGAAATTTACGTTTGCCCTGCGCAGTCCAATGAATCGACATCGCACCTGTGGAAAGATAATTGGCTATATCAGTGTACCATGGTGGATGCATAGCAACAAAGAGTTGCTCATCAAGGAATGAGTCCTCAATAGGTGACTCGTCAATGGAATTTGGTAGGACTAGACGGGATAGATGATCCGCCACCACATTTTCTACCCCCTTCTTGTCTTTGATCTCCAAGTCGAATTCTTGAAGGAGTAGGATCCATCTAAGAAAACGGGGCTTAGCATCCTTCTTAGAAAGAAGGTGTTTCAGCGCCGCATGATCTGTATAAACAATAACTTTGGATCCTATTAAGTATGGCCTGAATTTGTCCAAGGCAAAAATGACAGCTAGGAGTTCTTTCTCCGTAGTCGAATAATTAACTTGGGCGGGATTCAAGGTCCTATTTGCGTAGTAGATAACATGGGGCTTCTTATCTTTTTTTTTTGCCTAACACCGCCCCAATAGCAAAGTCGCTCGCATCGCACATCAACTCAAAAGGAATGGACCAATCTGGTGGTTGCATGATAGGGGCGGTTGTTAACATGTCTTTTAGCTTTGAAAAAGCTAATTGACATTCGGTACCCCACTCAAATTGGTTCTCCTTTTGTAGAAGGTTACATAAAGGCCTTGAGATATGACTAAAATTCTTTATAAATCTTTTATAGAAACCGGCGTGTCCAAGGAAGGACCGCACATCGCGTATGCTTTTGGGTGGTGGTAGATTGAAAATTATGTCAATTTTTGCCCGGTCTACCTCTATTTCATTGGACGAGATGATATGTCCAAGGACTATTCCTCTTTGTACCATGAAATGTCACTTTTCCCAGTTTAATACAAGTTTCTTCTCCTCACACCTCATCAAGACCAACTTCAAGTGCTTGAGGCACTCATCAAACCTACAACCAAAAACAGAAAAGTCATCCATGAACACCTCAAGAAACTCACCCATCATGTCTGAGAAAATACTCAACATGCATCGTTGGAATGTGGCGGGTGCATTACATAACCCGAATGGCATCCTTCGGTAAGCGAAGGTGCCAAACGGGCATGTAAATGTTGTTTTCTCTTGGTCCTCTGGGGATATCTCAATTTGGTTGTATCCGGAATAGCCATCTAGGAAGCAATAATAGGAATGGCCTACCAACCTCTCCAAAATTTGATCCATAAATGGGAGAGGGAAGTGGTCTTTCCTAGTAACCGTGTTGAGCTTCCTATAATCAATGCACATACGTCAACCGGTAGGTCACCCAAGTCGGTATAAGCTTGTTGTTGGCATTTTCAATGATGGTAATACCGGATTTCTTGGGGACAACTTGGGTAGGACTCACCCATTGGCTATCTGAGATGGGGTAGATAATACCCACATCTAATAGCTTTAACACCTCAGCTTTGACAACCTCCATCATGTTTGGATTTAGCCGTCTTTGAGGTTGTCTAGTCGTTTTTGCATTTTCTTCAAGGTGTATTCGGTGAGTGCAAACCGAAGGATCTATCCCTTTGAGATCCGCTATTGTCCAACCTATGGCTTCCCTATGTTCTTTGAGTAACTCAATCAACTTGAGCTCTTAGTCTTTCTCAAGGTGGGAGGCAATGCCAACTGGGAACGTTTCCTCTTGACCCAAATATACGTATTTAAGCTCGGATGGCAATGGTTTAAGGTCAAGCTTCGGTGGTTTGATGTTAGACGGTAGAGGCCTTGATGTGGTTAGTGGCAATTTTTCAAAATGGGGCCTCCACCGGCTAGTATTAACTACCGGTCTTTCTATATTTAATGACTGCACAATCTCACTAATGATGGGGTCTTCAGAATCCATGAAATGTGCTTAAGCATGTCTCCAAGCTTTCTAGTGGTTCAAGTTGGAGGAGTTCTTCTTCTTCAAAATTTTCAAGCATGTTTACCTCGAAGAACTCATCATCCTCAACATCCCTATGTCTTTTGCCCAAGTGAAACACATTCACCTCTAGTGTCATGTTTTCAAAAGATAGTTACATCACCCCATTCCAGCAATTGATGATTGCGTTTGATGTGGCAAGGAATGGGCGGCTTAATATTACCGGTATTTGGGTGCTAGCATCCAAAACCGGTTGTGTGTCCAAGACGATAAAATCTACCGGGTAGTAGAATTTGTCAACTTGGACTAGAACATCCTCAACTATCCCCCTCGGTACACGGATAGATCTATCAGCGAGTTGCAACGTGGTTTTGGTGAGTTTTAATTCACCAAGACCCAATTGCTCATATACCGAGTATGGGATCAAGTTCACACTCGCCCCCAAATCTAACAAGGCACGCTCAATCCGGTAGTCTCCAATGATACATGAGATGGTGGGACTACCGGGATCTTTGAATTTTGGGGGGGTCTTTTGAGTGAGGATGGCACTCACTTGCTCAGTTAAGAAGGCCTTTTGCTGCACATTATATTTGCGTTTTGTTGTGCATAGGTCTTTTAGAAACTTGGCATAAGAGGGAATTTATTTGATGGCATCAAGCAAAGGGATATTAATCTTGACTTGTCTGAAAATCTCTAGAATATCATGAGAATTTGGGAGAGATTTTGGGGCAACCAACCTTGAAGGGAATGGTGCCTACGGGCTTATAAATGTGTTCCGGTTTTTGTGGGGCTAAGTTAGATCCATCTTCATCCTCAGAATTTACCGGATCATTAGGCTCATCGGCCTTCACCGGAATAGTTTTGTCAATTTATTTTCCACTTCTAAGGTGGTGATGGATTTGGCTTGCTCCATGTTTTGGTTGGAAGGATTAGGGTGCTTACTTCATGTCCTTGCTTTGGATTGGGCTGAGGTTGGGCCGGAAAGGTCCCTTCCCTAGCATTCAAGCGTCCCTTAATCTCATCAACCGAGACTTTAAGCTCTTGGAACAATTGCTGATTTGTTTGATTGATTTGCGTTTGCCCTTGTATAAACGCCTTCAAGGTATCCTCCATTGAGAATTGAGGTGGGGCCATATTTTGCATGGGTCCTCTTTGAAAGTTGGTAGGATTGCCCGTAGGAGCATTCTTCCAACTAAAATTTGGGTGGTTCTTCCAACTCTCATTGTACGTATTACCTACCGGTCCATTGAAAGGCCGTTGATAACCATATGTGGCATTGGCGTGTTCATGTAATACCTCTTGAAATGCAGGAATTGTGGGACAATCTTGCGTAGCATGTAAATCGGTGAGGCAAATCCCACATATGGTTTCAACAGCTTCATTGGACTTGGGAACTCCACTTTTACTAAGTTCCATGGCCTCAACCTTCCTTGTGAGGTTGGCTATCCTTGCATTCACATCGTCTTCCTCCTTAAGGACATAGATCCCTCCTTTCTCTTGAGTGGGTTTGGAGTTATTAGGTTTATCCGATGTATCCCAAGATTGGGCATTTTCAGCCAACATGTCCAAGTAACTCCAAGCCTCATCTGGATTTTTACTCATAAACTCGCCATTGCACATCATCTCCACAAATTGGCGCATATTGGAACTTAATCCATCATTGAAAAAATTTATAATTCGCCAACTCTCATAGCCATGAGTGGGCAAGCAAGCAGGAGATCTTTAAATCTTTTCCAACATTGAAAGAAAGATTCACCTTCTTTAGCCGAGAAATTCATTATGGCCCTTCGAAGGGTGTTCGTTTTATGAGCCGGGAAGAACTTTTTCAAGAATTCCTGGTTCATCTCAACCCATGACCCAATCGAATGTGGTCTGAGAGAGTGAAGCCAATCTTTGGCTCTTTCTTTCAAAGTGAAGGGAAAAAGTTTAAGTCTGATAGTATCCTCGGAAACATTGGTGTAATGCAAGGTGGCCAACACTTCTTCGAATTCTTTCAAGTGTAAGTATGGGCGGTCAGAGTCTAGCCCATGGAATTTTGGTAAGAGTTGAATTACACCCGGTTTTATATCAAAGTTTCCACCGTTTGCTGGTAGAACCACGTAAGAGGGTGTAATTGCTCGGGCAGGTTATAGGTAGTCCCGTAGTGATCTCATTGGAGGAACATTATGTACCTCATTCTCTCCTACTCCTTCCTGATTTACGTTTGTAGTTGGAGTAGGGGGGGGAGGATTCCTTAAAGGTGTTTGTTCCATACTCCCCAAACTTTCACAATGCTCTTGGTAATTTCGGACTCGTCTATGAACTGACAATGGTCCAACTAAACCACCTTCAGATTGGAGACGATTCGAATGGTTACGTTCCCAACGGGACATAAACCACTCAACCAAAAACTAAAACTAATCCTAAATCCTAGAAAACTGAAATCTGAAATTAATCTGAACAAATTCTCACTAAGTTAGAAAGGTATCACCTGATGCGCTTGAACTAGAGAAGAATTCCTACAAAACAGAAAAATTTGTTAGTTCTAAGAATATCAGAAAAAAAAACCAATATACTTCTACTTCTACAGCCACTGAACTATTTGAAAACCGTTATCTAAATCCCCGGCAACGACGCCAAAAAAACTTGTTCGCTCGCCTCAAGTGTAAGGCTGCGATGTAGTAATAAAACTCGGTAAGACCGAGGTCGATCCACAGGGAAATAGAAACAATTTCAAACTACTCCAACAACTCAATTTTGCAAGAATATCAGATTCAATTTAGTAATTAACTAAAACAGTAACTTTAATAAAAAATCAGTAATTTAAAGTACTAAGGCATTCAAGGATCCACTTGTAGCAATCCCATGTCAATTCAATCAACCCAAGTAGAGAACACAACTAGATTTGAAGTCCTATCTCTCCTCTAGTTGGAAAATAAAGCATTCACACACATTCAATCCAAATCAAGTTGAACTTCCAAGTTCTAGTCCATTCAATCAATATAGAATTCAAAACCATAGCCTTCGGAGTAACAGCCATGCCTATGGACTATGGCCTGCTCAAGGATTACTATGATTCGAATCTAAACAAACATTATATGATAATCTCAGAGAATTGCAAGGAATTCATGTCCGGAGTACATGAACTCTCATAAAACATCTCAAACTACCACTTTTGGAACTGAAATATGAGAAAAATCCAAACTTAAATTAAAATTACTTGAGTTAAACTGAATCCAACATAGAATTAGCTACAAGCTTCACCTCTCAGCCTTAGCTGAGCATAAAACTAGAAAAATCGGAAATAGGAGAGTTGCAGACACTCCACGACAGCTTCCCCTCCTTAGAACCACGTCCCTTAGCTTCTATGATGATGACCTAGGAAGAGCCCCTAGGTGTCCTTTTATAGTAAGAAAGCTCCCTTGCGTCGGAAACATCCAGAATCTGCGAAAGGTTACGCAGTGCGCAGCAATTTTCGGAGTCCCGATTTAGAAAGGACTCTGTTTACGCAGAGCCGACCGGTCTAGACCGGTCGGACTGGTCTTTTAAACAGTCCAGGGAGTACAGCCGACCGGTCAAGACCGGTCGGACTGACCTGCCCAGCAGTCCAGTGAGCCTAGCCGACCGGTCAAGACCGGTCGGACTAGTTTTCCCTTTGTCCAGTGCACATGGCCGACCGATCAAGACCGGTCAGCCTTTCTTCAATGTGATCAGCGTCCATGGCCGACCGGTCAAGACCGGTCTGTCCTCCTTCCCTTTGATTCTTCTTCGTTTCTTTTTCTCCTCTTTCTTCTTCTCTCTTTTCTCCTTGCGTTCTTCTTTCTTTGGTCCTCTTTCGTCCTTCATCTAATGGCTCTAAAGGCATTCTTTCAATCCCTAATTGAATGAAGTCCACTCTCATCTCCTATAATCACAAAACATGTGTTAGATGGGCCTTTAAATCATGAAAATCATGCAAACCATGTCATGTAATGCCAATGCAATGTATAAATTGGAGGTTCAACAGGTCACGACTTGTCGGACCTGTCTTGGAGTTAGTCTAGCGTGCATAGAAACGTCCTGCTTTGCTGGCCGACCAGTCAAGACCGGTCGGACCTTAGTGAATTTTTAGTCCAGGGAGTTTTAACAAGTCCACCGACCTGTTGGCCGACCGGTCAAGACCGGTTGGACCAACTGGTCCTTCCTTCAGTGCTTCCCAATGGTGTCCAGAGGTATGGCCGACCGGTCAGATGACCGGTCGGACTAGCCATTCTTCTACTTTTCCTTCTTTTCTTCATTCTCTTTTCTTCCTCTTTCTTCTTCCTTCATTTGTCCACCTTAGACCTTCACTCACAGGTTCTAAATGGACCCTTTTTAGTCTCCAATTGAGTGAAGTCTGCTCTCATCCCTACAATCACAAAACATGCGTTAGATAGGCCTTTTAAGCATGAAAACCATGCATATAATGCGATGTAATGGGCAATGCAATGTATAAATTGGAGGTTCAACAATATGCACTTTCACTGTCTAATCCATGAAATCTCGGGAGGAGTGGGATTACTCCCGGTTTCAAATCTAAGTTCCCTGCATTTTGTGGAAAAACTATGCATGAGGGAGTGCTCGCTTTTCCTAGTTGCAAGTAATCACGTAATGTTCTTGGTCGGGGAACATTCTCAACCACATTCTCTCCCGTTTCGGTTTGGTTTTGGCCCAGATTTTGATCGGCCATAGGATTGGGTTGATTTACAGCCATACTTTCAGACAAAATTGGAGAATTTTGATGTCTCCTAGCATGTGGTTCTCTGTCAATACCTTCTATTATTTCCCCTTCACTAATGAGTCGGTTATTAAAATCCCGAGCCCAATGTGGCATGCAAATCCTAAAAGTATGAAACAAGAAAGAAAGAAGAATTCTTCCTTCCTTTCTTTACTCTTCTCTAAGACCGAAGCACAAGGTGTCTTGCAATGGCTGAGCCAGAAGCAAGGATAGAGACCAATTTCTCCTGGTCAATAGGGGTTCAGAGAACTCCCCACCCACTCTTTGAATCTTTTGAGAAAAGTGCAGAAAAAGAAGAAAGAGGAGTAGAGGTGAGAAGATAAATCTCTGAGCACAAGGTGATCCAAGACGGCAGTGTCCACCAATAGGAATCAAGGCGGCACAAGGCCTACCTATCAGAGATCCAAAAAGGAGTCTCCAACCACTCTACAAGAGATGAATATAGTAAGAATGAATAGGAGAAGAAGAAGAGTAAGGTTAGAAAGATAGAACCTGATTTGAGAACTTACGATGCCTACTTCTTCTTCAACTTCCTAAAAATCCCTGCAAAAAAAAAAAAAACAAACAAACTAAGTTAGTACAAGAGTCCTAAAAAAAATCCTAAATAGATACTATTTTCAGAAATTTTGTGAAAAACCGTCAAAGTCCCCGGCAATGGCGCCAAAAACTTGTTCGCTTCCCCAAATGTAGGGTTGCGATGTAGTAATAATCTTGGTAAGACCGAGGTCAATCCACAGGGACTTATGTAGGAATCCACAAAACACTTCCAATAGTTTGCTAAAGAGCTAACAAACAGATTTGATGTAAATAGTAATGTTGAATTAAACTGAGGGTAATCAATTAGTAAAAAGCACTAAGGGTTCAAGGATCCACTTGTAGCAATCCTTGATGCTCAATTCGCTATGGTTTCTCACTTTCTCAACTAGAATCGAAATTAAGTTCTATCTAGTCGGATGATAGAGCGATGAAAACAATCATCCTGACATATGTATGATCCAAGTATATGATTCACTCAATGCAAGCTAGGACGAGCATACTCAATTACATAGGTCAGTCCCAATTTCAATAGGCTAAGATCACAATCATAACCATCATTAAATCCTGTCACAAGACAACACTAGATTATGATTTGAACTTGATTCAAATCACATACACAGTCTCACATACTTCAGAATTTCCAGAAAAATAGACTTTTGGTAAGAAGCTCCCACATGAAGATAATAAATCTAGAGCGTATTCCAATTCCTAGATCATACAGGTCTAGACTAGTTCACAACAATTAAGAACTCAAGCAATTCTTCCAAACATCCATGAGTCATCATAAGACTAAGAAAAACTACTTAGTACTTGAATTAAACTTCAAACCATTGTTCTTCAATATAAATCCAATCTTAAACCAAATCAAACGAATTGAAACATCTTAAATTCACTACAAGCTTCACCTCTTAGCCCTAGCTAAGAGGTTTAGCCGTTCATGATCCAAGGAAACATGAAAACAACTAAACAAAGCATAAAACTAGAAAGCAAATTAGGAGGAGTTGTAGAACTCCGAAATCAACTTTCGCCATCTCCCACTTTGCTCAATCCTCTCCAAGATGCCCTAGGAACGATCCCTAGGTGTCCTTTTATAGTGGGGAGGTTCTGCTGCGTCGGAATCATCTAGAAATTTCGTAAGGATACGCACTGCGCAGAGAAAATCGGAGCCAAAATTGGAAAGTACACTGTCTTCACATGGCCACCCGTCTAGACTGGTCAGACTGGGCTAGCCGACCAGTCACGACCGGTCGGACTGCTTATCCCATCAGTCCAGCGTGTACAAGGGGTTATCAGACCTGTTGGCCGACCGGTCAAGACCGGTCGGACCAACTGGTTTAATCGTCCAGAGAGTTCAGCAGGGTCATGGGGAGATGGCCAACCGGTCTAGACCAGTCGTGGCCCTCCTAGCCGACCGGTCACGACCGGTCTTGCCCTTTTCTTCTTCATTTCCTTCTTCTTTTCTTCTCTCTCTGCTTCCTTCTTTTTTCAGGCCACCTTGGGTCTTCATCCAAGGCCCTTAAAGAGATCTTTTTAGTCTTCAATTGGGCGGAGTCCCTCTCATTCCTACAATCATAAAATCATGCATTAGATTAGTCTTTAAATCATGAAAACCTTACATAATGAGTGATGAATTGGGGTTAGAATATGCACAATTAAGAGCTCAACATTGACCTGAAATGGGATCCCGTCTGCATCATCGATGAAGTATATTTCAATGGAGCCTATCGGGTAATAGATTGTAAAGGGCAGGGCATCAGTTCACTGGTGAACGACCAATTTTTTTAAAAATATTATACTTGACATAGGGTTATCGTCGTGGTTTGTAAACACCCCATTAGAGGAAAATTGTAATAAAGTAGATACCAAAAGAAATGATAACACACAATGATTAAATCAAAATACTAATCATCTATTTTGTGCTTGCACTGGTATCAGAAAAGTCGTTAAGACTCAGGACACGTCGAGTATGGCACCCTGCCCTTTTCAAGACCATCGAGAATTGGGATAAACCCTAAACCAAGACTCGGTCACATCTTTGTTCACATGAGCATAGGTTTGAGTCCTAACAGGGGGACATTCCTTTCCAAATGGCCCAATCTATTTGCATTCAAACTCAAATAAAATGGCAAGTAGGCTAAAGACACAACATAAATTCAGAGCTACAATAGTATACATATTGTTACAATATCCCTTACAATATGTCCCAAATTATAAATGAAGATTGTTATGATTCAACCATCTAAAGTTTTCAAACATTGTTCTAACAAGTTGACTGCAGATTCTTCAATCACCTTCTGTACTGTTTCAGCCTCAGCCAAAACTTGGGCAGGCTCAGGAATGTCCTAGAGAGACTGCTTCAGTTCTGTAACTTGGGCCCTCACAGCATTACATTTTGCTTCATGCTGGTCGATGGAAGACTGCAGACGTGCCTTCTGACTGCTAAACTTCGAAAGTTTGAGATAGACGACTGAATGTTCGACTTGTAACCGGGCCATCTCATTTTCAATCTCCTTGAGAAGTTCAGTAGCCTCTTGGCATCCAGTGTCAGCAGCCTGCCAATCTTTCCTTACTACAGCCACATCCGCCTCATGTAACTTGAGTTACAGAAGGAAGGACCACAAATGACCGCGCTTTTCCTTGATGGAAGGGTTAACCTTGAGGTGCCTTGTTTCATTTACTCGAGCCATCCCTTCTTTGAATTGAGCCACGTGACTGACTATCAAATAGATGTCAATCCCGAGCCACGTAGCGTTGAGTTCTAGTGTCTGCAGTGCTTCGTCCAAGATAGACCATTCATCCCCATTCTTTAATGAGTCAGTGATGTCGGACAGAAGGCTCTTTAAAAGATTCACTTTGGTCCTTGACAAGCCTCGGAGAGATAAAATGAATACCTCAGGCAAAATCGCAGGTACCAGGACACTAGCAGGAGCAGCCGCTGGCAAAGAAAATGATAAACATTAGCATACAGAAGAAAGAAAGGAAGTAAACAAAATAGTAAAAAATAGATAATATACCAGCAACTTTAGGAGCTTCATCGATCGGTGCACTGATTGAAGAAACAGGCATTGATGACGCTAGGACACATTCAGTTACAGTTTTCGTTGCTGGTTCAGGCAATTCAGGAGAAGAAAGTATGACGATCTCAAGGGCAGTGGCGACTTGAATTGATTCAACAACAGGAGGTGCTTTCGTGACAGGCTCCCGTGTACTAGCAACATCAGAAAGCATAGTTTTTTTAGAGGGAGGTGCTGCCCCTTCTGTAACAGTAGCAGGCCCTGCCTCAGCAGTAGGGCTAGGGTTGACTGCAGCCTCAGTGTTAGCAAGGTCAGCAAGGGGAGGATCTCCAACTTATACCCCACCATCAAGATCCATAGGGATGGGTTCGATATCTACTTTAGGAACAAATCTATCGTATATCGGCTCATTAACACCACCCTCCTCCGTAGGGCGATTTCCGCTCATGTGTGTTTGAGAGCTCATCTCCCCTTCCTCCCTTAGTCCACTAGCATCATTAGTCGGAACGCTACCGGCGATTTTGGAGAGTCGACTTCATACTTTTTTTGCCCTGTACAGCCTTCACATATCCTTGATCTTCTTTCCTCCATTGACGATGGGAACGCGATGGGCGGTCTTCACTCGAGGCCAAGACCGCTCAGGAGATGGTTCAGAATCACTATCTCATGGAAAAGAGCGTCTGGATAGGCTCGTTCGACTCACTGGACTCTGATCACAACCTCCCCGACCACCAGTCGATGGGGTCCCTGCTGCAACTCCTCCACCCTCACCATCACCCTCTCCACCCACTCTGATAATCTCATCACCACCATCATCCCCTCCATCGTTGCCGCCACCAACATCATCATTATTGTTGTCCCCGCCATCATCCCCACCAGCATCATCATCATCACCAACATCACCTGCCTCGTCATCATCATCATCACCAACATCACCTGCCTCGTCATCATCATCAACACCAATATCGTAAATTTCTCTTTACCCCTCTATCATGGGACCGACAAGTGGGGAATCCGGATTCCCTTGCAGTGTGACCCTCTGTCCATAAGCAATCCACCCTTCAAGCGTATGCTCGTGCTTTTCATGATCTATTATCACATTCAGAGAGGTTATAAATTTCTACACGCCCGAAGTGGCCAATTGATGAAGTGGCTCTGACACATAGCCCAAGCCGTCAGCAGGAGTAGGGTCGACGATCGGAGGAAAGACGAAGACAAGATCAGCTATGTGCCGATTGTTTCAGACTAAGGAATATTGGTGAGCCCACCACCTCATTCATCCATACGTAGCGCCGGGAGTATACTCTGTGCCCGGAACAATGAAGGAGCAACCTGATCTGGTGAGCAAGAGTTGCCGCCATATCTCTTTCCAGTGTATCGGCCCTATACCATAAGCTCGTTGTTCTCGTGTCATGGGTTCAAGAGTTTTCGGTACCCCTTGGTCATAACCAAATTGACGGGCGAATCTATTTGGGTAGTACGGCTCTCTCCAAAACTCAGCACCCTTCCTCAAAGGCAGTGAGCCTGGGCGGATTGATATAAAAAAGCAACGCCCGTAGGAGCCAAGGCTCTCATCATCATCCAGCAAAACCAGGTATTCACTGTTGGTACCCGAGAAAAGGAAGAAGTCGATGTCATCATGGCAAGTGTTCGCTTCCCCAAGTGTAGGGTTGTGATGTAGTAATAATCTCGGTAAGATCGAGGTCGATCCATAGGGACTTGTGTAGGAATTCACAAAATACTTCCAACGATTTCTACTTAAGAACTAATTAAACAGGATTTAGTAATTTGTTAAAGATAGTAACTTTGATCTAAACTGAAGGTAAACAATTAATAAAAAGGCACTAGGGGTTCAAGGATCCACTTGTAGCAATATTGATGCTCAATTCCGTGTGGTTTCTTACTTTCTCAACTAGAATCGAAATTAAGTCCTATCTAGCCGAATGATAGAGCAGTTAAACTAAACAATCTGTCATATGCATGACTCATGTACATGATTCTCTCAATTCAAGCTAGGACTTGAGCACACTCAATTGCATAGGTCAGTCCCAATTCCAATAGGTTAAGATCACAATCATAATCATCATTAAACTCTGTCACTAAGCATAATTAGATCATGATTTGAACTTGATCCAAATCACATACACAGTCTCACATACTTCAGAATTTTTCAGAAAAATACACTTTTGGTATGAAGCTCCCACATGAAGATCATAGATCTAGAGCATATTGAATCCAATTCCTCGGATCGTACATGTCTAGACTAGCTCAAAACACTTAAGAACTCAAGCAATTCTTCCAAACATCCATGAGCCATCATAAGATTAAGAAAAACTACTTAGAACTTTATTTAAACTTCAAACCATTGTTCTTCACTAATAATCCAACTTAAAACCAAATCAAACAAATTGAAACATCTTAGATTCACTACAAGCTTCACCTCTTAGCCCTAGCTAAGAGGTTTAGCCATTCATGATCCAAGGAAACATGAAAACAACTAAACAAAGCATAAAACTAGAAAAACAAACTAGGAGGAGTTATAGAACTCCGAATCCGACTTCTGCCGTCTCCCACCATGCCCAATCACTTCTAGGATGCCTTAGGAAGAAGCCCTAGGTCCCCTTGCAGCCCCCTTCTGTTGAGTGTTCGAACCGGTTGCACGACCGATCTTGGCTGCTTTTTCCTGCCTTCTTCCCTTACTTCTTTCTCCCATCCTTCGACGCTTGATCTTGTGATCTTTAATGCTTGTAAATAGCGTCTTCAAGCCTTCTATTGATGAATCTTCTCTCTCATTCCTATAACCACAAAACCATGCATTAGTTAGGTCTTTAATCATGAATTTCAAGCATAGTTAGTGATAAAATGGGGTTAGAATATGCACATTTAAGAGCTCAACACACCCCCCAACCAGCATTTTGCTAGTCCTGAGCAAAACATGCGTGAAACAAATTTCATTCTTCAAAACTCAACTCTCCTTTAGAAACCATGTTTCTATATACTTCATGATATACGAGTGCAAGAATCAGGAAAACTTAGTGATAGAAGTTGAGACTTTAACCTTCTCATAACATAACAAGTGTTTATATGAAATTCTCGCTGATTGATTGATAAATAGAAGAATCCAAACAATTTATCCTAGGGTGCTCAATGAATGCTCATCTCACGGATTTTCAGGGTTACCTTCCTTGTGAATTGATTAAGGTATGGATTCAACGGTGTATAGATTAACAACAAGCCTAGACAGGAATTTGCCTTACTGTCCTTCCGACGGCTTTCACACTACGTCGCATTTCCGGCTTTGGTTACGAGTAGACCATCCCCCGGTTGGTAATAGGTAGCCCTTTTCAGAATTTTTCACCATGTTTTCCATCATTCCCCATTTTCATCTTTCCTTTCCGTTATCTTTTTCATTAGATAGGATTTTTAGAAATCTATATCTTTCGTTATTTTCCCATGGACAAGGGTGGACAAAATACCCCGGCTTAGTTTCTCAACACCTCAAATCCAAACTTAACCAATTCACAATTCTACATAATCCTTTCAAAGCGTGAGAATCGTGTAATGTGGACTAGGTGTAAAAGTGTTTAAAAGTTCTATCAATCATAAAAATAGGAGAATTCACATATAAAACAAGTATCTTAGAGATTGCGCAAGGTAATCAATTTCACTCACTTTGCTTTTCCTCTTTCTTATACTCACACCATCCCAAATGCATAGAAACAAAGTTTTCCAATGGAGTTTTGAATTTTTGAAAAATTGAACAAGTTCCTACATAATTGCTCGAGATGTTGCAAAACACTGGATTCATCCTAGTGATCCTACACCCCCAACCAAATCTTGCATTGTCCTCAATGTAAAAGATATGCAATGAGCAAAACATAAGAGTAATTCGAAAATAAAGGGAAGTGAGCAATGATAGTACCTGAGAGAAGGAAAAGTGAAATTCTACCTCCTTCTAACAAAGCTATGAAAAGTAAACAAAAGCAACAAAATCATAATCCTAACTACTCTATACCTCCATCAGACTAGGAGATCAACCATCCTGATACACAAGATTAGTCAGAGGTATGGACATACCTTCTGAAGGAAACTTCTCAAAAAACGACTTTAATCGCTGACCATTTGCCTTAAAGGTGTTGCCGTTTCTTGGATTCAACAACTCAACGGTCCATATGGGTAGACAGTTTGTACAATGTAGGGACCGGTTCATCGAGATCGCAATTTCCCCAGAAATAAGTGTAAACGAGAATTATACATTAGGACTTTTTGATTAATCGTGAAAGTCTTATGAAGAATGTTCTTATCATGGAATACCTTCGTCTTGTCCTTGTAAATTCTCGCATTCTCATATGCTTCGTTCCGGAGTTCCGCAAGTTCATTTAATTGAAGTTTGTGCAACGAGCTTGCCTTGTCAGAATCAAAATTCATCTTCTTTATTGCCCAATAAGCCCTATGTTCAAACTCCACGGGCAAGTGATAAGCTTTCCCATAGACAAGTCTATAGGGATACATTCTAATAGGGGTCTTAAAAGCGGTACGGTAAGCCCAAAGTGCATCGGTAAATCGAAGCGACCAATCCTTACGATCGGGGTTCACCGTTTTCTCCAAAATATGTTTAATCTCCCTATTGGATATCTCAGCTTGTCCACTCGTTTGTGGGTGATAGGGAGTGCTCACTGTTAACGTCAGTTTTTGTAACGAGATCCTCCGGCTTTTCTCCTTCGCTCCAGGAGGGATTTTCACCACCAGACCTGAAACAAGACAGCGAAAAAGGGTGGCTGGGGACCAGCCGTTAGCCCTCCGACGCTTAAGTTAGGCCACAGAAGAGAAGCCAAGCCAAACGGGACCAAGATTGAATGATGAGTACGTACCTTCTCTTCAATGGAGCCGTCCCCTTATATAGATAACAAACAATCCAGTCTGTTATGTAAGATGTTGAAATCCCGTTGATGTCGCGTACGATACTGAGAATCCTCTGATTTCGTGGGATAAGATCCTATCTTTTTAGTCAGATCCAACCCAATGATTTATTCCAACAATCACGCCCCTAGATGGCAATCCCTTGAAATCCGGCTGGATCCGGACGGAAGCCGTAGCTAGGAGTCATGACCTCCGAAAAGGAAGGAGACGCCCGTAGCCGGGAGTCAGGACCTCCGAAAAGGAAGGAGACGCCCGTAGTAAAGCTGCTCGCAGATTAAAATGTGGTCGCGAGTCCAAGTACATATTTTGGGTGTAATATCTTTCAACGACTTGCGAGAAGGTCTGCTCGCGAATCTAGTTTTCCGTATTTGACCATCCATGACTCCTAACCAGATGATCTCGAGAGTCGAATGGGCGTCCTGCAATTGTCCAATATTCGACTCTCGATCAGATGATCTCGAGAGTCGAATGGGCGTCCTGCACTTGTCCAATATTCGACTCTCGATCAGATGATCTCGAGAGTCGAATGGGCGTCCTGCACTTGTCCAATATTCGACTCTCGATCAGATGATCTCGAGAGTCGAATGGGCGTCCTGCACTTGTCCAATATTCGACTCTCGATCAGATGATCTCGAGAGTCGAATGGTCATTTCCATGTGAAATCTTATCTCCACCATTTTGCCTATAACAGATGCCCCCGAAGTCCTTGCTGCCAAGAATCCTCAAGGGAAGGACTTACTTGCTGTCATGCGCAGCTGCCTCTTGCTTTCACCGAGACACCGTACATGATTAGGCTGGAATTAATGAGCGCCAGCCTTTCCGCAGTCAGGAAATGAAGAGGCGCTTGCCACGTGTCCGAGTATTTAATGGGCGTGCCTGCTTGAGTGCTGTGCCGAACGAAAGATCGCCACGTGCTACCATATACGGCGGAATGATTGCCTATAAATATACGGAGTCCACCATATCTTCTGATTTTCACAGAAATTTCAGAATCCTCTTTTGCTTTTCCCATCATCTTCCTCCGGAGCTCCTTGGTGTCTTCCTCGATCCCCTTTGGTGCTCTTTCTTTCCTTTTCCAATATTCTATTTCTTCTTTCCCTCTCTTTTTTTTTTTTTGAATATCCCATGGCTTCTGAGGAGAGTACCGTTCCTTTAGGAGATGCTACCCCGGAATCCTCCGCTTCTAGTAGCGCAAGGGTTCCGGCAGGTCAGTATACAGCGGCCGGATATCCCTCCATTCTGTCGGAGAACCGGCTGCTGGAGTTACGGGAGAGATTTTCGATCCCTGACTCAGTCGATCTCCGGTTACCCAGAGACGGAGAGACGCCAGACTCCCCTCCCCCAGGATGTGTGGCCTTCTATGAGTATCAACTCATTCTGGGGGTTCGCCTTCCCCTCCATCCTTTCATCCGGGATGTGCTTCGGTGGTATAAAATTGCCCCCGGGCAACTTATTGTGAATGGATGGAGGGTGGTCCTAAGCTCATTCGTCCTTTGGGCTCAGGCCGGGAACGGGGAGCTTACAGCTGATGAGTTCCTCCGCATGTTCCGCTTGAAGAAGGCACCCTCCAGCGAAGGCTGGTACTATCTATGTTATTGGCACCGGGATAACTTTGTGCTGGGGAAGCCCACATCGAATTATCCCGGCTGGAGGAAGCGTTGGTTTTACGCATCGGGAAATTGGGAATTTGCTTCTTCCAGGGGCCCAAGAGTAAATCGTTTTTTCTGTGAAGGTAGGCGGTCCCGCATTGTGATCCGTTTCTCCAATAAAAGGTTTTTAGGTTCTCCCCATCTGACCCATGTTTGTGCTCGCAGGTATCCCAGCCTCGAGAAAACCGAGCTTGAAAGGGGGGATCAACGAAAAAATCGTAAAGGTGTACAAGGTGCCTATTGGTGATAGGCACGTCGAGACTTGCTTGTCTCCATCTCGCCTTGCAGCAGCGGGCTTAATACCTGTAAGAGAAGTCGAGATGACGCAAGTTGGAGAAAAAAGAGGTTTGCTGCCCCGGCTGAAGGGCACGAGCTCTAAGAGGCAGAAGAAGACATCTGCTGGTCCATCTCACCCATCCACCGAGAAGGGTAGCGATCAGCCTGCTCCTCTCGCGAGCAGAGTGGGGGAGGCTCCAGCTGAGGAGGCTCATGAGCGCATGGAGCCTCGAGAGATGGCTCCTGCCCGCGAGCTGGTTCCTGCTACCGAGCAGGGACCTGCTCGCGAGGCGACGGCTCCTCCTCGCGAGTCGTCTGGGCTGATCGTCGCCCAACCTTCCGGTGGTGGAACGTATTCCGTTCCTCGCCATCTCCACCCCATCTGTAAATTTTTATTCGAGAATGTCCCACCTCAATCCTTCGGCTCTCTTCCCGAGCCAGGCCCCGAGAGCCTCTTCCTTGAGGCAGGGATGAGGATGGCTCAGGTAGAACCTCCTAACCCAAAAACTTTATTATTTTGGGGTTTTTAAGTATTTCTTCTCATCCATCTTCTTGTTTGCAGGGACTAGACCTCATATTGCGGACGAAGCGAGACATCGTCGCCGCTCGCCGCGTAATAGACGAGGCCGATGAAAAAAGGATTGCTTTGGAGAAGGCGGTCCTGGGGCGAGATCAACTCCTCAAATCCCGTGAGGCTGTGATTTCCAAGAAAGATGAGGAGATAAAAATCCTCATAGAGAAAGTCCAGGTGTTGACCGAAAGGTACCAAACTCTGGATAATAAGTTCGCGAAACTCGCCGACTTGAAGGAGAAGGCAGAGAGAGAGAAGGAGATCTTTCGCCAAGACAAGATTTCCCTGGAGGAGCGACTTGCGGAGGCTAGGTCGCAGCTCAAGGAGGCCTACGACAACCTAACCAAGGAGCGCAACGCTCTCGCGCAGCTTAAGGACGACTCGATCCACTGGGACGAGGAGAGAGTCGCCCTTGCGAAAATGCTCTCGGAAGAAGGGCCTCGGGCAATTTCCGAGTTCCGTTCTTCGCAGCAATATGACGACGAAAGGTACGAGTCGTATGATGCTGGTCGCGACTTTGCACTAAGAGTAGTGCAACGAATGATCCCATCCTTTGATATGGGGGAGTTCGGTCGAGTCGCGACCACCATTGCTGCCGAAGAGCAGGCTGCTGCTGAGAACGAGGTGACTGAAGCCACTCAGGTTGACGGAGCTCCAGAAATGGGCCCTGAAATCGAGAACGCAGCTCCTCCAAGGGATTGATTTTCTTTGTTTTCTTCTCTTGTATTCGTGAATGGACATTGTAAACATTTATCATTAATGAAAAAAGATATTTTTGGAAGTATTGTCCTCGTTGCCTTTTCCTTTTCACGCAATGAATGCCTTCTCGTTTTTGCTTACTTTCTTTTCCTTGTACTGAATGCCTTGTTGCAACGAGAATGTGCCCAATCTGGGGGCAAGTTGGCTTCATATTGAGTCATCAGTTAATGCGACCCCTTAATCCGAGCACGAGTTGCACTGCTAGCATTTTAAGGTGTATGACGAATTGTGGTGCTCGCGATTAAGGTGTATGGCTAATTCGGGCTCGAGCTACGGTGCTCGCATTCCGGAGTGTGATCCTTCCTTGCACCAGTCGTGAGCAACTAACTCATGAAAATGAATTAGACTCAATCCGGGGGTCGTACGACCATGTCCGCGTTGAGATAGACTGATCTATCAATTGAGATTTTAGTTCTACCAAGGGCAGAAGGTTGGTCAAGAGATGGTATTCATTCTCTTCGAGGCTGTTCAGGTCCATGCAAATGGAAAAGCAACCAACCAGTAATGATTTCAGTCCTACCAAAGGTAGGTAATTGGCCAAGATGTGTAAACACTCTTCAGGGCTATTCAGGTCCATATAAATGGAGTAGCGGCCAAAAGATATCTTTCACTTTATTCATAAAATGCTATAATAAACTACATCGAATCTAAGGGTAGTATCGTAGCAAGTGCTCCACGTGCCAAGGGCGACGTACAGGCTTCCCTTGCATGTCTTCTAGATAATAAGTACCGGGTCGCACAACCCTAATAACCCGATATGGGCCTTCCCAATTCGGATCCAACGAACGAACAGGAACTCCCAAATTTCGCCTTAGAACCAAATCTCCGAACTGGAAGGATCTATGTCGAACCTTTGCATTCCGATAACGAGCAATACGTTGTTGATATGCTGCCACTCGTACTTGGGAAGCATTTCTTCGCTCTTCCAAGAGATCGAGGTGAAGTCGGATATTTTCCTGATTGCTTGCGAGATCATACTGTTCGATCCGATATGAGGGCACTTGGATTTCCACTGGCACCACTGCGTCAACACCAAATGATAAGGAGAAAGGAGTTTCACCTGTCGATGTACAAGCTGTGGTTCTATAGGCCCATAGCACTTCTGGCAGAAGTTCTGGCCACACCCCTTTACATTCACTTAGCTTGGTCTTTAAATGATGCTTTATAATTTTATTCACTGCCTCGACCTGCCCATTCGCCTGTGGATGATATGGAGAAGTGCGGAGATTACGTATTTTCCATTTGTCGCAAAATTCATCAAAGGCTGCGTTGTCGAACTGCGTTCCGTTATCGGTAATTATGGTATGAGGAAGTCCGAAGCGACATATAATATTTCTCCACATAAACTTAGTAGTTTGTTTTTCAGTAATTTTGGCTAATGGTTCTGCCTCGGCCCATTTGGTGAAATAATCAACCGCCACGATCGCGAACCTATTCTGTCCCTTTCCCATAGGTAAGGGACCGATGATATCGATCCCCCACTGAGCAAAAGGCCAAGGGCTGTCGACTGGGGTCATCCGCTCAGACGGTACGCGAGGTATAGGTTGATATCGTTGACACTTGTCGCATTTTTTAGAAAATTCTATGGCGTCTGCTTTCATAGTAGGCCAATAATATCCTTGCCTCATCGCTTTATATGCTAGAGATCGCCCCCGGGGATGATTACCACATGCCCCCTGGTGTACTTCATCTAGAACACGATGTGCTTCTTCTGGATGAAGACACCTCAAATAAGGCAAGGAGAAGCTTTTCCGCAACAAGATTCCTTCTTGTATGGTGTATCTGGCAGCTCGAAGCTGAATTTGTCTTGCAGCTTTCTTGTCTTCTGGTAGGTATCCATCTCTAAGATAAAGGATGATAGGATCCATCCAGCATGGAGACGATTGTAACGATATAACTTGCTCGGGAGTCACTTGGTCGATACTCGAGTGTTGACGGTGCTCGATGGGGATCGAATGTGATAGTTCTGATTCTGGTGCAGAAGCGAGTTTTGCCAAGGAATCGGCCAGTTGATTCTGCTCGCGAGGGATATGGAATATTTTGTAAGTCTTCAGTTTGGCGAGCAGGATGAGAACACGAGACTTGTATAAGGCCATTCTTTCTTCTTTGGTTTCGAATTCGCCAAGAACTTGGTTGACAATGAGCTGGGAATCGCTATGAATTATCAAATTCTGGACTGCGAGGACAACGGCTAGCTCGAGGCCGACAATAAGGGCCTCATATTCTGCTTCATTATTGGAGACGCGTGATTCAAAACGCAGAGCGTATTGAAAATGCGACCCGTCTGGAGCCACTAAAATCAGGCCCGCTCCACTGCCGCTGGCCCGTGACGACCCGTCTACAAAGAGTGACCAAGAAGGTTGTTCGCTGGTCATACCACTGTCTTCAGAATATGTAAATTCGGCGATGAAGTCAGCCACGGCCTGGCCTTTGACTGCGGTCCTAGGACAGAATGAAATATCATGCTCGCTGATCTCGACCGCCCATTTAGTTAAACGCCCGGAAGCCTCAGGCTTTTGAAGGACTTGACGTAGTGGATGATTTGTTGGTACTAAAATGGCATGGGCTTGAAAGTATGGTCGCAATTTTCGAACTGCCGTGATTAAGGCTAGGGCCAATTTCTCCAAATCAGAATACCTAGTTTCTGCATCAACCATTGCTCGACTGATATAATAAACGGGCCTTTGTACCCCGGAATCTTCTCTTATTAAAGCGGCACTAACGGCCGTAGAAGACACAGATAAATAAAGAATGAGTTGCTCATGCGCCATAGGCTTAGATAAAATGGGGGGAGCACTCATATATTGCTTCAGTTGTTGAAAAGCTTCTTCACATTGAGGTGTCCACCTCCAATCAGACTTGGCCGTTGCACGGAGGAGTTTGAAAAAGGGCAGGCACTTGTCGGATGCTCGCGAGATGAACCTGTTCAATGATGCGATGCGACCAGCTAGACGCTGAACGTCCTTCAGAGTCACTGGGGATTTCATCTCTATCAATGCTTTAATCTTTTCTGGATTCGCCTCAATTCCGCGTTGGCCAACCATGAATCCAAGAAATTTTCCTGCAGATACTCCAAACGCACATTTTTCTGGATTTAATTTCATCTGATACTTCCTCATCAGATCAAAGGCTTCTCGAAGATCTGGAATGTGGTCATCTTCATTGATGCTTTTCATGAGCATATCGTCGACATATACTTCCATGTTCCTACCGATTTGAGCAGCAAATATTTTGTTGACAAGACGCTGATAAGTGGCCCCTGCATTTTTGAGACCAAATGGCATTACCTGGTAGCAATATAGCCCTCGATCTGTGATGAAGGCAGTGTGTTGGCCATCAGGTGGATGCATCATAATCTGGTTGTAACCAGAGTAAGCATCCATAAAACTGAGGAGGGCGTGTCCAGCTGTTGAGTCGACCAGCTGGTCGATTCGTGGTGTCGGGAAGCTATCTTTGGGACATGCTTTGTTTAAGTCTGAATAATCGACGCACATCCTCCATTTGCCATTAGCTTTCCGGACGAGAACTACGTTGGCGACCCACTGTGGGTAGTCAACTTCTTTTATGAAATTTGCCGCGAGCAGCTTCTCAACTTCAGTTTTGATCGCCATCTTTCTGCAGTGAAGGCGCGTCGACGCTGATGTACTGGTTTGTGCTTTGGATCAATGTTGAGACGATGTACGACAACATTAGGATCGATGCCCGGCATATCTTTATGAGACCAAGCAAACACGTCCTGATATTCAGTGAGGAAACGAATCAAATCCTCGCGGTAGATACTATTTAAAGAGGAACCGATGTACACGATCTTAGACTGGTCGTCTTCGGTCAAGCGGATCGCCACTGTTTCCTCCCCTGGAATTCCTGATTTCAGAGCACTTTCCCTTGGATCCAACGCGGAGGTGAGAACGTTGGATGAACCTTGAACTATTGCCATGACCGGTGTCGCTTGAGCTTTCTTTCGATCTTGGAGGGCTATCTGGTAACAGGACCGTGCCTCCTGCTGACTTCCTCGCACGACCCCTATGCCATTTGGGGTCGGAAATTTAACGCATAAATATGAAGGGTGCAAGGCCGCTCCAACCTTAGTTAGTGACGGTCTCCCCAAGATGGCGTTATACGCTGATTTTCGATCCACGACGAGGAAGTTTACGAAGACGGTGGTCTTCGCTGGATTCTCCCCAAAGGTGACTGGGAGATCGATGCTTCCTTCTGGTGTCACCACTTCTCCTCCAAAGCCGACAAGAGGGGTCGATACTGGCTTGAGGAGGTTTCTGGCTAGTGCCATCTTGTCGAAAGCCTCCAAATACAGAATATCGGCCGAGCTACCTGTATCCACCATAATTCGATGAGTCAGATAATTTGATACCTTCAGTGTGACTACGATGGAATCTTCATGAGGGAAATGAATTCCCGCTGCATCTTCGAGGGTGAAAGAAATTGGGGGGTGGTTAGCTTTCGAAGAATTGGAAGTTTGTTCCAGCCAATAGATCTGCTGGGGTTCTTTGGACGCCTTCCGGGCGTATGCCTTTCTTGAAGCTTGAGAATCACCCCCGCAAGCTGGACCCCCGACGATAGTGCGAATTTCTCCTGTGGGCTCAGCATCTTCTTGGTCGGTTTGAGACGGTTCCTTTTGGCGAGATGAGGTCTTTGCCCTTTCTGGTGATCGATTTTTACGAGCAACATAATCCTGGAGATGGCCTTTTCGAATAAGTGCCTCGATATGGTCTCGTAGAGAGATACAGTCCTGGGTCCTATGCCCGTGATCTTTGTGGAAGTAACAGAACTTACTCTTATCTCTCTTCTCGGGATCGGATTTAATCTTTGCAGGCCACTTCACATATGGCTTGTGTTTTATCTCCATTAGAACCTTTTCAGGAGACCGATTAAGAGGAGTGTAATTATGATATTTACCAGAGTAAGGCTTCCTGGGAGAACGATCGCGCTGATCGCGATGGTATTTTTTATCTGTAGAAGTTCCTTCTGGCTTGCGTTTCTTACTTTGTACTCCATGGCGTGTCAATGCGACTTCTTCTGCATTGATATATTTCTGAGCTTTGGCTTGGAATTCCGCCATAGTTTTCGGCGGACTCTTATCTAAGGCAAACCTAAACTTCTCACTTGTTATTCCAGCAATGAGGGCTGTAAGACCCTTTTCTTCAGTGTAACCCTCAGTTTGAACGGCCTCGGCAGTGAACCGTACTGTGAACTCTTTTATTGTCTCTCCATGTTGCTGTTTTAGATTCATCAGATGGGAGGCTGGCTTTTTAATGCGAATACTTCCCATGAATTGAGAAAGGAATATCTCCGATAATTGGGAAAAGGAACTGATGGAAAGAGGCTTTAACCCCCGAAACCACGTACGAGCCGCTTCCTTCAACGTAAGGGGAAAAGCCCTACACATGATTTCTGAACCATGTCCCTCCAACTCCATGAGGGACCTATATGTTTCCAGATGTTCCAAAGGATCGCCAATGCCTGTATACGGAGCGATAACAGGCGTTCTATATTTTCTGGGCAACGGGGCTTCCATGACCTCGCTTGTGAAGGGAGATTCAGATTGATGTATTGCCGCCATGACAGCAGACGGCCGATTTGCCTGGTATCTCTGCTCCATGATATCAAAACGGTCTTGAATTCTTTTGAGATCTCCTTCCCATGGCAAGGTATAGCTAGACGTTTCGGCGGTGGAGCCTTGCGGTAGAGGTTGTCGAGACGAACTGGAATGTATAGAATGTGGAGACGGCACAGGGGGATGACCGCCGAGTGGTGGGACCTGTGGTTCATCCACAGAATGTCTGGAGGCAATTGGTATGGGCGGCGGTGGTAACCCTTCGGAGGGTTGTCTTTGCGGTTCAGGGAAGTGCTGATCAAGCCGATTTGACAGTGCCTGAACTCCAGCGTTTAAAGTTAGGAGAGTGTTCCCGAGGAATCGTAGGACATCATCCTGATTTCCAGAGGCCTCCAATAATGGATTTGTCGATGGCATATTTGGGGCTCCTTGAGGGATATCCGTCGGAACAGGTGGGAGGGCAGGTGCGGATTCCGTCTCACCGGGCGGAGGTGGTGCCTGCCTCGAAGTTGAAGGATGAACTGTCTTTTTAGGAGGCATCACCGAAGGATTTTGATTGGTGGTTAACACGATTGTTTTTGATAATCAAATCGCTTCCCACAGACGGCGCCAAACTGTTAACGTCAGTTTTTGTAACGAGATCCTCCGGCTTTTCTCCTTCGCTCCAGGAGGGATTTTCACCACCAGACCTGAAACAAGACAGCGAAAAAGGGTGGCTGGGGACCAGCCGTTAGCCCTCCGACGCTTAAGTTAGGCCACAGAAGAGAAGCCAAGCCAAACGGGACCAAGATTGAATGATGAGTACGTACCTTCTCTTCAATGGAGCCGTCCCCTTATATAGATAACAAACAATCCAGTCTGTTACGTAAGATGTTGAAATCCCGTTGATGTCGCGTACGATACTGAGAATCCTCTGATTTCGTGGGATAAGATCCTATCTTTTTAGTCAGATCCAACCCAATGATTTATTCCAACAATCACGCCCCTAGATGGCAATCCCTTGAAATCCGGCTGGATCCGGACGGAAGCCGTAGCTAGGAGTCATGACCTCCGAAAAGGAAGGAGACGCCCGTAGCCGGGAGTCAGGACCTCCGAAAAGGAAGGAGACGCCCGTAGTAAAGCTGCTCGCAGATTAAAATGTGGTCGCGAGTCCAAGTACATATTTTGGGTGTAATATCTTTCAACGACTTGCGAGAAGGTCTGCTCGCGAATCTAGTTTTCCGTATTTGACCATCCATGACTCCTGACCAGATGATCTCGAGAGTCGAATGGGCGTCCTGCAATTGTCCAATATTCGACTCTCGATCAGATGATCTCGAGAGTCGAATGGGCGTCCTGCACTTGTCCAATATTCGACTCTCGATCAGATGATCTCGAGAGTCGAATGGGCGTCCTGCACTTGTCCAATATTCGACTCTCGATCAGATGATCTCGAGAGTCGAATGGGCGTCCTGCACTTGTCCAATATTCGACTCTCGATCAGATGATCTCGAGAGTCGAATGGGCGTCCTGCACTTGTCCAATATTCGACTCTCGATCAGATGATCTCGAGAGTCGAATGGTCATTTCCACGTGAAATCTTATCTCCACCATTTTGCCTATAACACTCACTTTGTGATTTACGTCATATTTCTTCATTAAGGCTTCAAATGGGCGATTACAAAAGTGAGACCCTCCATCACTTATGATGACTCGAGGTGTTCTAAACTGGAAAAAAATATTCTCTTTTAAGAAACGAATGAATGTTTTATGGTCATTATTCCGGCATGGGATCGCCTCGACCCATTTGGATACATAGTCAACGGCAAGCAAGATGTGTACATTTCCAAAAGAAGATGGGAATGGACCAATGAAATCGATGCCCTAACAATAAAAAATTTCGATTAGTAAGATGGGATTGAGTGGCATCATATTTCTACAGGAGATTCCTCCCAATTTCTGACAAGGCTCACATGTTTGACAAAACTCATGGGTGTCCTTGAACATGGTGGGCCAATAAAACCTACATTGCAGAATTTTGGCTGTGGTCTTCTTAGCTGAAAAGTGGCCACCACACGCCTGAGAATGACAAAAGGAGATGATTCTGTGTTGCTCATCATCCGGCACACATCTCCTTATAATCTGATCGGGACAGTACTTGAATAAGTAAGGATCGTCCCGTAGGAATTTCCTCACCTCGTTGAAGAAATTATCTCTATCTTGCTTTTTCCAATGTGTAGGAATCATACCTGTAGCAAGATAGTTAGCAATGTCCGCATACCATGGCAATTGGGAGACTTTAAAAAGTTGTTCATCAGGAAACATGTCATTAATTGTGGTCGTCTCAAGGGAATCAGTGAGAACAAGTCAAGAGAGATGGTCAGCCACTACGTTTTCTACTCCTTTCTTATCACGTATTTCTATGTCAAATTCTTGGAGTAGGAGGATCCATCTTAACAAACATGGCTTAGAATCCTTCTTAGAGAAAAGGTACTTAAGCACGGCATGGTCCGTGAATATGATGATTTTGGATCCAATCAAGTAGGACCTAAACTTGTCCAAGGCAAAAACTACGGCTAAAAGTTCTTTTTCTGTAGTAGTGTAGTTTGCTTGGGCTGAGTTTAAGGTTCTACTTGCATAGTAGATAACACATGGCTTCTTCTCTTTTCTTTGGCCTAGCACAACCCTAATAGCATAGTCACTCGCATCGCACATAACTTCAAAAGGAAGGCTCCAATCAGGTGGTTGCATTATGGGAGCACATGTTAACATACCTTTGAGTTTGCTAAAGGCATTTTGACAATCTTCATTCCATTCGAATGAATTCTCCTTTTGAAGTAGGTTACATAAAGGACGAGAGAGTGAACTGAAGTCCTTTATGAACCATCTATAAAATCCGGCGTGTCCCAAAAAGGACCGCACATCTCGTATGCTCTTGGGTGGTGGAAGGTTAAAGATAAGATCGATTTTCGCTTTGTCCACCTTGATTCCGTTTTGTGAGACGATGTGACCAAGCACAATTCCCTTTTGAACCATGAAGTGATATTTCTCCCAATTCAACACAAGGTTCTTCTCTTCACATCTTTTCAACACAGATTTCAAGTGCATAAGGTACTCATCAAAGTTACAACCAAATACAGAGAAATCATCCATGAAGACTTCGAGAATTGTCCCCACCATGTCAGAAAAAATACTCAGCATACAACGCTGAAAAGTGGCAGGAGCATTACATAGTCCAAATGGCATCCTTCGATAGGCGAAAGTGCTGAATAGACATGTAAATGTTGTCTTCTCTTGGTCCTCTAGGGCGATCTCTGTTTGGTTGTACCTTAAATAGCCATTAAGGAAGCAAAAATGGGAATGACCCGCCAACCTTTCTAAGATTTGATCAATAAACGACAGGGGTAAGTGGTCTTTCCTCGTAACTGTGTTTAGCTTCCTGTAGTCAATGCACATTCTCCAATCGGTAGTGACTCTGGTTGGTACGAGTTCATTATTGGCATTGGCTGCGATGGTTATTCTGAATTTCTTAGGCACCACTTGAGTTGGGCTCACCCATTGACTATCGGATATTGGGTAAATGATACCCACATCCAATAATTTCACCACTTCGGCCTTAACCACATCCTTCATGTTTGGATTGTGTTGTCTTTGTGGTTGCGTAGATGTTGAACCTCCAATTTATACATTGCATTGCCCACTATATGACATGGTATGCATGATTTTCATGATTAAAAGGCCCATCCAATGCATGTTTTGTGATTGTAGGGATGAGAGCGGACTTAACCCAATTGGAGACCAAAAGACCATGTTTAGGAGCCTTTGATGAAGGCCCAAGGTGGACCAAAGAAAGAAGAAAGCAAAGAGAGAGGAAGGAGAGAAGAAAAGAAAGAAGAAAAAAGGCAAAACTGGGTCCGACCGGTCAAGACCGGTCGGATGCACTCCTTGGACATCTGCAAGGCAGGTCTAGACCGGTCATGACCAGTCGGCCAGCCCTGTCCGACCGGTCATGACCGGTCGGCCATGCAAGTTCAACTTCCAGATTCTAAAACAGCAAGGTATTCCCGTGTCTGATTTTCGGACCAGTTTTTTGGGCCCATTTTGATAATATTTGGAAATCCAATACATCCATGTCGAAGAGGATCTCGACGCCGAACTAACCCAAGTGGTTTCGTGTCGATCGGAGCTACGGATTGACCGTGGTGGCCAAAACAATACGAACTGTCCAGAAAGTTCCAGATTTCGCTGTTCAACTCTGGGCCGGTCCAGGTGACCCATCATTGATGATATGAAGAATCTACTTTGACCATATTTTAGACCACATTCATATATGAATAACCAAAAAAGTTTCAGATCAAAAGGATGTGTGGTTTGATCGTACCGGTTGAAGAAAGATGGACCATCTAGAAAGATCCAACTGGGCAGAGTTTATAAAAGGGCTGAGTGTTCTAATTTTCGGACCATATTCTGGGATTATTTTGGACAATCTAATCCGTCTATCATGTAGAGGATGAAGTTTTCTACCAATGTTCAAAATTTGAGATCAATCCGACATCTGTACACTCCGGAGCGTTGAAAGCAAGATGACTGGTTCTGAAGGTACCCGAAGTGCGCGATTTTGAGAGGCGGTCGGTGATATGATTGGTGGGCCTATTCAAAGAATAATATTAGAAATCTAAATCATCTATGAGGAAGATCACATTACAAGAAAGCTACAAATCAAATTTTAAGGCAATCAGACCATTGGTTAAGCCGTACCAAGCGAAACAAATTCTGCTATGTTGCTGTACTATTGCTGCACTATAAAAGGAGGTGCTCTCTTCTATTCCAAATCAAGCAAGGACGTGGGAAGCAAGGAGTTCAAGTCATAGGAGGCTTCCTAGCCTCCTTCAGCTAGTTTTTCTTCCTTTTCTTAGTTCTAGTTCTAGTTTTAATATGCTTTTCCTTAGCTAACCTCTTAGCTAGAGCTAGAGGTGAAATTTGTAGTTGGTTCCAATGCTTTAATTCTTTTATTTCAAGTACCATTTTCTTAATTTTGGATTTTGAAGTTCTAGTTTGAATAAAGTTTGGATTTTTAGATGAATTATGAGAGTTTGTGTGCTCCGGACATGAGTTCCTTGCAATTCTCTGAAATTACCATGATTGGGTTGTTTGAATTTGAATTATAGTAACCCTTGAGCATGCCATAGTCCATAGGCATGGCTGTTACTCCGAAGGCTACAAGTTCAAGTTCTATGTGCTCTATTAGAACTAGAAATCTGATTTCCAGATTTAAGTGGGACTATTTGTGCTTGAATGTTATATCTTCCAATTAGATGAGAGATAGGACTTTGATTCTAATTGTATTGTACTTGGATGAATGGATTGGCATTGGACTACTACAAGTGGATCCTTGATGCTCTAGTTCTTCTTATTTTCAGATTTTCCTATTTCATGTGAAAAACTACTTTCTTAAACTTCTTAGATTCTAGTTATTAGAGTACTTGGAATTGTTTACATCTTTCCCTGTGGATCGACCTCGGTCTTACCGAGATTTATTACTACATCGCAGCCTTACACTTGAGGCGAGCGAACAAGTTTTTGGCGCCGTTGCCGGGGAAAAGGTTAAATGGTTCTAATTGTTCTAGTAGCTATAGAGTAATCTTAGTTAGGTAGGATTTTCAGTTTTTATAGAAGTAGATTTTCTGATTTTTTTTTTAGATTACTAACAATTTTTTTATTTTATTTTGTAGGACATTGTTGCTGACATAGATCTCACTCTATTGGGTAACATCTCCCCATCTTTCTTCATTTTGTTCTTTTTCCTAGATTAGGGTAGTTTCCAATTCCTTAAAATTTCATCATGTATGATTGGACGAATGGTGCGTACAAGTACCTTTTGGAGGATGAGACGTCGGATTGGGGGACTTAAAATCTTTATGATTGGAACCATTATAAGCATAAGTATTTTTCTGAGATTCAATCAACCTCCACTACCTCCCCACGTAAGACAATGCGTGATTACATTAATGAAAACAATACACATATTGAGACACAACGTAAGACGATGGGGGAATACCGGAACGAAGCAAAATTGGATAACCATCCGGGAAAAACATTACGTGATTACCGGATTGAAAATAACATGAGTGTTCCACCGGTTATGGTAGGAGGTGTGCAACAACAAAAGGGACAGGTGAATAGTAGCCAACCGGTTAAGACAATGCGTGATTACTTGTATGGATATGCCTATCAACCATCATATAACTTTTCATCCTACAATGCGTACCGTCTTAATTGGGAAAACCATCATTCTCCTTGTTCAAGGGAGGAACCAACCATGGTTATTAACAATCACCCTAAAACGTCTTCCTCTTTTGATGATAAGTATACACAAATGCTTGAGGAAATATGGAATGAGTATGTGGATGAACAATTAAATCAAGCTTCCTCACCATCTTATGAAGACGTTGAGCCCGAAATTGGGGGCATCGAATTAATCTCCTCTAATGAGGATGATGGGGCTACCCAAGTCCCACCTTCTTCGGATTTAATGGATAGACTTTTAAAGGAGATTGATTTCGATGATCCCAATGTCATCATCAATTATGGTGAGTCCACTATCTCTTTTGGATGCTTTGAACTTAATGATGAAGAGATTTCAATGACGGTTGACGAACCCGAGGAATCCATAAAATTTGAAAGTGGTAGTGGGGTTGCTTACAATGAGGGTTTGGTGAATGGTTATGAATCTATGGTTTCTTTTTCCAATGGGCATAATGATTATGAGTCTCTACAGGATATGCATGCTAGAGAGATGGCCGAAGTCGATCTTTTTGAGTCCTTCCACCAACAACACATGCCAAATTCTATTGTGGTAGACCTCCCTTTGATTGAAAATTCTTTTCCTTTGGATGAGGTGGCACAATCTGAAATTTTAAAAGATCAACTAATGTTAGATGATACCCCTAAATCTGAAAATTTTTTCTTGGAAGACCTCCTCTCTATAGAGGAGGAATTCCTTACCATTGAAACAGAATTTCTTCAATCATTAAGGGAGGATGAGGACCCTTCATCCGACTATCTCGATTTCCTAGAGGAATGCTTGGCCCAATCTTATGATCTTGATGATGAGATGATTAAGGAGTTGGACATTTTGTTAGACATGGTGTCGGTGCTTGAAGAACACCATTCCACTATTTTACACTCTTTACCATTGTTTGTGGAAGCACCATATAATTCTGAAATTGTGGAGGAGACAACTCTAAATGAAGAATACACGATGAATGTCTCTCCACCATCATGGGTCCTTCGGCCCATTGAAAATTCTGATTGGGAGGACCCATTTTTAGTCAATCATAACCCAAATCAGAATTTGAGGAGATACCTTTTTGCTGCTCTTATCTCCTCCTATCATGCATGTGGTGTACATAAATATGGGACTTCAATGAAGACAAGCACCTATGTCTACTGTCGAGCAGGATTTTGGATGGTCCTCATGAGAAATTTATTGAAATTCATGAAGATCCTGCTCAAATTTGATCATGTAGTCGATCGGACTAATCAAAGGTAGGTACGTAGGTTAGGATTTATTTTTCTGCAATTAGGATTGAATAAGTCTCATCGAGACAATGGAAGATGCTAGAATTGATCAACTTGCCATCTCAAGTACTATCATTCTCACTCTCTTATATTTTACCATTGCTCTCATGTTCATGCTAATTGCATATCTTTTTACATTGAGGACAATGCAAGATTTGGTTAGGGGGTGAGATGAGATTCCTCATCTAGCATGTTGCAACATTTCGAGCCTCACATGCGCAAATTTTTTCGAATTTTCTAAAATTTCAAAACTCTTTTAGAAAACCTTATTTCCATGCATTCGAGATGATATGAGTATAAGAAGAGGAGATACAAAGTGTGTGATGTTGTAAGTCTTGAATTTCTCCCAACATAATGGTTTTATATGTTAGTTCCCCTATTGTTGTGATTGATAGAAAATTTGAACACCTTCACACCAAGTTCACATTACACGATTTTCATGAGTTGAAAGGTTTATGTGATTTGTGGATTAGCTAGACTTTGATATAAAGGTGTTGAGAAACCAAGCCGGGGTATTTTGTCCATCCTTGTCCATGGAAAAATAATGAAAGATATGGATTTTTAAAAATCCTATCTAATTTTAAAAGAAAAAGGAAAGAAAGGATGAAATCGGGAATGAAGGAAAAATGGTGGAAAATTTCGAAAAGGGCTACCTATTACCAACCGGGGGATGGTCGAACCGTAACCAAAGCCGGAAATGAGACGTAGTGTGAAAGCCGTCGGAAGGACGGTAAGGCAAATTCCTGTCATAGGCTTGTTGTTGCTCTGTGCACCTTAAAATCCATGGTTTACTTAATCTATGAAGAAGATAATCCCAGAAACTCATGAGATGAACTTTCACTATGTACACTAGGTTGAATTTGTTCGAGTTCTTCTATTTATCAATCAATCAGCGGGAATTTCATGTAGACACTTATTATGTTTTGAGAGTCCAAGATTTCAGCTTCTATCACCTAATTTTTCCAAATTTTATACGTGTACATCTTGGAATAGATAGAATCATGGTTTCTGAAGGAGAGTTGGGTTTGGAGGTTTGAAATTGTTTCACGCATGTTTTGCTCGAGACTAGCAAAAAGCTGGTTGGGGGGTGTATTGAACCTCCAATTTATACATTGCATTGCCCACTACATGACATGGTATGCATGATTTTCATGATTAAAAGGCCCATCTAGTGCATGTTTTGTGATTGTAGGGATGAGAGCGGACTTAACCCAATTGGAGACCAAAAGACCATGTGTAGGAGCCTTTGATGAAGGCCCAAGGTGGACCAAAGAAAGAAGAAAGCAAAGAGAGAGGAAGGAGAGAAGAAAAGAAGGAAGAAAAAAGGTAAAACTGGGTCCGACCGGTCAAGACCGGTTGGATGCACTCCCTGGACATCTGCAAGGCAGGTCTAGACCGGTCATGACCGGTCGGCCAGCCCTGTCCGACCGGTCATGACCGGTCGGCCATGCAAGTTCAACTTCCAGATTCTAAAACACCAAGGTATTCCCGTGTCTGATTTTCAGACCAGTTTTCTGGGCCCATTTTGATGATATTTGGAAATCCAATACATCCATGTCGAAGAGGATCTCGACGCCGAACTAACCCAAGTGGTTTCGTGTCGATCGGAGCTACGGATTGACCGTGGTGGCCAAAACAATACGAACTGTCCAGAAAGTTCCAGATTTCTCTGTTCAACTCTGGGACGGTCCAGGTGACCCATCATTGATGATATGAAGAATCTACTTTGACCATATTTTAGACCACATTCATATATGAATAACCACAAAAGTTTCAGATCAAAATGATGTGTGGTTTGATCGTACCGGTTGAAGAAAGATGGACCATCCAGAAAGATCCAACTGCGCAGAGTTTATAAAAGGGCTGAGTGTTCTAATTTTCGGACCATATTCTGGGATTTTTTTTTGACAATCTAATCCGTCTATCATGTAGAGGATGAAGTTTTCTACCAATGTTCAAAATTTGAGATCAATCCGACATCTGTACACTCCGGAGCGTTGAAAGCAAGATGACTGGTTCTGAAGGTACCCGAAGTGCGCGATTTTGAGAGGCGGTCAGTGATATGATTGGTGGGCCCATTCAAAGGATAATATTGGAAATCTAAATCATCTATGAGGAAGATCACATTACAAGGAAGCTACAAATCAAATTTGAAGGCAATCCGACCATTGGTTAAGCCGTACCAAGCGAAACAAATTCTGCTATGTTGCTGTACTATTGCTGCACTATAAAAGGAGGTGCTCTCTTCTATTCCAAATCAAGCAAGGACGTGGGAAGTAAGGAGTTCAAGTCATATGAGGCTTCCTAGCCTCCTCCAGCTAGTTTTTCTTCCTTTTCTTAGTTCTAGTTCTAGTTTTAATATGCTTTTCCTTAGCTAACCTCTTAGCTAGAGCTAGAGGTGAAATTTGTAGTTGGTTCCAATGCTTTAATTCTTTTATTTCAAGTACACTTTTCTTAATTTTGGATTTTGAAGTTCTAGTTTGAATAAAGTTTAGATTTTTAGATGAATTATGAGAGTTTGTGTACTCCGGACATGAGTTCCTTGCAATTCTCTGAAATTACCATGATTGGGTTGTTTGAATTTGAATTGTAGTAACCCTTGAGCATGCCATAGTCCATAGGCATGGCTGTTACTCCGAAGGCTACAAGTTCAAGTTCTATGTGTTCCATTAGAACTAGAAATCTGATTTCCAGATTTAAGTGGGACTATTTGTGCTTGAATGTTATATCTTCCAATTAGATGAGAGATAGGACTTTGATTCTAATTGTGTTGTACTTGGATGAATGGATTGGCATTGGACTACTACAAGTGGATCCTTGATGCTCTAGTTCTTCTTATTTTCAGATTTTCCTATTTCATGTGAAAAACAACTTTCTTAAACTTCTTAGATTCTAGTTATTAGAGTACTTGGAATTGCTTACCTCTTTCCCTGTGGATCGACCTCGGTCTTACCGAGATTTATTACTACATCGCAGCCTTACACTTGAGGCGAGCGAACAGTAGATGTCTTCGTATTCTCCTCAAGGTGTATGCGATGACTACAAATTAGTGGGTCTATGCCTTTGAGATCCGCGATCGACCATCCAATGGTGCTCTTATGCTCTATTAGAGTGGCTATTAGCCTACTCTCTTATTCCTCATCCAAGTGCGAAGAAATCACCACTGGATATGTCTCATCGCGACCTAAATATACGTATTTCAACTCACTTGGTAATGGTTTTAGGTTGAGTGTTGGTGCCTTGATATTGGATGGGAGGGGCTTGTTCTCGTTTAAGGGTAACGGTTCAAATAGTGCCCTCCATCTTTTGTTATCAAGTACCGGCATCACATCTAAAATGGCATCCATCTCTCGTATTGTGTCATCAATTATCTCATGAGAGTGGGCCACACATGCCTCCAAAAGGGTCAGAATATGATGTCAGGGGGAATGTATCTTCCACGAATGATTCAATCAAATTTATCTCGTGGATCTCATCATCAACTTCCCATGGTTATTTACATAAATCAAATATATTCAGCTTAAGTGTCATATTTCCAAAGAACATTTGTACAAGCCCGTTTCTACAATTGATAATCGTATTTAAAGTCGCTAGAAAAGGGCAGCCAAGTATGACGGGAATTTGAGCACCGGTACCTATCACGGGATGTGTATCCAAGACAATAAAGTCTACTGGGTAGTAGAATATATCCACTTGGACTAAGACATCCTCAATCACTCCTCTCGGTATACGTATAGATCTATCAGCAAGTTAGAGTGTGGTTTTGGTGGGTTTCAATTCACCTAACCCAAGTTGTTCATAAACCGAGTATGGAATGAGGTTAACACTTGCCCCTAAATCCAGTAAAGCTTGTTTAATCCGGTAGTCTCCAATGATGCATGAGTGGTTGGACTACCCAGATCCTTGTATTTTTGGGGAACCTCTTGTTTGATAATAGCACTCAAATTCTCAGTCAAAAGTACTTTGTTGTGAACATTGTGTTTCCTTTTGACCGTACACAGTTCCTTTAGAAATTTGGCATAGGATGGTATTTGCTTTATGGCATCCAACAACAGGATATTGATCTTCACTTGCTTAAAAACCTCTAAAATTTTCAAGTTTTTGTCTAAGGGTTTGGGTGAAATCAACCTTTGGGGAAACGGGGCAACCGGCTTGTATTGGCTTGCCGGTTCTATCTATTGTGAAGTGTTGTTCGGGCTATCATCCTCTTTGGGATTTTTCGGATCCTTAGGCTTTGGGGCCTTCACCGGATTAGATTTATCAATTATTTTCCCACTTCTCAAAGTGGTGTTAGCTTGAACATGCTCCGTATGTTGGGAGGATGAGCTTGCGTCTTGTATCTCAAATTGGGTTCTTCGGTTAGGAAGCGGTTGGGCAGGAAGTGTGCCTTTCTCCCTAACACTGAGGTGAGATTCAACTCTAGCCATTGAGGTTTTCAAGTCATTGATGGCTTGAGTTGAATTTTGATTAAATTTCAATTGCTCTTACATGAACCCATCAATTTTCAGAGAATTAGTCTTATTATATTCAGCTTGAACCGATACGAATGCACCCAACATCTCCTCTAGCGTAGCTTTTGGTGTAATGACTAGGGATGGACCTAGTAAAGGTTGAGCTTGAGGGGTATTGTTTGCATTCGCAGTGGGTCCACTCCTCCAACTGAAGTTGGGATGGTTCTTCCAACTAGAATTATACGTGTTTGAGTTAGGAGCACCAAATTGTCATTGATAACTGTTTGTGGCATTTGATTGTTCTTGTAAGATATCTTGGACTGCTAAAAGTGTGGGACAATCTTGTGTTGCATGTTGATTTTCGACATAAATTTCACAAACAGTTTCAACGTCTTCTGAGTTGATCGTCTCTTCTTTCTTTAATTCCATGGCCTCGACTTTTCTTGTGAGCCTAGCCACACGTGCACTTATGTTATCTTCCTCTGAGAGAACATAAATTCATCCTTTTTCCTTTTGTTAGCTAGTCATGGAATTTGTTGGTCTAGATGTATCCCAAGATTGTGCATTCTCAGTGAATTCATCAAGATAATCCCATGCTTCTTCGGCTTCCTTATTCATGAATTCCGCATTACACATCATCTCTACAAATTGGCGCATGGGTGAAGTCAATCATTCATAGAAAAAGCTTATAACCCACCAAATTTCGTAGCCATGATGTGGGCATGCATTTAATAAGTCCTTAAACCTCTCCCAACATTGGAAGAAGGTCTCATCTTGCTTTTGGGCAAAATTCATGATAAGGCTCCTCAACATGTTCGTTTTGTGAGTAGGGAAGAACTTTTTAATGAACTCCCTAGACATCTCAGTCCATGTGCCAATTGATCTTGGCCTTAATGCATGAAGCCAACCTTTAGCTTTATCTTTAAGGGTAAAAGGAAATAATTTAAGTCTCACCACATCATTTGTTACGTTTGCAAAGTGCATGATGGCTATCACCTCATCAAATTCCTTAAGCTGTTGATAGGCACTTTCACTGTCTAGTCCATAGAATCTCGCGAGGAGTTGGATTACTCCCGGTTTCAAATCTACGTTCCCTGTATTTTGTAGAAAAACTATGCATGAGGGAGTGCTCGCTCTTGCTGGTTGCAAGTAATCACGTAATGTTCTGGGTCGGGGAACATTCTCAACCACATTCTCTCCCGTTTCGGTTTGGTTTTAGCCCAGATTTTGATTGGCCATAGGATTGGGTTGATTTACAGCCATACTTTCAGAAAAAATTAGAGAATTTAGATGTCTCCTAGCATGTGGTTCTCTGTCAATTCCTTCTACTATTCCCCCTTAACTAATGAGTCAATTATTGGAATCCCGAGCCCAATGTGGCATGCAAATCCTAAAAGAATGAAACAAGAAAGAAGAATTCTTCCTTACTTTCTTTACTATTCTCTAAGACCGAAGCACAAGGTGTCTTACAATGGCTGAGCCAGAAGCAAGGATAGAGACTGTTGAACCTCCAATTTATACATGATATGGCCCATTACATCACATTATATGCATGGTTTGCATGTTTAAAAGGCCCATCTAATGCAGGTTTTGTGATCATAGGAATGAGAGCAGACTTCATCTAATTAGAGACCAAAAAGAGACATTTAGGAGCCTTGGATGAAGACCCAAGGTGGGCCAAAGAAAGAAGAAAACAAAGAGAGAGGATGGAGAGAAGAAAAGAAAAGAGAAAAAATGCAGAAAGTAGGTCCGACCGGTAAGACCGGTCGGCCAAGAAGGCCCGACCGGTAAAGACCGGTCAAGACCAATCTAGACCGGTCGGCTGCAGTCCCTAGACACCTGCAAGATAGGCTAGACCGATTAAGACCGGTCGGCCAGCCTGTCCGACCGGTCAAGACCGGTCGGCCATGCAATTTCAGGTTTGCAGATTTAAAATAGCAGGTTATTCCCGTTTCTGGTTTTCCGGACCAATTTTCTGGGCCCATCTTGATGATATTTGGAAATCCAATACATCCATGTCGAAGAGGAGCTCGACGCCGAAATAACCCAAGTGGTTTCATGTCGATCGAAGCTACAGATTGACCGTGGTGGCCAAAACAATATGAACTGTCCAGAAAGTTCCAGATTCCACCTACTCCACTCTGGGCCAGTCCAGGTGACCCATCATTGATGATATGAAGAATCTACTTTGACCATCTTTTAGACCACATCTATATATGAATAACCACAAAGTTTCAGATCAAAAGGATGTGTGGTTTGATCGTACCGATTGAGGAAAGATGGACCATCTAGAAACATCCAACTGTGCAGATTTTATAAAAGGCCTGAGTGTTTTAATTTTTGAACCTAATTCTAGAATTTTTTTAGACAATATAATCCATCTATCATGTAGAGGAGGAATTTTTCTACCAATGTTTAAAATTTGAGATCAATCCGACCTCTGTACACTCCGGGGCATTGAAAGCAAATCAATTGGTTCTGAAGGTACCCGAATTGCGTGATTTTGAGAGGCGGTCATTGATCTGATTGGTGGGCCCATTTAGAAGATAATCTTGAAAATCTAAATCATCTATGAGGAAGATCACATTACAAGGAAGCTACAAATCAAATTTGAAGGCAATCCAACCATTGGTTAAGCCGTACAAAGCGAAACAAAATCTGTTATGTTGCGATACTCTTGCTGTATTATAAAAGGAGGTGCTCTCTTCTATTCCAAATTAAGCAAGGACGTGGGAAGCAAGGAGTTCAAGTCCTAGGAGGCTACCTAGCCTCCTACAGCTAGTTTTTCTTCCTTTTCTTAGTTCTAGTTTTAGTTTTAATATGCTTTTCCTTAGCTAACCTCTTAGCTGGAGCTAGAGGTGAAATTTGTAGTTGGTTTCAATGCTTTAATTCTTTTATTTCAAGTACCATGTTCTTAATTTTGGATTTTAAACTTCTAGTTTGAATAAAGTTTGGATTTTTAGATGAATTGTGAGAGTTTGTGTACTCCGGACATGAGTTCCTTACAATCCTCTGAGATTACCATGATTGGGTTGTTTGAATTCGAATTGTAGTAACCCTTGAGCATGCCATAGTCCATAGGCATGGCTATTGCTCCGAAGGCTACAAGTTCAGGTTCTACGTGCTTCATTAGAACTAGAAATTTGATTTTCAGATTTAAGTAGGACTCTTTGTGCTTGAATGTTATATCTTCCAATTAGATGAGAGATAAGACTTTGATTTTAATTGTGTTGTACTTGGATGAATGGATTGGCATTGGACTACTACAAGTGGATCCTTGATGCTCTAGTTTTTCTTATTTTTAGATTTTCCTATTTCATGTGAAAAACTACTTTCTTAAATTTCTTAAATTTTAGTTATTAGAGTACTTGGAATTGTTTACCTCTTTCCCTGTGGATTGACCTCGGTCTTACCGAGATTTATTACTACATCGCAGCCTTACACTTGAGGCGAGCGAACAGAGACCGATTTCTCCTGGTCAATAGGGGTTCAGAGTACTCCCCACCCACTCTTTGAATCTTTTGAGAAAAGTGCAGAGAAAGAAGAAAGAGGAATAGAGTTGAGAAGAGAAATCTCTAAGCACAAGGTGATCCAAGACGGCAGTGTCGACCAATAGGAATCAAGGTGGCACAAGGACAACCTATTAGAGATCCAAAAAGGAGTCTCCACCCACTCTACAAGAGATTAATATGATAGGAAAGAATAGGAGAAGAAGAAGAGTAAGGTTAAAAGGACGAAACCTGATTTGAGAACTTAAGATGCCTACTTCTTCTTCAACATCCTAAAAATCCCTGTAAAGAAAAAATCAAAATAAAACAAACTAAGTTAGTACAAGAATCCTAAAAATCTCAAATAGATACTATTTTCAGAAATTTTGTGACAAACCGTCAAAGTCCCCTACAACGGCGCCAAAAACTTGTTCGCTTCCCCAAGTGTAGGGTTGCGATGTAGTAATAATCTCTGTAAGACTAAGGTCAATCCACAGGGACTTGTGTAGGAATTCACAAAATACTTCCAATGGTTTCTACTTAAGAACTAATTAAACAGGATTTATTAATTTGTTGAAGATAGTAACTTTGAACTAAACTGAAGGTAAACAATTAATAAAAGGCACTAGGGGTTCAAGGATCCACTTGTAGCAATCCTTAATGCTCAATTCGCTGTGGTTTCTTACTTTCTCAACTAGAATCAAAATTAAGTCCTATCTAGCCGGATGATAGAACAGTTAAACCAAACAATTTGTCATGTGCATGACTCATGTACATGATTCTCTCAATTCAAGCTAGGACTTAAGCACACTCAATTGCATAGGTCAGTCCCAATTCCAGTAGGTTTAGATCACAATCATAATCATCATTAAACTCTGTCACTAAGCATAATTAGATCATGATTTGAACTTGATCCAAATCATATCCACAGTCTCACATACTTCAGAATTTTTCAGAAAAATAGACTTTTGGTATAAAGCTCCCACATGAAGATCATAGATCTAGAGCGTATTGAATCCAATTCCTTGGATCATTCAGGTCTAGACTAGCTCAAAACACTTAAGAACTCAATCAATTCTTCCAAACATCCATGAGCCATCATAAGATTAAGAAAAACTACTTAGAACTTTATTTAAACTTCAAACCATTGTTCTTCACTAATAATCCAACTTAAAACCAAATCAAACGAATTAAAACATCGTAGATTCACTACATGCTTCACCTCTTAGCCCTAGCTAAGAGTTTTAGCTGTTTATGGTCCAAGGAAACATGAAAACAACTAAACAAAGCATAAAACTAGAAAAACAAACTAGGAGGAGTTGTAGAACTCCGAATCCGACTTCCGCCGTCTTCCACCGTGCTCAATCACTTCTAGGATGCCTTAGGAAGAAGCCATAGGTCCCATTTTATAGCATAGTGCGGAAGGTTCCAGATTGCGCAAGAAATCCCGGACTGCGCAGAGAAAATCGGAGCTTGTAGAACACGCACTATTACACAGACGACCGGTTGCCCGACCGGTTTGAGCTTCTGGATGACTGGTCGCACGACTGGTCTCAAAATCGCAAAAATGTTCAAAGAGTTTTTCAGAAATTCACACTCAACATTTTAATTCAAGGACTGGTCGCACGACCAGTCTGAGCAGTGGACGACCGGTTATACGACCGGTCCTAATAGGTCTAGTGAGTTTTGGCCGCATGGCCCCTTCTGTTGAGTGTTCGGACCGATCGGACGACCGGTCCTGGGCTCTGGACGACCGATCGGACAACCGATCTTGGCTGGTTTTTCCTGCCTTCTTCCCTTGTTTCTTTCTCCCATCCTTCGTCGCTTGATCTTGTGATCTTCAATGCTTGTAAATAGCGTCTTTAAGCCTTCTATTGATGAATCTTCTCTCTCATTCCTATAACCATAAAACCATGCATTAGTTAGGTCTTTAATCATAAATTTCAAGCATAGTTAGTGATAAAATGGGGTTAGAATATGTACATTTAAGAGCTCAACAGCAAGCTATCTTTGCCTCGATAGTTGCCAAGTTTCCGCTATTCATCCTTTACTTTTGAAAAGCATGCAATGGGACCGACCCTCTCCGAATGAAATCTTTGAGTTCTATGTCGTAAACCCATGGAAAATACACCCCGAGCCAACTCGAGAAGAAATGCCACCCGCAGAAGGAGGAGTTCAGTCCAAAAGAGGTAGAACCCTTGTTGCTGAGGACATCGCTGAAAGCCCGATATATGGAACACAACACTACCGGAGCCAGTGTATAATGATGACCATTAGCCAGACTCCCCGCTAAGGTAAAACAAGAGACCCTCACATTGTCTGCCTGCTTAGAGCTCGGAAGGGCCACGCAGGATAGCTAATAAGCTAAAAATCCAGCAAGTTCGCAGGTAGGAGATAACTGGTTTGGCTACGGGAACTTTGTCTTCATCTTGGCCTCTAAGACCAATTTGTCTCTGCGGCCTTCATCGTATGGTGCGTAATCCAAGCTGAGAAACAAAGAGAATCATCAGTAAAAGAAAAAGACAGAATGAAATGAAAATACATGACTCAAGTTAAGAAACGCACTTCAGACCATGACTAAAGTAAATCAGTCAATCTTCAAAGGGCACCTTATCCTTGGAGCCCAAGAACTACGGAAGCTCTGCGAATAATTCATAACAGGCTTCAGAATAGAAACCTTCGTCTACACCCTTCTTCTTCTTGGAAAGCTCCTCATCGCTGGGAGTCCATTCATCATAGATTCTGCCACGAATGGGAAGACCGGTTATCCGATACAGGTCCTAGAGCGATATGCTCATTTCTCCGTGCGGCAGGTGGAAGGAGTTTGTAATAGAACTCCAATGGTTCAGAAATCCCTTGTAGATGCATGGCTCCGGATGAAAATAGCTTGATGTTGCTTGGATAGCCCTTAGGAGACCCACTTGCTTCAAAGTGTCTTCGTGCTGCTCGATTATCCGATTGGCCCAGGCTTCGTAGCCAGGGTGAGGACTCAGATGTCCTCGAGTCCGGAACCCACATGTCGGCCAAATCTCTGCATCTGACAAGGGGCGAAACCTCTGACGTAGAGTCTCATAATAATCGGTTGGAAATGGTTGGTGTGGATCGTGGTTTGGTTCCAAGAATATCATGTCCTTCTCCCCAAGGATAGACTGCAGTGTACCGTTCTTGGATACAGCATAGTTGAGGAATGTCTCTGGGATAGACGTCTAGGAGTCAACACTGTAAAATGAATTTGCGCGACACACGTAAGAAGGTTCGATGCCCGGAAGAGAACGATATCTTTGAAAGCTCTTGGGGAAGCGGATGAACTGCTTTGTGTAGGGATTGCGGATCATAAGAGATGACATCGCCAGTTTCACCGAAGACCAGACGACCTTCATCCTGTCAGATTTCGACCTAGCCTGTTTCTCCATGTACACTTGCTTGGCGCTCTTACCGGTCGTCTTCGGGCGACCGCGTTTTATGGACTGCACAGGCACAACTGGGCTCGCCTCGCCCTTTTCGGATCCGACAATTTCATCAGTACGAAAACCCTGTAGGGGAGCATATCAGGCGTCCCATTCTTCCTGCGTGCCTTCATCCGGAGGGGTTGGTAGAACCTTATCACAAAGGATCTTCCGTTGAATATCCTTCGGTAGTGTGAGGATGCGCTCATAGAAGTTGAACTTTTCGGGTGGATGGAACCACTGAGGGTTCTAATCAAGCGGTCGTGTCACTTTCTTGGGACAATTTCTCTTGTGTTTACGAGTAGCTGCCTTGGAGCCGGAAGGACCAGCATTGGAGGAACCACCAGCCATGAGTATCTGCACAAATACAATAAAACACCAGACAAAATACAAGTACCACGGGTAGTGATCAGTTGAACCAAGGTACGAACATATTAATTAACACTAAGCATATTTAATACAAAACACTAAAAAATGGACAATTTCATAACCCTAAATATCTGTATGCACTGGACTCAGGGCGTCCAAAATTGGATAAATTCACATGCGCATTGGCCCTGGCGCCTCGCTAAAATCTGGGCATTTTTGCCAAGTATGAAAAGCTACACGCTAGCTCCAGCGCATTGTTGAACCTCCAATTTATACATTTGCCAACCCATTACATCACATTATATGCATGGTTTTCATGTTTAAAAGGCCCATCTAATGCATGTTTTGTGATTGTAGGAATGAGAGTGAACTTCACCCAATTGGAGACCAAAAGACCATGTTTAGGAGCCTTTGATGAAGGTCCAAGGTGGACCAAAGAAAGAAGAAAGCAAAGAGAGAGGAAGGAGAGAAGAAAAGGAAGAACAAAAACTACAAAAACTGGGTCCGACCGGTCGGCTACACTCCCTGGACACCTACCAGACAGGTCTAGACCGGTCGGCCAGCCCTGTCCGACTAGTCAAGACCGGTCGGCCATGAAATTTTACACTTCCAGATTTCAGGCAGTAAGCTATTCCCCTTTTTGGATTTTCAGAACAGTTTTCTGAAGCCAGTTTGATGATATTTGGAAATCCAACACATCCATGTTGAAGAGGAGCTCGACGCCAAACTAACCCAAGTGGTTTCGTGTCGATCGGAGCTACGGATTGACCGTGGTGGCCAAAACAATACGAACTGTCCAGAAAGTTCCAGATTTCTCTGTTCAACTCTGGGCCGGTCCAGGTGACCCATCATTGTTGATATGAAGAATCTACTTTGACCATATTTTAGACCACATTCATATATGAATAACCACAAAAGTTTCAGATCAAAATGATGTGTGGTTTGATCGTACCGGTTGAAGAAAGATGGACCATCCAGAAAGATCCAATTGCACAGAGTTTATAAAAGGGCTGAGTTTTCTAATTTTCGGACCATATTATGGGATTGTTTTGGACAATCTAATCCATCTATCATGTAGAGGATGAAGTTTTCTACCAATTTTCAAAATTTGAGATCAATCCGACATCTATACACTCTGGAGCATTGAAAGCAAGATGACTGGTTCTGAAGGTACCCGAAGTGTGCGATTTTGAGAGGCGGTCGGTGATATGATTGGTGGGCCCATTCAGAGGATAATCTTGGAAATCTAAATCATCTATGAGGAAGATCACATTACAAGGAAGCTACAAATCAAATTTGAGGGCAATCCGACCATTGGTTAAGCCGTACCAAGCGAAACAAATTCTGTTATGTTGCTGTACTATTGCTGCACTATAAAAGGAGGTGCTCTCTTCTATTCCAAGTCAAGCAAGGACGTGGGAAGCAAGGAGTTCAAGTCATAGGAGGCTTCCTAGCCTCCTCCAGCTAGTTTTTCTTCCTTTTCTTAGTTCTAGTTCTAGTTTTAATATGCTTTTCCTTACCTAACCTCTCAGCTAGAGCTAGAGGTGAAATTTGTAGTTGGTTTCAATGCTTTAATTCTTTTATTTCAAGTACCCTTTTCTTAATTTTGGATTTTGAACTTCTAGTTTGAATAAAGTTTGGATTTTTAGATGAATTGTGAGAGTTTGTGTACTCCGGACATGAGTTCCTTGCAATCCTCTGAGATTACCATGATTGGGTTGTTTGAATTCGAATTGTAGTAACCCTTGAGCATGCCATAGTCCATAGGCATGGCTGTTACTCCGAAGGCTACAAGTTCAAGTTCTATATGCTCCATTAGAACTAGAAATCTGATTTCCAGATTTAAGTGGGACTATTTGTACTTGAATGTTATATCTTCCAATTAGATGAGAGATAGGACTTTGATTCTAATTGTGTTGTACTTGGATGAATGGATTGGCATTGGACTACTACAAGTGGATCCTTGATGCTCTAGTTCTTCTTATTTTCAAATTTTCCTATTTCATGTGAAAAACTACTTTCTTAAACTTCTTAGATTCTAGTTATTAGAGTACTTGGAATTGTTTACCTCTTTCCTTGTGGATCGACCTCGGTCTTACCGAGATTTATTACTACATCGCAGCCTTACACTTGAGGCGAGCGAACAAGTTTTTAGCGCCGTTGCCGGGGAAAAGGTTAAATGGTTCTAATTGTTCTAGTAGCTATAGAGTAATCTTAGTTAGGTAGGATTTTCAGTTTTTATAGAAGTAGATTTTCTGACTTTTTTTTAGATTACTAACAATTTTTTTTTTATTTTGTAGGACATTGTTGCTGACATAGATCTCACTCTATTGGGTAACATCTCCCCATCTTTCTTCTTTTTGTTCTTTTTTTCTAGATTAGGGTAGTTTCCAATTCTTTAAAATTTCATCATGTATGATTGGACGAATGGTGCGTACAAGTACCTTTTGGAGGATGAGACGTCAGATTGGGAGACCCAAAATCATTATGATTGGAACCATTACAAGCATAAATATTTTTCTAAGACTCAATCTTCTTCTAATACTCCCCCACGTAAGACAATGGGAGAGTATCGGAAAGAGATGAATAATGTTCCACCGGTTAGGACAATGTATGATCACGCGTTTACTAAGTAGACATTGCCAAGTTTAGGACTTAGGCTATGCACTAGCTCCAGCGCATTTGATAAATAAACCATTTAAACTTTTGCAAAGCACTGGGAACTAGCGCGTCGATTAAAACCTTGGCACATTGCTAAAATCAGAGCAATTTCACAGAGTTCGGGAAATGCTACGCGCCAGCAAAAGCGCGTCGTTAATATGGGTTTCCCCAAAAAATGCAAGTGCATGCTGGGGCGGGCGCATCACGAAAAAGATCTGAAAACTCAACAAAGTTCAGCGCAGGTACGCGCTGGACCCAGAGCGTTCGAAAATCCAACCAGAACTCGAGATAAACGACGCGCTGGTTCCAGCACATCTAATAAAAAGGCAACATTGCTAAGTCTTATTTTTTGGATGCACTGATGATAGCGCGTAAAAAAATCACCGACCTTCGAATTTCTATACACGCGGGATAATAAATTGACGCGATGGCAATATTTTTTGACGCGCTAGAGATTTCTTATACGCGCTGACGGGAGCTGTGTCACGCTAAAATATGAAGTGAAATGACGAAATGACCCAGACTTTCCTACTTATAGTGGGACCCTGTTGAGTGCTTAAATGTGTATATTCTAACCCCATTTCATCACTAACTATGCATGGTTTTCAAGCTTAAAGACTATTCTAATGCGTGGTTTTATGATTGCAGGAATGAGAGGGACTCCGCCGAATTGATGACTAAAAAGCTCTATTTAGGAGCGTTGGATGAAGACCCAAGGTGGGCCAAAGAAGGAAGAAAGGAGAGAGAAGAGAGAAGGAAAGAAAGAAGAAAAATGAAAAAAAGGCAGTCCGACCGGTCGTGACCGGTCGGCCAAGGGGCCACAACCTAGTCAAGACCGGTCGGCCAACCCCCTTGTTCCTCTCTAGGACTCTCATGCAAAGAGGCCGACCAATCTTAACCGGTTGGCCAGGGTATTCGTCAAGCCAGTATGCACACTGGACTGTCCCAGACAAGGTCCGACCGGTCGTGACCGATCGGCCAGCCCAATCCAACCGGTCTTGACCAGTCGGCCAGTGAAATTTCAGCAATACTCTAGCAGCTTCCTCTTAAAGCTCCGATTTTCTAGCGCAATGCGTAAGTACTATGCAAATCTAGAAGATTCTGAGGTGGTGGAGCCTCTCCACTATAAAAGGGGACTTAGGGATTGTAGCTAAGGCAGTCCTAGAAGAGATCTACGAAGGTGGGAAGCGGCAGAAGTCGGATTCGGAGTTCCACAACTCCTCCTAGTTTGTGTTTTTTAGTTTTATGTTTTTAGTTGCTTTCATGCTTCCTTGGATCATGAACGGCTAAACCTCTTATGTAGGGCTAAGAGGTGAAGCTTGTAGTGAATCTGAGATACTTTAATTCGTTTTATGTTGGTTTTAAGTTGGATTTATTAAAGAACAATGGTTTATGGAAGGTTGAATAAATTTCTAAGTAGTTTTTCTTAATCTTATGATGACTCATGGATGTTTGGGAGAATTGCTTTAGTTCTTAACTGTTTTGCATAGTTCTAGACATGTATGTGTTGAGCTCCTAATTGTGCATATTCTAACCCCAATTCATCACTCATTGTGCAAGGTTTGTATGGTTTGTAGGCTAATCCAATGCATGTTTTGTGATTACAGGACTGAGAGTGGACTCTACTCAATTGAAGACATAAAGAGCTCATTTGGGACTATTCTAATGAAGATTACTTGAGGACCAAAGAAGAAAAGAAGAGAGAAAGCAAAGAAGGAAGAAAGTGGAAGAAAGAAAGGAAGAAAACAAGAAGAAAAAAAGGCTGACCGGTCGTGACCGGTCGGCCAAGGAAGCCTGACCGGTCCAGACCGGTCAGCCATGTACATTGGGGGTCTGCTGAAGATGTCCGACTGGTCGGACACAGTCGCTGGAGGAAAATTATATAAGGCCGACCGGTCATGACCGGCCGGCCATGGCTGCTGGAGTATAAAGGAAAACGTCCGACCGATCATGACCAGGTCGGACATCATTGCTGGACTGAAGATAAACAGGCCCGACCGGTCTTGACCGGTTGGGCATACTTGCTGGAGTGATTGCTTATTGAGGCCGACCGGTCATGACCGGCCGGCTATGTGTGAAGACTTAAAAATTTCTAATTTCAGCCCGAAATTCTCTGCGCTGCGTAAGTGTTACGCAAGTTCTCGATTCTTCCGAAGTTGGGGAGCCTCCAGACTATAAAAAGACACCTAGGGATTGTTCCTAGGGCATCCTAGAAGGGTTCAAGCGAGGTTGGAGACTGTGGAAGTGGAGATTGGAGTTTCACAACTCCTTTTGGTTTGCTTTGCTATTTTCATGCTTTCTGTAGTTGTTTCATGTTTCCTTGGATCATGACCAGCTAAACCTCTTAGCTAGGGCTAAGAGGTGAAGCTTGTAGTGAATCCAAGATGTTTTAATTCGTAGTTAAGTGGTTTTCAGTTTGGAATTCATGATTATGAACTAAGGTTTGAAGTTTATACAAGTTTTTAAGTAATTTTTCTTAGTCTTGTGATGACTCATGGATGTTTGGATGAATTACTTAGCTTCTTAATTCGTTTGTAACGGTCTAGACCTGTATGATCTGAGGAATCGGAGTGCGCTCTAGTACTAAGCTCTTCATAAAGGGACTTCATGCCAAAGTTCTATTTTTGTTGATTTTCTGGAATATGTAATGACTGTGCATGTGATTTGAATCCAGTTCAAATCCTAATCTAGCCTTGTCTTGTGAGAGGACTTGAGGATGGTTATGATTGAGAATTGGACTTATAGGAAAGGGGAATGACCTATGCAATTGAGCATGCTCAGCTCGGCCTACATTGAGTGAATCTTATGCATAGAACTTACATATTATAGAATGTTTGGTTTAACAGCTCTATCATCCGACTAGATAGACAGGAATGTCGATTCTAGTTAAGAGAATAAGAAACCACAGCGGATTGAACATCAAGGATTGCTACAAGTGGATCCTCTGAACCCCTAGTGCCTTCTTATAATTAATTACTTTCGATTTAATTCAGCTTTTGTTACTCACATCAACTTCATACAACAATTTGATTAGTAGACTTAATTAGACACTTGTGAATGAATTTGTGAGATCCTACATAGTCCCTGTGGATCGACCTCGGTCTTACCGAGTTTATTACTACATCGCAACCCTACACTTAGGGAAGCGAACAAGTTTTTGGCGCCGTTGCTGGGGATCTTGACGGTTTTCACAAAATTTTGAAATTAGTATCTATTTAGGAAATTTTTTTAGATTTTTAGACTAACTTAATTTGTTTATTTGATTTTTCTTTTCAGGGATTTCTAAGAAGCTGAAGAAGATTCAAGGATTTCAAGTGCGAATCAGGTTCTATCCTTCTAAAACCTTACTCTTCTCCTTCTCCTATTCATTCCTATTCATCTCTTGTAGAGTGGGTGGAGATTCCTTTTGGATCTCTAAAAGGTCGGCCTTTTTGCCACCTGGATTCCTATTGGTCGGCTCAGCCGCCTTGGATCACCTTGTGCTCAGAGATTTCTTCTCTCATCTCTACTCCTCTTTTTCCTTTTTCTGCACTTTTTCTCAAAAGATTCAAAGAGTGGGTGGGGAGTTCTCTGAACCCCTATTGACCACGAGAAATCGGTCTCTATCCTTGCTTCTGGCCTAGCCATTGCAAGACACCTTGTGCTTCGGTCTTAAAGAAGAGTAAAGAAAAGGGAGGAAGAATTCTTCTTTCTTTTTGTTTCTTATTTTTGGTTTTGCATGCCACATTGGGCTCGGGATTCCAATAACCGACTCATAAGTGAAGGGGGGATAGTAGAAGGAATTGATAGAGAGCCACGTGCTAGGAGACAGCTAGATTCTCCAATTTTATCTGAAATTATGGCTGCAAATCAACCTAACCCGATCCAAAATCAAACTGAAACAGGAGAGAATGTGGTTGAGGATGTTCCCCGACCAAGGACTTTACGTGATTTCTTGCAACCTGCAAGAACGAGCACTCCCTCATGCATAATTTTTCCACAAAATGTAGGGAATGTGGATTTGAAACCGGGAGTGATCAATCTTCTCCCTAAATTCCATGGTTTAGACAGTGAAAGTGCCTATTAACACCTTAAGGAGTTTGATGAGGTAATCACCACCATGCACTTTGCAAATGTGACTGAAGATGTAGTAAGACTTAAATTCTTCCCTTTCACTCTTAAGGATAAAGCCAAGGGTTGGCTTTATGCATTGAGGCCAAGATCAATTGGTTCATGGACTGATATGCACAGAGAATTTATTAAAAAATTCTTCCCTACTCACAAAACGAACATGCTTAAGCGCCTTATCATGAACTTTGCCCAAAAGGAAGAGGAAACTTTTTCCCAATGTTGGGAGAGGTTTAAGGACCTATTAAACGCATGCCCACATCATGGCTATGAAATTTGGCAGATTATAAGTTTTTTCTATGAAGGACTGACTTCATCCATGCGCCAATTTGTAGAGATGATGTGTAATGGAGAGTTCATGAATAAGGAAGCTGATGAAGCATGGGATTATTTGGAAGAATTGGCTGAGAGTGCACAGTCTTGGGACACATCTAAACCAACAAGTTCCAAGACTGGCCAACAAAAGGAAAAGGGAGGAATGTATGTCTTATCAGAAGAAGATAGCATAAGTGCACGGTTGGCTAGCCTCACAAGAAAGGTCGAAGCCATGGAATTAAGGAAAGGAGAAACAATCAACTCCACTGACGTTGAAACTGTTTGTGGAATTTGTGCTGGAAATCAACATGCTACACCAGATTGTCCCACAATTTCAGCAGTCCAAGGCATCTTACAAGAACAAACAAATGCCATAAACAGTTATCAACAGCAATATGGTGCTCCAAACTCAAACACGTTTAATCCTAATTGGAAGAACCATCCCAACTTCAGTTGGAGGAATGGACCCACTGCAAATGCAAACAACACTCCAAAAGTATCACTAGAAGAGATGTTGGGTGCACTCGTATCAGTCCAGAATGAGTATAACAAGACAAATTCTCTAAAAATAGATGGGTTCATGCAAGAGCAATTGAAATTCAATCAAAATTCAAACCAAGCCATTAATGAATTGAAAACATCTCTGGCTAGAGTTGAAGCTCACCTTAGTGGTAGAGAGAAGGGCACACTTCCTGCTCAAACTCTTCCTAACCCAAGGACCCAGTATGAGATACAAGATGCAAGCTCATCCTCTCACCATACGGAACATGTTCAAGCTATCACCACGTTGAGAAGTGGGAAAGAAATTGACAAATCTAATCCGGTGAAGGCTCCAAAGCCTAAGGATCCGAAATTCTCAAAGAGGATGATAACCCAAACAATACTCCACAAGAGAAAGAACCGGAAAGACAATACAAGCCGGTTGCTCCATTTCCACAAAGGTTGATTTCACCTAAACCTTTAGATAAAAATCTGGAGATTCTGGAAGTTTTCAAGCAGGTGAAGATCAACATCCGGCTGTTGGATGTAATAAAACAAATACCATCTTATGCCAAATTTCTAAAGGAATTGTGTACAGTCAAAAGGAAACATAACGTTCACAACAAAGTTCTTTTGGCTGAGAATTTGAGCGCCATCATCAAACAAGAGGTGCCCCAAAAATACAAGGATCCAGGTAGTCCAACCATCTCATGCATCATAGGAGACTACCAGATTAAACAGGCTCTACTCGACTTGGGGGCAAGTGTGAATCTCATTCCATACTCGGTCTATGAACAACTTGGGTTAGGTGAATTGAAACCCACTAAAACCACACTCCAACTTGCTGATAGATCCATCCGAATACCGAGAGGAATGATAGAGGATGTTCTAGTCCAAGTTGATAAATTCTACTACCCAGTAGATTTTATTGTCTTGGATACACATCCCGTGATAGGCACCGGTACTCAAATTCCCGTCATACTTGGACGACCGTTTCTAGCTACCTCAAACGCCATTATCAATTGTAGAAATGTACTTGTACAAATGTCCTTTGGAAATATGACCCTTGAGCTTAACATATTTGAGTTATGCAAACAACCACGGGAAGTTGATGATGATGTCCACGAATTAAACATGATCGAATCATTCGTGGAGGATACAGTCCCCTTATCACTATTTTCCAACCCTTTGGAGGCATGTATGGCCCATTCTCATGAGACAAATGATTACACAATACAAGAGATGGATGCCATTCTAGAGATGATGCCAGTACTTGACAATAAAAGATGGAGGGCCCCAATTGAACCTTTACCTGTAAATGAAAACAAGGCTCTCCCATCTAACATCAAGGCACCTACACTCGACCTAAAACCATTGCCAAGTGAGCTAAAATATGTTTATTTAGGTCGAGATGAGACATATCCAGTGGTGATTTCTTCCCACTTGGATGAGGAACAGGAGAGCAGGCTAATAGCCACTCTATTAGAGCACAAGAGTGCCATTGGATGGTCAATTGCGGATCTCAAAGGCATAGACCCACTGATTTGTACTCACCACATACACCTTGAGGAAAATGAGAAGACATCCCGGCAACCACAAAGACGACTAAATCCAAACATGAAGGATGTGGTTAAGGCCGAGGTGGTGAAACTATTGGATGTAGGTATCATTTACCCAATATCCGATAGCCAATGGGTGAGCCCAACTCAAGTGGTGCCTAAGAAATCCCGAATAACCATCGTAGCCAATGCCAATAATGAACTCGTACCAACTAGAGTCACTACCGGTTGGAAAATGTGCATTGACTACAGGAAGCTAAACACTGTCACGAGGAAAGACCACTTCCCCCTACCGTTTGTTGATCAGATTTTAGAACGGTTGGCGGGTCATTCCCACTTTTGCTTCCTTGATGGCTATTCAGGGTACAACCAAATAGAAATTGCCCGTGAAGACCAAGAAAAGACTTCATTCACATGTCCATTCGGCACTTTCGCCTATCGACGGATGCCGTTTGGACTATGTAATGCTCCTGCCACCTTTCAACGTTGTATGATGAGCATCTTTTCTGACATGGTGGGGACCATTCTCGAAGTCTTCATGGATGATTTTTCCGTATTCGGTTGTAGCTTTGATGAGTGCCTTGAGCACTTGAAATCTGTGCTAAAAAGATGTGAAGAGAAGAACCTTGTGCTCAATTGGGAAAAGTGTCACTTCATGGTTCAAAAGGGAATTGTACTTGGTCACATCGTTTCACAAAATGGAATTGAGGTGGACAAGGCGAAAATTGATCTTATCTCTAACCTTCCACCACCCAAAAGCATACGAGATATACGATCCTTTTTAGGACATGCAGGATTTTACAGAAGGTTCATAAAGGATTTCAGTTCACTCTCTCGCCCTTTATGTAACCTACTTCAAAAGGAAAATTCATTCGAGTGGAATGAAGAATGTCAAAAGGCCTTTACCACCCTTAAAGGTATGTTGACATGTGCCCCAATAATGCAACCACCTGATTGGAGCCTTCCTTTTGAGATTATGTGCGATGCTAACGACTATGCTATTGGGGCCGTGTTAGGCCAAAGAAAAGATAAAAAGCCATGTGTCATCTACTATGCAAGTAGAACCCTAAACTCAGCCCAGGCAAACTACACCACTACTAAAAAGGAACTTTTAGCCGTAGTTTTTGCCTTGGAGAAGTTTAGATCCTACTTGATTGGATCCAAGATCATTGTATTCACTGACCATGCCACGCTTAAGTATCTTCTCTCTAAGAAGGATGCTAAACCACGGTTATTAAGATGGATCCTCCTACTCCAAGAATTCGACATAGAAATACGTGATAAGAAAGGAGTAGAGAATGTAGTAGCTGACCACCTCTCTCGACTTGTCCTCACTGATTCCCCTGAAACGACTGCAATCAATGACATGTTCCCGGATGAACAACTTTTTGCTGTTTCCCAATTGCCATGGTATGCAGACATTGCTAACTATCTTGCTACAGGTGCAATTCCTACATATTGGAAAAAGCAAGATAAGGATAGATTCTTCACGGAGGTGCGGAAATTTCTATGGGACAACCCATACTTATTCAAGTACTGTCCCGATCAAATCATAAGGAGATGTGTCCCAGATGATGAGCAAGAAAGTATCATCTCCTTCTGTCATTCTCAAGCATGTGGTGGCCACTTTTCGGCTAAAAAGACCACAGCAAAAATTCTGCAATGTGGGTTTTATTGGCCCACCATGTTCAAAGACACACATGAGTTTTGCAAAGCATGTGAACCTTGTCAAAAACTAGGAGGAATATCCCGTAGAAATATGATGCCACTCAATCCCATCTTAATTATCGAAATTTTTTATTGTTGGGGCATCGATTTCATGGGCCCATTCCCATCTTCTTTTGGAAATGTATACATCTTGCTTGCCGTTGATTATGTTTCCAAATGGGTCGAGGCCATCCCTTGCCGGAATAATGACCATAAAACGGTCATTCGATTTTTAAAAGAAAATATTCTTTCCCGGTTTGGAACGCCTCGAGTCATCATAAGTGATGGAGGGTCTCACTTTTGCAATCGCCCTTTTGCAGCCCTAATGAAGAAATATGGCGTTACACACAAAGTGAGCACTCCCTATCACCCACAAACTAGTGGACAAGCTGAGATATCCAATAGGGAGATTAAACACATTTTAGAGAAAACGGTGAATCCCGATCGCAAGGATTGGTCACTTCGACTTACCGATGCGCTTTGGGCTTACCGTACTGCCTTTAAAACCCCTATTGGAATGTCTCCCTATAGACTTGTCTATGGGAAGGCTTGTCACTTGCCTGTGGAGTTGGAACATAAGGCATATTGGGCTATTAAGAAGATGAATTTCAATTCTGACAAGGCAAGCTCGTTACGCAAACTACAATTGAATGAACTTGCAGAAATCCGGAATGAAGCTTATGAGAATGCAAGAATTTACAAGGACAAGACGAAGATATTCCATGATAAGAATATTCTTCGCAAGACATTCACGATCAACCAAAAAGTCCTCATGTATAATTCTCGCTTACATCTATTTCCGGGAAAACTTAGATCTCGATGGACCGGTCCCTACATTGTGCAAACTGTCTATCCATATGGGACTGTTGAGCTGTTGAATCCGAGGAACGGCAACATTTTCAAAGCGAATGGGCAGCGATTAAAGCCGTTCTTTGAGAGATTCCCTTCAGAAGGTATGTCCATACCTCTGAATGATCCTGTGTATCAGGATGATTGATCTCCTAGTCTGACGGAGGTATAGAGTAGTTAGGATTAGGATTTTGCTGCCTTTATTTTCTTTTTCATAGGTTTTTTAGAATGAGGAAGATCTCCACTTTACACTCTCTCAGGTACTATCATTCCTCGCTCCCTTTTATTTTCAAATTGCTCTCATGTTTTGCTCATTGCACATCTTTTACATTGAGGACAATGCAAGATTTGGTTGGGGGGTGTAGGATCGCTTGGATGAATCCAGCGTTTTGCAACATTTCAAGCAATTATGTGAAAAATTTTCGATTTTTCAAAAATTCGAAACTCTTTTGGAAAACACCGGTTCTATGCATTCAAGTTGATATGAGCATAAGAGGAGGAGATATGAAGTGTATGGGGCCGGATGTCTGGAATCTCTCATAGCATAATGGTTTTATATGTGAACTCCCCTATTTTTGTGATTGATAGAAAACCTGAACACTTCTACACCTAGTTCACATTACACGATTTTCATGAGTTGAAGGGATTATGTGATTTATGGATTAGCTAGACTTTGAATTAAGGTATTGAGAAATCAGGCCGGGGTACTTTGTCCATCCTTGTCCATGGGAAAATAATGAAAGATATGGATTTTTAAAAATCCTATCTAATTTAAAAAAAAAAGAAAAAGGAAAAGGAAGGATGAAATTGGGAATGTGGAAAAACGGTGGAAAATTCCGATTAGGGCTACCTACTACCAACCGGGGGATGGTCTACCCGTAACCAAAGCCGGAAATGGGACGTAGTGTGAAAGTCGTCGGAAGGACGGTAAGACAAATTCCTGTCATCGGCTTGATGTGGCTCTATGTACCTTGAGTTCTATAGTCTAGTTGATCTATGAAGAAGATAATCCTAAAAACTCGTGGGATGAATTTTCACTACCCACACTAGGTTGAATTTGTTCAAGTCCTTCTATTTATCAACCAATCAGCGGGAATTTCATATAAATGCTTATTATGTTTTGAGGATTTTCGGTTCCAACCTTTGACATCTAATCTTTCTGAATCTTATACTTATGAACCTTGGAATGTATAGAAGGATGGTTTCTGAAAGGGAGTTGGGTTTTAAAGAATGGGATTAGTTTCACGCATGTTTTGCTCGGGACTAGCAAAATGCTGGTTGGGGGGTGTGTTGAGCTCCTAATTGTGCATATTCTAACCCCAATTCATCACTCATTATGCAAGGTTTGTATGGTTTGTAGGCTAATCCAATGCATGTTTTGTGATTACAGGACTGAGAGTGGACTCTACTCAATTGAAGACATAAAGAGCTCATTTGGGACTATTCTAATGAAGATTACTTGAGGACCAAAGAAGAAAAGAAGAGAGAAAGCAAAGAAGGAAGAAAGTGGAAGAAAGAAAGGAAGAAAACAAGAAGAAAAAAAGGCTGACCGGTCGTGACCGGTCGGCCAAGGAAGCCTGACCGGTCCAGACCGGTCAGCCATGTACATTGGGGGTCTGCTGAAGATGTCCGACCGGTCATGACTGGTCGAACACAGTCGCTGGAGGAAAATTATATAAGGCCGACCGGTCATGACCGGCCGGCCATGGCTGCTGGAGTATAAAAGAAAACGTCCGACCGGTCATGACCGGTCGGACATCATTGCTGGACTGAAGATAAACAGGCCCGACCGGTCTTGACCGGTCGGGCATACTTGCTGGAGTGATTGCTTATTGAGGCCGACCGGTCATGACCGGTCGGCTATGCGTGAAGACTTAAAAATTTCTAATTTCAGCCCGAAATTCTCTGCGTTGCGTAAGTGTTACGCAAGTTCTCGATTCTTCCAAAGTTGGGGAGCCTCCAGACTATAAAAAGACACCTAGGGATTGTTCCTAGGGCATCCTAGAAGGGTTCAAGCGAGGTTGGAGACTGTGGAAGTGGAGATTGAAGTTTCACAACTCCTTTTGGTTTGCTTTGCTATTTTCATGCTTTTTGTAGTTGTTTCATGTTTCCTTGGATCATGAGCAGCTAAACCTCTTAGCTAGGGCTAAGAGGTGAAGCTTGTAGTGAATCCAAGATGTTTTAATTCGTAGTTAAGTGGTTTTCAGTTTGGAATTCATGATTATGAACTAAGGTTTGAAGTTTATACAAGTTTTTAAGTAATTTTTCTTAGTCTTGTGATGACTCATGGATGTTTGGATGAATTACTTAGCTTCTTAATTCGTTTGCAACGGTCTAGACCTATATGATCTGAGGAATCGGAGTGTGCTCTAGTACTAAGCTCTTCATAAAGGGACTTCATGCCAAAGTTCTATTTTTGTTGATTTTCTGGAATATGTAATGACTGTGCATGTGATTTGAATCCAGTTCAAATCCTGATCTAGCCTTGTCTTGTGAGAGGACTTGAGGATGGTTATGATTGAGAACTGGACTTATAGGAAAGGGGAATGACCTATGCAATTGAGCATGCTCAGCTCGGCCTACATTGAGTGAATCTTATACATAGAACTTACATATTACAGAATGTTTGGTTTAACAGCTCTATCATCCGACTAGATAGACAGGAATGTCGATTCTAGTTAAGAGAATAAGAAACCACAGCGGATTGAACATCAAGGATTGCTACAAGTGGATCCTCTGAACCCCTAGTGCCTTCTTATAATTAATTACTTTCGATTTAATTCAGCTTTTGTTACTCACATCAACTTCATACAACAATTTGATTAGTAGACTTAATTAGACACTTATGGATGAATTTGTGAGATCCTACATAGTCCCTGTGGATCGACCTCGGTCTTACCGAGTTTATTACTACATCGCAACCCTACACTTGGGGAAGCGAATAGTATGCTCCGAGGAATCGGATTCAATACGCTCTACACTTGGATTTCCATGTGGGAACTTCAACCAAAGTTCTACCTTTTATACTAAATTTTGAATTATGTGTTGATTGAGCATATGATTTGAATGAAGTTTAAATCATAATCTAATTATGCTTTGTGATAGAGTTTAATGAGGATTGTGATTATGATCTCAATCCATTGGAACTAGAATTGACCTATGCAATTGAGTGTGTTCAAGTCCTAACTTTAATTGAGGGAATCATGTATAAAATCACACATATGACAGATTGTGAAATACAACCGCTTTATCATCCTACTAGATAGTAGATTTCGATTCTAGTTGTGTAATTGGGAAACCACAACAAATTATGCATTGAGGGTTGCTACAAGTGGATCCTTGGATCCCTAGTGCCTTTTTATATTGATTACATTCACCTTTAGCTTAAGAATTCTATATATATTAAATTTTAGAAATCTGTTTGGTTAGCTCTCAATTAGAGATTATTAGAAGTAATTTTGTGAATTCCTAACAAGTCCCTGAGAACGATCTCGGTCTCTACCGAATTATTACTACATCGCAGCCTTGCACTTGAGGCGAGCGAACAAACTCAAAAAATCTGATGCGATGCAATGAACGGCGTGTCCATCTCATCACATTGGAGGGGCATCTGTTGGGGTCCGAAAAGTCAGGATCTTCAAAACAATGATTATAAGTGTACAAACCATCACAATGCTGGATTTAGGGCCAATGCACCAGAAATTCAACATAATTCACGACACACATCAGACTTTACCAAAAATGGAAAGTGGACCCAGGGGTGGGCCCCACCATTCATTATGATCAAAACCCTCCAAATTTGGGAGGGTAAGTTCAATAATGAACAAACACAGCCAGTGTATCAACATTCATTGTGAAGCGGGCCCCACAAACCATTATTTTTGCATGACAATCCCAAATAAGTACATCGGCGCATCAAGAAATTCATGGTCAACGCATCATGAAATTCAGTGATTTTAGAAATGAATTTCAGGACGCACTGACCCTCAGTGCATCAAGAAATTCATCCAGCGCATCAAGAAATTCAGACAGTTTTACAAAGTGAATTTCAAGACGCACTGACCCTCAGTGCATCAAGAAATTCATCCAACGCATCTAAAAATTCAGGAATTTCAGGACGCACTGACCCTTAGCGCGTCCAATAAATCAGGCAGTTTCAGGAATTTCAGAATGCATTGACAGCCAATGCGTCCCAAAAATCAGCACTTAAGCCAAGGCATTTCATGATGCGCCGAATGATTTTCTCGATGCGCCAACTTATTTTCTCGAAGCGCTACACGTGGCAACCTCCTATAGGCCGACTTCCGATATTTTTGGGTATAAATACCCCTCCGTTACAGTTCATTTGGATGGATTCAGAGAGAGAGAGAGAGGAAGCTTCATCCGTTGGGTATTTGAGAGATCGCCGGAATCCCTTGCCTCCAACCACCGGAAACCTTTTCTGATCGCCAGAATTCCTTTCTGACCGACAGAACCCTTCACCGGAAACCCCACTTCCGACCATAGTAGGTCCGGCCAAGAAATAACATAAAAAATGTACAATTACAGTAGGGCGTCGTAAAAATACTTTGAATCAAACTTAGCTTGTTTTATCGACGCACTGACCCTTGGCGCATCAGAAAAATAGCCCAACGCATCAGGAAAATCAGTCGTTTGTGAAACAAGTCATTTTTGGGTGCACGGGCCCCAGCGCATCAGTAAAATCAGGCCAGCGAATCACAAAAATACACATCTTAAACAAACTCATTTTTTGACGCACGAGCCCCGGCGCATCAATAAAATCAGGCCAGCGGATCACAAAAATACACATCTTAACAAAGTAATTTTTGGACGTACTAGCCCCGGCGCATCAGTAAAATCAGGCTAGTGGATCACAAAAATACACATCTTAACAAAGTCATTTTGAACACGCTTGCCCCAGTGCATCAGTAAAATAGGCCAGCAGATTAGAAAAATCATCATTCTAAACGTTAATCTCAGCACCTTTAAACCTTCATTTTGTGGCGTTTTCGGGCCCCGTTTGGGCCTATTTTAAGTATTTTGAGCGTTCCGGACACAACGAAGCAGTCAAATAACTCATCCGGGCAACCCAATGAGCAAAATGCAAGCTTTCAGAATTCGATCTGATCCAATGCGATGAACGAAGTAGTTTCTCGAAAAGAGACAGCCAATGCCCAGAATCATACCAATGTATCATCATTACATATACTATCATAATATGACCCGGATTCAAGTCCGAACTAAACAAATGGGACTATGGTTAAGACAATAAACCATAGTAGGAGAGTTGTAAACTATTACACGAAATTTGTTAAAGACTGACACTTCAAAAATAGTCAATGTCCTACCCATTCAAATGGCATCCGCTGGTTGAGCTGCTCAGGTACATATAACTGCAGATCGGTCTTCCTGCGGTCACCTGTCACAAATGATGGGCGCAAGCCCAGAGTCGCACCCCTCGGTTAGAAACCCTGACAATCTCAGCCCGGATCTCCGGTCAAAACATGGGACATAGACATCTGACTCGTACAAAGATGGATCAGTCCATGACAAAACACAACAAATAAAGTATTATAGGCAAAATGATGGAGATCAACTTAGCTGCTAAATTGATTACGCGGACGCCCACTCGACTCTCGAGATCATTTGATCGATAGTCGTAGATCGAGTAAATACGGAAGTGCCCATTTGACTCCCGAGATTATATGCTCGAGAGTCGCTGTTATAGTTAAAATAGCGAAGATCATCTGCTGGAGATAGACCTCGCGAGCATCCTTATCCGACTATCGAGAACGTTTGTTCGAGGCTCGCATATTCTGAAGATATTCCGACCTCGCGAGCATCCTTATCCGACTATCGAGAACGTCTGTTCGAGGTTCTCTTCCTATCTTCCTCTTCAGGTTCTGATGCACACTCGAGGCTCGTATATTAGGAAAACGATGACCGACTACCAAAGCTTCGAGAAGTTGTGTTTTTCCTGCGAGCAGACCTTCTCATAAGTCGTTGAAAGGTGTTACATCTAAATGAGCGAGCACTTGGACTTGCGACCACCTTCCAACATGCGAACATCTTTCTCTGTGACGACACCCCTTAGCCTTCAGTACCAGTAGCCCGTATAGGCCGATTTTGGGCTTATCTTCTCTTATGGTTCCGAAACTCAAGGGATTGCTATCAAGTAACGTGATTGTCAAGACAAGTCATTGGGTTAGATCTCTTCTCTAAGGATAAGGATCTTATCCCACGAAATCAGCAGGATCTCGGTATCGTACATGAAATCAGCAGGATCTCGGTATTGCACACGAAATCAGCGGGATCTCGATATCTTACGTAACAGATTAGACCCTTCCAGATCTATATAAGGAGAAGACTCCATTAATATACAGGTACACAACCATCAATCTCTAGCCTCGATTTGCTGAGTTATTCTCTTGCTCTGCCTGACTTAAGCATCGGAGGACTAACGGCTGGACACCAGCCACCCTTAGTTGCTTTCTGCCTTCTTACAGGTCCGGTGGAGGAAATCTCTATTGGAGAGAAGGTGAACGACCGGAGGATCCTATTACAGAATCTGACGTTAACAGTTTGGCGCCGTCTGTGGGAAGCGACTTGATCGTCAAAATCAATCGTTCTAACCACCGATCAAAATCCTTCTGCGATGCCTCCAAAAAAGGCTGTTTATCCTTCGACTTCAAGGCAGGCACCACCTCCGCCCGATGAGACGGAATCCATACCTGCTCTTCCACCCACTTCGTCGAATATTCCTCAGGGGGCCCCAAATATGCCATCAGCAAACCCATTATTGGGGGTTTCTGGAAATCAAGACGATGTCCTGCGTTTCCTCAGAAATACTCTTCTAACACTAAATGCCGGAGTTCAGGCCCTGTCGAATCGGCTTGATCAGCATTTCCCCGAACCGCAGAGACAACTCTCCAAAGGGTTACCACCGCAACTCATACCAGTGGCTTCCAGACATTCTATGGACGAACCATAGGTCCCACCACTTGGCAACCATCTCCTTGTGCCGTCCCCACATTCTATACATTCTAGTTCTTCTCGACAACCTCAACCTCAAGGCTCCACCACCGAAACATCAGGCTATACCCTACCATGGGAAGGAGATCTCAAAAGAATCTATGATCGTTTTGACGTCATGGAACAGTAGTATCAGGCAAATCGGCCATCTGCCATCATGGCGGCGATACATCAATCCGAATCCCCCTTTACTAGTGAGGTTATGGGGGCGCCGTTACCCAGAAAGTATCGAACGCCTGTTATCACCCCGTATACAGGTATTGGTGATCCTCTTGAACACCTAGAAACATACAGGTCTATCATGGAGTTGGAGGGACATGGCTCAGCAATCATGTGTAGGGCTTTTTCCCTAACATTGAAGGAAGCAGCTCGTACATGGTTCCGGGGGTTGAAGCCCCATTCCATCAGCTCCTTTTCCCAGTTATCGGAGATATTCCTTTCTCAATTCATGGGAAGCATTCGCATTAAGAAGCCAGCCTCCCATCTGATGGATCTGAAACAGCAGCATGGGGAGACAATAAAGGAGTTCACAGTACGATTTACTGCCAAAGCCGTTCAAACTGAGGGTTATACTGAAGAAAAAGGTCTTACATCCCTCATAGCCGGAATAACAAGCGAGAAATTCAGGTTTGCTTTAGATAAGAGCCCTCCAAAGACTATGGCAGAATTCCAAACCAAAGCTCAGAAATATATCAATGCAGAAGAAGTCGCATTGACACACCATGGAGTACAGGGTAAAAGCGCAAGCCAGAGAGAACCTCTACTACAGATAAAAAATATCGTCGTGATCAGCGCGAACGTTCCCCCAAGAAACCTTATTCTAGTAAATATCATAACTACACTCCTCTTAATCGGTCTCATGAAAAGGTTCTAATGGAGATTAAACACAAGCCATATGTGAAGTGGCCTGTAAAGATCAAATCCGATCCCAAGAAGAGAGACAAGAGCAAGTTCTGTTACTTCCACAAAGATCACGGGCATAGAACCCAAGATTGCATCTCTCTACGAGATCACATTGAAGCCCTTATTCGAAAAGGCCGTCTTCAGGATTATGTCGCTCGTAAAAATCAATCACCAGAAAGGGCGAAAGCCTCACCACGCCAAAAGGAACTGCCTCATCATCATACTGCCCAAGAGGATACTGAGCCTACTGGAGAAATTCGCACCATCGTCGGAGGACCAGCTTGTGGGGGTGATTCTCAAGCTTCAAGGAAAGCATATACTCGGAAGGCGTCTAAAGAACCCCAGCATATCTATTGGCTGGACCAGACGCCCAACTCGTCAAAAGCCAGCCATCCTCCAATTTCTTTCACCCTCGAAGATGCAACGGGAATCCACTTCCCTCATGAAGATTCCATCATAGTCACATTAAAGGTATCAAATTATCTGACTCATCGAATTATGGTGGATACAGGTAGCTCAGCCGATATTCTATACCTGGAGGCTTTCAACAAAATGGCACTTGCCAGAAGCCTACTCAAGCCTGTTTCGACCCCCCTCGTCGGCTTCGGAGGTGAGGTAGTAACACCTGAAAGCATTGATCTCCTAGTTACTTTTGGAGAAAATCCAATGAAGACTACCGTCTTCATAAACTTCCTCGTGGTGGATCGAAAATCAGCGTATAACGCCATTTTGGGGCGACCGTCTCTTACTAAGGTTGGGGCAGCCTTGCACCCTTCATATCTATGTGTCAAATTTCCTACCCCAAATGGTATCGGGGTCGTGCGAGGAAGTCAACAGGAGGCACGGTCTTGCTATCAGATAGCCCTACAAGATCGAAAGAAGGCTCAAGCGACACCCGTTATGGAGATAGCACAAGATTCGTCCAACTTTTCCACCAACACCTCGCTGGATCCGAGAGAGAACGTTCTCCAATCAGGAACTCCTGGGGAAGAAACAGTGGCGATTCACCTAACCAAAGACGACCCGTCTAGGGTCGTGTACATTGGGTCTTCTTTAACCAATGTCCATCGTGAAGATTTGGTCTGTTTCCTCATCGAATATCAGGACGTGTTTGCTTGGTCTCATAAAGATATGCCAGGCATCGACCCCAATGTTATCGTACATCGTCTCAATATCGACCCGAAGCATAAACCCGTGCACCAGCGTTGACGTGCCTTCACAGCAGAAAGGCAAATGGCGATCAAAGCTGAAGTGAAGAAGCTACTTATGGTCAATTTCATAAAAGAGGTTGATTACCTAGAATGGGTCGCGAACGTAGTTCTCGTCCGGAAAGCTAATGGCAAATGGAGAATGTGCGTCGACTATTCAGACTTGAACAAAGCATGTCCCAAAGATAGCTTCCCGACACCACGGATGACCAGTTGGTCGATTCAACAGCTGGTCACGCTCTGCTTAGTTTTATGGATGCTTATTCTGGTTACAATCAGATCATGATGCATCCACCTGATAGCCAGTATACTGCCTTCATCACAGATCGGGGACTATATTGCTACCAGGTAATGCCATTTGGTCTTAAAAATGCAGGGGCCACCTATCAGCGCCTCGTCAACAAAATATTCGCTGCCCAAATCGGCAGAAATATAGAAGTTTACGTCGATGACATGCTCGTGAAAAGCATCGTGGAAGATTATCGTCTCCCTGATCTTCGAGAAGCATTCGATCTGATGAGGAAATATCAAATGAAGTTGAATCCAGAAAAGTGTGCATTCGGGGTATCTGCTGGAAAGTTCCTCAGATTCATGGTCGGTCAGCGAGGAATTGAGGCAAATCCCGAAAAGATAAAAGCATTGGTAGAGATGAAATCCCCCACCACTCTGAAGGACGTCCAGCGTCTAGCTGGTCGCATCGCATCGTTGAATAGGTTCATCTCGCGAGCATCCGACAAGTGCTTACCATTCTTCAAACTCCTCTGTGCAACGGCCAAGTCTGATTGGAAATAGACGCCAGAGTGTGAGGAAGCCTTTCAACAATTGAAGCAATACATGAGCACACCTCCCATTTTATCTAAACCTGTAGCACATGAGCAACTCATTCTTTATCTTTCTGTGTCCACTACGGCCGTTAGCGCCGCTTTGATAAGAGAAGATTCCGCGGTGCAAAGGCCCGTTTATTATATCAGTCGAGTAATGGTTGATGCAGAAACTAGGTATTCTGATATGGAGAAGCTGGCCCTAGCCTTAGTCACGGCAGCTCAGAAATTGCGACCATACTTTCAAGCCCATGCTATTCTAGTACCAACAAATCATCCACTACGGCAAGTCCTTCAAAAACCTGAGGCTTCCGGACGCTTAACCAAATGGGCGGTCGAGATCAGCGAGCACGATATCTCTTTCTGTCCTAGGACCGCAGTCAAGGGCCAGGCCGTGGCTGACTTCATCGCCGAATTCACATACTCCTCCAATGATAATACCATGACCAGCGACCAGCCTTCTTGGTCACTCTTCGTGGACGGGTCGTCGCGGGCCTCTGGCAGCAGAGCGGGCCTGATTTTAGTGGCTCCCGATGGGTCGCATTTCCAGTATGCTCTGCGTTTCGATTCTCGCGTATCAAATAATGAAGCAGAATATGAGGCCCTGATCGTTGGTCTCGAATTGGCCATTGTCCTCGCAATTCAGAATCTGTTAATTCATAGCGACTCCCAGCTCATTGTCAACCAAGTTCTTGGTGAATTCGAGGCCAAAGAAGAAAGGATGGCCTTATACAAGTCTCGTGTCCTCATCCTGCTCGCAAAACTGAAGACTTATGAAATAATTCATATTCCTCGCGAGAAGAACCAACTTGCCGACTCCCTGGCAAAGCTCGCCTCTGCACCAGAATCTGAGTTATCACATTCGGTCCCCATCGAGCATCGTCAGAACCTGAGTATTGACCAAGCGACTCCTGATCAAGTAATATCGGTGCAATCATCTCCATGCTGGATGGATCCAATCATCCTTTATCTCAGAGACGGATACCTACCAGAGGACAAGAAAGCTGCAAGACAAATTCGCCTTCGGGCTACCAGGTATACCTTGCAAGACAGAATATTGTTGCGCAAGAGTTTTTCCTTGCCTTATTTAAGGTGTCTTCATCCAGAAGAAGCACTTCGTGTTCTAGACGAAGTACACCAGGGGGCATGTGGTAATCACCCTAGGGGGCGATCCCTAGCATATAAGGCGATGCGACAAGGATATTATTGGCCCACTATGAAAGCAGATGCAATTGAATTTTCTAAAAATGTGACAAGTGCCAACGATATTCACCTATACCTCGTGTACTATCTGAACGGATGACTCCAATTGATAGCCCTTGGCCTTTCGCTCAGTGGGGGGTCGATATCATTGGGCCCTTGCCCATGGGAAAGGGACAAAATAAGTTCGCAATTGTGGCGGTTGATTACTTCACCAAATGGGCCGAGGCAGAACCATTAGCTAAGATTACTGAGAAACAAACTACTAAGTTCATATGGAGAAATATCATATGCCGTTTCGGACTTCCTCACACTATAATTACCGACAATGGAACGCAGTTCGACAACGTAGCCTTTGATAAATTTTGTGAAAAATGGAAGATACGTAATCTCCGCACTTCTCCATATCATCCTTAGGCGAATGGGCAGGTCGAGGCAGTGAATAAGATCATCAAGCACCACTTAAAGACCAAGCTAGGTGAATGTAAAGGTGTGTGGCCAGAACTTCTGCCAAAAGTACTATGGGCATATAGAACCACGGCTTGTACATCAACAGGTGAAACCCCTTTCTCCTTGGCATTTGGTGTCGACGCAGTAGTACCGGTGGAAATTCAAGTGCCCTCATATCGGATCGAGCAGTATGATCCCGCGAGTAATCAGGAAGACCTTCGACTTCATCTCGATCTCTTGGAAGAACGAAGAAATACCTCCCAAGTACGAGTGGCAGCATATCAACAATGTATTGCTCGTTATCGAAATGCTAAGATTCGACCTAGATCCTTCCAGCCCGGAGATTTGGTCCTGAGGCAAAAACTCGGAGTTCCCGCTCGTTCGCTAGATCCAAATTGGGAAGGCCCTTATCAGGTTATTAAGATTGTGCGACCCGGTACTTATTACCTCGAAGACATGCAGGGAAGACCCGTACGTCGCCCTTGGCACGTAGAGCATTTGCTACAATACTATCCCTAGATTCGATGTAGTTCATGACGACATTTCGTGAATAAAAGTAAAAAGATATCTTTTGGTCGCTACTCCATTAACTTAGACCTGAATAGCCCCGAAGAAGATGCATACGATCTCTTGACCAATTGCCTACCTTTGGTAGGGTTAAATTCACCGAGGATGGTCGCATTTCCATTTTATGGATCAAAAACAACATTGCAGAAGAGCTTGTTCGTATTCTCGACCATCCTATCCTTGGTAAATTTTGAGTCTCAATCGATAGATCAGTCTCTCCACGAGGGTATGGTCATCACGACCCCCCGGATTGAGCACAACTCTTCTCAATCGATAGATCAGTCTATCTCCACGAGGGTATGGTCATCACGACCCCCCGGATTGAGCACAACTCTTCTCAATCGATAGATCAGTCTATCTCCATGAGGGTATGGTCATCACGACCCCCCGGATTGAGCACAACTCTTCTCAATCGATAGATCAATCTATCTCCACGAGGGTATGATCATCACGACCCCCCGGATTGAGCCCAACTCTTCTCAATCGATAGATCAGTCTATCTCCACGAGGGTATGGTCATCACGACCCCCCGGATTAAGCACAATTCTCAATTGATAGATCAGTCTATCTCCATGAGGGTATGGTCATCATGACCCCCCGGATTGAGCACAACTCATTCTCAATCGATAGTCTCTCCACGAGGGCATGGTCACTACGACCCCTCAGGGTTGAGCATAATTCATTGAAATAAGAAGGCATTCATCACATGAAAGGGAAAGAGTAAACAAAAATAACACTACTTCCAAAAAATAACTTTTCATTGATATCGAATGTTTACAAGTATCAGCTCGCAAGTACAGGAGAAAGGAAAATAAAAGAGAAAATCAATCCCTCGGAGGAGGAGCCATGCTCTCGACTTCAGGGCCCATTTCTGGAACCCCTCCAGCCTGCGTGACTTCGGTCACCTCGTTCTCAGCAGCAGCTTGCTCCTCTGCAGCTATGATGGTCGCGACTCGCCCAAATTCCCCCATATCGAAGGATGGGGACATTCGTTGCACTACTCTTAGTGCAAAGTCGCGACCAGCATCATATGACTCGTATCTTTCATCGTCATATAGCTGCGAAGTCCGGAACTCGGAAATTGCCCGAGGTCCTTCCTCCGAGAGCATTTTTACAAGGGTGACTTTCTCCTCGTCCCAGTGGATCGAGTCATCCTTGAGCTGTGCAAGAGCGGAGCGTTCCTTCTCCAAGTTATCATTGGCTTCTTTGAGCTGCGACCTGGCCTCCGCTAGCTGCTCCTCCAACAAGATCTTGTCTTGGCGAAAGATCCCCCTCTCTCTCTCCGCTTTCTCCTTCAAACCCGTGAGCTTCGCGAAGTTAAAGTCCAAGGCCTGATACCTGTCAGTCAGGACTTGGACTTTCTCGATGAGGATCTTCTTCTCCTCATCTCTCTTCGAGATCACTGCTTCACGGGCCTTGAGCAGTTGATCCCGACCCTGGACCGCCTTCTCCAAGGCGATCCTCTTCCCTTCTGCCTCATCAATCACGCGGCGAGCAGCGACGATATCTCGCTTCGTCCGCAAGATGAGGTCCAAGCCCTGCAAAATGAAAAGGAAAAAACTGTGAGAAAAAAGACATTTGAGAGCCCCAAAATAATGAAGTTAAAACTAAATCTCCAAGGTTTTACCTGCACCATTCTTACCCCCGCCTCAAGGAAGAGGTTCTCAGGGCTTGGCTCGGGAAGAGAGCCAAAGGTTTGGGGGGAAACATTCTCGAACAAAAATTTGCATATTGGATGGAGGTGGCGGGGGATAGAATATGTCCCACTTCCAGATGGTTGGGCAACGACCAACCCAGCTGACTCGCGAGACGGAGCCATCGACTCACGAGCAGGTCCCTGCTCGGCAGCAGGAATCAGCTCGCTAGCAGGAGCTATCTCGCGAGGCTCTATTTGCTCGCGAGCCTCTTCGGCTGGGGGGCAGCTGGACCCGGCCCCATCCGGGGAGTTGTCAGTGATGTTAATCACTGGCTGTCCAGGTGCGACCACCAGTGAGGGAATATTGGGCACTGCCGGTACCCCAGCCGTGCTCGCAAGAGGGGCAGGCTTATCGCTACCCTTGCGGGCAGATGGTTGAGAAGGTTCGGCAGTCTTTTTCTGCCTTTTTGAGTTTGTGCCTTTTAATCGAGGCAAAAGACCCCTCTTTTCTCCCGCCTTTGTCATTGCGACTTCTTCGCTGGATATTAATCCCGCTGCTGCGAGTCGCGAGGGAGACAAGCAAGCCTCGATGTGCCTATCACCAACAGGCACCTTGTACACCTTGACTATCATCTCGTTGATTCCCCCCTTCAAATTTGGTTTTCTCAAGGCTGGGATACCTGCGAGTATAAACAGAGGTCAAAGAATGAAACGAAACCCTAAAATCTTTAACTAGAGAAAACCGTACAATGTGGGACTGTGCCTACCTTCACAGAAAAAAACGGGTAACTCCTGGACCCCTGGAGGAAGCAGACTCCCAGTTCCCTGAAGCATAGAACCACCGTTTCCTCCAGCCGGGATAGTTCGAGGAGGGTTTCCCCAACACGAAATTATCCCGGTGCCAGTAGCACAGGTAGTACCAGCCTTCGCTGGAGGGTGCTTTCTTCGGACGGAACATACGGAGGAACTCCTCCGCCGTGAGCTCCCCGTTGCCGGCCTGAGCCCAGAGGGCAAAGGAGCCCAGAACTACCCTCCATCCATTCACGATGAGTTGCCCAGGGGCAATCTTGTAACATCAGAGAACGTCGCGTATGAAGGGATGGAGGGGGAGGCGTACCCCCAGGATGAGTTGGTACTCATAAAAAGCTACGCATCCTAGGGGAGGGGAGTCTGGTGTCTCTCCATCTCCGGGCAATCGGAGAATGACTGAGTCGGGGATCAGATGTCTCTCCCGTAACTCAACTAGCCGGTCCTCCGATAAAGCAGAAGGATATCCGGATGCTGTGTATCTCCCTGCCGGAACCCTCGCACTGCTAGAAGTAGAGGATTCCGGAGTGGCATCACCTAGAGGAACGGTGGTCTCGTCAGAGTTCCCAGCCATGAGAAGATTAAAAGAGAAAAAGAGAAAAAAGGAGATATACCAAGTACAGAAAAAGAGAGGAAGGAGGAACACCAAAGGAAGAAGATGGGGAGGGAATGACGGGAGAATTCTTTCCTTGGAAAAAACTTCTGTAGAAAACCAGAGAAATGGCGGACTCCGTATATTTATAGGCAATCATTCCGCCGCATCTGGTGACACGCGGCAGCCCCCCCTTTGGCGCGGCAGTCGAGCGGGCACGCCCATTAACTCTCCGGACACGTGGCGAGCGTCTCTTCACTTTCTGTCTGCGGAAAGGCTGCGGAAAGCTGGCTCTCATTAATTCCAGCCCATCATGTATGGTTCCGTTCTCGATGAAGACAGTGGGCGGTTACGTGTGATAGTAAGCTAAGTCCTTCCCTTAAGAATTCTTGGCGGCAAGGACTTGGGGGGCATTTGTTATAGGCAAAATGATGGAGATCAACTTAGCTGCTAAATTGATTACGCGGACGCCCACTCGACTCTCTAGATCATTTGATCGAGAGTCGCAGATCGAGTAAATACGGAAGTGCCCATTTGACTCCCGAGATTATATGCTCGAGAGTCGCTGTTATAGTTAAAATAGCGAAGATCATCTGCTGGAGATAGACCTCGCGAGCATCCTTATCCGACTATCGAGAACGTCTGTTCGAGGCTCGCATATTCTGGAGATATTCCGACCTCGCGAGCATCCTTATCCGACTATCGAGAACGTCTGTTCGAGGTTCTCTTCCTATCTTCCTCTTCAGGTTCTGATGCACACTCGAGGCTCGTATATTAGGAAAACGATGACCGACTACCAAAGCTTCGAGAAGTTGTGTTTTTCCTGCGAGCAGACCTTCTCACAAGTTGTTGAAAGGTGTTACATCTAAATGAGCGAGCACTTGGACTTGCGACCACCTTCCAACATGCGAACATCTTTCTCTGTGACGACACCCCTTAGCCTTCAGTACCAGTAGCCCGTATAGGCCGATTTTGGGCTTATCTTCTCTTATGGTTCCGAAACTCAAGGGATTGCTATCAAGTAACGTGATTGTCAAGATAAGTCATTGGGTTAGATCTCTTCTCTAAGGATAAGGATCTTATCCCACGAAATCAGCAGGATCTCGGTATCGTACACGAAATCAGTAGGATCTCGGTATCGCACACGAAATCAGCGGGATCTCGATATCTTACGTAACAGATTGGACCCTTCCAGATCTATATAAGGAGAAGACTCCATTAATATACAGGTACACAACCATCAATCTCTAGCCTCGATTTGCTGGGTTATTCTCTTGCTCTGCCTGACTTAAGCATCGGAGGGCTAACGGCTGGACACCAGCCACCCTTAGTTGCTTTCTGCCTTCTTACAGGTCCGGTGGAGGAAATCTCTGTTGGAGAGAAGGTGAACGACCGGAGGATCCAATTACAGAATCTGACGTTAACATAAAGGTCTCTTCAACCATACAAATATAGGTCTCTTCGACCACACAAAATACAAGTCTCTACGACCCCGAACTCTAACACCATAGTCCCTACTGACTAGTCTTCTACCTTTTAATCAAGGGTCATCGATCATTCGATGTAATTAAGGGCTCGTGCCAGATCACGGCCTGGATTGTACAAGATCTCAGAATCGCTGGAATAAAATTCACCTTGCGATATCTCTTCTCTTGTGTACTTTTGTGAATACTTTTGATTGTCTATGAATGTTTCTATCATTCAGAACCCCAGAACAACAAAACACCTGAAAATTGCCTTGTAGTAATTTTTCTTGTTCTAACAAACAGGTCCTAATCCCCCCCCCCAAATAGGACTTAGCCATAATACTAGTTGCTCTCAAAACTTCTGCACGCATACGCCTTTACTCCAAAAGGTGTAATTTCATAATCCACCCACCTCAGAAAGGTCTATAGAAAAGACCGATAGCTCTACCGTCGTAACTCAAGATAAGGGTTTAAAGGCTACCATCGGCCGAAAATGACGGATTCCCGACCTTTAGCCGCCATAGTCATCTAATAAAAAGATCTAGAAAAAGAAAAGAGAGGTGTGCCTAAACAAAGAGGACGGAATGAAAACCCGAAAGGGCGCTCCGAGTAAAGATAGTGGGCACACAACGGACTTGGTGAAAACCCGAAAGGGCACCAAGGGTAAAAACAACATAGCTGCCAAGGAGCAGGCAAGATCAAATACCCAAGATATGGTGAAAACCAGAAAGGGCGCCACGAAAAAAAATGACGGGAAAAGCCGGCTGTGATAAAAACTTGAAAGAGCGCTACAAGAAAAAATGGCTCAAAAAGAAAAATAAAAATAAAAAGTGAAGGTACCAAGAGGCAAAATAGTCCAGATCAGTACAAGCAGTCTCGGGTTAAGAGGAAGAAGAAGTACAATCAAGGACAGAGGCTCTACAAACTCTGATAAAATTCTTAGAAAGTAACAATTTCAACTGCCCACACCTCTAGGGAACTAAATGGATACCCCAGAAGTCAATCTCGAAACATCGGTAAAAACATTGACTAAGCCTCAGTTCTAATTCTTACATCCTGGCATAAAATCTAGACACACACTCACAGACAACTTATGGCACAATAAATGCTCAAAAGTTTTTCTCTTTCAATTAATGCATCATATTTCCTTTGCATATATCATATCATTCTTTCAAAATACAAAAAATGCATTATAGCCAATCATGAACCATGCAAAAAGGGGATGTATAAGTGGCCGACATAACCCTCAAAGGCAAAAAATCAATCTCTACCCTCCTCCTCAAAAGCCATGTTAGGTAAGTCCTCTGACTTATAATGAAATAGCCTCGCCCTCAGCCTGCTCACCTTCATGTGCAAGTAATGCACCTCATCTCTCTCAAGACTCTAGACCACCATCTCCTCATCAGACAACTTCTGATCAATGACCAATCTCCCCAACATCATCTCACAATGATACCGAAGTGCAAAAATCTTAGATAGCAAGTGGCCATTAGTGGCCAAGAGAAAGGCGGGATCGATAAATGGGCGCTTCTCAAAGGGCTCATATGAACCAGATTAAGAACCAGCATCCCCAAGGACATCCAACTCATCCTCTTCGGCTGTTAGGTGCCAGCAAGGAATGCGCCAATACAGAGATTGTTCAGCGACTCAATGCTGATATGGGGTAGTCGCCATTGGGAAAACCTACAACTTAAAGCCTAGCAAGTAAGCAGTCAAGTGACATGCCCAAGACCCATCAACCTGAGTTCTGAAGTCTGATGATCTGGCCGGAAGTGATCGACACCCGATACCCGAAAAAGAAAAATGTAGAACATCCTGCTCATACCTGAACTGCCGTAAGAATCGGATAGGGTAATATGAGAAATAGAAATGGAAGCCTACCAGCATCAGAGGAAGGCGATGAGCATCACAAAACACTGGAGGAAGAAAAATCCAAGACGACTCCCAGCGAATGCTCCAATCACCTCTAGTCACGCAGCTCGACAAACATTTTACAATACAGAAGCTCGCTCATCCCAGTTGTACATGGGGGAAACTCCATAATGTGACGCATAACATTAGGACGGTGAGTGCCCGGATATAATATAGGAACCGTCATGGAAAGATGTTCTCACAGCCAGACCTAATCAGAAGAGAACAAAAAAGACTCAGGTAAGTATGCAGTCTTAAAGCAAAAAGATCAGAAAAGAAAGAGAAATAAGAAGAGTACCTGAAGAAACGCGCAGCGTCCGCGAAGAACACGAGTACGGCCAAGGGCACAATCAGTCAGCCTGTGGAACAGCTCAACCAGGACGAGAAATAATCCCTTACCAATGAACAACTCGTCCCATCACCTCAAAGAGCAGAGAAGTCTGAGATCAACGCCATCCCGAGAACAATACCTCGGCGACCAGACAAAACATCAATGCATTCCGAGAAAGCGTGGACCCCGCCATACTCCGAAGGCCTGAAAAGAGGTCATACAGCAAGTCCAAAGAGAAGACCATAGCATCCTGACCATCAACTGCAGGCCGAAGAAGGTATGGAATCCTGAACCAATTCTGCGGAGTGGCAGTCTTTAGCGAAAAATACTGAGAATAGTCTAAAGGAAGACTTGTCAAATGCGCACGCTCTTCCAAAGAAGGCCCCCATCTCTATGTTATTGAAAGCAAACAAGTTCAATGATGGGACTCAGTCAATCAGCGCAACACCAAGCATCCTTCAATCAATGTCAATCCTAGCAATATGAATCAGACAGCTAAAGCCATAGGACTTCAGCTCCCGAATCTCGTAAGCTGATAATCTGTCAAGCGATGCAAGCAGTCGTGGCGAACAAGAAGGACGAGGAAGCAACTAACAAGTCCTCACAGGGATCCCCCTCCAAAATAAAAGGTCTAGAAATCGTTGATAACTCCTCAAGAATCAGAAGATGAACTGGTGAAGGAGAAGGAAAAGTTGGAATCTCTACAACATCATCAATGACAGTCCTTGAAAAATCCCCAGTAGCGGCTATGTCTGATATAGTCACATCACCGTCTGAAACTGTTATGACCTCAGCTGCATGAGAAGACTCGCCAACCTCATAAACAGAGTGAGCAAAGGATCGATGATCAAGAGAAGGCTGATAATCCCCGCCAAGAAGGCTATCTGCAAAGATCACACCGCACATCATGGTATCTTGAATAATCTGACCACTAAAAAGTGCATTTGAACCATCAAGAAAAGCCCTGATGACCTCGATCGAAGAATCAATGGTCTGATCTCGACCTGTAGTCCTCTCCATCATAAAATCAGGAATCCAGCTATCACTCTGTCCAATCAAAGGGATCATCGAAACATCTACACCGTCCATCATCAAGGGGACATCATTAATGATCACATCAAGTTCACCCAAGCAAGTGTACCGCACATCTCGGTCGTCATCGAGAACATCCAAGCCATCAAAGGTACCATCTGAACCATCCATACTGTCTAAGTATGACATCATCCCATCAATGTCCATCATGGCATCATCCTCACCACCGATCACATCATCCATGAGGCCCACACTCAAGGGATGCATAGCCTCACCAATGGCCACTCTCCCCATCTCATCCCTATTATCCAATTCCCCACCATTTAATCCCCCATTTAAATATGAAGTTCCAGCCATCCCACCATTAATGGGGGCATTCAAAGCTCCACCAACCGCCAAGCTCAAATTTTCATCAATGCCCCCTCTTAATGCCCATTTACTCCATCCATTAACAGCATCTCAACCTCATTAAAGCTCCCACAAGTTTAGGAAACATGGGACCCATCACATTCAGCTACCACAACCACCAAATCTTTGACATCCATTGCTTGGGAAAGGACAAAGAGAGAGGAGGATGTTAAGCTTCCAATTTATACATATTTCAATCCATTACATCACATTATATGCATTGTTTGCATGCTTAAAAGACTCATCTAATGAATGTTTTGTTGATGTAGGAATGAGAGAGAGACTTCACCCAATTGATGGCCAAAAGTATACATTTAGGAGCCATTAGATGAAGACCCAAGGTGGGCCAAAGAAGGAAGAAGAAAGAAGCAAGGAGAAGAGAGAAAGAAAGAAACAAAGAAAAGGCAGAAAATGGGCTAGAACGGTCAAGACCGATCGGCCAAATAGGCCCCGACCAGTCAAGACCGGTCGACCATTAGGTCGGCCACCCTCTGCACTCTCTAGACGTCCAATTGAACAGACCTGACCGGTCGGCCAACAGGTCGGTAGTGTATTTCTGCTAATTTTCAGCAGCTTCTTCAGTAAGCTCTGAAAATCCATGTGTTGTGCGTAAGTGTTGCGCAATTTTAGAAGTTTCAGAGTCCGTGGGACTCTAAATCTATAAAGGAACACCTAGGGGTGGATCTAAAGGCATCATAGAAAGTTAAAGAAGTCGTGTGAGGTGAAGGAGATCGCTGTGGAGCGTCTGCAACTCCTTTAAACTCGATTTTCTATGTTTTTCATTAGTTTTTTTGAGTTTTAGTTTAACCTATTAATGATTGGCTAAACCTCTTAGCTAGGGCTAAAAGGTGAAGCTTTTAGTTGTTTACAATGTCTAATTCAAATTAGTTCAATTACTTTTGATTTTATGAAGAACACTTCTAGTTCTAGTTTGAAATAAAGTTAGTATTTTTAGTTAATCTTCTATCTCTTATGATTGCTTTTACATGGGATGTTTTTATTATTGAGATTGCTTAATGGGGGTGTTGATTGATAGGATTTTGGGTTGTAGAGATCCTAAATTCATCATGATATGTTGGATGCTAAGGGATCTTACAAACTAAGTTTCTTAAGAGCTTTTCTAGAATTAAACTAGAAGGGGTTCTTATCTTTTGATTGGATATGAGATAGGTGTTTATGTGTTGATTTTGGTTCAATAGAAATTCAATTTATGCTTCTAAATTAAGTCTAGTGACAAGGCTTGAGGAAGAATCATGAGTGTGATCTTGCTTGTTTTGTGAAGGATTGGGTTGTGTGATCGAATACACCCAATGCCTTAGTTGTTTATAAGAGAACCATATCAGTGGATGATTCATCTATGTTAGATGCATTATGATGATTCAATTGCTCTATATTCCGATTGGATATGGATAGAGCTCCAATTCCAATTGTGTTATTGGCTTGAATGGTTTAAATTGGCATTGTGAATGATTTTTAGTGGATCCTTGGCGCTCTAGTGTTTATTTTCCTTATTTAGTTCTTAAGTTGATAGTTTTATGTTATTAAATTCCATCTATTGCTACAAATATGAATTTAGCCCATCCTAGTTATAAAGTTTAGAATTGTTACTACAATCTTTGAGGATCGACCTCGGTCTTACCGAGAATTATTACTACATCGCAGCCCTACACTTAAGGCGAGCGAACAGAGGACGAAATGAAGAGAAAGGGAGATTTATGGCTTTAAATCGAAAACCTAATAACAGGGAACAGTGAAGAATGTCTGAACCAGAGTTAGCCCAGTGTTAAGCTCTGATTGTGCATATTCTAACCCCAATTCATCACACATTATACATGGTTTACGTGTTTAAAGGCTAATCTAATACATGTTTTTGTGTTTATAGGAATGAGAAAAGGACTTCACCAAAATGATGATTTAAAGACGCTTCTAATATGAATTGAAGACCAAAGAAAAGAAGCAAAAAGAAGAGGAAAAGAAAAGAAGAAAATTTACCCTGGCTGATTGATCGGTTGATCTGACCGATTGATTGTCAGGGTGATCGATTGATCCACTACCAGACCGATTGATCGGCCATTATGCATGTAATGCTAGACTGAAAGATGGACCATTGATTGATCAGTTTCCCAAACCGATTGATCGCTCATGAGGCAGGAATTTTAGAAATGTTGTTGGACAAAAAAGAGCTCCACTAGTTGATCGCTCAGCCTGAGCGATCAATCACTCAAACCATCAGAAATCCAGAATTTTGAAGAATGGCTCCTGAACTCTCTGGATACTTTTTAGACCAGGCGATCAATTGCCCGGCCACCTGCGATCAATCGCTGTTCGCTTCCCCAAGTGTAGGGTTGCGATGTAGTAATAAACTCGGTAATACCGAGGTCGATCCACAGGGACTTATCACTACCAAAAAAATGAGTAAAGGCTACGGACTATGGATATTTTTCGTTTCGGATATAAGCCGTAGCTATATTACTACGGATTTAATTCGCAGCTAAAAGCTAGTAGCCTACCACAGTAATGCTCGAGTCAACGGTCTCATAATGGGCTCTATGGGGCCCATTGCAATGTGTGTATTTTATCTAATCCGTCCATCCTTTTTAAAAGCCCATTTTAGGGCATGATCTAGAAAATGAGACAGATTGAAGGCTTAAGTGGACCACACTAGGGAACTAATGAAGATCAAGTAGCCACCATTGATTTGTAGTGTGGTCAACTTGGGCCTTCCCTCTGTCTCTTTTTTCTGTGATCATGACCTAAAATTAATTGTAAAAATGAATGGATGGAGGGGATAAACCACATACATTATGGTGGGCCCCACAGAGCCCTTGAGAGAACAGTCCGTCTCAAGCATGTGGGGGAGTACCCAATCCCGCCCAAAAAACCACCAGCCCGCGAGATATTTTTTGTTCTCGCGGGCTCTCGTTCGTCCTATTCCCTCTCTTGACCTGCTCCTTGCTCTCCTTGTTCTGCTCTCTCTCTCTCTCTCTCTCTCTCTCTCCAACATCCCACGCATCCCCTCTCTCCTCCAACAGCCCACGCATCCTCTCGCCCTTTTCCTCCAACAGCCCAGCATCCTCTCTCTCTCTCTCTCTCTCTCTCTCTCTCTCTCTCTCCTCCAACAGCCCATGCATCCTCTCTCTCCCTTTTCCTCCATCAGCCCAGCATCCTCTCTCTCTCTCTCTCTCTCTCTCTCTCTCTCTCTCTCTCAAATCTCAGCATCCCATTACGACAGACGGATTGGGGGTACCAATCGAGTCACCTTACCGGACAACGCAACAGCCCATTACGACATAGCATTTTTTTAATTCCATAAGGTAATATATTTTCCTTCATATGCTAAACATTTAGGTTTGTCTTTTCTTCAAGCTGGAAAGTAATTTTTCTTCTATAATCTTATTGAACACTCTCAGATTGGGGATTAGGGTTTGAATTTCCTCTATATGCTAAGAAATTAGGTTTTTTTTTTGGAGATTGTTGGGGATTAGGGTCTTAATTTCCTCTATATGCTAATAAATTGCTTCAAATTCTGAAAGTTGATTAAAACTTCTCATCTCAGACTGATATGGCTTATTTGTATGTGAATAATACAAACTGGAAACTAATATAATGTGCATATTCCTGGATTTACTTGGTTCACAGTTCAATGTGTGTAGGGGAAGTAGAACCCATCCAGAGATACTCAGAATCAGATACCCAAAGTTGAATGCAGGCTGAAGTTGGCTCATCAGGGTTTTCTTCTCCAAGCCATTCAGCAACAGTTTTGGTAGGAGTAGCAACATTAAGCTTGCTGCTGAGAAGCTTTATCTCTGCCCCTAATTCATCCTAGCAATGAGCCCTCCAGGTATGCTATGTTCTCTGCTTTGTAGAATCTTGATGGCCTGGCTATTTATTTAGCCTTATGTTTGTTGTTTGGAAATGGAGGTGTTAGTTTTTTATTGGAGGTCATTGGTGGCCTGGCTGTGAAGTCTTGGAAATGTTGTATGGGGGTTTTGGGCTTGTAAAATATGTTTAGAGGTGTTAATAGTTAAAAAAAAAAAACTGACCAGTTATCCTTACTGAAGATGTCCTTTTCGCGAGAAAACACAAGCCTTTTGGTGTGAAAAAAAAGAACCTGAAGTTAAATGCAGCCAGAGATACTCAAAATCAAAATCCCCAAATTCCTATTACAGGCATTTGGGAAATTATTTAGACTCAGTTGAATAACTGGGAGTAATGTGCTTGAAACACAATGCTTTAGATAAAAATATGGCCTGCAATGCATTTAAAAAAAACTGAATGCAGGACCTTGTTTAAGAGATTCATATGACTGCAAATGTTCAGTGCTTGAATGAGCTTTTTTGGTAGTTTGGAATGAAATCTTATTTGTGCGCAGAAATGTGCAATTCTTCTTATCTTGAATGGAAAGAGAACCCAGAAATGTTCTCTTCTTATTTGCATTTTCTTTCAAATATTCTTTTTTTTTTTTTCCACCAAGCAAAAAGCCCGGCCAATACTCTTGCAAGCATTATGGAAACTATGCTTACTGCTCTTTTTAATTAATTTATTTTTAATCTGGGTTCTCTTGGATTGATTTGTTTTAGCCAGAAATACCAATATTCATAATATAATTTAATCATCCAATTTATGAAAGATGCAATCTTCTATGAACTGCATATTGACTAAAGTACCCTTTTTTTCAATCTAATCTTTATCTTTTGACATGATTTGGACTGCTTGGGGTGCTATGTTGATTTCAGTGACAGTGGCACTTCTATTTGGGGAGGTGAGTTATCTCATTTCCTTGTATGTGTCTAATATAACATCTGAATGTTGAACTTATGGCAACAGAGTTTTGGATGTTGATGAATCACTCCAACCTGCTTTTATATTATTTAATTAGTTCTTTTGTTCTTAAGAAAACAGATTATACCGCAGTCTGTCTGCTCACGGCATGGTTTAGCGATTGGGGCAGCAGTGGCTCCGATTGTTCGTGTACTCGTTTGGATTTGTTACCCTGTCGCATACCTAATAAGCAAGGTGATATTCTATTTGCTTAGGGTGTGTTTGGTTGCACCAAATATCATGAAAATTTCCAACTCTCACGCACTGAGAAAAAAAGTATAAGGTCACTTCTTAGTTCCCTCAATCAGTTCACCCAAGAAGCATGCATACCCCACCAATTACAGTTAGACTGGTTTAATTTATTTATTTCGTTTCAAAAAAATAAAAATAAAAATCTTACATCGTCTTTGATATGTTTTTTATGTCAGTTTTTGCGTCGAGGTTGAAAGATTGGGCTGGCCGTGCCGCTGATGTGCTGTGTAGCAGACATGCTATCTGTCCCTTCTAGGAAACAAGTCATGCTAGTTAGCCATAAACCTTCGGAAGAGTTTGACGACATGGTTGTTGCTGCCCATGCATCCTACGATCCCGACAAAACTGTGAGTCTGATGATAAATCTAACTTCCACAAGATTTATGTGGTAAATCAAATCACAAGTGATATAATTACAATTCTCCTCCGTTTGGATTTCAATAGATATGCTGGATTCTGGGATAACAGAATTCAGGACATTATGTATGTGGTGGAAAAAGGAAATTGTAATTATTGAAAAATTGATTTCTTTGGCCATAACTTATCCAAACTGGCTTTTAAGCAGAAGAATGGAGATGCTTGAAAGGTTCCTAGAAGCAAACTAGTAGTGCTCCAATAACAGCAAGAAATCCAGCTACGGGTGGTGTCTATGGTTCATTTTATCCAGACCATTGATGTAATGAGACCCACAAATCTTCCAGATTGAAGGATCTGTGGTGTACACATACAAGTGGGTTCCATTGTTCACTGAACATGGCCGCACCATGTATTGGAAATGCCCCCAAAATTTCCAGATTGAAAGATCATGACCCTTAAAAAAGAGGCATGCAAATAGATGGCTACAAGAATACGGCCTGGGGCTGGACGTCTAGGAACTTCCACTCCCAAATATTTATTGTCGTCCACCATCAGTTGCAGGGCCTATATTATATTAATGGTCTGGAATAATCTCCATCCCCAAACCACTGGCCCCACTTATCCAAAACTGGTGAATGTCACTGGTTGCTTCTTGGGTGGATGTCATCAAAGAAATGCCGACATGACAAGTGTGTGTATCTTGGAGCCCTCAAATTCATTCCACTTGCAGTTTACAAGCTTCTTGAGAACATGCCAATGCCTTGGGAGCAGGTAAGAATATTCACTGCATCTCTGAAGAACTTAGCTGTTATTTATCAGTTCTACTTATTTGTTGTACCTGCAAACTGGTTGTGTTGGTTTTTGTTTTTGTACTATTAGGGGATGCCGATTTGGGGTACATCCAAACACACCTCATTCTGCATTTTGGCATGCCATGAATTAGGTCATGCCATGAATTCATTGGGGTCCACTGTTGGATGGGCTGGATGTCAATTAGGGTGTTTTCAGCCTTCGTGCATGCTGTCTTTGTTAGGCATATATGCGACTGTTTGTTAGATAGGTTCATTCCTTACAAGAAGAAACTGAACTGAATTACATTTATTTGAGCAAGAAACACTGGAAAGACTTCTCTTACAGGAGTGGATGTTGGGGTTGATTTGCCGAAGCCGATGAAGTCTTGACAACATTCTGCGCACTTGGAGATATTGCATTTGCCTACTCATATTCTTTGATCTTGATTGAGATTCAGGTAATCCAAGAACTTCCTTTTCTTTAGACGTCGGTTTCTTTGATTAAATCTATATATTTTCTATAAATGCCCATAAAGAAAAAAAATATATTAAATCAATTTGAACTTACATGTGATGTGTTTGTCTAATTTCAAGATATCCCACAAGAAAAAAAAAGAAGATAAAAGAGTTTTGTTTTGAGTTTTTAATTTCATAGAAAACCATGAAAATGAATCACTTAAATGGTGAAAGAAGTATTATCAGATGATTGAATTGCCATTTCTTTTGGATTCCATCAGGACACATTGAAATCTCCGGCAGAGAACAAGGCAATGAAGAAAGCTAGCATGGTTGGTGTGTCAACAACGACTGTATTTTGTGTCTTGTGTGGTTGCATTGGCTATGCTACATTTGGCAACAAGGCGCCTGGGAACTTGCTTACCGGATTCGGGTTCTATGAGCCCTTCTGGCTGGTTGACCTTGCTAATGTGTGCATTGTGGTGCACCTTGTTGGTGCATTTCAGGTACCGGTCGATCATCTTCGTTTATTTGTTCAATCCATCTTTTCTACCTTCTTAATAAATCTCCACCATTGAACTATACGGTAAATGTGGCATATATGTAAGTAGATTCAGGCTTTCAACTGATTGGATCATCATAACCATGATATTATCAGCTGAATATATATCATTTGATCCACCATCTTTTTTTTTGGGTACATTTCCATTTAGGAATATCTTGTATGTAAGGAAAATTCAGACAACCGAGAAATGTTGCAAATCTTATTCTCTCTTTTTCCTTTTTTTTTTTCTTCACAATTTTACAACAACAAGATAGGATGTACTTGGGTGATGAAATGGCTTCTATCCCAAGAAATGACTATGAAAGTCCAAATCGATAGTTTCATTTAGATCTGTCTTCACCTTGTTCTTTTTATATTTTCCCCTGTTTTCATATCCAATGCTTTATTTATTTTTTTACTTCTCAAAAATGAAAAAAAGAAAAAATAACTAATGTTTATAGATGTACGGATGGAATCTATCTAGGTGTCATATTCCGTTTATACATTAATCTTTTTTTGAATAAATGCTTCAACCAAATCCTGTTTTAAACCTTCAACAGTCCTGCAATGTATGTTGCATGCCATCTAGGCTGTTCTCTCCATTTATGCCAGTGGTCACATAACTGGTAAGGAAGACTGGAAAATCTTGGCTGAAACTTTGTAAACCATTCACCTGTTTCCAATATTGAGATATTTTTTTTTTAAATGTCCATGAATTACTCAATAGTGTTCACTAAATCTGTTCTTGATGACCACTATAGGAGAATACCATTCCCTGTTTTGAATGAAGTCTTTTCCATTAGCTTGATGAATAGCAGGTTCGTCCCTTTTTTTCTTGTTTCTTTGCAATATTTTCTTGTTATGGATTTGTCTTTTAATCTGCCTCCTTTTTATCATTTTGGTGTTTTTCTTTTTGGTCCGCCGCTTACTTATGTTGCATCGCATGGACCCATGCCTGGAATGGAGCAGAAGGAACACTCTAATCCTTGTCTGTGGCGATTTTTAGCTGAAGAAACTCTTTTGGGGAAGATGGGTTTCTTGATTTAAGATATGATTTTAAGTTGGTATTTAAAAAAAATTGTGTGGGTTTTGATGCTTGTTTCAATACTCATATTGTTTGTGCTCACTCTTAGGATATGGGAAAGTGGAAATGGATATTTCCTCGTCTAGATTGCCACTTACTGAATCACTCCATTACATGGACTTACTTTGATTTTATCCTTGTAGAGCCCAGATATGAAATCTAAAGCGTACTTTATCCAGGATTTCCAGAACTTGAATTGGTAAATTAGCCAGATGTTTGCCAGAGGAGAGGGTAGTTTGGATTGCTGTAATGTTGATTAGGTATATGTTAAAAACAGGTTGCTTATGGTCATTCCTTGACTTCATTTATCTTTCTTGTTGTTAATTAATTATTATTGTGCCTTGGATCAGGGATTTGTAATTTTTTTTTTCAGAAACTGTTTTGTCTTTATCCCTGATTATTAATGGGTAGGAAAATGAAACTAAAAACCATGGCTATGCCCCAAAATGCAGTTATAGTACTTTCAAGTTGGACATGGAACTTGGAAGTTAACTGCAATTTGAGGTCTATCCTCATTATGTATGCTTGGGAAGGAAACTGTGAATTGGTTATTGATTTATTTCCACTCTGTTTAACTAGATATTGTAATTCAATTCAACGGTACATCCAGATGTGTTAGATTTTCAATCTAATAAAAAAAGTTATTTACAATTCAATCCTATCAGTTTGTTAGCAAATGCATATGCTCTTGGGAGAATTATGCACGTGCTTGTTATGGAAAGGATTAAAAACAAAAAAAAAAGAGATGAAATGCAGAACTGAAAAATGGGTTGATCAAGGAACATGAGATCATTCATTCAGATTTGTTGCACTTGGTGTAGGTGGCATGCTTGGTGTTGGAGTCTTCGTCATGACGAGCGCCATCGCATGTAAGCTTCTCCAGCCTTGCTGTCTTTATTTCATACATCATCGCTGGCGTATCCACTCTCCTCTCTTCTGTGTTACACAGAATTCTCCCTCGAGATACCTATTGTAGGCGGGGCCTACAGTTACCTAAAGAGTGACACATTTGGTATATGATTACTCCTAGTAGAACTTCATTGTTTTCTCCTTTATCTTGTTTTTGTTTAATTTATTTCGGGTGCGTTTGGATGCGCTATCAATGGAGATGATTTTGTAATACTCATGATGATTTTTTTCCGTAGATAAGGAATGATTTGGTTCTATGCTTCTTTAACAAGGCTGAAGAAGTTGAAGCTACACTAGCAAACACTTGCATGACATGAGTTTTCAACATTGTGAATCACGCAATATGAGGGCCACACCAACGGAAGTGCTGCATCATGTTAGGTCCAGGTCCAAAAAATTAGGAGGGCCACACCAAGGGATAGAGTTGGCAGCCAATGCACACTTTTGATTTCACCAGACCCACCTGAATTGAAAAATGGCTTGATTTTCTACAACACCACACAAGTAACACATAAATGGGAAAGATGGAGCTATATGTGAAAGTTTGTATATAATGCTATTATATGATCATTTTAAGAATGGGTGGATTTATGTGCTTCTTGATTGTAATCAAAACCCAAATTTTCTGGATGGTTACTTTCAGGGTGAGCTGGTGAATGGTCAGGAAATAGCGATGAAAATGCTCTGCAAGAATTCTGGGCAAGGGAATTAATTCATTAAAAAATGTGGTTTTGTTGATTGCAAAACTTCAACACAGGAATCTTGTTAGGATTATCAGATTGGCAGTTGTTAATTGTTTTCTTTGGTGTAGACCACATGATGAGTGGATGAGCTTGATTTTTGTATTGAGCATTCTTCATGGTGAGGGCCAAACCTTTTGGATGAGTGGGATGCTGTACGCACTTGACACGTTTGCATTTATGCTCTAGGTGGATTGTAAGTTATTTTCTAAATGCTCGAATTCTACAATGTTAGCTAATAGTTTCCCATCCCCTTCTACATGTACATCCAAAATGTTTGTTTTATTTCTTACATCCTCTGTTTTAACCCCAGTCACCGCCTGTTTTAGTGACTGGCTTATTGTTCTTCATTTTCCAGGTAACCATGGAGCACAAGATGTTCAACTTATGAATTTTGGACAGCCGCGCATTGGCAATTCTGATTTTGCATCTTACTTCAACAAACATGTGCCAAATGCAGTTTTTGTTGTGCTTTGCTTTTTTCCTTTTTCCTTCATAAGAATTCGAATATCGAGCATTCAAGGTTGTCGGCTGACTTGTTGGTTTTTTTTTATTGATGAGTGGGTGGATACCATGACTGTGGATCTGATTATCAGCTAGCTCTTAATTCAGGATGCTGAAGACTAGAAGAAGGAGATCAAATTGTTTATAAATTTGTCGGGTGGCTCCGTAACTGCTGATGATTGTCCTTGACTTTGGCCAACATCTAAATGTGGCATGGGCGTCAACAATGGTCTTCGATCTTATCTGTTTTCCAAAGGTAATTAAAATGCTTGGTGTTTGTAATTAAATCGCTTAACATTAAAGAAAAAAAAAAGCTGCTCAATAGGAATATTTGGATCATCATTTCCTTTAGTGCTGCTGTCATCTGCCATATTTCACATTAGTGCATTGTGTTGAAAGTTGGGCTTCAATTTCCAACTTTGGACATTGTCGTCACTAAAGCAGTAAATACTAGCCTTATGATAGTTCACGGGCTGGGGTCGTACATGTAACTCCAGCCATCCATTCTTTCAAAATTTTATGTACATTCAATTTTCTTTCTTTCTTTCAATGGATAGATTTATGTACATTCAATTTTCTTTCCTTCGAGGTGGTAAAGGCTGATTCAAAAGCCTTATGAGAGCGGCGATGAGAGGATTGAGATTGGTTAAGGCCATCCTAAGGCCATTGATGCTGAGGAGAACAAAGGAATCTGTAGATAAAGAAGGTAGGCTTTTTAGTTCTTTAGCCCTTCTTAAAAAAAAAAGCCCTTTTTCCTCTGTTTTCTGTTTTGATGTTCTGAATGTATGAAATTTAGGCCTATACTTGTTCTCCCTTCTGTTGACATCCAACTTAATTGTGGAGTGTGTATAATCTATAGTTGAAGAAAAATTCTATGATGCCCTCTACAAGAAATCCAAGGTGATTTTGCATTAAAAACTTCATACGGAATAGAATTCTCGGTTAGTTCCTCTCTAACTGTTGAGATTACAAAAAGATTTGACACTTTCATGTAAATGTAGATATTCAATTGTGTATTAAAGCCAGCACACACATCCCCTCAGATGGCCACTAATCATGCCTCTGGACATTTTAGCTATGGATCAGGTGGATTGGTATTCACAAAAAATCAGGTGGACATGTTCTTGTTGAATGTAAGTTCACATAATAGCTTCACTTTTCCCAAATAGCTAGAAATTTATTTATGCCACATGTCTAATACCAATGACTTGTATCAACCAATATCAACCAAATCCAAGATTATTCAAGTGGAGCAATGGTTTGGTGAGCTAGATTTTTAATCTAATGGCCTAACATAGATTTTTAATCTCCCTTCTGTTGTTGTGCTTTTTAATTTTTGTTTTTATAAAATCTTTGTTACCATTCAAAAAAAAAATTAAATGCAGATGTATTCTTATTGTTATTGTATTTGTTTGGGAAACTGGGTCTTATTTATTTTTCTCATTGAATGAACAATGCTAGTTCTATTTGGTTCTATTAGTATTCTTTCCCTTTCATCATGAATTTAATTCGATCACCAAGAGATTTATTATTTTGGGTGTGATTTATTATTTCTTTCACAAACATTTTGGGTGAGATTTATTGTTTCTTTCATAGATGTTTTGGGAGTGATTTATTGTTTCTTTCACAGATGTTTTGGGTGTGATTTATTATTTTTTACTTGATGTATTGATCTATCAGGGCAAACTAGCAAACTAGCAGCGACTACAAATGGGTTTTTTTTTTTTAATGAAAGACAATAGCTACGAATATAATACCTAGCCTAAATATACCTCCGTAGCCATTTCGCACTGCACACTACGGCTTATAATCGCACCTAGATTCCACAATCCGTAGCTATAGGGATAAAAATCGAAGACTACAGCTACGGTCTATGAATTTACAACTTCGGATCTTATCCGTATCGGATAATTACTCGCCGTATCCATAGCTACTCGGATTCAACACAATTGCTACGGCTAATGGACATTCCGTAGCGGATTATATCCGTAACCACAGATATTTGCTACGGCTTTTGGCCGCAGCAAATTGAGTAAAGGCAATGGCTACATAGTCTATGGCTACGGATTGGATACGGCATATCTACAGATTAAAGCCGTAGCTAAAGCTAAATAGCTTCGGCTTAAATTCGTAGCCATTAATCCTTTTTTTTGTAGTGTATGTAAGATGTCACAAACTCATCCACAAGTTTCTATTAAAGCTAACAATCAAAGTTTGAATAGAATGTGTGTGATTAACAGTTTAAGCTAAATTGAATGTAAACAATTATAAGAAGGCACTAGGGGTTCGAGGATCCACTTGTAGCAATCCTCGATGTTCAATCCGCTGTGGTTTCCCATTCTCTCAACTAGAATCACCAGTCAGGTCTATCTAGTCGGATGATAGAACTGTTAAACCAGAAGTCTGTAACACGTAAGTTCTGTGCATAAAGTTCACTCAACTCTAGGCTGATCTGAGCATGCTCATTGCATAGGTCATTCACCTTTTCTATAGGTCCAATTCCCAATCATAACCATCCTCAAGTCTTCTCACAAGACAAGGCTAGATCATGATTTGAACTGGATTCAAATTATATGCACAGTCCATACATATTCCAGATAATCAACCAAAACTAGAACTTTGGCATGAAGCCCCTTTATGAAGAGCTTAGTACTAGAGCGCACTCCGATTCCTCAGATCATACAGGTCTAGACCGTTGCAAACGAATTAAGAAGATAAGTAATTCATCCAAACATCCATGAGTCATCACAAGACTAAGAAAAATTACTTAAAAACTTGTATAAACTTCAAACCTTAGTTCATAATCATGAATTCCAAACTGAAACCACTTAACTACGAATTAAAACATCTTGGATACACTACAAGCTTCACCTCTTAGCCTTAGGTAAGAGGTTTAGCTGCTCATGATCCAAGGAAACATGAAACAACTCTTAAAAGCATGAAAACAGCAAGGCAAACCAAAAGGAGTTGTGAAACTCCAATCTTCACTTCCACAGTCTCCAACCTCGCTTGAGCCCTTCTCCGATCCCCTAGGAACGATCCCTAGGTGGCTTTTTATATTTTGGAGGCTCCCCAACTCCGGAAGAATCGAGAAAGTGAGTAGCACTTACGCAGCACAGAGAAAATCGGACGTTACTTAGAAGTTTCTAAGTCAGTACACCTGGCCGACCGGTCACGACCGGTCGGCCTCAATAAACGTTCGATCCAGCAAGCATGGCTGACCGGTCAAGACCGGTCGGTCTTGTGGAACAACAGTCCAGCAAGTACCTCCAGCAGTTGTAGCCGACCGGTCAAGACCGGTCGGTCACCTTTGTGTGTCCTTTAGTGTCATGGCTGACCGGTCACTGACCGGTCTGGCTTCCTTAGCCGACCGGTCATGACCGGTCGGCAGTCCTTCAAGCTTCTTTTCTTCTTTCTCTTTTCTTTCCTTGCTTCTTGCTTTCACTTTCTCTCTTCTTTTCTTCTTTGATCATCAAATATTATTCATTAGAATGATGCCAAATGAGCTCTTTATGTCTTCAATTGAGTAGAGTCCACCCTCAATCCTGTAATCACAAAACATGCATTGAATTAGCTTACAAACCATACAAACCTTGCACAATTAGTGATGAATTGGGGTTAGAATATGCACAATTAAGAGCTCAACAGTACGTTCTTTAGGGACAAGTGATTCCCATCTTTGAAACAAGGCAGTCCTCTAGTACTATTTAGAATGTTTAGAGGTGGGCAAAATGAACCTGAATGGATGATGCCTCCAAAGAGATACACCCAAAGGAGATCCCAAAGGTCTTTTGGGTAAGCTTTACATCCAAAGTTGAAGCTGCATATGAGATAGTGGCCCAGCTTAAGAAAATTCTTGCACAAATATCTATTTGGGAACTCCTCTGCATGTCGCATACTCATTGCAAAGTATTTGTCAAAACTTTGAACACACACACATCTCTCGAAGCACCAAATAACACATGCCTCGGAATTTGATACTTGAGTTGGTCAAACCTGACTCCGAATTCCAAGTTATAATTTAAATTTTAAACGTTCACAACCACAATTTAATAAAAGTTACATCACAATAAACCAAGCATTCATCCAATACAATGTATAATTACAACAGTCTAGACCCACTTCTGAGTTTCTACTATACATTTTTTATCTCATCGAACAAACTAGAAAAGAAAGCTACAGCTAGACAATTAGATCCTCGCTTTGCTTTGCTCTCCGATTAAACTTTACGCCCTAAAATATCATTAAAGTAGGGGTGAGCATAACAACTAAATGGGATTATATCATGCCTAGATTTTAAAATTTTAAAATTTATTTTTAAAATATATAACCGAAGTGTATACAGGAATTGCTGAGTATAAATCAAGGCACATGTAATGAGATGTTAAGATCACAAGCTTTCCTGACAGTATTTATCGATCAAACTCTCTATAGTGAACGAGAGAGGAGAATAACCCCCCTTATAGGGGTTGATATTATGAATGTTATGAATATTCATAAACAATAAATTAAATAAGTAACAATATTTCTTTCTATATCTTTTAGGAGTAATCCAGGTAGAGCACCCGTGATCTTTTAGGGACAACCCAATGTAGTGAACCTTTAATATTTTAGGGATAACCCAAGGCAATGCACCTTTAATCTTTTAGGGATAACCCAAGGTAGAGTACCTTTGATCTTTTAGGGATAAAGTAAGATAAAGCACCTACAATCACAATCTTAATTCTCATACATTGATGATAATATACATGTGTGGACGCTCGCCTTTCCATGCTTCCACCCTCCTTTCGAAAAGGGGTTGTTTGAATCGCCGTTACCACTGGCACGCCTCTTTCTCGAGGGCTTTTTTGTTGTAATGTTATCGTTGGGTTAAATTGGGTATGTTTGGATGAGTTCTATAAGACTAGAGTCGCCACTAGCCAATTACTTTGAATCTACAGTCGGTGAGACTCCGTAAAAACGTTAGAGAAGGGAATTCAAAGATTCTTTCCTCTAAAATGACTCTTTTTTTTTATCTGAGGCTAGAGATTCGAGGTAAGGGATCACGGTTATAGGGTGGGAAGGTGTTAGGCACCCACTCTGCCCATACTGAAGTACGGTCTTTACTTCACTGAATCTAACTAATACTTGAAAGTCTGAATTATTCCTCGTACATTCTCATTAATGATATGATGCATGAATATGGGTTTGAACAGTAAGAGTTCTGATGGGTAGGTTCTGAGCATACGCTCGAACTAACAGGTGCTTTATACGAGATGCATGATGTGTGTTTCATCGGTCAGAGTTTCTGATGAGTAAGTTCTAGGTGAATCGGCAAGCCTCAGAGCATACACTATGACCTGATCAAGTGCTCGTGGTGGAATGACAAGGAGGGGTTGCACTTATGCTAGATGCGAATGGGATGATGCTGATATAAGAGTAGTTGGATGGACATAGGTATCGCAAGGATTAGCTTCGAGCAGATAAGATCGGGACTTAGGTGACTTGAGAGGCTCGAACCAGGGTCAGGCCGGGCTGGACCAAGGCTAGACTCTTCTCACTTGGGCTCTCCTTGGTGGAGGAATGGGCTAAAGGGATGGAGATGGATTCAGAATTTCTGGGTATCAAAGGATTTTTCTGGATGCTCAAACGAGAGAGAGGGGGGGGGGGGGGGGGGGGGGGGGATTATAGCTATGGAGAGTTATAGTTTTTGTAAATATTTTTGGGCAGCCCCCTGGGGGCCACTTGTACGGACTCCTTGATTTAACTTCGGAGTGTACGGACTCCGAACCTAAAGCAAAAAAGCTACAGGTTCGAGGTTCGGAGTTGCTCCGAAGTTGTAGCTCGGAACTAGGTGAGTTGACTGAGTTTTAAAGATGGACTAACACGATGAGTTGACAAGGTGTATGGGCTGGACTGACCCAGTGAGTTGACTCGGTGATTTAACTCAACGGGTTGACTCACCAAGTTTGACTTTCTTAGGATTTTTGGACTGATTTTTCTTATGAGGGGTTTTTCGGGCTGATGTTTAAGGGTGAGTTGTTTGGGTTTAGGCTTGATTTGGGCTATAGATTGGGGCTTGCAAAGGTGAGTTTGGCTAGTTTTATATATAGAGTTTGGGGATATGGATCTCCATTCATTCAACTATCTCAACCAGCTTTGTAGCCGAAGGTGGGGTGTCTACAGATGCCCCTCTTTGGCAGAGGTTGCGTGCAACCGAATGCCAAAGTGAGTGGACACCCCACTTTTGACCCAGTCATTCATGGATCGTGGTCTAAAATCTTTGCTTGCCTTTGGATCGGAGTCAGTTGATTCTCTGGAAATAGATAACTCGAACATACCGCGGGAGTTTGGAGAAAACATTGTGATTGTCCCTGTATGAGCTGCAACTTGGGTACCCAATTGCAACTCTTCTGTTCCCAATCAGTACTAACATCGAAAAGGTACAGTAGAGCCTCTGCGTCCATGTAGTCTTACGAGGTTATTGACCCTGTAATTGATTTTTTTTTTTGCTTTCTCGGATCACTCCAGGAGTACTTGTTTCGCTTGACTGTCAAAGTGGTTAACTACCCTGCGTCTTGGCAGCCTTATAGGTGATCCACTATGTCGACTTGGACTCAGTCAAGGTACTTCGGCATCCACGCTTGATATGTGCGAGTGACCTTTTTCCACGCAATCTTCTGGTTTTGATACTTGGGTTACAATTCATCATTTCCACCGTTCAGATGGTTTCTTTGACTGAGCCTTTTGGGCTTTCATCTTTTTCATATCTTGGCATTTGGTACGACCGCACTGACACTGGAGTTAAGTTCGACCGTACTTTTAGTGCATTGGATCCGATGGTCTCTAGGAAACCGCGAGACATCAGATCTTATTTGATTTCGTGTCGGCTCTTACCCAGAGATATGGAAGATCTCTTATTGTTTTGGAGGTCGAATGCTTTACTGAGAAAATATATTTGGATTTTGAAAAGAGACCCACTTTGGGGAGTGATACTCCATGGGTTTTTATTTGCAAATAGGGACACACACACACACACACACACACACACACACACACATATATATTTGAAAAGGAAATCTGGCTTGCACGTGCCTCCACTAGGGTTGCCTATGGGGTCCTCGGCTAACCGAACTTTATTTTGAAAGAAGGTAAACATGATGATTGATGCGATGGATGCTGATGCATATGGATGCATATTTGATGATGGATACATGGTTTGGCTCATTCTCTTCCCGTCAAATGATTTGGCTTTCGCTGGGCATGTAGAGATCTTTGAGCTTATTGCTTGTAGGGTTTTACTTCCGTGGAGATTTTCTTTTTTAATGCGGATGTTTGGTCAGTGGGTTGGTTAAGATCCCGACCCGTGGCTGATCAGGTCCATCGTCCCCATATGCTGTTGCATTTCTGGTGGGAATGGATGAAGGAGGTACTCTAGGTTGTGACTTCGAGATGCTCCTCTGGGGAATGGGTGTGATTGGGATGGTGTTTGGTCGCTAGTCTTGGTCAAGATTTCAATTTGCGGGCAATTGGATCTGTCATCCCAAACTGTGAAGTGAGTGAGTGGAGCTTGAGATTGCTAAAGTGCTTTGTTGGGGATAGTGATAATTTTTTGTGATTTTTGCAAGTATTTGATCCAAATCTTTTACCTGAGTAGTCAGGATGGAGATCAGTGTTATTGAAAATAAAGGAAATATTTTTGGAAGATGATTTTGCAATTTTTTTAGTATTTTGTTGGATTTTCTTAAATACAAGGAAAGGTATGGAATTTCCATCCATTTCCATCTTCTACTACTGATAAGGCACCCGATCCATTTTATGTCAGTGAGTAAGACAAGTCTCACACAGTTAAGTGTCATAGTTTTACACCTTTGGATGAGGAGATTTTGACGGTTTTCAGTCAACAGACCCACAAAGTTGCATGTTCTTCATGTGCAATGCACATAGACCACGTATCGTCCGACGGACTCATTTGGCCACAAAATGAACTACATCCTCACATTTTCCTTGATCAATCCAGTTTAGGGTCTTATGTTGCTCATAATTCCATGAGGGTGTACTTCCCCTCCCAACTGCCTTAATCCCCTTCATGAGTTTTAGGAACAGGGAACATCCATCAGATTCAACAGCGACTTCCAAATGAAGGTCGTCTATCACGGTGCGTTCAACACAAACAGGATTGCGGGGTTCTGCCTGCCTTGGCCTTTACCTATTTAGAGAACTCCGGACACCCGTATGATCAAGTGTCAGTCATGTCCGGAACAGGTAGGGAAAGAAAGCCCTCGAGAAATTAATACCAGTGTAGTTTAAGGTTTTCGAACCACTAGGGATAGACTTATTCGGTTAAAGTCGATGACGAAATTTTTTTTTTTTTTGAGAAAGTTTCAGGCCTTTACTTGAATGGTCGAGACTGGTGCTACTTTTTTGGAAAACTTAAAATATTTTTGGTGTTTTTGGAATGATCCGGGTTATCATACCTCGACTCAAAAGGTCGAGATTGATATCGGTTTTTGGTTGAAAGCAGGGAAGTCCCCCGAGAAGTTAATCCCAATGTAGTTTAAGGTCTTCGGACCATGGGTTTGTACAGATGATAGTGCCTTCTTTTTGTATTTTTTTTTAGAAAGGTTTGGATCATCAGATTTCGCCCTGATCGGTCGAGGCCAATGCCAATTTTTATTACAAAATCTCTGAAAGGTTCGGATCATCAGATTTTGCCCTGATCAGTCGAGGTCAATGCCGATTTTTATTACAAAATCTCTTAGGATTTTGATCCCAACGTAGTTTAAGGTCTTCAGACCCAAGTTTTTTGGGACAAAACTAAAAATATATTTTTTTATGATTTTGAAAATTGTCTCGAGTCATCAGATCTTGATTAGGACGACCAAGATTGATGTCAGTTTTTATTAAAAATCCCTCGGGATCTCGATCCCGACATAGTTTAAGGTCTTCGGACCCAAAATTTGTATATACATGTGGATAAGACATTTTTTTTGGATTTTTTGAGAAAGATCCAGACCATCGGATCTCGCTTTGAGTGGTTGAGATCGATGACAGTTTTTATTACAAAATCTCTCAGAATTTTGATCTCGATGTAGTTTAAGGTCTTCGGACCACGTTTTGTATATGATGGTGGAAATCAGGGTTCGAAATTCTTGGTGTTTTCTGAAAACGATTCCGGTCATTGGATCATGACTTGGATGGTCGAGATTGATGTCCGAAAAAAAAGATAATCCTCTTTATTTTTCTGGAAATGTCGTGTGGTTTTCTCTCTCTCAACATCATCAAGCTAAAATCTCTCCAATTTCTCACAAGCTGAGATTTTGGTGAGACTCTTTTCTCTTTTCTCATTCTTTTCCTCATTCTTTTCCTCTATCACTTCAATCTTACATGGAGGTACAAGATTCACTTGCAACTACTCTTCCCAAGGAGGAGTTCCTACCAATGAGAGAGAGGGGTCACTTCAAATTGAGGGGAGGACGGCTGGCCCCCTGGGTGCCGCCCAAGCCCTCTCTGCCCACCGATTTTTCCAGTGGGTTGGGTAATGGGGTGCCTTCCCCTTTTCTATGTAACATGGGACACCCCTTGCACTTCCAGTGTGCAATCTCTCTCTTCTTGCTTACTCTCTCTTTCTTTCTTCAAGTCCTTCCTTTCCTTTGGTGGCTCTTTTGTTTTCAAGTGGTGGGGCTTTAGTGAGCTTGGGACAGCAAGGTGGTCCCCCTTAATGAGTGGTGAATGTATGGACTACTCCCTTTCTTTCATTTCATTGTTTTTCTTTTCACTTTCTCTTCTCATGCTCTCTTTCTTCTCTTTATTTAGGTACTTCAAGAGAGTTGTGGTGGGCCCTAAGCTTTGGTGTTTTCCACATTTCAATCTCAACCCAGGTGGTACATGGAGAGAGACATTTCAAGCTTCATCTCTTTTCTCTCATTTTTTTTTCTTTCTTTCCTACTCCCTCCATGTGTGTGTAAAGGGTAATTTTACCATGTCCAACAAGTGTACATGTTAAGATATCATCTTTCCTTTCATGGGAGTTGGGCTTTGTATGTGTATCAAATGGGCTCAAAGTGAAGTTAAGGCCCATGGTGCATTTGATGTGCCTAACACTTCATTTTGGGCTCCCTCATGCCCTCTTTTCCTTTTCTTTTTTTCATAGCTTCTTTACATGTTTTTTCTTCTTTTTCATCTTCTTCTTAAGGCTTGGGCCCATGAGATTGGTAGGGCCCACCTCAAGTTTTGGGCTCACAATGATCACTTTGGATGGTCCCTTCTTTCTTCACATGTGTATGGACAAAGGTGACTAGCCCATTCTTCACTTGGATCTCAAGTGAGATAGATTCCATAGTTGGGCCTTTATGGACAAGTGGGCCAATTCTTCCACCATCTTTTGATTTTGGTGCACATCCTTGGTCTCATTTCCTTGTGAACAAGGTGTGGTGGACTCTTTGGAATTCCTTCACATAGATGGGCTTTTGGCCCCCATTAAAACTTATGAATTTCTTTTAGCCAAGAGTGCACCACCACACTTTGTGTATGTAGGATTCTTTTCCTTAATGCTTTTTTCTTCCTTAGATGGATGGAGGACTTGGGTCACTTGATCATCTACAAGGCCCATGAGTGAGCTATAATTTTCAACAACCTCACAAAGTTTAAGTGGTCCTTCATGTTGTAGGAAAGTGGTACTCAACAGTTTCCTCTAATTTCACCAAACTCAAATGGATGATCTTTCTTCAAGTGAGCTATCCATGCAATCTTAGCTCCTTGATCCTCTCTTATGATGGCATTTGGTGGGTCATCCACTATCCTTCTCAAAGATGAGTGATTTTTTTCAATTTATGGGAAAAAATGATGCCCATAAGTTGCCTAAGTTTGTCCCATGCTTTGGGCACTTTGGATTTTAGCTTTCAAGTGGGCTATGTGCATCATTCTTAACCATTTTCATGATGGTTGGGTGATTCATCAAGCCATGCCCTTTTGTGCTCAAGTGGTCTTCCTTTTGGTAAAGAGAGTGGTGTACATAAGTTGCCCAAACTTGTCCTTGCATGGACATTTCCAACTTTGATTCTTCAAGTGGGCTATGTGCACCATTTTCTACCATTGGCTTCTTGGACTCATATGTGTGGGTAGACTACTACATTGTGCTTTCTCATAGCCAAAACATGTATCAAGATGATGCACATAAGTTGCCCATGATTGACCCAAGTGTGGGTTCTTTTGGTTCTTCAAGTGGGCTATGTGCACCTTTCAATGCGTTGAGGTGGGGCATTTGAGTTGCTCTTGGGGATCAATTTCCTTCCTATCTTCCATTTGTCCATGTACATATGTAAAAAAGATAGAAACATCTCAAATGAGGCTCATTGCTTTGATGTGGAAGGTGAACTAAACCTTGGTCACACATGGACTTTGAAAAGGGGTTTTTTCATATGAATACCCCACTTTGATCTTTTAGCATGGCACTTGAGTGCACTTGGTGTCCAAAATGTGTCCTTAGATGGTGCATTTCCTCATCTAGGCCATGACATTCAACCCTCTTTAAGGTAGGCCTTATTTGTTTTTCAATGGGCCCAACACATATCCTAGGTGATACATGGAATTGGACATTGGACTTAATATGTTTGCATTTGAATCATGTAAGTCCAAACCCATGGGTCTCCTGGATCAAGATTTAGATTTTAATGGGTAAAGGATAGGAGGCTTACCTTGCCGAGCTTGTAGGATTCAATGGAGGATGGTACAAGGGGTCATAGAGTAGTCAATGAGGACGATCCTGCTTTCATTGTTCATCGTGGAGATCATATGTGCTTCTTGGCAAAGGAGCATCAACCCCTCTCAAAAATAAAAGGTCGAGGCACTTGAGACCTTTGAGACAATTGGGTTGAGCAGCCACAATCGATGCTTGAACATGTCCTCGCCAACACTCCCTTTGTGGGTCTTCTCGCGTTGCGTTTCCACAAAAACAATGCCAACCGTATGCTACTCATGGCCCTTTGTGAAAAGTGGAGGGATGAAACCCACACCTTTCAACTTCCTTGTGGTGAATGGGGGATAACTCCTTTGGACATTTATATGTAAATAGGGTTTCCCTTCCATGTGGCGGTTGTACCTCACGCGGATTCTCTTTCTTTAGTTACTTCTAATGAATAGATGCGGCTTGTGGGAGCCATCCCTCCTGAGAGCGAATTCCAAAGTAACCAAGTGAAACTGCGATGGTTTCATAACACTTTCGCTGTTATTGTACCTACCACTGAGCTAAAAACCCTTCATAAAGCACATGCAATGATCACTTATGCGTTCGATTCATTCATTTTCTATCATGCGAATGAGAGGATCAATCCTAGATTTCTTCGCTTGACTAAGGATCTTCATCATTCATACAATTGGAGTGTGGCCATTCTGAATCGCATCTATCAGGGCTTGGACAAGACTTCCACGGCTAGCAGGTCTTTTACGGGCTTCTGGCCTGTAGTGGAGGTATACTCCTTACCTTTCTTCTTGTAAATCCATGTTCTTTCTGTCCTATCATTACGCTTGCCCTTGCCTAGACCTGCTTCTATGATCACTTTCTCACCTATCCCCGAAAATATAGGATGACGTCGAGCCCTCCTTGTATCGTTTCATGCACTGGCGTCAGCAAAATCGCTGACTGAATCCTCAAGTGTCTCAGGACAATTGGTGTGCTAATATAGATGGATTGACTACAGAGGACGTAAGTATCTTCTTTTCCTTATCCTCATGTTTTCTTCTGCAGCTAACTATGAGCTGATTCTTCTTCTTTAGTTCACCCGAATGCCATATGTGTGCTTTCCTCTCTATTATACTCCTCAGCGAGTGGAGGCGTATGAGGCATCATGTCTTCGGATCATGCTTTCCGATGCCAAGTCATTTCAGTGGTACTTGGGAGAGAGGTTTCTCCGACAGATCACTAGTGTTACTAGGGTTCCTTGTTCTACACCACCATTGGCAGCTCAGATCCTAATAAATGCTATGGCTGATACGCTTGAGGGTCAGCCAGAATTTCTCTTCACGATCCCAGACCATGATTATAATGAGTAGTATTTATTGTATAGACAGGGACCACTTCTTCCTTCGCTATATGTTCCAGGGGGTCGACGCAGATATGCTAGAGGGTCGGTGACAGCTCCTCTGATGGACCTTCATCGTCGAGAGTGGGAGGAAAGGAGAGGCAATGACGATTATGTTGGTGATCTGTATCTTACTTCCTTGAGACATGTATTTAGGCCTTTTGATGTACGGCTTACTGATGTTTAAGGCCTTCTTGCTTTTCTTTTCTTTTGTATCTATCTTTGAATGAAATGCAAACCTTATTTCTCCTCAGAATTTTTCTTTGATGATGCTTGTATGCTTAAAGGGCATCTCTTTGTTGATTTCATCGTCTTCTGTATTATTCTGATGGCTTCCAAGGTCCCAAAGAGTGTTTGCTAGTTCGGATCTAGGAAACAAAGCCTTCTGATGGCTCTGATTTGCTTGATTTAGTCATGTAAGACTCTTCCAAATTTTAGCTTTGCTTCGAAATATTTATCTTTGATGCTTTGTGGACCTAGAAGGTTTTTCATGGTGCGAATGATGATTTGAGCGGTTCAGATTGCTTGATTTAGCCGTGCGGGTCCTCTTGAAGATTAGATCTTGGATTTAGCCTTCTTTCTTGATGATCAAACCTTCGATCTTGCTATTTGGTGGCTTATCCAAGCTCTCCCATGGTTTGGATCATGCCAATCTAGCCTTTGGATGGCTTAGATTGCTTGTGGATCGCTCTTGATCAATTTTCTTCTCTTTGACTTGGTCAGACCTAGTTTGGTTGTAGCTCTTCATGATTGGATAGGTGGGGAACCTTTCAAGCAGTTCGGATCAGATGCTGTCAAAATTCAGAGTCGATCGGAGCTTTGGGCGGCCCCCAGGGAGCCAGTTGCTGACATGGACTAACATTCTCACCTACCATGGGCTGCGGGGCCAATCCCACGTTCGCCTCTTGTGTGGTCTAGGTGTTCGCTCGCCTCATGTGCAAGGCTTGCAATGTAGTAATAATCTCGATAAGACCGAGGTCGATCCACAGGGAATTAGGTAAACAATCCTAATTTATTCCAGCAACTTCAATTAAAACAATTTAGGAATTCAATTATGAGAACTAGAACTAAAACAGCAACTTAAAGAGAAAATTTGAGAATAGAAAAAAGAAGACTAAGGCCCTGTTTGTTAATGCTGAAACTTTTTACTTAATAGGGAATTCAAAAACTTTCCACGTTTAGTGTTGTTCGTTAACACTGAACGTGGAATGCACTCTGTAATTTTTTGTCAAAATTTTTCGGTGATGGAGGTCTAGCTTAATGGAGAATCCAGAATGCGCTCCGCAACTCTTTTAAAAAATTTCAAAATTACCCTGCGCAAGAGAGATTTTCTCCTTTGTGTAATCTATAACCCAACTTTTAACATGTGGCACTTCTTTGGACCTACTATGATTTATGTGTTAGATCCACACCATCCATCAACTTTTCTATATTGTTCTAGAGCATGATCACAGAAAATGAAGCACATTGAAAGCTCAAGTCAACCACACCACAGAAAGCAGTGGGAATGGAATGACTATCGTTAAAACCTTCCTAGGGTACACTGTGAAGTTCATTTACCATCTAACATCTTCATGAGGTCACACAAACTTGGATGAAGGGAAAAAACAAAAATTAGCTTGATCATTTTTAGCCGTTTATCTATTGTTACGCCTAATTTTAGGACGTGATCCAAAATTATAAGAAGATCCAAATCTTAGGTGAACCGTACCAATTGAAAGAGTGATGAATAATCATTAAAAGTATTTTGCGGGCCACAAAAGTTTTAGATCAAGTTGATATTTAAATTTTCCCTTCATCCACACCTTCCTGACATTATGAAGAGCTTGGATTGCAAATAAAAATTACCAAAACCTTACGATGGGCTTTTTGTAATTTTTAATGGTGTGCACTCAATCAGCACTGTTTCCAGTGGTATGGTCCACTTGAGATTTGGATTTGCATAATTTTTGGAAGACCATCCTAAACTGGGCTGGAGAAACGGATGGACGGCGTGGATATACAAAATACTATACATGTGGGCCACACGGTAGGGGTAACACCCACTAAGCTGTTCCCCAAATAACGCGTAATTCACTCCCCTCATATGAGCTGTTATATTGTGAGTAGCAACATTTGTTAATGAAGTGACATCACAAGTTATGTGGGCCCACCATGATATATATGTTGTATCCACACCATCCATCCATTTGGAGAGATCATCTTAGGGCATGACCCAAAGAATGAGGCTGATCCAGAGCTCAAGTTGACCCCACCACAGAAAACAGTGGGGATAATGACGCCCACTGTTGAAACCCTCCTAAGGCCCACCATGATTTGTTTTGAGATCCAACCTGTTCATAAGTTAACACGGGCATGGAAGAAGGGAAAACACAAATTTCAACTTGATCAAAAACTGTTGTGGCCCCAAAAATTTTTTTAATGGTAGGTGTTTAATCCCCCACTATTTTTTATGGTGGGGTCCACTTGAGCTTTAAATCTCCCTCATTCTTTGGCTCATGCCCTAAAATGATCTCTCTAAATAGATGGACGGTGTGGATACAATACATAAATCATGATGGGACCCACAGAATTGGTGACGTCACCATCAGTAGCAAATCTGCGTCCACGGATCTTGGGGAGCGAATTAGGTGTTACGGGGTAACAACTTAATGCGTGTTACCCCTACTGTGGGGTCCACCATGATGATTTTCTGTATATTCACGCCATCTATCCTTTTCTCCGGACCATTTTAGGATGGAATATCAAAATTTATGTAGATCAAAATCTTAGGTGTACCACACCACAGAAAACAGTGGTGATTAAGTACCACACCATTAAAAATTCCAAAAGGCCCATCCTAATGTTTTCTTGTTGTGTATTTACAATGCAACTTGTTGATAATGTTAATAAGATCCGATTGAAGGGAAATTAAAAAGATTAGATTGGTCCAAAACTTTTGTGGCCCATGTTAAGCTCTTAAATGTGTATATTCTAACCCCATTTTATCACTAACTATGCTTGAAATACATGATTAAAAACCCAACTAATGCATGGTTTTGTGGTTATAGGAATGAGAGAGAAGATTCATCAATTGAAGGCTTAAAGATGCTATTTACAAGCATTGAAGATCAAAAGACCAAACGTCAAAGGGTGGAAGAAAGAAGCAAAGGAGAGAAGAAAGAAGGCAGAAGGACACACTGAAGACCGGTAGTCCGACCGGTCGTCCAAAGCCAAGGACCGGTCGTCCGACCGATCCAGACACTCAACAGAAAGGCCCCTATTACAAATCTTGCTAGACCATCCACGACTGGTCGTATGACTGCTTAGACCGGTCGTCCGACCGGTCCTTGAATTAAAATTCTGGGTTCAAATTTATGAAAACTCACTGGACTGTTTTTTCACTTTTGAGACCGGTCATGCGACCGATCGTCCATAGGCTCAGACCGGTCGTCCGATCGGTCGGCTGCGTAACAGAGCTTCTTCTACAAGCTCCGAGTTTTGCTGCGTAAAGCGCTATTTCTGCGGGATTTCTCAAAGTTTCTTCGCACATAAGGCTCCTAACCTATAAAAGGAATCCTCTAGCATATTCCTAAGGCATCCGAGAAGAGAATTATCACGATGGGAGGTGGCGGAAGTCGGATTCAGAGTTCTATAACTCCTTCTAGTTTGTTTTTCTAGTTTTTTTTGTTTTTCTTAATAGCTTTCATGTTTCCTTGGATCATGAACGGCTAAACCTCTTAACTATAGCTAAGAAGTGAAGCTTGTAGTAAATCTAAGATGTTTCAATTCGTTTGATTTGGTTGCAAGTTCGATTATTAGTAAAGAACAATGGTTTGAGGTTTGAATAAAGTTTTAAGTAGTTTTTCTTAATCTTATGATGGCTCATGGATGTTTAGAAGAATTGTTTGAGTTCTTAATTGTTTTGAGTTATTTTAGATCGGTATGCTCCGAGGAATTGGATTCAATACGCTCTAAACCTATGATCCTCATGTGGGAACTTCATACCAAAAGTTCTATTTTTCTAGAATTTCTGGATTATGTGAGATTGTGTATGTGATTTGAATCAAGTTCAAATCATGATCTAGTTATACCTTGTGACATGATTTAATGATGATTATGATTGTGATCTTAAGCTATTGGAATTAGGATTGACCTATGCAATTGAGTGTGCTCAAGTCCTAGCTTGAATTGAGAAATCAAGTACATGAATCACACATATGCCAGATTGTTTGTTTTAACTGCTCCATCATCCAGCTAGATAGGATTTAATTTTGATTCTAGTTGAGAAAGTGAGAAACCACAGCGAATTAAGCATCAAGGATTTCTACAAGTGAATCCTTGAACCCCTAGTGCTTTTTATTATTTATTACATTCAATTTAATTCAAAATATCTATCTACACCAATTTTCTAAAATCCTGTTTAGTTAACTCTTAAGTAGAAACCATTATAAGTGTTTTGTGAATTCTTACACAAGTCCCTGTGGATCGACCTCGGTCTTACCGAGATGATTACTATATCGCAACCCTATACTTGGGGAAGCGAACAAGTTTTTGGCGCTGCTGCTGGGGAACTTTGACGGTTTTTCTTTTCAATTTTTTTTAAAATAGTCTCTATTTGAGATTTTTAGGACTCTTTTACTAACTTAGTTTGTTTCCTTTGTTTTGTTTTTTCAGGAATTCTAGGATCGAAGTAGTCACTTCAAATCAGGTTTTTCTAACCCTTTTTCTTTTACTTTTCTGAGATTTTCATGCCACATTGGGTTCGGGATTCTAATAACCGACTCATTAGTGAAGGGGGAATAGTTGAAGGAATTGATAGGGAGCCACGAGCTAAGAGACGTTTAGATTCTCCAATTTTGTCTAAAAGTATGGCTGCAAATAAACCCAATCCTATGGCCAATCAAAATCTGGGCCAAAACCAAACCGAAACGGGAGAAAATGTGGTTGAGAATGTTCCCCGACCCAGAACATTACGTGATTACTTGCAACCAGCAAGAGCAAGCACTCCCTCATGCATAGTTTTTCAACAAAATGCAGGGAACATAGATTTGAAACCGGGAGTAATCCAACTCCTCCCCAAATTCCATGGATTAGACAGTGAAAGTGCCTATCAACATCTTAAGGAATTTGATGAGGTGATAGCCACAATGCACTTTGCAAATGTAATCGATGATGTGGCGAGACTCAAATTATTTCCTTTTACCCTTAAAGAGAAAGCTAAAGGTTGGTTTCATGCATTAAGGCCAAAAATAATTGGCACATGGACTGAGATGACTAGGGAGTTCATTAAAAAGTTCTTCCCTACTCAGAAAACGATTATGTTGAGGCGCCTTATCATGAATTTTGCCCAAAAGGAGGATGAGACCTTCTTTCAATGTTGGGAGAGGTTCAAGGACTTGTTAAATGCATGCCCACATCATGGCTACAAAATTTGGCGGGTAATAAGCTTTTTCTATGAAGGACTGACTTCACCCATGCGCCAATTCGTAGAGATGATGTGCAATGGAGAATTCATGAATAAGGAAGCCGAAGAAGCATGAAACTATTTTGATGAATTGGCCGAGAATGCACAGTCTTGGGATACATCTAGACCAATAAATTCTAAGACAAGCCAACAAAAGAAAAAATGAGGAATTTATGTCCTCTCAGAAGAAGATAATATAAGTGCACGTGTGGCTAGCCTCATAAGAAAATTCGAGGCCATGGAATTAAAGAAAGGAGAGACGATCAACTCAAAAGACGTTGAAACTATTTGTGGAATTTGTGCCGGAAATCAACATGCAACACAAGATTGCCCCACAATTTCAGCGTTCCAAGATATCTTACAAGAACAATCAAATGCCATAAACAGTTATCAACGACCATTTAGTGCTCCAAACTCAAACATGTATAATTCTAGTTAGAAGAACCATCCCAACTTCAGTTGGAGGAATGGACCCACTACGAATGCAAACAATACCCCTCAAGTTCAACCTTTACTAGGTCCATCCCTAGTGATTACACCAAAAGCTACACTTAAGGAGATGTTGAGTGCATTCGTATTGGTTCAAGCTGAATATAACAAGACTAATTCTCTGAAAATTGATGGGTTCATGTAAGAGTAACTGAAATTCAATCAAAATTCATCTCAAGCCATTAATGACTTGAAAACCTCAATGGCTAGAGTTGAATCTCATCTCAGTGTTAGAGAGAAAGGCACACTTCCTGCCTAACCTCTTCTTAACCCAAGAACCCAATTTGAGATACAAGACGCAAGCTCATCCACCCAATATATAGAGCATGTTCAAGCTTAAAGTGGAAAAATAATCGATAAATCTAATCCGGTGAAGACCCTAAAGCCTAATGATCCAGAAATTTTCAAAGAGGATGATAGCCCGAACAACACTCTACATGAGAAAGAACCGAAAAGGCTAAGTCGGTTGCCCCGTTTCCCCAAAGGTTGATTTCACCCAAACCTTTAAACAAAAACGTAGAAATTTTAGAGGTTTTTAAGCAAGTGAAGATCAACATCCCGTTGTTGGATGCTATAAAACAAATACCATCCTATGCCAAATTTTTAAAGGAATTGTGTACAGTCAAAAGGAAACACAATGTTCACAATAAAGTACTTTTAATTAAGAATTTGAGTGTTATTATCAGACAAGAGGTGCCCCAAAAATATAAGGATCCGGGTAGTCCAACCATCTCATGCATCATAGGAAACTACCGGATTAAACAAGCCTTACTTGATTTAAGGGCAAGTGTTAACTTCATTCCATACTCGGTTTATCAACAACTTGGGTTAGGTGAATTGAAACCCACCAAAACCATACTCCAACTTGCTGATAGATCTATTCGTATACTGAGAGGAGTGATTGAGGATGTCTTAGTCAAAGTTGATAAATTCTACTACCCAGTAGACTTTATTGTCTTTGATACACATCCCGTGATAGGTACTAGTGCTCAAATTCCCGTCATACTTGGCCGCCCTTTTCTAACTACTTCAAATGCAATTATTAATTGTAGAAATGGGCTTGTACAAATGTCCTTTGAAAATATGACACTCAAGCTGAATATATTTGATTTATACAAACAACCACGGGAAGTTGATGGCGAGATCCACGAGATAAATTTGATTGAATCATTCGTGGAGGATACATTCCCCTTGACTTTATATTTCGACCCTTTGGAGGCATGTTTGGCTCACTCTCATGAGATAAATGATGACACAATACGAGAGATGATGCCATTTTGGATGTGATGCCGGTACTTGATAACAAAAGATGGAGGGCACTATTTGAACCTTTACCTTTAAGCGAGAACAAGCCCCTCCCATCCAATATCAAGGCACCAACGCTTGACCTAAAACCATTACCAAGTGATTTAAAATATGTATATTTAGGTCGAGATGAGACATATCCGGTGGTGATTTCTTCCCACTTGGATGAGGAACAAGAGAGTAGGCTAATAGCCACTCTAATAGAGCATAAGAGTGCCATTGGATGGTCGATTGCGGATCTTAAAGGCATAGACCCACTGATTTGTACTCATCGCAGACACCTTAAGGAGAATGCGAAGACATCTAGGCAACCACAAAGACACCTCAATCCAAACATGAAGGAGGTAGTTAAGGCCGAAGTGGTGAAACTATTGGATGTGGGTATCATTTACCCAATATCCGATAGTCAATGGGTGAGCCCAACTCAAGTGGTGCCTAAGAAATCTGGAATAACCATCGTAGCCAATGCCAATAATGAACTCGTACCAACCAGAGTCACTACCGGTTGGAGAATGTGCATTGACTACAGGAAGCTAAACATAGTTACGAGGAAAGACCACTTCCCCCTACCATTTGTTGATCGAATTTTAGAAAGGTTAGCAGGTCATTCCCATTTTTGCTTCCTTGATGGCTATTCAGGGTATAACCAAATAGAGATCGCCCTAGAGGACCAAGAGAAGACAACATTCACATGTCCATTCGGCACTTTCGCCTATCAAAGGATGCCATTTGGACTATGTAATGCCCCTGCCACTTTTTAGCATTGTATGCTGAGTATTTTTTTTGATATGGTGGGGACAATTCTCGAAGTCTTCATGGATGATTTCTCTGTATTTGGTTGTAGCTTTGATGAGTGCCTTATGCACTTGAAAACTGTGTTAAAAAGATGTGAAGAGAAGAACCTTGTGTTGAATTGGGAAAAATATTACTTCATGGTTCAAAAGGGAATTGTACTTGGTCACATCATCTCACAAAATGGAATCGAGGTGGACAAAGCTAAAATCGATCTTATCTCTAACCTTTCACCACCCAAGAGCGTACGAGATGTACAGTCCTTTTTGGGACACGCCAGATTTTATAGACGGTTCATAAAGGACTTCAGTTTACTCTCTCGTCCTTTATGTAACCTTCTTTAGAAGGAGAACTTATTCGAGTGGAATGAAGATTGTCAAAATGCCTTTGACAAACTTAAAGGTAGGTTGACATGTGCACCCGTAATGCAACCTCCTGATTGGAGCCTTCCTTTTAAAATTATGTGCGATGCGAGTGACTATGCTATTGGGGCTGTGTTACGCCAAAGAAAAGAGAAGAAGCCATGTGTCATCTACTATGTAAGTAAAACCTTAAACTCAGCCCAAGAAAACTACACTACTACGAACTTTTAGCCGTAGTTTTTTCCTTAGACAAGTTTAGGTCCTACTTGATTGGATCTAAGATCATCATATTCACCGACCATGCCGTGCTTAAGTACCTTCTCTCTAAGAAGGATGCTAAGCCACACTTATTAAGATGGATACTCCTACTCTAAGAATTTGACATAGAAATACATGATAAGAAAAGAGTAGAGAACGTAGTGGCTGACCATCTCTCTAGACTTGTTCTCACCGATTCCCCTGAGACGACCGTGATCAATGACATGTTCCCTAATGAACAACTTTTTAAAGTCTCCCAATTGCCATGGTATGCGGATATTGCTAACTATCTTGCTACAGGTACAATTCCGACACATTGGAAAAAGCAAGATAAAGATAAGTTCTTCAACGAGGTGAGAAAATTCGACCCATATTTATTCAAGTATTGTCCCGATCAAATTATAAGGAGATGTGTGCCGGATGATAAGCAACACAGTATCATCTCCTTTTGTCATTCTCAAGCGTGTGGTGGCCACTTCTCGGCTAAGAAGACCACAACCAAAATTCGGCAATGTGGGTTCTATTGGCCCACCATGTTTAAAGATACCCATGAGTTTTGTAAAACGTGTGAGTCATGTCAGAAATTGGGAGAATATCCCGTAGAAATATGATGCCTCTCAATCCCATCTTACCAATCGATATTTTTTATTGTTGGGGCATCGATTTCATGGGACCATTCCCATCTTCTTTTGGAAATTTGTATATTCTGTTTGCCGTCGATTATGTTTCAAAATGGGTCAAGGCAATTCCATGTAGGAACAATGACCATAAAATAGTCATTCGTTTCTTAAAAGAAAACAGCATTTTTTGGTTTGGAACACCTCGAGTCATCATAAGTGATGGAGGGTCTCACTTTTGTAATCGCCCATTTGAAACCTTAATGAAGAAATATAGTGCAAATCACAAAGTGAGCACTCCCTATTACCCATAAACAAGTGGACAAGCTGAGATATCCAATAGGGAGATTAAACATATGTTGGAGAAAACAGTGAACCCCGATCGGAAGGATTGGTCGCTTCGACTTACTGATGCACTCTGGGCTTACCGTACCGCTTTTAAGACCCCCATTGGAATGTCTCCCTATAGACTTGTCTATGGGAAAGCTTGTCACTTGCCCGTGGAGTTAGAACATAGGGCTTATTGGGCAATAAAGAAGATGATTTTTTATTATGACAAAGCAAGCTCGTTACGCAAATTTCAATTGAATGAACTTGTGGAATTCTAGAACGAGGCATATGAAAATGCGAGAATTTACAAGGACAAGATGAATGTGTTTCATGATAAGAACATCCTTCGTAAGACCTTCACGATTAATAAAAAAGTCCTTATGTATAATTCTCACTTACATTTAAATTGAGATCTCGATGGACTGGTCCCTACATTGTACAAATTGTTTACCAATATGGGACCGTCGAGTTGTTGAATCCAAGGAATGACAACATCTTTAAGGTGAATGATCAATGATTAAAGCTGCTCTTTGAGAATTTTTCTTCAGAAGGTATGTCCATACCTCTGACTAATATCCTGTGTATCAGGATTTTTGATCTCCTAGTCTGATGGAGGTATAGAGTAGTTAGGATTAGGATTTTGTTGCTTTTTGTTTGCTTTTTCATAGGTTTGTTAGAAGGAGGTAGAATTTCACTTTTTCTTCTCTCAGGTACTTGTTGAGCTCTTAATTGTGCATATTTTAACCCCAATTCATCACTCATTATGCAAGATTTTCATGATTTAAAGACTAATCAAATACATGTTTTGCGATTGTAGGAATGAGAGTGACTTGGTTCAATTGGTGACCAAAAGGGCACATTTAGGAGCCTTTGATGAAGGCCCAAGGTGGACCAAAGAATGATGAAGAAAGAGAGGAGGATGAGGAAGAAAGAAGGAAAGAAAAGAAAGAAGAAATAATGCCCAAAAGGTGGTCCGACCGGTCAAGACCGGTCGGCCAAACAGTCCCCGACCGGTCTAGACCGGTCGGCCAACATTGAAGCCTTCTACAGAAGCTGCTGGAGCAAGGCCAGCCTTGTCTGACCGGCCTTGACCGGTCGGCCAGCCCTGTCCGACCGGTCTTGACCGATCGGCCATGAAAATTCTGAGTTGCAGATTGCAGACAGCAGGCCATTCCCGTTTCTGACTTTTCGGACCAGTTTTCTGGGCCCATATTAATGATATTTGGAAATCCAACACATCCATGTCGAAGAGGAGCTCGACATCGAACTAAACCAAGTGGTTTCGTGTCAATCGGAGCTACGGATTGATCGTGGTGGCCAAAACAATACGAACTGTCCAGAAAGTTCCAGATTTCGCTGTTCCACTCTGGGCCGGTCCAGGTGGCCCATCGTTGATGATATGAAGAATCTACTTTGACCATCTTGTAGACCACATCCATATATGAATAACCACAAAGTTCCAGATCAAAAGGATGTGTGGTTTGATCGTACCGGTTGAAGAAAGATGGACCATCCAGAAAGATCCAACTGCGCAGAGTTTATAAAAGCCCTAAGTGTTCTAATTTTTGGACCACATTCTGGGATTGTTTTGGACAATCTAATCCGTCTATCATGTAGAGGAGGAAGGTTTCTACCAATGTTCAAAATTTGGGATCAATTCGACATCTGTACACTCCGGACCGTTGAAAGCAAGATGACTGGTTTTGAAGGTACCCGAAATGCGCGATTTTGAGAGGCGGTCGGTGATATGATTGGTGGGCCCATTCAGAGGATAATCTTGGAAATCTAAATCATCTATGAGGAAGATCACATTACAAGGAAGCTATAAATCAATTTTGAAGGCAATCCAACCATTGGTTAAGCCGTACCAAGCTAAACAAATTCTGCTATGTTGCTGTACTATTGCTGCACTATAAAAGGAGGTGCTCTCTTCTATTCCAGGGCAACCAAGGACGTGGGGAGCAAGGAGTTCAAGTCATAGGAGGCTTCCTAGCCTCCTCCAGCTAGTTTTTATTCCTTTTCTTAGTTCTAGTTTTATTTTTAATATGCTTTTCATTAGCTAATCTCTTAGCTAGAGCTAAGAGGTGAACCTTATAGTTTTCTTAGATTGTTTAATTCGTTTTATTGGTTTTAAAGTTGGAATTCATGATTATGAACTATGGTTTGAAGTTTATACAAGCTTTAAGTAGTTTTTCTTAGTCTTATGATGACTCATGGATGTTTGGGAGAATTACTTAAATTCTTAATTGGTTTGCATCAGTCTAGACCTGCATGATCCGAGGAATTGGAGTGCGCTCTAGTACTACGATCTTCATGTGGGGACTTCCTACCAAAGTTCTACTTTTCTGAATTTCTGTAATATGTATGGATTGTGCATGTGATTTGAATCAAGTTCAAATCATGATCTAGCCTTGTCTTGTGACAGGACTTGAGGATGGTTATGATTGTGAACTGAACCTTTTGGAATGGGGAATAACCTATGCAATTGAGCATGCTCAGCTCAGCCTACATTGAGTGAATCCTATGCATTGAACTTACATATGACAGATTGTTTGGTTTAACAGCTCTATCATCCGACTAGATAGATCTTAATATCGATTCAAGTTGAGAAAGTGAGAAACCATAGCGAATTATGCATCTAAGGAGAGCTATAAGTGGATCCTTGATGCTCTAGTTATCTTTCCATTATCAGATTTTCTATTTTATGTTAAAAATCAATTTCACAAACCTCTTTGATTCTAGTTATTAGGATAGTTTGAATTGTTTACTTCCTTCCCTGTGGATCGACCTCGGTCTTACCGAGATTATTACTACATCGCAACCCTACACTTGGGGAAGCGAACAGTACTATCATTCTTCACTCCCTTTATTTTAGAATTGCTCTCATTTTTTGCTCATTGCATATCTTTTACATTGAGGACAATGCAAGATTTGGTTGGGGGGTGTGGGATCATTAGGAGGAATTTAGTGTTTTGTAACATCTCGAGTAATTATGTAGAACTTTTTCAATTTTTCTACAAATTCAAAACTCCATTGGAAAACTTTGTTTCTATGCATTTGGGATAGTGTAAGTATAAGAAAAAAGGAGAAGCAAAGTGAGTGAGGTTGAATATCTTGAACAATCTCTAAGATACTAGTTTTATATGCAAATTCCCCTATTTTTATGATTGATAGAGTTTTTAAACACTTTTACACCTAGTTCTCATTACACGATTCTCATGCCTTGAAAGGATTATGTAGAATTGTGGATTGGTTAAGTTTGGATTTGAGGTGTTGAGAAACCAAGCCGGGGTACTTTATCCATCCCTGTCCATGGGAAAATAGCGAAAGATATGGATTTCTAAAAATCCTATCTAATGAAAAGGAAAACGGGAAAGGAAGGATGAAAATATGGGAATGATGGAGAATATGGTGGAAAATTCCGAGGAGGGCTACCTATTACCAACCGGGGGATGGTCTACACGTAACCAAAGTCGAAAATGGGACGTGGTGTGAAAGCCATCGGAAGGACGGTAAGGCAAATTCCTGTCAAAGGTTTGTTGTTGATCTATGCACCATTGAATCCATACCCTAGCTAATTCATGAAGAAGATAACCCCAGAAATCCATGAGATGAGCATTCACTGAGCACACTAGGTTAAATTGTTTGGATTCTGCTATTTATCAATCAATCAACGGGAATTTCGTATGAGTACTTGGTATATTTTGGGAAAGTTCAAGGTTTCAATCTCTATCACTTAGTTTTTTCTAATTTTTACACTTGCATGTCTTAAAGTGTATAGAAGCATAGTTTCCAAAGGAGAGTTAAGTTTTTTTTTTTTTTTTGAAGAATGAAATTTGTTGCAGGCATGTTTTGCTCGGGACTAGCAAAACGCTAGTTGGGGGGTGTGTTAAGCTCTTAAATGTGTATATTCTAACCTCATTTTATCACTAACTATGCTTGAAATACATGATTAAAAACCCAACTAATGCATGGTTTTATGGTTATAAGAATGAGAGAGAAGATTCATCAATTGAAGGCTTACAGACGCTATTTACAAGCATTGAAGATCAAAAGACCAAGCGTCAAAGGGTGGAAAAAAGAAACAAAGGAGAGAAGAAAGAAGGCAAAAGAATACACTGAAGACCGGTCATCCAAAGCCAAGGACCGGTCGTCCGACCGGTCCAGACACTCAACAGAAAGGCCCCTATTACAAATCTTGCTGGACCATCCACGACCGGTCGTACGACTGGTCATCCATTGCTCAGACCGGTCGTCCGACCAGTCCTTGAATTAAAATTCTAGGTTCGAATTTATGAAAACTCACTGGACTGTTTTTGTACTTTTGAGACCGGTCATGTGACCGGTCGTCCATAGGCTCAGACCGGTCGGTTGCGTAACAGAGCTTCTTCTACAAGCTCTGAGTTTTGCTGCGGAAAGTGCTATTTCTGTGGGATTTCTCAAAGTTTCTTCGCACCTAGGGCTCCTAACCTATAAAAGGACTCCTCTAGCTTATTCCTAAGGCATCCGCGAAGAGAATTATCACGGTGGGAGGCGACCGAAGTCGGATTCAGAGTTCTACAACTCCTTCTAGTTTGTTTTTCTAGTTTTTTTGTTTTTCTTAGTAGCTTTCATGTTTCCTTGGATCAAGAACGGCTAAACCTCTTAGCTATGGCTAAGAGGTGAAGCTTGTAGTGAATCTAAGATGTTTTAATTCGTTTGATTTGGTTTCAAGTTGGATTATTAGTGAAGAACAATGGTTTGAGGTTTAAATAAAGTTCTAAATAGTTTTTCTTAATCTTATGATGGCTCATGGATGTTTAGAAGAATTGTTTGAGTTCTTAATTGTTTTGAGTTATTCTAGTTCTGTATGCTCCGAGGAATTGGATTCAATACGCTCTAAACCTATGATCCTCATGTGGGAACTTCATACCAAAAGTTCTATTTTTCTGGAATTTCTGGATTATGTGAGATTGTGTATGTGATTTGAATTTAGTTAAAATCATGATCTAGTTATACCTTGTGACAGGATTTAATGATGATTATGATTGTGATCTTAACCTATTGGAATTAGGATTGACCTATGCAATTGAGTGTGCTCAAGTCCTAGCTTGAATTGAGAGAATCATGTACATGAATCACACATATGCTAGATTGTTTGTTTTAACTGCTCCATCATCCAGCTAGATAGGATTTAATTTTGATTCTAGTTGAGAAAGTGAGAAACCACAGCGAATTGAGCATCAAGGATTGCTACAAGTGGATCCTTGAACCCCTAGTGCTTTTTATTATTGATTACATTCAATTTAATTCAAAATATCTATCTACACCAATTTTCCTAAAATCTTGTTTAGTTAACTCTTAAGTAGAAACCATTATAAGTGTTTTGTGAATTCCTACACAAGTCCCTGTGGATCGACCTCGGTCTTACCGAGATTATTACTACATCACAACCCTACACTTGGGGAAGCGAACAGCCCACAAAATACTTTTAATGGTTACTCATCACTATTTCTATTGGTATGTTCCACCTGAGATTTGAAGCTTCTTATCAATTAGGATCACGCCCTAAAATGAGATGTAAAAACAGATGGACAGCTTGGGTATACAACAAATACATCAAGATGGGCCCCACATGGTTAGGGTAACACCCACTAAGTTGTTACCAAGTAACAACTAATTCACTCTTGGATTTGGGGGAGTGGATTAGGTGAGATCCCAAATCCACCGAGGTAGGTGTGACCCTTGATTGTGAGGCCCACCGTGATGTATGTGACTACATCCATACTATCCATCCTCATTGAAAGCTTATTCTTGAACATGATTAAAAAAATGAAGCAGATCCAAATCTCAGATGGACCATCGTAAAATAAACAGTGGTAAATGACCATTAAAAATTTCTGATAAGCTATAAAAGCTTTGGATTAAGATGATATTTGTGTGGCCTCTTCATCTAGGTCTTTTTGACCTTATCAACAGGTTAGATGACAAATAAATAATTTGGTCAAATTCATGAAGTTTTTAATGATAGAGATTTAATTATGATTGTTTCAAGGGCAAATGTGTCACATTAACATATTTTAAGCATTTCATATGTTAATTAACAAAAAAGTTATTCTAGATTCAATACTAATTTTCCGACTTCAGATTCAGACTTTAGATTCAGATTTCAGGTTCAGACTTCGACCTCAGATTTAACAAACAGGCCCTAAGACTTTTAAGGATCCACTTATAGCAATCCCACGTCAACCCATTCATCCAAGCACAACCACAATTAGAATCAAAGTTCTACCTATCATCTAATTGGAAGATAAGTCATTCAATACACATGATTCACTCAAATCTAGAAATTCAGATTTCAAGTTCTAATAAAGCATGTAGACTTCAAACTTGTAGCCTTCGAAGTAACAGCAACGCCAAGAGACTACAGAATGCTCTAGGGTTACTACCATTCGAATCTAATCAATCACAACATGGCAATCTCAGAGAATTGCAAGGAATTCATGTCCGAAGTACATGAACTCTCATAAAACATCCAAAAAGACCAACTTTATTCAAACTAGTACTAAAATATCCAACTTGAATTAAAACAAATTAAATATGAGAATTGGCTACAAGCTTCACCTCGTAGCCTTATCTAAGAGGTTCTAGCCAAGCATTGCCATACTACAAGCAGAATCAAAAGAAAAACTAAGGAAAAACATGAAAAACTAGATAAACCGGAGTAGGCAAAGTTGTAGACGCTCCCCGAAGCTTTCTTTCACCTTCTACGACTTCCAATCTCTTATAGGATGATTTTAGATCGAAGTAAAGGAGTCCTTTTATAGCCTTCAAGCCTCACCATCGCAGGACATTCGAGAATTTGCATAAAACTTACATACTTGCGCAGAGAAAATCGGACTAGATTTAGAAATTTATAGACTGGGCGCATAGGCAATTGATCGCTTGGGCAGGGTGATCAATCGATTCTAGTCTTTAGTGATTGGGCGATTGTTGAGCTCTTAATTGTGCATATTCTAACCCCAATTCATCACTAATTGTGCAAGGTTTGTATGGTTTGTAAGCTAATTCAATGCATGTTTTGTGATTACAGGATTGAGGGTGGACTCTACTCAATTGAAGACATAAAGAGCTCATTTGGCATCATTCTAATGAATAATATTTGATGATCAAAGAAGAAAAGAAGAGAGAAAGTGAAAGCAAGAAGCAAGGAAAGAAAAGAGAAAGAAGAAAAGAAGCTTGAAGGACTGCCGACCGGTCATGACCGGTCGGCTAAGGAAGCCAGACCGGTCAGCCATGACACTAAAGGACACACAAAGGTGACCGACAGGTCTTGACCGGTCGGCTACAACTGCTGGAGGTACTTGCTGGACTGTTGTTCCACAAGACCGACCGGTCTTGACCGATCGGCCATGCTTGCTGGATCGAACGTTTATTGAGACCGACCGGTCATGACCGGTCGACCAGGTGTACTGACTTAGAAACTTCTAAGTAACGTCCGATTTTCTCTGCGCTGCGTAAGTGCTACGCACTTTCTCGATTCTTCCGGAGTTGGGGAGCCTCCAAACTATAAAAAGCCACCTAGGGATTGTTCCTAGGGGATCGGAGAAGGGCTCAAGCGAGGTTGGAGACTGTGGAAGTGAAGATTGGAGTTTCACAACTCCTTTTGGTTTGCCTTGCTGTTTTCATGTTTTTAAGAGTTGTTTCATGTTTCCTTGGATCATGAGCAGCTAAACCTCTTAGCTAGGGCTAAGAGGTGAAGCTTGTAGTGTATCTAAGATGTTTTAATTCGTAGTTAAGTGGTTTCAGTTTGGAATTCATGATTATGAACTAAGGTTTGAAGTTTATACAAGTTTTTAAGTAATTTTTCTTAGTCTTGTGATAACTCATGGATGTTTGGATGAATTACTTATCTTCTTAATTCATTTGCAACGGTCTAGACCTGTATGATCCGAGGAATCGGAGTGCGCTCTAGTACTAAGCTCTTCATAAAGGGGCTTCATGCCAAAGTTCTAGTTTTGGTTGATTATCTGGAATGTGTATGGATTGTGCATATAATTTGAATCCAGTTCAAATCATGATCTAGCCTTGTCTTGTGAGAAGACTTGAGGATGGTTATGATTGGGAATTGGACCTATAGAAAAGGTGAATGACCTATGCAATGAGCATGCTCAGATCAGCCTAGAGTTGAGTGAACTTTATGCACAGAACTTACGTGTTACAGACTTCTGGTTTAACAGTTCTATCATCCGACTAGATAGACCTGACTGGTGATTCTAGTTGAGAGAATGGGAAACCACAGCGGATTGAACATCGAGGATTGCTACAAGTGGATCCTCGAACCCCTAGTGCCTTCTTATAATTGTTTACATTCAATTTAGCTTAAACTGTTAATCACACACATTCTATTCAAACTTTGATTGTTAGCTTCAATAGAAACTTGTGGATGAGTTTGTGACATCCTACATAAGTCCCTGTGGATCGACCTCGGTATTACCGAGTTTATTACTACATCGCAACCCTACACTTGGGGAAGCGAACAAGTTTTTGGCGCCGCTGCCGGGGACCTTAACGGTTTTCACAAATTTCTGAAATTAGTATCTATTTAGGACTCTTTTAGATTTTTAGAACTAACTTAGTTTATTTATTTGATTTTTTCTTTTCAGGGATTTCTAGGAAGCTGAAGAAGATACAAGAGTTTCAAGTGCGAATCAGGTTCTATCTTTCTAAACCTTACTCTTCTCCTTCTCCTATTCATTCCTATTCATCTCTTGTAGAGTGGGTGGAGATTCCTTTTGGATCTCTAAAAGGTCGGCCTTTTTGCCACCTGGATTCCTATTGGTCGGCTCAGTCGCCTTGGTTCACCTTGTGCTCAGAGATTTCTTTTCTCATCTCTACTCCTCTTTTTCCTTTTTCTGCACTTTTTCTCAAAAGATTCAAAGAGTGGGTGGGGAGTTTTCTGAACCCCTATTGACCAGGAGAAATCGGTCTTTATCCTTGCTTTTGGCCTAGCCATTGCAAGACACCTTGTGCTTCGGTCTTAGAGAAGAGTAAAGAAAAGGGAGGAAGAATTCTCCTTTCTTTTTGTTTCTTATTTTTGGTTTTGCATGCCACATTGGGCTCGGGATTCCAATAACCGACTCATAAGTGAAGGGGGGATAGTAGAAGGCTTTGATAGAGAGCCACATGTTAGGAGACATCTAGATTCTCCAATTTTATCTGAAAGTATGGCTGCAAATCAACCTAACCCGGTTCAAAATCAAACTGAAACAGGGGAGAATGTGGTTGAGAATGTTCCCCGACCTAGGACTTTACGTGATTTCTTGCAACCTGCAAGAACGAGCACTCCCTCATGCATAGTTTTTCCACCAAATGCAGGGAATGTGGATTTGAAACCGGGAGTGATCAATCTTCTCCCTAAATTCCATGGTTTAGACAGTGAAAGTGCCTATCAACACCTTAGGGAGTTTGATGAGGTAATCACCACCATGCACTTTGCAAATGTGACTGAAGATGTAGTAAGACTTAAATTCTTCCCTTTCACTCTTAAGGATAAAGCCAAGGGTTGGCTTTATGCATTGAGGCCAAGATCAATTGGGTCATGGAATGATATGCACAGAGAATTTATAAAAAAATTCTTCCCTACTCACAAAACGAACATGCTTAAGCGCCTTATCATGAACTTTGCCCAAAAGGAGGATGAAACCTTTTCCCAATGTTGGGAGAGATTCAAGGACCTATTAAACGCATGCCCACATCATGGCTATGAAAATTGGCGGATTATAAGTTTTTTCTATGAAGGACTGATTCCATCCATGCGCCAATTTATAGAGATGATGTGTAATGGGGAGTTCATGAATAAGGAAGCTGATGAAGCATGGGATTATCTGGAAGAATTGGCTGAAAGTGCACAATCTTGGGACACACCTAAACCAACAAATTCCAAGATTGGCCAACAAAAGGAAAAGGGAGGAATGTATGTCCTATCAGAAGAAGATAGTGCACGGTTGGCTAGCCTTACAAGAAAGGTCGAAGCCATGGAATTAAGGAAAGGAGAAACAATCAACTCCACTGAGGTTGAAACTGTTTGTGGAATTTGTGCTGGAAATCAACATGCTACACCAGATTGTCCCACAATTTTAGCAGTCCAAGGCATCGTACAAGAATAAACAAATGCCATAAACAGTTATCAGCAGCAATATGGTGCTCCAAACTCAAACACGTATAATCCTAATTGGAAGAACCATCCCAACTTCAGTTGGAAGAATGGGCCCAATGCAAATGCAAACAACACTCCAAAAGTATCACTAGAAGAGATGTTGGGTGCATTCGTATCGGTCCAGAATGAGTATAACAAGACAAACTCTCTAAAAATAGATGGGTTCATGTAAGAGCAATTGAAATTCAATCAAAACTCAAACCAAGCCATCAATGAATTGAAAACATCTTTGGCTAGAGTTGAAGCTCACCTTAGTGTTAGAGAGAAGGGCACACTCCCTGCCCAACCTCTTCCTAACCCAAGGACCCAATATGAGATACAAGATGCAAGCTCATCCTCCCACCATACGGAACATGTCCAAGCTATCACCACTTTGAGAAGTAGGAAAGAAATTGATAAATCCAATCCGGTGAAGGCCCCCAAGCCTAAGGATCCGGAAATTCCCAAAGAGGATGATAGCCCAAACAATATTCCACAAGAGAAAGAACCGGAAAGACAATACAAGCCGGTTGCCCCATTTCCACAAAGGTTGATTTCACCTAAACCTTTAGATAAAAATCTGGAGATTCTGGAAGTTTTCAAGCAGGTGAAGATCAACATTCCGCTGTTGGATGCAATAAAACAAATACCATCTTATGCCAAATTTTTAAAGGAATTGTGTACAATCAAAAGGAAACATAACGTTCACAACAAAGTGCTTTTGGCTGAGAATTTGAGTGCCATCATCAAACAAGAGGTGCCCCAAAAATACAAAGATCCGGGTAGTCCAACCATATCATGCATCATAGGAGACTACCAGATTAAACAAGCCCTACTCGACTTGGGGGCAAGTGTGAATCTCATTCCATACTCGGTCTATGAACAACTTGGGTTAGGTGAATTGAAACCCACCAAAACCACACTCCAACTTGCTGATAGATCCATCCGGATACCGAGAGGAATGGTAGAGGATGTTCTAGTCCAAGTTGATAAATTCTACTACCCCGTAGATTTTATTGTCTTGGACACACATCCCGTGATAGGCACCGGCACTCAAATTCCCGTCATACTTGGACGACGGTTTCTAGCTACCTCAAACGCCATTATCAATTGTAGAAACGGACTTGTACAAATGTCCTTTGGAAATATGACCCTTGAGCTTAACATATTTGAGTTATGCAAACAACCGCGGGAAGTTGATGATGATATCCACGAATTAAACATGATCGAATCATTCGTGGAGGATACAATCCCCTTGTCACTATTTTCCGACCCTTTGGAGGCATGTGTGGCCCATCTCCATGATATGAATGATGATACAACACAAGAGATGGATGCCATTCTAGATGTGATGCTGGTGCGTGAAAATAAAAGATGGAGGGCCCCAATTGAACCTTTGCCTATAAATGAGAACAAGGCCCTCCCATCCAACATTAAGGCACCAAAACTCGACCTAAAACCATTGCCAAGTGAGCTAAAATATGTTTATTTAGGTCGAGATGAGACATATCCAGTGGTGATTTCTTCCCACTTGGATGAGGAACAAGAGAATAGGCTAATAGCCACTCTATTAGAGCACAAGAGTGCCATCGGATGGACAATTGCGGATCTTAAAGGCATAGACCCACTAATTTGCACTCACCGCATACACCTTGAGGAAAATGCAAAGACATCCCGGTAACCACAAAGACGACTAAATCCAAATATGAAGGATGTGGTTAAGGCCGAAGTGGTGAAACTATTGGATGTAGGTATCATTTACCCAATATCTGATAGCCAATGGGTGAGCCCAACTCAAGTGGTGCCTAAGTAATCCGGAATAACCATCGTAGCCAATGCCAATAATGAACTCGTGCCAACTAGAGTCACTACCGGTTGGAGAATGTGCATTGACTACAGGAAGCTAAACACTGTCACGAGGAAAGACCACTTTCCCCTACCGTTTGTTGATCAGATTTTAGAACGGTTGGTGGGCCATTCCCACTTTTGCTTCCTTGATGGCTATTCAGGGTACAACCAAATAGAAATTGCCCGTGAAGATCAAGAAAAGACTACATTCACATGTCCATTCGGTACTTTCGCCTATCGACGAATGTCGTTTGGACTATGTAATGCCCCTGCCACCTTTCAGCGTTGTATGATGAGCATCTTTTCTGACATGGTGGGGACCATTCTCGAAGTCTTCATGGATGATTTTTCTGTATTTGGTTGTAACTTTGATGAGTGCCTTAAGCACTTGAAATCTGTGCTAAAAAGATGTAAAGAGAAGAACCTTGTGCTCAATTGGGAAAAGTGTCACTTCATGGTTCAAAAGGGAATTGTACTTGGTCACATCGTTTCACAAAATGGAATTGAGGTGGACAAGGCGAAAATTGATCTTATCTCTAACCTACCACCACCCAAAATCATACAAGATATACGGTCCTTTTTAGGACATGCAGGATTTTACAGAAGGTTTATAAAGGATTTCAGTTCACTCTCTCGCCCTTTATGTAACCTACTTCAAAAGGAAAATTCATTCGAGTGGAATAAAGAATGTCAACAGGCATTTACCACCCTTAAAGGTATGTTGACATGCGCCCCAATAATGCAACCACCTGATTGGAGCCTTCCTTTTGAAATTATGTGCGATGCTAGCGACTATGCTATTGGGGCTGTGTTAGGCCAAAGAAAAGATAAAAAGCCGTGTGTCATCTACTATGCAAGTAGAACCCTAAACTCAGCCCAGGCAAACTACACCACTACTGAAAAGGAACTTTTAGCAGTAGTTTTTGCCTTGGAGAAGTTTAGATCCTACTTGATTGGATCCAAGAACATCGTATTCACCGACCATGCCGCGCTTAAGTATCTTCTCTCTAAGAAGGATGCTAAACCACGGTTATTAAGATGGATCCTCCTACTCCAAGAATTCGACTTAGAAATACGTGATAAGAAAGGAGTAGAGAATGTAGTAGCTGACCACCTCTCTCGACTTGTCCTCACTGATTCCCCTGAAACGACTGCAATCAATGACATGTTCCCTGATGAACAACTTTTTGCTGTTTCCCAATTACCATGGTATGCGGACATTGCTAATTATCTTGCTACAGGTACAATTCCTACATATTGGAAAAAGCAAGATAAGGATAGATTCTTCTCAGAGGTACAAAATTTCTATGGGACGACCCATACTTGTTCAAGTATTGTCCCGATCAAATCATAAGGAGATGTGTCCCAGATGATGAGCAACAAAGTATCATCTCCTTCTGTCATTCTAAAGCATGTGGTGGCCATTTTTTGGCTAAAAAGACCACAGCAAAAATTCTGCAATGTGGGTTTTATTTGCCCACCATGTTCAAAGACACACATGAGTTTTGCAAAGCTTGCGAACCTTGTCAGAAATTAGGAGGAATCTCCCGTAGAAATTGATGCCACTCAATCCCATCTTAATTGTCGAAATTTTTTATTGTTGGGGCATCGATTTCATGGGCCCATTCCCATCTTCTTTTGGAAACCAATACATCTTGCTTGCCGTTGATTATGTTTCCAAATGGGTCGAGGCCATCCCTTGCCGGAATAATGACCATAAAACGGTCATTCGATTCTTAAAAGAAAACATTCTTTCCCGGTTTGGAACGCCTCGAGTCATCATAAGTGATGGAGGGTCTCACTTTTGCAATCGCCCTTTTGAAGCATTAATGAAGAAATATGGCGTAACGCACAAAGTGAGCACTCCCTATCACCCATAAACTAGTGGACAAGCTGAGATATCCAATAGGGAGATTAAACACATTTTAGAGAAAACGGTGAATCCCGATCGCAAGGATTGGTCACTTCGGCTTACTGATGCGTTGTGGGCTTACCGTACTGCCTTTAAAACCCCTATTGGAATGTCTCCCTATAGACTTGTCTATGGGAAGGCTTGTCACTTACCTGTGGAGTTGGAACATAAGGCATATTGGGCTATTAAGAAGATGAATTTCAATTCTGACAAGGCAAGCTCACTACGCAAACTACAATTGAATGAACTTGCAGAAATTCGGAATGAAGCTTATGAGAATGCAAGAATTTACAAGGACAAGACGAAAATATTTCATGATAAGAATATTCTTCGCAAGACATTCACGATAAATCAAAAAGTCCTCATGTATAATTCTCGCTTACATCTATTTCTGGGAAAATTGAGATCTCGGTGGACCGGTCCCTACATTGTGCAAACTGTCTATCCATATGGGACTGTCGAGCTGTTAAATCCAAGGAACGGCAACATTTTTAAAGCAAATGGGCAGCGATTAAAGCCGTTCTTTGAGAACTTCCCTTCAGAAGGTATGTCCATACCTCTGAATGATCCTGTGTATCAGGATGATTGATCTCCTAGTCTGATGGAGGTATAGAGTAGTTAGGATTAGGATTTTGCTACTTTTGTTTTCGTTTTCATAGGTTTGTTAGAAGGAGGAAGATCTCCACTTTTCACTCTCTCAGGTACTATCATTCCTCACTCCCTTTTATTTTCAAATTGCTCTTATGTTTTGCTCATTGCACATCTTTTACATTGAGGACAATGCAAGATTTGGTTGGGGGGTGTAGGATCACTTGGATGAATCCAGCGATTTGCAACATTTCAAGCAATCATGTGGAAATTTTTTTCGATTTTTCAAAAATTCGAAACTCTTTTGGAAAACACCGGTTTTATGCATTCGAGTTGATATGAGCATAAGAGGAGGAGATATGAAGTGTATGGGGCTGGATGTCTGCAATCTCTCATAGCATAATGGTTTTATATGTGAACTCCCCTATTTTTGTGATTGATAGAAAATCTGAACACTTTTACACCTAGTTCACATTACATGATTTTCATGAGTTGAAGGGATTATGTGACTTATGGATTAGCTAGACTTTAAATTAAGGTATTGAGAAATCAGGCCGGGGTACTTTGTCCATCCTTGTCCATGGGAAAATAATGAAAGATATGGATTTTTAAAAATCCTATCTAATTTAAAAGAAAAAGGAAAAGGAAGGATGAAATTGGGAATGTGAAAAACGGTGGAAATTCTGATTAGGGCTACCTACTACCAACTGGGGGATGGTCTACCCGTAACCAAAGCCGGAAATGGGACGTAGTGTGAAAGTCGTCGGAAGGACGGTAAGGCAAATTCCTGTCATGGACCTGATGTGGCTCTATGTACCTTGAGTTCTATAGTCTACCTGATCTATGAAGAAGATAATCCTAGAAACTCGTGAGATAAATTTTCACTACCCACACTAGGTTAAACTTGTTCAAATCTTTCTATTTATCAACCAATCAGCGGGAATTTCATATGAATGCTTATTATGTTTTGAGAGTTTACGGTTTCAACCTCTGTTGCCTAATGTTTCTGAATCTTAAGCTTATGAACCTTGGAATGTATAGAAGGATGGTTTCTGAAAGAGAGTTGAGTTTTAAAGGATGGAATTAGTTTCACGCATGTTTTGCTCGGGACTAGCAAAATGCTGGTTGGGGGGTGTGTTGAGCTCTTAATTGTGCATATTCTAACCCCAATTCATCACTAATTGTGCAAGGTTTGTATGGTTTGTAAGCTAATTCAATGCATGTTTTGTGATTACAGGATTGAGGGTGGACTCTACTCAATTGAAGACATAAAGAGCTCATTTGGCATCATTCTAATGAATAATATTTGATGATCAAAGAAGAAAAGAAGAGAGAAAGTGAAAGCAAGAAGCAAGGAAAGAAAAGAGAAAGAAGAAAAGAAGCTTGAAGGACTGCCGACCGGTCATGACCGGTCGGCTAAGGAAGCCAGACCGGTCAGTGACCGGTCAGCCATGACACTAAAGGACACACAAAGGTGACCGACCGGTCTTGACCGGTCGGCTACAACTGCTGGAGGTACTTGCTGGACTGTTGTTCCACAAGACCGACCGGTCTTGACCGGTCGGCCATGCTTGCTGGATCGAACGTTTATTGAGGCCGACCGGTCGTGACCGGTCGGCCAGGTGTACTGACTTAGAAACTTCTAAGTAACGTCCGATTTTCTCTGCGCTGCGTAAGTGCTACGCACTTTCTCGATTCTTCCGGAGTTGGGGAGCCTCCAAACTATAAAAAGCCACCTAGGGATTGTTCCTAGGGGATCGGAGAAGGGCTCAAGCGAGGTTGGAGACTGTGGAAGTGAAGATTGGAGTTTCACAACTCCTTTTGGTTTGCCTTGCTGTTTTCATGTTTTTAAGAGTTGTTTCATGTTTCCTTGGATCATGAGCAGCTAAACCTCTTAGCTAGGGCTAAGAGGTGAAGCTTGTAGTGTATCCAAGATGTTTTAATTCGTAGTTAAGTGGTTTCAGTTTGGAATTCATGATTATGAACTAAGGTTTGAAGTTTATACAAGTTTTTAAGTAATTTTTCTTAGTCTTGTGATGACACATGGATGTTTGGATGAATTACTTATCTTCTTAATTCGTTTGCAACGGTCTAGACCTGTATGATCCGAGGAATCGGAGTGCGCTCTAGTACTAAGCTCTTAATAAAGGGGCTTCATGCCAAAGTTCTAGTTTTGGTTGATTATCTGGAATATGTATGGACTATGCATATAATTTGAATCCATTCAAATCATGATCTAGCCTTGTCTTGTGAGAAGACTTGAGGATGGTTATGATTGGGAATTGGACCTATAGAAAAGGTGAATGACCTATGCAATGAGCATGCTCAGATCAGCCTAGAGTTGAGTGAACTTTATGCACAGAACTTACGTGTTACAGACTTCTGGTTTAACAGTTCTATCATCCGACTAGATAGACCTGACTGGTGATTCTAGTTGAGAGAATGGGAAACCACAGCGGATTGAACATCGAGGATTGCTACAAGTGGATCCTCGAACCCCTAGTGCCTTCTTATAATTGTTTACATTCAATTTAGCTTAAACTGTTAATCACACACATTCTATTCAAACTTTGATTGTTAGCTTCAATAGAAACTTGTGGATGAGTTTGTGACATCCTACATAAGTCCCTGTGGATCGACCTCGGTATTACCGAGTTTATTACTACATCGCAACCCTACACTTGGGGAAGCGAACACGTACCATAAGAGGTTGCGACATCAGAGGCGGAGAATTGTAAGAGAGTGGATTCGTTTGACTTGATTGACTTGTCGAGTTTACCCCTACAGACACAAGAGGCTAAGAGGGTGGTTCTTTTCTACTCGGGAGCTGCTTGACCAGACTTAGAAAGCTCATATGGCATACGAAATAGGAAGGGATACCCTCCTTGTAAGATGGCCAATGGATGGTTTTGGACTTGGCAGGTAACAAGGGATGGTTCGAGGGCCCTTCCCAAGAGAACCATGGGTTGATGATTCCATGGCCGGCTATGACTAATGGTTGGACTGGATACCAGGGCTCTTCCTTATAGGACTAGGGGTTGGTCCCATGCTTGATGCGCGTTGTAAGTTGGATTTTTGTGTGTGTGTGTGTGCGGGGGGGGGGGGGGGGGGGGGGGGGGGGGGGGGGGGGGGTGGCGGCTACTTATAAGACGAGAGGGGGAAATTCTTGACCATAGCTTAGGGTTGTGTTTGTTTGAAATACGTAGGGAGGGTGATCTCCCTGGATGACATTGACAATGGGGGTGCTCGATATGCTAAGACTTGTGGCAAGGGATTTTTTAAGTATATTGTTATTGTTAGCAGTGGCCATATCAAGAATTACAATCATGATTTTCTTCTGATCAATTAAATTTTAGACCGCTGGTTTCAAAGAGAAATAACGCTCTATGGTATGACTAGTTCCCTTTTGAAATGACATTTGTAGGCTTTCGGATCCTTTCTGTTAGCCCCAAACAAGGGCAAAACACATTCAAGGTGCGCAAGTAAGGATATGCGCTGCGCGGCATTCAAATTTGCTAGTTAAGAGTTTTCGGGTATTCCGAATCATTTGGCGGCAATACGCATGTCCAGTTTCGCTCTGTAATGACATTCGTAGGTTTCAACTATGATTGAGTAGGTCTCCTAGGGTTAGGGTTGCACTGGTGTTTTCTAGGTATTTTCCGACCCTGAAATTAATTCGAATTGTTATAGATGGACCGACGCATATTGTTTTATCATGGGTGCGAATTTGAGCCCCAACAGCAATGCATACCACTAGAATGCTACCATTGTGAGTGTAGATCCGAAGAATCTTAGAAAGTATTGTGGCACCGAATATAAGTTTTCCATCATTGTAATGAACTGAGCCATGTGTTCTTCTGGTGATCCTCACCTATCAAATCTTGCAAAATCGGGGCGTTTGAAATTTAGAGGGAAGGCACACTATCGATTGTTTGTGCACTTTTCTGTGGTATACTAGTGTACTTATTTGTCAATCACGTGTGTCCATATGTTGTAATGTCGGTTGAGTCTTAGCAAGCTAAAGACCAAAGATTCAAGTGGACCGAAAGCATTAAGGAGGAAGAACAGGTAAATGAGATGCCTTGGTGACCCTAACCCTTTGGGCCAAAACACCCATAACCTCTTAGATGACTTAGACCAATTAGGAATACCCTTAGTTGTCATCATTAGTCTTAGAACACATTGAAAAACATGATAAGTTAAACTAATTAAAGAGGTGGAAGTTGCTGTAATTAATTCAGCCCTAACAACAACTTTCGATAGACCTCCGATACATCGAAAGTCTGTTCGATAGACCTTCGATATATCGAAAAGGTCTATTCGATATGTCGAATTGAGTGTCCAGTAAATGCACAACTCCCTGGATAAAATGATCGATCTATCAGAATGTATTTTGATATATCGGAATTAGGGTTTTCGATATATCGATACCCCAATTCGATATATCGGAAAGATGGTCCAGCAACTTCACATTCCACTGGACAATGATATTTTGATATATTGAAGATAATTTCGATTAATCGAAACATCAATTTGATATATTGAAGTGGTCATTTTCTGCCCATTTTATAACCGTTACAAATTTTCTTTAAATACGGAAGAGATGGTCTTTGGGCTAAAAGATGGAAATTTTGAGGAGATAGAAGCTACCACCATTGCTTACCTTTAGGAGCTCTATTCCAAACCCAAACAAGTGATCTTCTTTATGATTCATCATAAGAATGGAGCATTCAAAGATTATGATGAAGATACACTTATCTCTCTTTTGATCTCTAGAGATTGGATTGTTCTTGATAGTGATATTCTTATCCAATACTCTATGACGAGATCCTTGTAGGTGAGACTCTCTAGGCAACCCATTCTCATTAGTTGTAGAGATCTCAAACCTACCCTCCTAGCACCTTAGGCATCTCCAATGGAGCATCATATGTAAGGTAATTGATCTTGGAGCTGGAGCATTAGCGACACAACAACATCAAAGATCGGGGGAGCACAAGGGTAGCTAATTGAAGCATGGAAGAGCGGAGATCAAGCAACCCGAAGTAGTGCAACAAAGGGGCTCAATCCGACAAGTAACTTGTCAATTTTAAGATTCCGGTTCCACTCTATTTTTTGTGGGAATTGAGTGCAGAGTTTATCTTTAAACTCGATAGGTTCGATTGTAGGACCTAGACTGGGTTGTAGGGTCGAATTAAGTCTCCAAGGGGAAGCCTCCAACAGGAGTAAACGCAAGGTTCGGTTGTAGGACCTCGGCTCAGTTGTAGAGCCTAAAACCATTGAGGTTCGGTTGTAGGACCTTGACTCATGAGTGAAGTCTAAATTGGAGTTCAATTGTAAGACCTTGGCTTAGTTGTAGGATCTTGGCTTGGTTGTAGAGCCTAAACAAGTATCCAAGGGGAGACACCAATACGGCTATATACGTGTAGGTTGGAAGGAACTTGTAAACTTTTCGGTTGGGTGGATCCGATTTAAAACACCTTGATTAGGAGGATCCAGATTTAAACTCCCTAGTGAATGCCAGTGTGCTCAAAGGGGTTAAGTACTTGAACTGGGAGTGGAGTAGACCCGAAGTCGAACCACTATACATTGTTGTGTTTGTGATTGTATTTGAGAACATTTCTTATTATGCATTATGTTTAATTGGTTAATTATGAATGCTTAATTGGAATGTATACTAGGCACTTGATAGGCACATCCACACACACATGATGTTCTTTCACTCATTGAGTAGACTTAAGATTATTTGATTCATCCTCTATAGTCTACTTTGGTTACACAAATTAGGTACTTGATTAGTTTAATCATATATTAATCTATGCATGCTTAGACTAGTATGTTAATTGTTTTAATCATATGTTGTCTATTGATTGGACCCACTTAGGCTTGGAAGCCGGAGTGTTCTTGCTTACTTAATTTAAATTGATAAAAATGTTAAGTAGGCGAAAAGAATTTCAAAAGGTCCTAATCAGCCCCCCTCTAGGACTTAGCCATAATTCTAGTTGCTCCGCTCTTAATCTTCTGCATGCGTATGCGTTGGTGTCGTGTTAGATAATCCAACATATTTTCATCGACTTCAGGCGAATAGGGCACTCGGTAGGTATATTTCTCTCTTCTTTCTCTTTCCTTTTCTTGTCGCATCAGGGCAGCCATTATTTGTGACAAATCTTCTTTTGCAGGGGTGGCTACGGGATGTCTCATCGCGTTTTCGAATGGCACCATACTGGGCTGTCCAGTTGACTTTGCCATTATCGAGTTTCGTTCAGTACCTTGGAATCCTTCTATGGACGAATATGCTGATAATCCAACCTCTTGGGGCATACCTCGGACCACCAAGGTTGTTAACATTGCGTGCATGCCCTTTAATTGGGTTGTCATTTCTCCTATCTGGGCTGTTGTCTCACCCTGCGATTGGTGCAATTTGTCGATCTGTTCTTTTAAGGTGATATATTCTTCTTGATATGGCAAACCTGAAGCTTCCTCATCATCCGAAGTCTAAGTCATTACCACCTGGGCCAACTGTACTGGCACTTTCCCCGTGGCTATTGCTGCGGCGATGGCTGTCCTTGCGAGTTATTGGGTTGGTGGTGACCGAATTCGTTCCTTTAGACGAGCAAGAAGGGAAAGAGACGAGAAGTCCTCAGTAGATATCCTGAATTGTCGTGCCATGAGGGTCGCGTTCAGTCCCGATTCCACAACTTTCTTACTCTGTACTAGGTGTCATTGCTTGCCATTAGCGTAGTGCTGCATGACCGTTGCGACTACCTTTGTTGCTGCCTTAGACTCCTCCCTGGCGATTGCCTTTATGGTCTTTCTCTGTTCCTTCCTCTGCCTCTTATTACGAACCAACTGCCAATCAAATATGGGTGCTTGCATTGGAGGGCTGATAGATCGGGTGTTCTTGAAGAGGTGGGAAGGGCTGAAGTTGAACCCTCCTTGTGGTAGAAACTCAAATGTCATAAGGGCCATCTGTAATTTGCTGTATTCTGTGTTGAAATATGTGTTGGTCAGACAAACAAGTGATTCCGACATAAGGAAAGTGTGACTGTTAGAACTAGAAAATGAATACGATTACACTTTCCTGAAATGTCGTGTTTTGTTGCTCTGGGGTTCTGAATATAGAAACATTCGTAGACAATCACAGGCATTCACAAAATACACAAGAGAAGAGATATCGCAAGGCGAATTTTATTCCAGAGATTCTGAGATCTTGTACATTCCAGGCCGTGATCTGGCACGAGCCCTTAATTACATCGAATGATCGATGACCCTTGATTAAAAGGCAAAAGACTAGTCAGCGGGGACTATGGTCTCAGAGTTCATTGGTCACGGAGACCTGTGTTTTGGTGGTCGCGGAGACCTGTATTTGTATGGTCGCGGAGACCTGTGTTTGTATGGTCGCGGAGACCTGTATTTGTATGGTCGCGGAGACCTGTATTTGTTATAGACTGATCCACCTTTGTACGAGTAGGATGTCTATGTCCCATGTTTTGACCGGAGATCCGGGCTGAGACTGTCAGGGTTTATGGCTGAGATGGACGACTCTGGGCCCGCGCCTGTCAATGTAGGGACAGGTGACCTCGGGAAGTCCATTCTACAGTTGTGTGTACCTGCGCAGCTCAACCAGCGGATGCCGTTTGGATGGGTAGGGCATCGACTGTTCTTGGAATATCAGTTTTTAACAGATTGTGTGTGATAGTTCAGAAATCTCCTGGTGTGGTTTATCGTGTTAACCATAGTCCCCTTTGCTTAGTCCAGACCTGGATTCGGGTCATATTATGATAGTACACGTAATGATGATGCATCAGTATGATTCTGGGCACCGGCGGCCTCTTTTCGGGAGAATTGTTCCATTCAGCTCGTTGGGTCGGAACGGACTCCGAAGGCTTGCGTTCTGCTCATTGGGTAGCCCGGATGGGTCGTTTGACTGCTCCATTGCGTCCGGAACGCTCGGAATACCCAAAATAGGCTCAAACGGGGCTTAAAAATGTTATAAAATGAGGATTTAAAGGTGCTGGAATGAATGTGCAAAGTGCTGATTTTTGCGATCCGCTGGCCTGATTTTATTGATGCGCTGGGGCCAGCGCGTCCATAAATGATTTTCATGATGCGCTGGGAAATTTCATGACGCGCTGGAGCCAGTGCGTCCTTCAAAATCTAATTTTTCGATCCGCTGGCCTGTTTTGCGACGCGCTGGGACCAGTGCGTCCTAAAATTATAATTTCCTGATGCGCTGGGCTATTTTGCGACGCGCTGGGGCCAGTGCGTCCATAAAATAGCTTTGACTATGAAACTTATATTTTTCTGATCCGCTGGGCTATTTTGCGACGCGCTGGGGCCAGTGCGTCCTTAAAATGCCACGATTGATGATTGGCGTAATCCGCCGAGGATTTTCCTGATGCGCCAGGTCACTTTCACGATGCGCTGGGACCGGCGCATCGGAAAAAGATGACTTAGTCATTCCTCCAGACCTGGTATGATCGGAGGTGCGATTTTCGGCGAGGGGTTCCGGTGGTCGGAGAAGGATTCCGGCGATCGGCAAAGGTTTTCCGGCGACGAGGTCCTCTCTCTCTCTTGCTGAATGATGCAAATGGGGTGGTGGGCGGGGTATTTATAGGTAAAGTCGTCCAATAAGCGGTTGACACGTGTAGCGCGTCTAGAAAATGAGTCGGCGCGTCGATAAATGCGCTCGGCGCGTCATGAAATGATCGGAGTCCAGGAGTTGGTTTACAGGACGCGCCAGCTGCCAGCGCATCCTGAAATTAACTGATTTTTTGGATGCGCTGGGTGAATTTTTGGATGCGCTGGGGCCAGTGCGTCCATAAATTCATTTTTTGGATGCGCTGGGGCCAGTGCGTCCATAAAATTCATTTTTTGGATGCGCTGGGGCCAGTGCGTCCATAAATTCATTTTTTGGATGCGCTGGACGCAGTGCGCCCTTAAATTCATTTTTTGGATGCGCTGGACGCAGTGCGCCCTTAAATTCATTTTTTGGATGCGCTGGGCATGTTCGTGTCCCACAGATTTGGGTTTTGCAAATTGGGGGGTTTGCGGGGTCCGCCTCGCGACGAATGCCGATGCACTGCTCCTATTTCTTCATAATTGAGGTATCTTCCCAATTTTGGACAGTTTTGGTCACGGTGTCCGGTGGGGTCCATTACCGGTCCAATTTCATGCTTGAGGCAAATCTGATGCGTGTGTCGTGATTCGTGCCGCGATTTTCGATGCACTGGCCCTAAATCTGACCGCGTGATGGTTTTGGCATTCGGAATCATCATTTCGGGGATCCTCACTTTTGGGACCCCAACAGTGACCTTACCAATCGCGACATGATGAAGTAAAAGTACATTTTTTAGTTTAGGTTTGCTTTGGAGATGAAGGGAAGAATGTTCCCGTTGAGAGTTGCCATTTTAGCGCCCATAGGCGTCGAACACAGTCCTCTTTACACTATGCCCATTTGTAAGAGTTCGTATCATTTATAATTTCCTTAGAATTTTCCATTTCTTATCATAAAACCAGAGATTCTGGTATGCTCGATCCCTAGCAGAGTCGCCAGTTTGTTAAAACTAAATTTTGACCAAGGCATAAAAAAATCGTTTTGGGGTTTGTTTGATTCGGGGGAATTGAGGAATTCATAGGCATTCACAAATAATATAAACATATACAAAATTTGACAAGGCACCAAGAGAAAGTTTATTTTAGAGATTCTAAGTTCCTTCACATTTTCGGTCGTGATCTGGCAAAAGCCGTTGATTACATTATATCATCAATAACCCTTAATTGAAAAGCAAAGACTATGTCATTGGGGGTGTGTGTGTAGCGTATTGTTAGCTCGCCTCAAGTGCAAGGCTGCGATGTAGTAATAATTCTCAGTAAGACCGAGGTCGATCCACATGGAAAGAGGTAAACGAATTCAAACTATTCTAATAACTAGAATCTAAGAAGGTTTATGAAATCAATTTTTAAAAACTAAATATAAAACAAAAAGAATCTGATAATTGAGAAACTAGAGCATCAAGGATCCACTTCTAGTCTTAATCATGTTGAATCCAATGATTCAATTCAAAGCAGAGCTGAAATCGAATTTCTATCTCTATCCAGCAGGCAGATATAACAATCAAAGAACACAGATAATCTGAAATAGATGGGTGTTTACTGATTTGATTTTCTCAATAAAGTTCAGGCCTTGGGCACACTGAATTGTATAAGCCAAGCCTCTTTCCAATCTAGTTGAGATTTACAACCATAGCTTTCTTTAAATCCTGTCACTAGACTTGATTACGACCAATGATTAGAACTCTAATTAATCCAACTTCAATAAGTAACACCAACTATCTCAAATTCTATACAAGATACATGAACTTTTCATCATAGTTCTAATAGAGATTCCACTGTTTTGATCCATGGAGAACTCGAATCAAAAGCACCCTTCAATCAACAACCTATAAGCCAATTTGATTAATCTCATAAATCCAACAAGAACTCATGTACTTGACATACAAACTCCTTAAATCATCTAAAACTATCAACTTTATTTAAACTATAATGAATTGGTCAATACTTAAAGCATACACCAAAATCAATGTATCAAAGCATTATTAAAAACTAAGAAGATTCACCTCTCAACTCTAGCTGAAAGTTAACTAGAAGAAAGCATAGAAAAACTAGAACTAAAACTAATAAACAAAAAAGAAAAACTAGCTGTAGGAGGCTAGGAAGCCTCCTAGGACTTGAACTCCTTGCTTCCCATGTCCTTGACTGCCTTAGAAGAGAAGAGAACACCTCCTTTTATAATACAGCAAGAGTACATCAATATAACAGATTTTATTTCGCTTCGTACGGCTTAACCAATGATCGGATTACCTTCAAATTTGATTTGTAGCTTCCTTGAAACTTGATATTCCTGATAGATGGTTTAGATTTCCAAGATTATCTTTTGAATGGGCTCATTAATCAAATTAGTGATCGCCTCTCAAAATTACGCAATTTGGATACCTCCAGAACCAGTCATCTTACTTTCAACACTACGGAGTGTACTGTTGAACCTCCAATTTATACATTGCATTGCCCATTACATCGCATTATATGCATGATTTTCATGCTTAAAAGGCCTATCTAATGCATGTTTTGTGATTTCAGGGATGAGAGCGGACTTCACCAAATTGGAGACTAAAAAGAGTCAATTGAAGCCATTGGATGAAGATGGAAGAAGGACTAAAGAAAGTAGAAAGAGAGGGGAAGAAAGAAGTCCAAGGAGAAAGCAGGAAATAGAGGCCAAGACCGGTCGTGCGACCGGTCGTCCATCGCCAGGACCAGTCGTCCAACCGGTCCGATTATGCACAGAAGAAGAATTTTCACAGAAGGTCACTGGACCATTCACGATCGGTCGTGCAACCGGTCGTCCGATGCCCAGATCGGTCGTGCGACCGGTCCTTAAATTAAAAGTTTAAATCGGAATTTTGGCAAAACTCTCTGGACTAAAATTGACTTTTTGCGACCGGTCGTGCGACCGATCGTCAGGGAGCTCAGACCGGTCGTGCGATCGGTCGTTTGCGTAACAAAGCTTCTTCGTGAAGCTCCGAGATTTTCTGCGCAGTGCGTAACCTTACGCAATTTCTAGATGTTTCTGACCCAAGGGGCTTTCCCACTATAAAAGGACACCTAGGGGCTCTTCCTAGGAGAGGAGGGAAGCCAAGGAAGGTCGTGGGAGAGGACGAAAGTCATCGTGGAGCGTCAGCAACCCTCCAATTTTCGGTTTTTCTAGTTTTTATGCTTTCTATTATGAGTTCTAGTTGTAGTATGACAATGCTCGGCTAGAATCTCCCAGCTAAGGCTGAGAGGTGAAGCTTGTAGCTAATTTCCATGTTTGATTCAGTTTAATTTAAGTAATTTCAATTCAAGTTTGGGTTTTTAATCTTTTAGTCCCTTAAATTGATAGTTTGAGATGTTTTATGAGAGTTCATGCGCTCCGGGCATGAATTCCTTGCAATTCTCTGAGATTATCATATTGTGTTTGTTTAGATTCGAATTATGGTAACCCTTGAGCAAGCCATAGTCTATAAGCATGGCTGTTACTCCGAAGGCTATGATTTTGAAATCTACATGTGTTGAATGGGACTAGAACTTGGAAGTTCAACTTGAATGGAATTGAATGTGTTTGAATGCTTTATTTTTCAACTAGATGAGAGATAGGACTTCAAATCTAGTTGTGCTCTATACTTGGATTGATTGGATTGACATGGGATTGCTACAAGTGGATCCTTGAATGCCTTAGTACCTTAAATTACTGGTTTTCATAAAGTTACTGTTTTAGTTTAATTGCTCAATTGAATCCTCATATCTATTGCAAACTGAGTTGCTGGAATAGTTTGAAAGTTGTTTCTAATTCCCTATGGATCGACCTCGGTCTTACTGAGTTTTATTACTACATCGCAGCCTTACACTTGAGGCGAGCAAACAAGTTTTTGGCGCCGTTGCTGGGGAATTTAGATAACGGTTTTCGAATTGTTTTAGTGGCTGTAGAAGTAGAAGTAGATAGGTTTTCTGATATTTTTTTAGAACTAACAAATTATTTTACTTTGTAGGATTTCTTCTCTAGTTAAAAGCGCATCAGATGATACCTTTCTGACTTAGTTTTTTACAGATTCTCTATTTTCAGATTAATTTCAGATTTCTAGGATTTATGACTAGTTTAGTTTTTTGGTTGAGTGGTTTATGTCCCGTTGGGAACGTAACCACTCAAATCGTCTCCAATCTGAAGGTGGTTTAGTTGGACCATTGTCAGTCCATAGATGAGTCCGAAATTACCAAGAGCATTGTGAAAGTTTTAGGAGTATGGATCAAACATCTTTAAGGAATCCTCCCCCCCCCCACTCCAACTACAAACGCAAATCAAGAGGGAGTAGGAGAGAATGAGGTACATAACGTTCCTCCATTGAGATCACTGCGGGATTACCTACAACTAGTCCGTGCAATTACACCCTCTTGCGTGATTCTACCACCAAACGGGGGAAACATTGACATAAAGCCGGGTGTAATTCAACTTATACCAAAGTTCCATGGGCTAGACTTTGACCGCCCATATCTGCACTTGAAAGAATTCGAAGAAGTGGTGGCTACCTTACAATACACCAATGTTTCAGAGGATACCACTAAACTTAAACTCTTTCCCTTTTCATTGAAAGAAAGAGCCAAAGATTGGCTTCACTCTCTTAGACCACATTCGATTGGGTCATGGAATGAGATGACCCGGGAATTCTTGAAAAAGTTTTTCCCGGCTCATAAAACAAACACCCTTCGAAGAGCCATAATGAATTTTTCGGCTAAAGAGGGTGTATCTTTCTTCCAATGTTGGGAGAGATTTAAGGACCTCCTACTTACTTGCCTACATCATGGCTATGAGAGTTGGCGAATTATAAATTTTTTCAATGATGGATTAAGTTCCAATATGTGCCAATTTATAGAGATGATGTGCAATGGCGAGTTTATGAGCAAAAATCCAGATGAGGCTTGGAGTTATTTGCACATGTTGGCTGAAAATGCCCAACCTTGGGATATCTCGGATAAACCCAATAACCCCAAGCCTATTCAAGAGAAAGAGAAAGGTGGGATGTATATCCTCAAGGAGGAAGACGAAGTAAATGCAAGGATAGCCAACCTCACAAGGAAGATCGAGGCTATGTAACTTAGTAAAAGTGGAGTTCCAAAGTCCAATGGAGCTATTGAGACCACATGTGGGATTTGTCACACCAATTTACATGCTAAGCAAGATTGTCCCACAATTCCTGCATTTCAAGAGGTATTACATGAACATGCAAATGCCACATATGGGTATCAACGGCCTTTCAATGGACCGGTGGGTAATACGTACAATGACAGTTGGAAGAACCACCCAAATTTTAGTTGGAAGAATGCCCCTACGGGCAATCCTACCAACTCTCAAGGAGGGCCACCCATGCAAAATATGGCCCCACCTCAATTCTCAATGGAGGATACCTTGAAAGCATTTATACAAGGGCAAACGCAAATCAATCAAACAAATCAGCAAATGTTCCAAGAGCTTAAAGTCTCGGTTGATGAGATTAAGGGATGCTTGAATGCTAGGGAAGGGACCTTTCCGGCCCAACCTCAGCCCAATCCAAAGCAAGTACATGAAGTGAGCATTCCTAATCCTTCCAACCAACACATGGAGCAAATCATGAAAGATCGAGCAATAGCCGAGTAGTAATACTGGGCCTGCCTCCATTGTAGAGAGGGGGACCGTAGGAAAACCAAGTTACGGCCGTGAACTCAAGCATTCTAACCAGTATATATTGATTCTAATGAGTAGCACATAGACTAACGTCAGGTAGTAATCCTTGAACATTGTCCATGTATGGTATAGACTATCCGTCCATTTTAACTTTTCTTAATTAGGGAAAGGCCGGCCTCTTTTGACATTTTCTTTGGTCTCATCATTAAATCTTAGTGTGTAATGTTGAGCTCTTATTTTATTCATATTCTAACCTAATTGCATCACATTTTATATATGATTTCCATGTTTAAAAGATTATCTAATGCATGTTTTGTGATTGTAGAAATGAGAGAAAGACTTCATCTATTTTAAGGCTAAAAGAACACATTTGGAAGCCATTCAATGATGACTGAACGTGAGCCAATGAAGAAAGAAGAAGCAAGTGAAGAAGAGAGAGAGAGAGAGAGAGAGAGAGAGAGAGAGAGAGAGAAGGAATGAAACTCCACCATTTTCAATGGGCTAAACCGGTCAAGACCCGTCGACCACCCTTTATATCACACTCCAGCAACTGCTGGAGCTTGCTGGACCAAGCCTAGAACTGGTCCGACTGGTCATGACCGGTCCGACAGCCAAGCTTCCACCGGTCTTGACTGGTCGGCTATGTACAAAAATATGGTTTTTCCATATTTCCAGCAGCTTGTATTACAAGCTTCGATTTTTCATGCGCTGCGTAACCTCTTACGCAATTCTGGAAGATTCTGAGTAGGTTGAGCTTCAATGTTATAAAAGGACACCTAGGTTTCGATTTAAAATCATCATAGAAGGCTTGAGAACTCTGAGTGGTGAAGATGATCGTTGGGGAGCCGTCTACAACTCCTCCAATTTCGATTTTTTTATGATTTTTAGTAGTTTTTCATTGTTTTTAGTTGAAGCATGATGATGCTTGGCTGGAACCTCTTAGCTAGGGCTAAGAGGCACTACTAAAAAACGGACACCACCAATGGTTAAAAATCGTTGGCAAAGGCCTTTCCCGATGGCTTTCAGCCGTCGCAAGGGTCATCGGGAAAGCGGCGTCGGCGTTTCTCGCCAACGGGTTAAAGCCGTCGGAAATGCGGACGGCCATAACGGTCAATACTAGCCGTCGGTAATTCCGACAGCTTTAAGCCGTCGGCAAATCTAAATTCAGCACGCCAACGCCGACGGTTAAAAGCCGTCGGTGTTTCTCATTAAAAATTTAAAAAATATATATTAGAATTTTCAAATTATTGGAAGTGGATACCCCTATCTCGAGCTTGGAATGGGCAGATCTTTGTGGGGGTCCACTGTGATGTTTCTGTTTATCCACTCCAACCTCTAGATTTGCTCCATATTTTCTGCGGTCATTTATAGGATCTTGTCCACCAGAAAAGGCATACTTGTTCACCTACAAGTTTTACACATTATTGTTAGTGCAAAGATCATGTTTTCGGTTACAAAATCTCTACACATGCATATCCAAAAGACCAAAATCTCAACAGAATTGTACTGCACATCACATTTCAAAGATGAGGAAAACTACATCACAATCACTAAATCACATACCTGTATCAGGAAAAAAAAATCCATTTTCTACAGAGAAAAATTAGAGGATTAGCTTTCTTTATATCCTTTGTTTTTTTCAGTTTGGTTTTCATAAAAAGAAAGATGAGGCAACATAAATTCACCATACAAGACAGAGCACTCGATCCCATAAAATATCTATTACCATTTAATATATATTGATATCCACATGCAAAAAGAATAACGAATTAGCATATAAAAAAGTATACGAAAAAGGGATCATAGTCTCTCACAAATTCAGAAGTACCAAATGTTTTCCAAATCATGACTAAAAAAGCTCCTGTTTTGACAGATCGCCTTCCATCTAAACCAAATAGCACATATCTTCTACTCAGTTTGAGTAAAATTCTAGAATAGAATTAGGAAAAAAAAAACCATTTTCAGTTTCAAGGCATACCCCATCCTCTGTGGCGCCACCAGTTCAACTGTTTGGATCACCAAATCATCAACCCCACAAGTACAGGATCGTGTGCATCAGAAAACTGGTTATTCCTCACAAGTATGTTGAGAATACTCAAAACATTAAAAAAATGACAAAAATGAAGAGAAAACAAACAAATACCTTTAGGATTATGTGAAATGCATAGCTACCATTACATTTTTAAATGAAAGAAGGACATTTAATTAACTTGTATTTAGCAGTGAAATGCATAGCTACCATATATGTGAAATGCTCATCGTTATTATTTGTGAACAACAAAAAATTACAATGCTACCACCAAAAGGAACACATATTATAGAGCTGCTCATAATGTGGGCACCATTCTTAAATTGTTTGATCATAGGCTTTTCCACAAGAATTTTGCTAGCATTCTACGCCCTAGAGAGCCAAAGTATGGCAATAAAAAATTTTAAATTGCAGCAAGTAAACTCGTTTAAGGCCCAAGCAGAGATGATAACTTGACTAAGAAATGTTCTATATACCGTTGTGAAAACATAGCAAACTTAATAAATAGATACCTTACCTTTGCATAAAAGGATGCTGCTCTGACAAAATCTTTTGCTAAGAAAGCAGCTTCATCCTCCAATATACTTATTTTAATAATATGATGCCACAAAACTCAATCTATGCCAGCATGTGCAACCACAATGGCCATATCTAATCTTAAACTTTAGCAATTTCTTGTTACCAAATCTACTAGAGGCCACTTGCATGATGTGCATCTCCATATGCCTAACCGAGATTAGCTGCATGTGCTACAATGCTCACAAGCGTGTGAGATATTGTTTGTCCATCAGGCATCCCCATAGTTAATATGTGCCCAGAAAAAAAGGGGACAATCTACTCATCTTGCAGCCTACACTTCTACACACACACACACACACACACACACACACACACACACAAAAAGAAGAAGAAAGAAAAGAAAGAAAAGAAAAGAAAGGACTTAAAAGAGATAGTATAACAACATTCTACATTCAACTTATCTGTCTCTACTTATGACCGGACTCGCCTCATTTTTGGGACAGGGCATATTAAAAGTCAAGCTCATCAGACAAGAAGCCCAAATTTCTCAAATGAGCGCCATGTTAGCAAGGTGGGCATCTGGTTTTAGCAACTGCAGATCCACGTCTGCAAGTAGCATTCTTCAATTATGGAATGGAAAAAATATATGAAATCACGCACATGCATAGAGAAAAGAGAACTTTCAAAACCAGCAAAAAAGACCTTGAAAAGTCACAATTAGAGAGACTAGCTATGATTTCCTTACATATGTACACAAGTACTTGCATGAATATAGATAGGAAATACTGCTATGGAATAACCATTTAGGAAATCTTCTATCTGTAATAATGTGGATTCATCTGTCACTTAAAACAACCAGGTGATACTACTACATACAGAAAAGAGACAGATGCAGAACCTAATGCTTAAATATGAGTTCCTCTAGGGTCATGATAGGTTCTCCTTGATTCCTTGTAAAACAAGCGCTGCCTCGCAGTGCATTAGACATTTCGCATGCTTTATAAGTTCTGTTGGAATTACCAAAACCATTTAAAAATAAAGATTATATTACATCAACGAAGTCTGTCATCAAGCTACTAAGATATTTTAAGGTATTTATTTGTAGTATATGCATAAGTATATGGTGAATACAATTAACAAGAGTCAGCTACCAGGAAGGACTTAATGGAACATCATAGACACTCTAGAAATGTAATTTATCTGACAACCCTTATTCAAACACTGAATATCTCAAAGTAGAAAGACAATAGGACAAGATCCTTACTTCCTTCCCAAAGCTCTATAAAAAGATGGACTGTTGAGCTTGATTTATTTGTCAAGTGCCAATTCTGATAAGCTAGTGAGTCTACAAAATCATTGCAAAAGTACTAGGAGGCAGGATATGCATGAATCTTGGTAACATTATTTCTGCGTCACAAAGTGCATTCATGTTCATGAGAATGGTGTTGGATAGGCCTTGGGGTACAAAGGTTTTCTCCTTAAGGTTGACATGGAACACACATCTCCTACCATTCAAAGCCGGTTGGTGTGGAATCCCACAAGCATTTAAAAATGAAAATTTTCAAAAGCCCATTTGAGATGCATTTTAGGACTACCACAGAGCATTTATGTATGGTGGGATATAAGTGAGCACCAAATCGCTGTACACATTGTGAACACAATCTTTTTCCATGAAAAAAAAGAAGAATATACAATTTCTGGAACATACTCAAATGTGAATTAATCACCCAAAAAACAACATGGACTCTAACATCATCATCATCATCATCATCTAGGCCTTATCCCAACTAATTGGGGTACATGAGCTCTAATAATAGAAGAAAAAAAATGAATTGTCACAAATGTGATGTAACTAGTCAGCTATTACAATTCAGTCACTATGTATTTCGGACTATGGGTGAGTGTTAAGGGTGTGTATGTGACTCTGTTGATTTATGTCTTTCAGTCTAGAAGTTATTTAACATGCCAACAATGGCCATGGAAATACCCTTCACAACCTAGAAAAGAAAGCCTATTTCAATCCCTACAAAACCCAATAAAAGCTTCATTTTTAATGACAAAAAATCATAGAAATCCATTCTCTCAACTATCAATAAAACAACACAACAACAACAACAACAGCAACAACACACACACACACACACACACACACACACACACACACACACGCACACACAATCACACCCAAAATAATCAACTTCAAGAAACCCAACAATGATGCCAGCAATCCAGAAACCTACTGCATTCTCCATTTTTTGCTATAAAACACAAGTAAGTTTAGTTACATTATTAACTTAAAACTGCTAACTAATATATGAGGAATCACAAGGCATTGAGTCGATCCTATGCATATGGGGCAATGGTTTGGTTATCCAAAACATTGATAGGCCCCACGAGGGATTAAGATACCTCAAAATTTTCCTAGATTGAAAAGGTCCTAAACCTTCAACGTTGGCCTATAAAGAAAGTACAACAACAGTCAAGCAGGACTAAAGATTCGAGGTGAGGATCTTCCAAGCTAGGAGACTCTTGGGTCACCACCCATCCATGGCAAGGGCCCCTCAGATCCATCATCTGGATTACATATTGTAACGACCCGAGATTTTCGACTCTCGTGTATAACACGACGGCCGAATTCCCAAGTAATTTATGGAATAACTAATTTATCAAATAATAAAATATAGCATTCAAGCACAATGGCGGAAACAATTATCATCTTATTCTATCAGACTTACTACGTCATCATCAATGTTTAAATAAGGGAACCAACCAATATCCATACTGATTAATTAAAATACAAAACCATGTCTTCTCTTGAAGACTTATTACAATTCCATAAATGTATCAACTACTCAAAAGAAATATTTAATAAATGATAACATCAATTAAGTTTCTCTAATATCGTCATCCGCTATGTGATCGTACGAACCATCGAACTCTTCTCCTTAAAAATCGGGTTCAATACCTGGATCTTCATCTGCATCATCTAAATTGTGTTTGGGATAGCGTTAAACGCTATCATAGTGGGGAATAGTTCCTCCAAGACTATCAAGAATAACAATGTACAAAACTTAGAGTAACGCAACACAATAATATCTTTATTCAAACAAAATAATCAAGTAAAAATCTTTGTTAATGCGATGCATGGATGCATGCTCTGGCTAAGGCACCCTGGCTAGAATCACAATACATGAAGTGGGAGACTCCTTGTTACGACTTCATGCTAGCCACTAGTCACCAGAGGTTCTTGGGACGCACAAGCCCATAGTTTTGCCCGACCACGTGAGAAACGGGACGCTCATAGCCCAAATCTACACGTGACAGTGTACAGGAGAAGTAGGATGCTCTAGCCTATTCTTAATTCCGTACACCCACATGGAGCCAAGTGAATGCATGACTTTAGTTTCACCTTTATTTAAGTGTTTTCGCATACAACCGATTTAAATAAAACTCAATGGTCACTATGGGGAGTCGCAAGCAACTCAGCATAGGCCGACAGCACGAGATTAGTGTCCATAGCACCAACCCCGGCTCATGAGAATTTGTATACCATTAGTGTCCACTCATTGTCCCGTTTTATGATTTCATCATGTCCCAAAAAGCCAATGTTGTATATCATGATCAAATTCATTAAAATACTCGTGTAATATAAATGGATCCAATCAAGCATCATGTACATGTAAGGATCCATTGACAAACAATCACTTCATTCTCTTAGTTAAGTCAAGATATATTCTTCCATCATGGACACCTCTCACGGGTTCCATCTCTCTACATCAAATAATTTTACCAACTTAGGGACAAAGAGTATACAATAATGGGATATCCATATGATGATCTTATACACATATTTCATATCACAATATGAAAACCAATGTTACTTGTAAAACATAGATTAAGGAAATAAGGGCACAGATTTCACAAAGATAAATAACACAGATACACATGCTTCTTAGTCAAAAATCTAAACAAGGAATCACATCATTATATAATGATATTCATTACAAATTCTACATTAAACATCATGGTATATGGATCAATAACTCAAAATAAAATAATTTCATATGCCACAAAAGAACTTATGATAATTTTGATATTATTAATGAAAGGCTTGAAGGAAAATCCTCACCTTATGATGGACTTAGAAGAAGAGGGTTGTAGAAGATCCTAGCCGTTGGAAAAATATGAGAAAGAACTCTCTTCTCTCTCTCTCTCTCTCTCTAGGGCATGGAGGCTAGGGTTAGGAGAAGGATTTGGAGGTGCGTAGTAGAAATATGGAGATGGATGTGCACGCGAGGTCTTGTGTAACAACCTCTTGAGGTGGGTTTCTCAAATCTTAATATTCGAATGATCTTTGATCAATTCCAATCTGTTCATCTTATCAAGCTCGAAGAGTAGAGTTAGAATACGTAAATTTCTTGATGATCCACATTCTAGATTGGCCGATCCTTGAAAATGGCCTAATGGGTGCTAAAATGGGCTAGATTTCAATTAACGGTCTACGCTTGATGATCAGGGCCCAAATTTTGAGAAAATATGTAGTCATGATAGGCAAACAATTGTACAAAGTTTAGTGGTTGATTGATGGTGAGAAATGCCTAGATCTGAAATTTCAACTTTTAGCGAAAAATGAAGGGGCTGGCTTTATGGTTCAACGGTGTAAGATTATAGATCGGGGCCCAAATTTTGTGTAAACTCGTAGTCATATGATTATAATAAGTGGTCCAAATTTGAGAAGCGATTGATGGTGAGAAGTGGGTAAATTGAAAGGTTCAGATTTAAAAAGAGTTGGTAACTCGTTAATTTCTAAAACGGGATAACTTCGCGCATAAGAAAGATGCTTATCAAGGTGGGGCACTCAAATCACACTATTGGTCCATGATAAAGACGATCCAAGTCACTCATATGAAGAGAAATATTTGACTACGACTAACCATCTACTTTCCTCACTCGATGGACATGAAAATCAAGGGTTAATGAGCTAAGTTGACAATTGGACCACTTCTACTATGATTTAAGGGCGACGTGTATGGTTAATATGTGTCCAAAAGCTTAAATCCAGGGTTTTGCATGAAAGTGATCGTTAGAAATTATAATACTTAAAAATGGCATCTTAACTTAAGTTTAACTAATGGCATTTTCGTAATTATCTGAAAAGTGCGTGATTTTTGAAATATGATCTTTCTACAATGTTTATGGGATCATTTTAAGCAACTTTTGTAAAGGGTCCTCTATCGGATCTCCTACGGATGTCCCGCTATTCGCAAATCAACGGTAAATGTACGATAATTAATAAAAAATAAATTAAAAATGAATTTACAAAATTTTTCAAATAAATCTCGAAAATCTGGGGCGTTACACATATGCACTGAAATACCATGCCTCACCAAACTATACTCTTTTCAGGCTTAATGACCTGCAATTCCTAATGTACTTTAGCTTTCAAAATTCAATTTTAGGAAAGTCAATCACATTCGGTTGACATCTGTGTAACATGTATGCATTAAGTAATCATGATCAGCATTTAATGAATCAAGCAGGAAAGAAGAAATGTAGTTGAAACAAACAGTGCGACCGACTCTATGAATGTACGCCTGTAGCATCTTCTGGACAATCAACCAAAAGGAAATGACACAAATTAGGTTGGAACCTTATTCAGCAAAAGAAGTTGCTTACCTAGAAAAACCACCAATCTGGACACAATCAATTGCAGGAAAGTCCAGCCACTTGTTGCGACATTTGTCGAAAATAGAACTGAACGCTTCTCACAGAACTAGAAATATATGCCCATCTGCTCTTATTTCATTCGCCCATGTAAACACTTCAGAGGAATACCCGGGCTCAGCTTCTTGAATGCTTCATAGATGAATTTCACCTGTTGGATGCACAATTAAGAAAAGGTCAGGAAAGGGGGGGAAATGCCAGGACGAAATAGATGCTAGATGAAAAAACCCAACAATGCTGCCAACAATCCAGAAATTGACTTCCTTGAACTGCAATTTCAATAGGAAATATCGCAATCCAGCGGCGAGAGAGATGGAGGTGGGGATCGAGTGATGGGGAGAGATGGAGAGAGTGGGAGAGAGATTAGGGTTAGAGAGAGATTTGGCAAAATGGGGGGAAATGGGGTTTGGGCGCCTATTTTTTTCGGCCGCGTACTGGGGCTAGAAATGGACGGTCCAGTCAAGAGGCTCGTGGTGCCCACTGTGATGTATGTTCTTTATCCACTCCGTCCATCCATTTTGAAAGATCATTTTAAGTCATAATACCAAAAATGAGACATATCGAAGGCCCAAGTGGACCACACCAAAATCAACGGTACTCACTCACGTGCATCCACTGTTTCCTACGGTGTGGTCCACTTAAGCTTTTAATCTACCTCTTTTTTGGGCCCAAGCCCTAAAATGAGCTGTCAAAATTGATGGCCGACATGGATATACATCAAATCATCAAGGTGGGCCCCATCGTAAGGGTAACACTTAAAAGAAGTCCAAATAAGCCCCTCTTCGCCGATGACCACGTGTCATACAGTAATCGATGATGCCAATGGCTAAAAGCAGTCGGGGAAATCCTCATACGATTGTTGGCTATGGTCGATTTTTTGGTAGTGAGGAGAAGCTTGTAGTTAGTTATAATGTAAAATTCGTTTAATTCAAGTACCTTTACTCTAAGTTTGGATTTTTAAGTTCTAGTCTGAATAAAGTTGGTATTTTTGGATGTTTTATGAGAGTTCATGTGCTTCGGACATGAATTCCTTGTAATTCTCTGAGATGACCATGTTTGGATTGATTATATTCAAATTATAGTTACCCTAGAGCATGTCATAGTTTCTTAGCATGGCTATTACTTCGAAGGCTACATGTTTGATTCTATATGCTTCATTAGAACTAGAATCTTATTTTCTGCCTTAAGTGGGATTATTTGTGTTTGAATGCTTAATCTTCAAACTAGATGAGAGATAGAACTTCGAATCTAGTTGTGTTTATGCTTGGATGAATGACTTCTCATTGGACTACTACAAGTGGATCCTTGAAGCCTTAATTCCATTAAATATATGATTTTTCTTAAATTTGCTATTTTATTTAGTTTTTAAAATTGAACTCTAAAATTGCTGAGATTGAAGTTACTAGAATGGTTTGAATTGGTTTACCTTAATTCCCTGTGGATCGACCTTGGTCTTATTGAGAATTATTACTACATTACAGCCTTGCACTTGAGGCGAGCGAATAAGTTTTTGGCGCCGTTGCCGGGAAATCTAGATTAAACAGTTCTAAATTGTTTTAGTAGTTATAGAATTAGAATTAGTTAGGTTTTACTGTTTTCCTAGGACTAGTTTATGATTTTCTAGAAGTAACATCAATTGCTTTGTTTTGTAGGAAATTTTTCTAGTTCAAGCGAATTGGGTAACATCATTCTAACTTAAAACTTTTTTCTATATTTCAGTTTTATAGCTTTTTAGTTTTTCTAGATTTTATTTTTTTCAGATTTTATTTTTTAGGATTTAGATTTAGATTCATATTTGGTTTGTGTGGTTTATGTCTCGTTGGGAACGTGAACACATAAAGCGTCTCCAAACCGAGGGTGGTTTAGTTAGACCACTTTTTGTCCAAAGACGAGTTAGAAAATACATAGAACATTGTAAAAGTTCAGGGAGTATGGATCAAACACCGTTAAAGAATCCTCCCCCTCCTACTCCAACTACAAACGTAAATTAAGAGGGAGTAGGAGAGAATGAGGTGAATACTGCTCCTCCAATGAGAGCTTTACGTGACTACTTATAACCGGCCCGTACGACTACACCCTCATGTGTGGTTCTACCAACTACCGGGGGAAACATTGATATAAAGTCGGGAGTAATTCAACTTTTACCTAAGTTCCATGGGCTAGATTTTGAGAGCCCATATCTATACTTAAAAGAGTTTGATGAGGTAGTTGTTACTTTGCAATACAACAATGTAACGGATGATGTCATCAAACTTAGATTGTTTCCCTTCTCATTGAAAGAAAGAGCCAAAGGTTGGCTCCACTCTCTTAGACCACATTCGACAGGAACATGGACTGAGATGACTCGGGAATTCTTTAAAAAGTTCTTCTCAACTTATAAAACTAACACCCTTAGAAGATCTATCATGAACTTTTTAGGTAAAAAGGGTGAGTCGTTTTTTCAAAGTTGGGAAAGGTTTAAGGACCACTTACTCACTTGCCCACATCATGGCTACGAAAGTTGGCGAATTATAAATCTCTTTTATGATGGATTGAATTCCAACATGTGCCAATTTGTAGAGATAATGTGCAATGGCAAGTTCATGAGCAAAAATCCAGATGAAGCATGGAGTTACTTAGACATGTTGGTTGAGAATGCCCAATCATGGGACACCACAGACAAGTCTAGTAATCTCAAGCCTCCTCAACAAAAAGAGAAATGAGGGATTTACATCCTTAAGGAGGAAGATGATGTAAACGCAAGGATAACCAACCTCACAAGAAAAGTCAAGGCCATGAAACTAAGTAAAAGTGGAGTTTCTAAGTCCATGGAAGCTATTGAAAACGTGTGCGAAATTTGTGCCGCTAATGTACACTATGTAAGATTGTCCTACAATTCCTGCATTTCAAGAGGTGTTACAAGTGCAAGCAAATGCCGCATATGGTTATCAACGACCTTTTAATGGACCGGTAGGTAACACGTACAACTCTTGTAAGACCCGTACCCTTATTTGCCCTCCGTACGCTTAATTTTCGGTACCGGTACGTCCCGGATGGACCAGATTAGTGAGCCTTGATCGCGACCCTATTTTAGTACCACAACGACCCGAGACCTATACCCCGGCGACCGCATAGGTGCTGCGATTCCAACGCCGCGTGGCATGCCCTATTGCAATACCCGGTGTGTAAGTTGTGTCATTTGCGTAATCCGAGGTGAGCCGCGCAACGCGCGTGTGGCATGGGCCCCACTTGCACAAATTCCAAGAATATGTCAAATCAATCAAATCCATCACCATCACCTCACCCATACCCCTCTAATTACCCCTACTCTACTCACCCCATACCCCCTCATCCCTCTCTCCTCCCAAAGTCAACTCTCACCCATACCTCCCATACCCATCTCCCATGCTAGCCATCATCATCACCATCATCACCCCATGCTCCCTCCTCTCTACCCATACATTATCATATGTAGAGGGGGGGAGGGTGTGGCCTTCTCACTTCCCCATATTTGCAAGAAGACAAAGGAGAGAAAGAGAGAGAGATTTGAGAGAGAGAGAGAGAAGAAGAGGTTTGAGTGATCAAGAGAGAGAAAGAGAGAGGTTAGGGGAATTGAAGGAGGAGATCCAAGCTTGGAGGGCCCCAACCATCATCCGGACCGTCTGGATCGTCAGATCGTCAACCCGATCCAATCCAACCGTCCAACCATCAAAGTGAGTGCAAGGGGGACATAAACCTCATTTTCTTAATTTCCTTTCATTTTATTTCCTTGGGCCCACCTTGTGATGGGCAATGAGATGGATGGAATGGATCATCCATGAATGAGCCCCACCTACTACTACTAATAATAATAATAATAATAAAAGAAAATAAAAGGAAGGAGAGTGTTGCCGCTGGACAAACAGCGTTCAGAGGACGCTGCTGCCCAACAGCGCCTGGGCAAACCTTTGGGCGTTGACCGTGGGTCCCCACTCGTGGGACCCACCTTGATGCATGTATCCAATCCTCGTCGTCCATCTGTTTCTCCAACCCATTTTAGGGCTGGACGCCAAAAATGAAGAAGATCCAGATCTCAGGTGGACCACACCATAGAAAACAGTGGAGATAATGATGTTCACTATTAAAACTTCTATGGCCCACCGTGATGTTTGTGAACCTTTTTACCTATCCAATATTGGGCTCTGTAGATTCCTCACGGGCTGGGGAACATGATGAATGGGGTGGATCGTCCCCAAGTGGGCCCCACTTGAAATAAACAAAGAAAAGAAAAAAAAGAAGAATGTCAGACACTGGACGTTCACAGTGTCAGAGGCTGGAACAGTCCAGCATCACTTGGACGCCGTTAATGGGGTCCCCACTCGTGGGACCCACCTTGATGTGTGTGTTGAATCCACGCAGTCCATCATTTTTCCCAGATCATTTTAGGGCCAGGGCCCAAATATGAAGCCGATCCAAATCTTCAATGGACCGCACCGCATAAAACAGTGGAAACAATGATTTATACTGTCAGAAATCCTTTGGCCCACCTTAATGTTTTTCTGGACTGAATTACATACCCAATATTGGGCTTATTGGGTTCCCCATAAGATGGGGAACCTGATGAACGGAGTGGATCAGACCCATGTGGGCCCCACTTGATATAAGCACAATAAAAAAGAAAGAAAGGAAAGAAGAAGCAGGCGTCTCTGACGCTGGGCGTACCAGCGTCCACGGACGCTGGCTCGTGAGGCCAGCTGGTGGCCCACTCGTGGGTCCCACCATGATGCATGTGCTGTATCCACACCGTCCATCCATTTAGGGAGATTATCTTACGGCATGATCCCAAGAATGAGACAGATCCAAGTCTCAAGGGGGCCCCACCACAGAAAACAGTAGGGACAGTGACCCTACCATTGAAACCTTCCTATGGCCCACTATGATGTTTATTTGAGATCCAACTTGTTCATAATTTCACACATGCATGGGAGAAGGGAGGGCAAAAATATCAGCTTGATCGAAAACTTCTGTGGGCCCCACTTGATGAGAACATAACAAAAAAATATAAAAAAAATACTGGCCGCTGGACAGACAACGTCCAGGGGATGCTGCTGCCCAGCAGCGCAGCCCTCTGGGCGTGACCATGGGCCCCACTCGTTGGGCCCACCTAGAATGTATGTGCCTTATCTATTCCCTCCATATGTTTTTCCAGCTCATCTTAGTGGCTGAGCCCAAAATTTAAGCATATCCAAATGGCAAGTGGGCCATGCCACGGGACAACAGTGGAAATAATGATCTCCACCGTTGAAACCTTCCCAGTCCTAGAATGATGTTTATTTGTCACCCAACCTATTCATAAGTGGCTGGGCCTAAAATTTAAGCATATCCTAATGTCAAGTGGACCATGCCACAGTGGGGATAATGATTTCAAACGTTGAAACCTTTCCAGGTTCTACACTGATGTTTATTTGCCATCCAATCTGTTCATAAGATCACATGGATATGGATGAAGGAGAAAACACAAATATCTGCTTGATTCAAAGCTTATTGGGACCAGATGGGTACCACGCTGCCCGCAGGTGGCCCACCCTATGGGTCCCAACGTGATGTATCTATTAGCTCCATCATGATGTATCTGTTCTATTCATGCTGCCCATCTATTTTTCTATATTATTTTAGAATACGGCCCCAACAATGAGGCAAATCCAGATGTTAGATGGACCACACCCGCAGGGAATAGTGGTCATTGATGCCCACCATGGTTCCTTCTTTGATATATACATTTTATCCATGCCGTACACGTATTTTGACGGCCTATCTTATATGTGCAGGCCCAAGTATGGGGCCGATGTGGTCTCAAGTGGGCTATGTCACGAAGCCCTTTACATTTCCAATGGGACCCACAGTCCGGGTCCCACTCTCTCTATATATATTGGGCGTTTTAAGGCCAATGTTACATGATACGTTTTGGTAACATGCTAGTATGATTAGCTTGATATGTCACACTGATGACATGCTTAGTATAATGAATATCATGCTCATTCATATCCCCATACGCATCATTTGTATGCATGTTGTGGATCATGATTAACCATATCATATGCTAATTGGCTTGTTATACTTAGGGGACCCGTGTGAGACAGGGTCGCTGTTCACTCCCCAAGTGTAGGGTTGCGAAGTAGTAATACTTCGGAAAGACCGAGTATCGTCCCACAAAGATTTATAAATGGGTATTCTCAGAATTTAACTAAAACAACTAATAATTAAGATCCTATTAAGAACTAAAGCTGGAAAATAGTGATTTGAGTTTAAACAATAATTTATGAAAGGTAATATCAATCTAAAAAGGCACTAGAGCGCCAAGGATCTACTTTTGATAAGTTTTAATGCATCAACACAACTAGGTCTCTCATAACTCAATCGGAATCGAATTCATATCTCTATCCGATTGGAATATAGAGCGATTCAATCAGCAATTATCCAAAACAAGTGTTTATTCATTGATTTGATTCCCACAACCATGCTCAGGCCTTGGGCACACTCAATTGTGTAGGTCAAGCCTCTTTTCAATCTAGTTGAGACTCACAACCATAGCCTTCATCAAATCCTGTCACTAGACTTGATTACAACTAATGATTAGAACTCTAATTAAATCAAAATCAATCAACAAACAACTATTTCAGATTACTACAAAAGATAAGAACTTTAGTTGAATGAGTTCCCACATGAAAATCAGGCCATTGCATACAAGGCAATCAAAGAATCTACCATGCCCGGAGTCGATGATAGATCAATGAACTACACAAGTATAAACAATGCTCAGAAGGTAAGCTACCAAGCTTAAAATCACTAAGAATCACATGAGCTCGGAGTCATCAAGTGATCAAAGTAAAACCAAACTAGTACTTGATTCAAACTCATATTGAACTAAAATTTTTCAATTAAAACATAAAAGGAAACCTAGGTTGCATCAATCCATCAAAAAAAAATCAAAAGCTTCTCCTCTTAGCCCTAGCTAAGAGGTTTTAGTTCATCTCTAACATCCTTGAACTAGAAGCCTCAAAAACATAAAAAAAAAACTACTAAAACAGGAAGAAAACTAAGAAAACTCAAAGTAGAATCCGTCTCCCAAGCAATCCCCACGTCCTAGCATCCTTGGTATGAAGGAAAGAAGTCCTTTAATAGCTTGGAGGTGTCCATTGCGTAAGAAACTTCTAGATTTCGCGTAAGGATACGCAATTGTGCAGAGAAATTCAGCGCGCGAATTAGAAGCTGCCGTTTTTGCATGGTCGACCGGTCGGACGACCGGTCGGACTGGCCTGGCCGATCGGTCACGACCAGTCGGACCTGTTAGTCCATCAGTCCAGCGAACTCTGAAAGGGGTGCTATCCGTTGGCCGACCGGTCACGACAGGTCGGAACTTGTATTTCCTTTGTCCAGTAACTCTTCTAGGCAAGTAGTGGGGTGGCCGACCGATCACGACCGGTCTGGCTCCAGTGGCCGACCGGTCGGACCTTGTTCTTTCTTCATTTCTTCCTTTATTTCTTCTTCTCTCTTCTATCCTTGCTTTGTCTTTCTTTGGTTCTCCTTCATGCTTGATCTTGTGGTCTTCTATGCTTGTAAGGGGCTCTACTTAGCCTTGAGTCAGTGAAATCTCCATCTTATCCCTACAATCACAAACCATGTATTAAAGTAGTTCTTTAAACGTGTAAACCGTGCATAATGAGTGATGAATTGGGGTTAGAATATGCACAATTAAGAGCTCAACACACCCCTCAACCAGCATTTTGCTAGTCCCGAGCAAAACATGCGTAAAACAAGTTTCATTCTCCAAAACCCAACTCTCCTCTAGAAACTATTCTTCTATAAATTCCAAGACACATAAGCGTAAAAATCAGAGAAATTAGGTGATAAAGGTTGAAACCTTAAACTCTCAGAACATAATAAGTGTTTATATGAAATTCTCGCTAATTGATTGATAAATAGAAGCACTTGAACAAATTCAACCTAGTGTGCATAGTGAAGGTTCATCTCATGAGTTTTCGGGATTATCTTCTTCATAAATCAACTAAACTATAGATCTCAAGGTGCATAGAGCAACAACAAGCCTATGACAGGAATTTGCCTTACCGTCCTTCCGACGACTTTCACACTACGTCCCATTTTCGGCTTTGGTTACGGGTAGACCATCCCCCGGTTAGTAGTAGGTAGCCCTAATCGAAATTTCCACCATTTTCCCATCATTCCCAATTTCATCCTTCCTTTTCCTTTTTCTTTTACATTAGATAGGATTTTTAAAAATTCATATCTTTCATTATTTCCCCATGGACAAGGATGGACAAAGTACCCCAGCTTGGTTTCTCAATACCTTAAATCAAGGTCTAGTTAATCCACAAATCACATAACCTTTCAAATCATGAAAATCGTGTAATGTGAACTAGGTGTAAAAGGTGTTCAAATTTTCTATCAATCATAAAAATAGGTGAATGCACATATAAAACCATTATATTAAGAGAAATTCAAAGCTTGCAACATCCCTCACTTCATATCTCCTCTTCTTATACTTATGCCATCTCGAATGCATAGAATCAAAGTTTTCCAAAAGAGTTTTGAATTTTAGAAAAATTGAAAAATTTCTACGTCATTACTCGAACTGTCACAAAAGCTAGTAGATTCGTCTAAGGAATCTCTCACCCCCCAACCAAAACTTTACATTGTCCTCAATGTAAGAATGTATACAATGAATGCAACACATGAGAGCAATGCCAAAACAAAAAGAGAGTGAGAAAGAGAGATATCACCTGAAGCATATATTTCATGGCAAGATTAGCTTTTGGAGATGGATTACTTCACAATCAACTAATCAAAGCAAATCCCAATGGGAAAGCATTCTAGAAAACTATTTAAAATCATCCTCCGTCAGACAAGGAGGTTAATCCCAACAACTCATCCAAAAGCATAAAATCAAGCAGAATCATTAGATGGATCAAAAGGTTTCACAATAAAGTCATCCAATATCCTGCTTTACAATATACATCTGTGTAATTGATCTAGATTACCCAATGAAAACCCCAAAAAGGAATTGCAGTGGGTTCCTTAATATTTTCATCACATGTATAAGAGGAGACATCATCATATTTATCAGAAAAAATATGTCTCCATTTAGATTTTCCTGGGCTTTGGTATTGCAAGTATGGATCATCCTAGGGTTGGTGGAGTTCAGTGTGCATGATCCACAAAGGTGTGGAAATATGAATTGATTTCTCAGCACAAAAAGGTATTGTTTCTACATCCTTCTCTCGGCTAGCGTCATATACCGATGCCGACTCTAAAAGTGTGACCATATCCCTTATCATGTCATCGTTCTCATCAAGGGAGTAAGTCACATCTTCGTCTAAGTGACCGGAGTAAAAAGGTGAGAGGGATTCATCTTCCACAATAGAATTGATCATGTTTATTTCGTGGACCTCCTCATCTTCATCCTCTTGTTGGTTGTCAACATTGAAAGCATTCAACTCAATCGTCATATTGCCAAAAGACATTTGTATGACCCCACTCCTACAATTTATGATAGCGTTTGATGTAGCTAGGAATGGGCGGCCAAGTATGACAGGAATTTGGGGGCCAATATTAACCATGGGTCGTGTGTCTAAGACAATAAAGTCCACTGGGTAGTAGACCTTGTCAACTTGGACAAGGACGTCCTCAATCACCCCTCTCGGAATACGAATTAATCGGTCAGCAAGTTGTAATGTGGTTTTGGTGAGTTTTAATTCACCTAAACCCAATTGTTCATAGACCGAAAAGGGAATTAAGTTCACACTTGCACCTAAATCAATTAAAGCATGTTTCACCCGGCAGTCTCTAATTATGCATGATATTGTCGGACAACCGGGATCTTTGTATTTCTTAGGCATCCCGTGATTTATAATGGCACTTACATTCTCTATCAAAAATGCCTTCTTTTGCACATGTATTTTTCTTTTCACCGTGCAAAGGTCTTTTAAAAATTTAGCATATGACGGTATTTATTTAATGGCATCCAACAATGAGATGTTAATTTTGACTTGCTTGAAAACCTCCAAAAATTTCTGATATTTATCTTGAGGTTTGGCTGAAATCAAGCGTTGGGGGAATGGAGCAACAGGCCTATATTCTTTCAATAGCTCTTTTTCATTCATGGCGGTGCTAGGTCCATCATCATCTTTGGAAGATACCGGATCATTAGGCGTTGAGGCCTTCACCGGGTCAGATTTTTCAATAATTTTACCACTTCTAAGAGTGGTGATGGCCTTAGCATGTTCCATGTGTTGGTTAGAGGAACTAGGCACGCTTATTTCGCATTGTGGTTTCGGATTTGGTATGGGTTGGGCTGGAAGAATCCCTTCCCTTGCGTTTAAGCGAGCCTTGATTTCCTCCACCGAATTTTTAAGCTCAAGCATTATCGTATGGTTGGATTGATTTATTTGAGCTTGACCTTCCATGAATGCTTTTAATGTATCCTCTATAGGCATTTGGGGTGGGGCCATAGGAATTTGTATTGGGGGCCCCCTTTGAGGATTACTTTGGTTAGTTCCATTCGCCCAATTGAAGTTAAGGTTGTTTCTCCAACTAGAATTGTTCGTGTTTAAATTTGGAGTACTAAACGGTCGTTGATAACTATTCAAAGCATTCGATTGTTCATATAAAAGTTCTCGAAACGCATAAATTGTTGGACAATTTGGCGTTTGATGTACATTGGAAGCACAAATACCATAAATAGTTTCAACAGTCCCCCTTTGTTGGGTTGTCTCCACTTTCCTTAATTCCATCTCTTCGACCTTTCGTGTGAGTTTAGCCACTCTAGAACCTAGATCATCTTGCTCATTTAAAACATAAATTTCTCCATTTTCCTTAGCTTGGGGTTGTTTTGAACTTGTTGGCTTAGATGTATCCCATGCTTGTGTGTTTTCAGCCAATATGTCAAAATAATCCCAAGCTTCCTCCGTTTCCTTGTTTATGAACTCCCCATTGCACATCATCTCCACGAATTGGCGCATGGTTGAGTTTAATCCATCATAGAAGAAACTAATCAACCTCCACCGTTCATAGCCATGATGTGGGCATGCGTTTAATAGCTCATTATACCTTTCCCAACATTGGAAAAAGGTTTCTTCTTCTTTTTGGGCGAAGTTCATTATGGCCCTTCTTAGTGTATTGGTTCGATGAGTAGGGAAGAATTTTTTAAGAAATTCCCTAGTCATCTCAGCCCATGTCCCAATAGACCTTGGCCTTAAGGAATGTAGCCATGATTTGGCCTTCTCTTTCAAGGAAAAAGGAAATAATTTGAGTTTTATTGTATCCTTGGCCACATTGTCATAGTTTATTGTGGCAATAACCTCTTCAAATTCCTTAATATGTAGATACGCACTCTCAGAGTCGAGTCCATGGAATCTAGGAGGAAGTTGGATCAGCCCCGGTTTAAAATCAATGTTTCCCACATTGTGAGGGAAAATTATGCAAGAGGGAGTACTCGTCCTAGCTGGTTGTAAATAGTCACGTAAAGTTCTAGGTTGAGGTACATCCCCCACTTCATTCTCATCCAATTCAGTAAGGTTTGGGTCTGGATTTTGATGTTGATTAGCCCCTTGATTTGGTTGATTTTCAGCCATCTCTCTAGTAATTTCAGGAAAATTTGGATGTTTCCCAGCACGAGGCTTTCTATTAATCCCTTCAACAATTACTCTGTCACGATTGAGTCGGTTATTAGATCCCCGAGCCCAATGTGGCATGCAAATCCAAAAAGAATGAAACAAAAAGGAATTCTTCCTTCCTTTACTTCTCTCTAAGACCGAAGCACAAGGTGTCTTGCAATGGCTGAGCCAGAAGCAAGGATAGAGACCGATTTCTCCTGGTCAATAGGGGTTCAGAGAACTCCCCACCCACTCTTTGAGTCTTTTGAGAAAAGTGCAGAAAAAGAAGAAAGAGGAATAAGGTTGAGAAGAGAAATCTCTGACACAAGGTAATCCAAGACGGCAGAGCCGACCAATAGGAATCCAGGCGGCACAAGGCCAACTTATCAGAGATCCAAAAGGAGTCTCCACCCACTCTACAAGAGATGAATATGGTAGGAATGAGTAGGAGAAGAAGAAGAGTTAGGTTAGAATGATAAAACCTGATTTGTGACTTAAGATGCCTACTTCTTCTTCAACTTCCTAAAAATTCCTGAATTAGACCTATGTTAGAATCCTGCAAAAATCAAAACAAAGTAAGTTAGTATTTAAAAAAAAACCTACCCTAGAAAGTAAAACAAATCCTAAACCTATCTTAACACAATCTCAACTAAAAGTTAATTCAAAAAATTCTAAAAATACAGCATAGAAATCCCCGGCAGCGGCGCCAAAAACTTGTTCACTCCCCAAGTGTAGAGTTGCGAAGTAGTAATAATTCGGAAAGACCGAGTATTGTCCCATAGAGATTTATGAATGGGCATTCTCAGAATTTAACTAAAACAACTAATAATTAAGATCCTATTAAGAACTAAAGCTAGAAAATACTGATTTGAGTTTAAACAATGATTTATGAAAGGTAATATCAATCTAAAAAGGCATTAGAGCGCCAAGGATCCACTTTTGATAAGTTTCAATGCATCAACACAACTAGGTCTCTCATAACTCAATCGGAATCGAATTCATATCTCTATCCGATTGGAATATAGAGCGGTTCAATCAGCAATTATCCAAAACAAGTGTTTATTCAATGATTTGATTCCCACAACCATGCTCAGGCCTTGGGCACACTTAATTGTGTAGGCCAAGCCTCTTTTCAATCTAGTTGAGACTCACAATCATAGCCTTCATCAAATCCTGTCACTAGACTTGATTACAACTAATGATTAGAACTCTAATTAAATCAAAATCAATCAACAAACAACTATTTCAGATTACTACAAAAGATAAGAACTTTAGTTGAATGAGTTCCCACATGAAAATCAGGCCATTGCATACAAGGCAATCAAAGAATCTACCATGCCCGGAGTCGATGATAGATCAATGAACTACACAAGCATAAACAATGCTCAAAAGGTAAGCTACTAAGCTTAGAATCACTAAGAATCACATAAGCCCGGAGTCATCAAGAGATCAAAGTAAAACCAAACTAGTACTTGATTCAAACTTATATTGAACTAAAATTCTTCAATTAAAACATAAAAGGAAACCTAGGTTGCATCAATCCATCAAAAATAAATCAAAAGCTTCACCTCTTAGCCTTAGCTAAGAGGTTTTAGTTCATCTTTAACATCCTTGAACTAGAAGCCTCAAAAACATAAAAAAAAACTACTAAAACAGGAAGAAAACTAAGAAAACTCAAAGTAGAATCCGTCTCCCAAGCAATCCCCACGTCCTAGCATCCTTGGTATGAAGGGAAGAAATCCTTTTATAGCTTGGAGGTGTCCATTGCGTAAGAAACTTTCAGATTTTGCGTAAGGATACGCAATTGTGCAGAGAAATTCGGCGCCCGAATTAGAAGCTGTCGTTTTTGCATGGCCGACCGGTCGGACTGGCCTGGCGAACCAGTCAAGACCGGTCGGACCTGTTAGTCCATCACTCTAGCAAGCTCTGAAAGGGGTGCGATTCGTTGGCCGACCGGTCACGACCGGTCGAACCTTGTATTTCCTTTGTCCAATAACTCTTCTAGGCAAGTAGTGGGGTGGCCGACTGGTCACGACCGGTCTGGCTCCAGTGGCCGACCAGTCGGACGACCGGTCGGACCTTGTTCTTTCTTCATTTCTTTCTTTGTTTCTTCTTCTCTCTTCTATCCTTGCTTTGTTTTTCTTTGGTTCTCCTTCATGCTTGATCTTGTGGTCTTCAATGCTTGTAAGGGGCTCTATTTAGCCTTGAGTTAGTGAAATCTCCATCTTGTCCCTACAATCACAAACCATGTATTAAAGTAGTTCTTTAAACGTGTAAACCGTGCATAATTAGTGATGAATTGGGGTTAGAATATGCACAATTAAGAGCTCAACAGTCGCCCCACATGATTTCGCAGTATGCATAAGTTTGGTGCATGATTTGGATTGTATGACTCATGCATTTCGCATTATGTATGTCAAGATCGCTTTCACACCCTAGCAGCATCGGGGTGGTGGCCACCATAGTCACATCATGGTTGGCAGTATTGGACACCGAAAACTTGTTCTAGTACGTGGGTGCTATGGATGTCCTTGGGTCAAAGTCCCTAAACCCTGTGGTACTAGTAGGATGCTCCAGCGTCGAGACCGAGTGGATAACATGAGCGCCTGTGTGCCAAATACTAGTAGGCCGCGTCTCCCACTGTGTCGAGGTCGGTTGGAAAGGGGTGTGACCTTATCCGCCCAGGTGCAGTGGGCTGTAAGCTAGGTCGAGTCTGACCAGCTCATGGAATGGGTCCGCTATCGGCGAGCCGGGTGGGCATTGGCATACCACTGACGAGGCGGATAGTGAGGTCTTTTCTACTCGCTTGGTTATGCGCGCGATGTGCGGCGGCCAGTATTAGAGTATACTAGACCCCGGTGATGTTCCAGATGAGAACTATTTTGATATGTGGATTAGTTGAGGATTGGCGTGTTTGCATTGCATCTCTAGTATGTAACACTCGGCCATGTAGGCCCTTGCATCGCATAGCCTTGGGATGGCTGATAGCATTCATGAACTTGGTAACTTAGCCCTCTACTACTTTCGCTTACTCTGATATCTGTATACTTGTCATATGCATCACACGCGCACACACGCACTCTACTGACTTCGTAGGAAGCTCATGCGCGTTTTTTTACACTGCAGGTACTAGGGCACATCAGCAGCGTTAAGTGCGGTGCATGTACCTAATATTTTGGACTTCTGCTACATGTTGTATTTCCCTTTCTAGCACTGTACTCAACAAAATTTTTAGTGGATATTTGATGATGTTTTATGGTTTTGATTATGCTCCTGTACAAAAAAAATTTACCCTGAAAATCCTCTTGGTAGGATCCCAGGATCGGAACCTGGCACATGAGAGCTAAGAGCCGAGAATGGGGTATTACGGAGGCTGTTGCCACCAATGTTGGCGATCGGGAATTTAGTGAGCCCGGTCCCCGGGTTTGGGGTGTGACAACTCTACTTGGAAGAGTCATCCAAGTTTCAGTTGAAAGAATAGTCCCACGGCCAATCCTACCAACTCTCTCAAAGAGGTCCACCCATGCAAAACATGGACCCACCTCAATTCTCAATGAAGGATACTTTAAACGCATTTATGCAAGGGCAAATGCTAATTAATCAAACAAATCAGCAAATGTTTCAAGTGTTGAGCCCTTAAATGTCCATATTTTAACCCCATTTCATCACTAACTATGCATGATTTATATGTTTAAAGATCTATCTAATGCATAGTTTTGTGATTGTAGGAATGAGAGAGAGGCTTCATCATTTGCATGCTTAAAGACTCTTCTTGCATTCTTTAAAGATCAGAGGAGCACAGCAATGAAAGATGGAAGAAAGATGAGGGGAGAAAGAGAAGGAAAGAAGAAAATTGCAGAAAAAGATTGCACTGCCGACCGGCCCGCTGATCGGTTGGCCATGGTCCACAACCAGTCTAAAATTCAATGCAAATAGCGTTTTGTTGATAACCTTGCTGGAGGAAAACTGCCCATTCTTGACCGGTTGTCCGACCAGTCGACCACTACTGACGACCGGTCTGCTAACCGGTTAGAATATTCAATTGGGAGTTGGAATTTTCCAAAAACTCACTTGACTAAAAAGGTGCATTCTCGACCGGTCATCTGACTGGTCAGTCACGCTCCAAAAATAGAAACTTCTATTTTTGTCTTTCGGTTTTTACTGCTCTGTGCGTAACTCTTGCGCTTTTTCTCGAAGATTCTGCGTTCCTGGAGCCCAAAACCTATAAAAGGACACCTCCACCTCGTTCCTAACCTATCCTAGAGGGGTTCTAAAGCATTGGGAAGTAGAGAAAGCTGGATTCAGAGTTCTCCAACTCTCTTAGTTTTCTTTTAGTTCTTCATGTTTAAAGTAGATTTCCTATTTTGCCTTAGCATGGTTGGCTAAACCTCTTAGCTAGGGCTAAGAGGTGAAACGTGTAGTAGTTCTAAGATATTTTAATTCATTTTTAAGGTTTCATGGATTGCTTTTATTGTTGAACAATGGTTTGTTAAGTTTGAATGAAGTTCTAAGTAGTTTTTCTTGATCTTATGATGACTCATGGATGTTTGGAAGAATTATCTTAGTTCCTAATTGTTTTGCAAAGATTTAAACCTGTACGCTCCGAGGAATCGGATTCAAGACGCTCTAGAACTTGGATCTTCATGTGGGAACTTCAAACCAAAGTTCTCTCTTTTCTAAAATCTGAAATATGTGTTGCTTGTTTATGTGATTTAAATTAAGTTCAAATTATGATTTTAGTTAAATCCAGTGACAGGGTTTCATGATTGTCATAGTTGTGATCTTAATCTATTAGAATTAGGATTGGCTTATGTAATTGAGTGTGCTCAAGTCTTAACTTGAATTGAGGGAGTCATGTTGATGCACAACACATGTGACAGATTGTTTTGCTGAATTAATCGCTCTATAATCGGGCTAGATATGATTTGATTTCGATTCTAGTTATGTAATTGAGAAACTAAAGTGAATTATGCATCAAGGATAGCTACAAGTGGATCCTTGGCGCTCTAATGCTTCTTTAGATTGTTAAACTTATCTCAAGTTTACAGATTGCTCATCTACATTCAAATTCTAATTTATTTTAGTTTGATTTCAATTAGAAATTGTTTTAAGAAATTCTGTGAATTCTTGAATCAGTTTCTGAGGACGATCTTGGTTTCTACCGAATTATTACTACATCACAACCCTACACTTGGGGAGCGAACACCAAGAGCTTAAGGTGTCAGCTAATGAGATTAAGGGATGCTTGAATGCTAGGGAAGGGACCTTTCCAGCCCAACCTCAGCCCAATCCTAAACAAGCACATGAAATCAGCACCCCTAACCTCCCCAACCAACATGTGGAGCAAGCAAAATCCATCACTACTCTTAGAATTGGTAAACAAGTTGATAAATATATTCCGGTGAGGGCCGACAAGCCTAATGATCCGGTAAATTCTGAGAATAAGGATAGATCTAGCTCAGCCTCACAAGAAACGGAACACATTCATAAGCCCATAGCATCATTCCCTTCAAGATTAGTTGCTCCAAAATCTCTCCCAAACTCTCATAATATTTTAGAGGTTTTTAGACAAGTCAAGATCAACATTCCATTGCTTGACGCCATTAAACAAATCCCCTCTTATGCCAAGTTTCTAAAGGATTTATGCACAACCAAATGCAAATATAATGTGCAACAAAAGGCCTTTTTGAATAAGCAAGTGAGTGTCATTCTCACCCAAAAGACCCCTCCAAAATATAAGGATCCTAGTAGTCCCACAATCTCATGTATCATTGGTGACTACCGGATTGAGCGTGCATTGCTAGATTTAGGGGCAAGCATAAATTTAATCCCACACTCGATATACGAGCAATTGGGTCTTGGTGAATTAAAACCCACCAAAACCACATTGCAACTCATTGATAGATCCATCCGTGTACCGAGAGGGATGGTTAAGGATGTATTGGTCCAAGTCAACAAATTCTACTATCCGGTGAATTTTATCGTCTTGAACATATACCAGTTATGGATACTAGCACTCAAATACCGATAATTTTGGGCCGCCCATTCTTGGCTACCTCAAACGTTATTAAAAATTGCCGGAATGGGGTGATGCAATTGTCCTTTGGGAACATGACCTTAGAGGTAAATGTGTTCCATATGTACAAAAAGTAAAGGAATGAGGGAGATGATAAGCTCTTCGAGGTAAACATGCTCGAATCCTTTGAAGAAGAGGAGCTCCTCCAACTTAAACCACTTGAAATGTCGGAGAAATGTTTGGCACACTTTGAAAATTCTAAAGATCCCATCTTATGTGATATTGTGCAAGCATTGTGCAGTGAGAAACCGGTAGTTGATACTAGTTGGTGGAGGCTCCATTTTGAAAAATTGCCACTAACCACATCAATGCCTCTATTGTCTAATATCAAACCGCCGATGCTTGACCTTGAACTATTATCATCCGAGCTTAAATATGTATATTTGGGTCAAGAGGAAACATTCCCGGTTGTCATAGCCTCTCACCATGGAAAAGACCAAGAGCTCAAGTTGATTGAGCTACTCAAAGAACATAGGGGAGCCATAGGGTGGACAATAGCAGACCTCAAGAGGATAGACTCTTCAGTATGTACTCACCGTATATACCTTGAAGAGAATGCAAAAACGGCTAGATAACCTCAAAGGAGGTTATATCCAAATATGATGGAGTTTGTCAAGGGTGAGGTGTTAAAGCTACTAGATGTGGGTATCATCTACCCCATCTCGGATAGCCAATGGGTATGTCCTACCCAAGTTGTCCCTAAGAAGGCTGATATTACCATTGTAGAGAATGCCAACAACGAGCTTATACCGACTAAAGTGACCACCATTTGGCGTATGTGCATAGATTATCGGAAGCTAAACACGGTTACTAGGAAAGACCATTTCTCTCTCCCATTCATGAATCAAATTTTGGAGAGGTTAGCGGGTCATTCCTATTATTACTTCCTAGATGGCTATTCCGACTACAACCAAATTGAGGTAGCCCTAGAAGACCAAAAGAAGACAACCTTTACATGCCCATTCGGCACTTTCGCATATCGAAGGATGCCATTCGAACTATGTAATGCACCCGCCACATTCCAACGATGCATGTTGAGTATTTTCTCAAACATGGTGGGTAAATTTCTTGAGGTATTCATGGATGATTTTTCTATTTTTGGTTGTACATTCAATGAGTGCCTTAGTCATTTGAAATCAGTCTTGACTAGGTGTGATTAGAAAAACCTTGTCTTAAACTCGGAGAAGTGTCATTTTATGGTACAAAGAGGAATAGTCCTTGGACGTATCATCTCATCCAATGGAATAGAGGTAGATCGGGCCAAAATTGACATAGTGGCTAATTTACCACCACCCAAAAGCATATGCAATGTGCGGTCCTTCCTTGGACATGCCGGATTCCATTGAAAGTTCATAAATGATTTCAGTCATATCTCTAGGCCTTTATGTAACCTTCTCTAAAAGGAAAACCAATTCGAGTGGAGTGTCAAATGTCAATTAGCTTTTTCAAAGCTAAAGGACATGTTGACAACCGCTCCTATCATGCAACCACCAGATTGGTCCATTCCTTTTGTTTTGATGTGTGATGCGAGCAATTATGCTATTGAGGTGGTGCTAGGCCAAAAAAAATGATAAGAACCCTCACGTTATCTACTATGCAAGTATGACCTTGAATCCCGCCCAAGTTAATTACTCGACTACGGAGAAAGAGCTCCTAGCCGTTATTTTTACCTTGGACAAATTCAAGCCTGACTTGATAGGATCCAAGGTTATTATTTATATAGACCATGCCGGCGCTGAAACATCTTCTTTCTAAGAAGGATGCTAATCCCCGTTTGCTTAGATGGATCCTACTCCTTCATGAATTCAACTTAGAAATCAAAGATAAGAAGGGAATAGAAAACGTGATGGCGGATCATCTATCTCACCTAGTTTTACCCGATTCCATCGACGAGTCGCCTATTGAGGACTCATTCCTTGATGAGTAACTCTTTGTTAATATGCATCCACCGTGGTACGCTGATATAGCAAACTATCTTTCCACAGGTGTGATGCCGACTCATTGGACTATATAGGATAAACGGAAATTTCTAAGAGAAGTGCGCAGATTTTTTTGGGATGAACCATTAATTTTCAAATATTGCCCATATCAAATAATTAGAAGATGTATTCCTGATGATGAACAAAATTCTATCATCTCCATTTGTCATAGTCAAGCATGTGGGGGTCATTTTTCCGCTAAGAAAACCACTGCAAAAATTTTGCAATGTGGTTTTTATTGGCCTACCTTGTTTAGAGACACCCACGAGTTTTGCAAAGCATGCAAGCACTGTCAAAAGCTAGGAGGATTGTCCCGTCAGAATATGATGCCTCTTAACCCAATTCAACATCTTGAAGTCTTTGATTGTTGGGGCATCGATTTCATGTGACAATTCCCCTCATCATTTGGACATGTCTACATATTACTTGCCGTAGACTATGTGTCCAAGTGGATAGAGGTTATTCCATGTAGAGCTAATGATCACCGCACGATTTTACAGTTCCTTAAAGAAAATATACTTTTCAGATTTGGAACGCCTTGAGCCATCATAAGTGATGGTGGCTCTCACTTTTGCAATAGGTACTATAAGAAATTACATTTTTGCCGACAAACTTATTTCAGACGAAATAAATTTGTAGGTAAATATGACTTACCGACGAAATCACAATTTCATTGGTAAAATTTATAACACATTCCCGCCACCGCCATATATGTTCCCGCCACAATTTATCACGACAAAACATAGACTTTTACCGACGATATATTTATCGTCAGTAAAAATTAATTTCACCAACGTTTTTTTCGTCGACAAAACATAATAATTATCAACGAATACATTCGTCGGTAAAAAGTTCACTGTTCGTTGGGAATAATATATTATCCCCGACGAAGTGAATTCGTTGGGAAAATCCGGCAAATATCCCGCCAATACCAAATATTTATTTAACCGATGAAAATATTCGTCGGTGAATGAATTTAAAATTACTTTTACTAATGAAAATTTTCATCGGTAAAAGGTTTATAATTTTAAGTCGAAATTGACTAACGCTTCATTTCACTCTCTCTCTCTCTCACTCTCACTCGCTCCTCTCTCTCTCTCTCTCTCTCTCTCTCTCTCTCTCCGCAGCTTACCTCCAGCAACCGGCCTCCCCAGCAACCTTGCTTGGCCCCCCGCCTCCGGCAACGGGCGTTCATCCGTCATCGGCCTCTGGCAAACTCGTCCGGTAACTCTCTCTCTCTCTCTTCCTTCTCCCTCCATTTCCTCTCTCTCTCTCTCTCTCCTCATCTTGCTTCCTGGGGCCCACCATGCTCTACTACCTCTGGGTCCCACCCATCGCGTGCTGTCTATTAATTTGTGAGGCCCACCACGCTCCACTGCCTGTGGGGCCCACCCAATTCTCAATGTCCATTTATTAGGGGCCTACCCAAATTGCCGTCGACTATTTGTGGGCCCCACCATTGCTGTCTATTTCTTGTGGGGCCCACCGTCGCTGTCCACTGCTTGTGGGGCCCACTGTTTTAATAAATCCCTAATTAGGGATTTTGAAAATAAATTTTTAATTAAGGATTTCTTAAATAAAATCCCTAATTTGGAATTTTCCTTAATTTGGGATTTTCAATTCCAAAATAAAATCCACAAATTATGGATTTCCAAATCTGAAGTGGACTACACCATTAGAAACAGTGTCCATTGCTTGTGGAGCCCATTGTTGCTGTCCACTACGTGTGGAGCCCATTGTTGCTGTCCACTACGTGTGGAGCCCACCGTCAATGTCCACTACTTGTGGGGCCCACCATTGATGTTCATTGTTTTGTGGGGCCCACTGTTTTAGTAAATCCCTAATTAGGGATTTTCAAAATAACTCCCTAATTAGGGATTTCTTAATTAAATTAATTCCAAAAAAATCATAAAATTATGGATATCCAAATCTCAAGTGGACCACACCACTAGAAACAGTGTGATTGAGTGCCCCACCATTAAAATTTCCAAAGTGCCCATCGTAAGGTTTTGGCAGTGTTTATTTGAAATCCAAGCTCTTTATAATGTCAATAAGGTCTTGATGAAGGTAAAATATAAATATCCATTTATATTTTATTAATAGTTATATTTGTGTGGATTTATGTGGATGTATGTATGAATATATGTCACTTATTACTAATAGTTACTTTTGTCCACGAATGGTAGTATAATACAAGCAGTTAGCCCATTTGGAGATTTCTATATTGCCGAGCATAGATAAAGTGTGTTTTGGAGGTATAGAGATCTTTCAAATTGTCCTGTTGGACAGTCCAAGGTTGGATAGATTGAAATGTTTTCGTTGTTTGTCAGTTACATGCTTTGTCATTAGTTTCGTGCGGCATTTTCCCTATTCTCTCTGGATATGTTTCTTATGTTTATTTCCATTGTCAATAATCCACACAATTAAATGTAAGATAAATATATTTGGAGAGATAGGGGAAGATGCTGCCAAAATTTAGGCTTGGGCATTTAAATGAAAATAATGAAAGCATTTCAATCTATCCATCCTTGGATGGGCGACTGATTGTATTATATTATTATTTAGTGGCAAATTAGATGATGAACATGATACTTGTGATTAAGAGTAGTTGATCCAAACGGATGTTGAGCGGGGGTCCCTAGAAGGTGGGAACTGCTATTATGACCATGATGAAGCTGTCCGACAGCAATATGGGTGGCCTGGCCATTTGGACAGACCCGTGTTTGTGTATCTGCTCGGAATTGATGGAGCAGACCTGGATGTGCGTTGAAGTTATCCGAATGTTGAGCGGGGGTCCCTAGAAGGTAGGAACCGCTGTTATGACCATGAAGAAGATGTCCAACAGCAATATGGGTGGCCTGGCCATTTGGACAGGTTCGTGTTTGTGTATCTGCTCGGAATTGATGGAGCAGACCCGGATGTGCGTTGGAGTTATCCGGATATTGAACGGGGGTCTCTAGAAGGTGGGAACCGCTATTATAACCATGATAAAGCTATCCATTTCTTATAAACAGCAATATGGGTGGCCTAACCATTTGGACAGGCTCGTGTTTGTGTGGGAGTAGACCCAGATATACGTTGGAACTATCCGTGAGTTGGTTGAGCCTCCAAGACCTAAACCCTAAACCCGATTTCCTAAACCTAAACCTATAACTTAAACATAAACTCAATTCACTTGACCTAAACTTACACCTAATCCTAAACCTATAACCCTAACCTAAACCTAAACCTAAACTCGAAAACCTAAACCTAAACCCGATCCCAAACCTTAAACTTGATTTCCTAAACCTAAACCTATAACCTAAACCTAAACTCAATTTACTTAACCTAAACTAACACCTAATCCTAAAACTATAACCATAACCTAAACCTAAACCTAAACTCGAATACTTAGACCTAAACTTGAACCCAAACCCGAACCCGAACCCGAACCCGATTTCCTAAACCTTAGCCTATAACCTAAACTTTAACTCATTTCACTTAACCTAAACCTGCACCTAATCCTAAACCTCTAACCCTAACCTAAACCTAAACCTAAACTTGAAGACATAAACCTAAACCTGATCCTGAACCCGAACCCAAATCCTAAACCTATAACCTAAACCTAAACTCAATTCACTTAACCTAAACCTACACCTAATCCTAAACTTATAACCCTAACCTAAACCTAAACCTAAACTTGAATCCTAAATCTAAACCCGATCCCGAACTGAACCCGAATTTCTAAACTTAAACCTAGACCTAAAATCAATTCACTTAACCTAAACCTATTCCTTGTCCTAAACTTATAACTCTGACCTAAACCTAAACCTAAACCTAAACTCATTTCTCTTAACTTAAACCTACACCTAATCCTAAACCTATAACCCTAACCTAAACCTAAACTCATTTCTCTTAACCTAAACCTACACCTAATCCCAAACCTATAACCCTAACCTAAACCTAAACTTAACCTCGAAAACTTAAACCTAAACCCGATCCCGAACCCGATTTCCTAAACCTTAACCCATAACTTAAACCTAATTCATTTCACTTAACTGAAACCTACACCTAATCCTAAACCTCTAACCCTAACCTAAATCTAAACCTAAACTTGAAAACAAAAACCTAAACCTGATCCCGAACTCGAACCCGAATTCCTAAACCTATAACCTAAACCTAAACTCAATTCACTTAATCTAAACCTACACCTAATCTTAAACCTATAACCCTAACCTAACCTAGACCTAAACTCAATTCACTTAATCTAAACCTACACCTAATCTTAAACCTATAACCCTAACCTAACCTAAACCTAAACCTAAACCTAAACTTGAAATCCTAAATCTAAACCCGATCTCGAACCTGAACCTGAATTCCTAAACCTAAACCTAAACCTAAACCTAAAATCATTTCACTTAACTTAAACCTACACCTAATTCTAAACCTATAACCATAACCTAAACCTAAACCTAAACTCAAAAACCTAAACCTAAACCCGATCACGAATCCGAGTCCGATTTCCTAAACCTTAACCTATAACCTATAACCTAAACTCATTTCGCTTAACCTAAACCTACACTTAATCCTAAACCTCTAAGCCTAGCCTAAACCTAAACTTAAACTCAAGAACCTAAACCTAAACCCGATCCCGAGCCCGAACCCAAATTCCTAAACCTATAACCTAAACTTAAACTCAATTCACTTAACCTAATCCTAAACCTAAACCTAAATTTGATCCCGAACCTGAACCCAAACCCGAATTCCTAAACCTAAACCTAAACTCATTTTACTTAACCTAAACCTAAACTAATTTCACCTAAACTCATTCCGTAAACTGACTATAATCTTTACATTGTAGAGATGGATAAGAGTTTGATGCGAGCTAAGAACAAGTTTGGCCCAGAGTATAAACAAGGGGTTAAAGAGTTCATGGAATTGCATGATATCGGGCAGATTCAGGTAATAGGATTAGGTGTCCATGTCGAAAATGCAAGAACATGGTTCACAAGACTTTAGACAAAGTAAAAGACGATTTATTCATAGTTGAGATTGACCAGGGTTACACTTGGTGGATCCATCATGGTGAAGAGTTGCACCAAAGAGTTGAGGCCACTAAAGTCCTTGCTGACCCAATTGTGCCGGATGACAAGGATGAAGATATTGATGAAATGCAAGATATCATAGGGGATGTGTTCAGGGGAGCAATTGACAATACCAATTTTGTAGCGACAAGTAGTAGCCAGGATATTTCTCCTATGAGTGATGTCGAATCAAAAAAGTTTAGTAGGTTGTTGAGGAATGCGCAACGTCCACTTTATCCGGAATGTGAGAACTTCTCCAAGTTGAATTTTCTTACAAGGTTACTTTATTTGAAGATAATAAATCGTTGGAGTAACAAATTGTTTGACATGTTACTTGACTTGTTGAGAGAAGCATTACCGGACGGTGAGACAATGCCTAAGTCTCATTATGAGGAAAAATCCTTAATGTGAGACTTGGGCCTTAGTTACATCCCCATACATGCATGTATAAATAATTGTGTATTGTATTAGAAAGAGCATGAAAATGTTGAAGAGTCTCCAGAATGTGGAGAGTCTAGGTGGAAGTATGATGAAACCAAGTGTTGAGCTCTGAATTGTGCATATTTTAACCCCAATTCATCACATGTTATGCATGGTTTGCATGTTTAAAAGACTAATCTAATGCATGATTTGTGATTGTAGGAACGAGATAGAGATTTCACTAATTTAAGGCTAAAATGATCAATTTATATACATTGAAGATCAAGGATCCAAGTGCAAAAGGATTGAAGAAGGAAGCAAGCAAGGGAGAAAAGGAAGAAGTGAAGAAAACTGCACTTAAGACCGGTCGGCCATAGCCTAGGATCGATCGTCCGACCGGTCCGAACACTCAACAGGAGGACCTTGCTACCCAAACTCACTGGACCAATTAAGACCGGTCGACTGTCACTCAGACCGGTCATCCAACCGGTCGAGCACTCAATAAAGAAGGGGTGAAAATCTCAAAAGCTTGCTGGACATAATTTGACGTTTTATGACTAGTCGTCTGACCGGTCATCCATGGGTTTAGAACGGTCGTCTGATCGGTCGGCAGCGTAACAAAACTTGTTTTACAAGCTCCGAAATTTGTTGCGTAAAGCGCTATTTTTGTGGGATTTCTCGAAAGTTCTTTGCAATTGGAGTCCGAAACCTATAAAAGGACCTCTCCTCTTCATACCCAGGCATACCAGGACATAGAGAGCAACAAGGAGACTTGGGAGACGGATTCTACTTCAAGTTTTCATAGTTTTTCTTTTAGTTTTTATGTTTTCTGAGTTTTTAGTTCAAGGATGTTAGAGATTAACTAAAACCTCTTAGCTAGGGCTAAGAGGTGAACCTTTTGATTCGTTTATGATGGATTGATACAACCTAGGTTTTCTTTTCATATTTTAATTGAAGAATTTAGTTTAATTTGAGTTTGAATCAAGTACTAGTTTAGTTTTACTTTGATCTCTTGATGACTTCGGGCTCATATAATTCTTAGTGATTCTAAACTTAGTAGCTTATCCTTTGGGCATTATTTATGCTTGTGTAGTTTATTGATCTATCATCGACTCCGGGCATGGTAGATCCTCTCATTGCCTTGTGTACAATGGCATGATCTTCATGTGGGAACTCATTCAAACTAAAGTACTTATCTTTTGTTATAATCTAAGATAGATGTTTGTTGATTAATTTTGATTGAATTAGAGTTTTAATCATTGGTCGTAATCAAGTCTAGTGACAGGATTTGATGAAAGCTATGGTTGTGAATCTCAACTAGATTGGAAAGAGACTTGGCCTATATAATTGAGTGTGCCCAAGGCTTGAGCATTGTTGTGGGAATCGAATCAATGAACAAGCAACTGTTTTAGATAAGTGTTGATTGAACCACTCTATATTTCGATCAGATAGAGATATAAATTCGATTCCGATTGTGTAGTGAGAGACCTAGTTATGTTGATGCATTGAAAACTATCAAAAGTGGATCCTTGGTGCTCTAGTTCCTTTTTAGATTATTATTACTTTACGCATTCACTATTTAAACCCAATTCTCTATTGTTTAGATTTAATTGTTAATGTGATCTTAATTCTAAGTTGTTTTAGATAAATTCTGAAAATACCCATACATAAATCTCTGTGGGAACGATACTCGGTGTTTCCGAATTATTACTACTTCGCAACCCTATACTTGGGGAGTGAACACCAAGCATAAGAAAATCCCGTAAAAGGTGTTAAGGTACTTCCCATTTAAACCCAGATTGCAAAGATTGTTTATGTCGAGCAAGACGGCTGAAGATATGAGGTGGTATAAGGAGAAACGCGTTCATGATGATAGTACACTAAGGGACCCTGCGGACTCTAAAGCCTAGCAAAATTTTGACAAGCAATATGATTGGTTTACAGAGGATTCTTGCAATGTTCAACTGGGTCTTGCAAGTGATGGTTTTAATTCATTTAGTAATATGAGTAGCTTGTACAGTATATAGCCGGTGGTACTTATACCCTACAATTTACCTCCTTGGTTATGTATGAAGGAGTCATTTTTCATGATGTCATTACTTATTCCTGGACTCAAGTCACTCGAGAATGACATTGATATGTATTTGTAACCGTTTGTAAATGAGTTAAACGAGTTGTGGAGTTAATGTGTACAGACGTATGACACATTTGCTGGACAGACATATTGATTGCATGCAGCGGTCTTGTGGACAACAAATGACTTCCCTGGGATTGAGAATTTATCTGAGTGGAGCGTGGAGGGAAAGTTAGCTTGTCCTACATGTAGTATTGAGACTTGTTCATTATCATTGAAGCATGGTAAACAATGTATTATATGGGTCATCGTCGCTTCTTTCCGAGTAATCATAGTTGGTGCAAGAAGACGATGATCTTTGATGGAAAACAAGATCGTAAGCCACCACTCAAAGAGCTATCTAGAGAAGATGTGATACCAGAACTGAGTAACGTTAGAGAAGTTAGATTTGGTATGACACCGCACTTGAAGAAGAGAAAACGTACAGTGCTAGAGTATAACTAGAGGAAGAAGAGCATTTCTTTTTAGTTGCCCTATTGGAGTGATCTGAAATTGCAACACAACTTGGATGGCATGCATATTGAGAAGAATATATGTAATAATGTCTTCGGAACATTGATGAACATAGAAAAGAAAACAAAAGACAGTTTTAAGGCTCGATTGGATCTACAAGCAATGGGTTTAAGTAAAGATTTGCACTTGCAACCACATGAAAATTTATATAATATACCAGCAGCCTACTACACATTGATAAAACTAGGAAAAAATGTTTATGTGAATTGTTGAGATCGGTCAAGTTTCCTGATGAGTATGCATCAAATATCTCTTGACGCATAAACATTACGAACTGTAAGGTAACAGGAATGAAAAGTCATGACTGTCACGTCCTTCTGCAATGTCTACTACCAGTTGCGATTCATGGAGCAAGGATCTCAGTGTGGTGCTAATTGAGTTGGGGATATTCTTTAAGGATTTGTGTTCGAAATCGTTGAATATAGAGGTTATTAAACGACTGGAGAGGGACATTGTCGTAATCCTTTGCAAACTTGAAAGAATATTTTCACCTACATTTTTCGATGTCATGGTACACCTAGCGATTACTTACTGCACGAGGTGAAACTTACAGGCCTAGTACAATATCTTTGAATGTATCCAATCGAAAGGTGGTAGAACTAATTAAAATTTGTATTCATTCTATAAACTACATATATCTATGTTTTCATACGTATAACATAGTGGTTTTGTGTATAGATACATTTACACACTAAAACGATTTGTGAGGAATAAGGCACATCTAGAGGGATCCATTGCTGAGGCGAACATTGATAATGAGTGCCTAACATTTTGCTCTATGTATCTTCATGGCATAGAGACTAGATTCAACCGAGAAGATCAAAATACCGATGAAGAGCAGGAGCATGAATAAGGACTCATATCTGTATTCGCACATAACATCCGTCCTTTAAGATCGCTGATGTTTTAGGATATAGACCTTGGAGATCAAGCAAATGCGTGGTGATTTCTGTTGCATAATTATGAAGAAATAGAGTCATGTTTAGAATAAGTCTTCCCTCAATAATTGTATCTCTACATACGATGATCTTAATGTTTCTTGTTGATGACGTGCCAATTATGTGTAGTGAACACATTAAGGAGATGAAGTCCCAGTACTCTACAAATCATGATCGAATGCATCAGGATCAGTTTTCAAAATAGTTCACAAAACGTGTAAGATTTCACCTTGTATCTCACCACACTTAGAATTTTGTTGTATTGCACAATATTTAAACCTAAGAAAATTCATAAACAATTATATTATGTACGTGATAATAGATCAAGACATTGTATTCTAGCAACTCTGCGGATGTGTCTGATGCACTCTACTCACTGGCATGTGGCCCTAATAGACGTGTATCTAGATATACAAGTTGTATTGTAAATGTGATTTGGTTTCACATTGAAGAGCGTAAGAAGTATAGGATCACACAAAATAATAGGGTGGTTGTGAAGGGAACGCATGATGAGGTAAAAATTAACTTTTATGGCGTTTTGACGGATATTATTGAGCTGAGTTATTGTATGAGAAAGTGGGTGTACTTATTTAAATGTGATTGGTTGGACATTGGAAATAAGAAGTTGGGAATACAGACTGACGACTACTTTACGAGCATAAATTTATCTCAAAAGTGGTTTAAGGATGACCCATTTGTCTTAGCCAACCAAGCCGAATAAGTATTTTACCTCGCTAACACCAAGTTAGGCGGCTTTTGGCACGTGGTAGAGAAAATAAAGCCTAGGAATGTATTTGACGTTCCCGAACCAGATGTTGAAGATAGCGATGATAGGGAAAATGAAATGTCTAGGGTTAAACAAGCATATCAGGAAGACATGCCATTTGGGGATAGATGGAAGGATCCAGATGTTGATATTGATGTGGTGCAATTGGATAGAGATGATATACTACCTGATCATGTTGATGCCTTAATCATACATGACGTTGTTAGGGATGATAGCGGTATCATTGATGACGACATTACAAATGACAAAGAAGAAATACTGATCAGCGATAGTGATGGTGAAGAAGAAATAGTCCTAAGCGATAGTGATATGAACGACGATTATTAAATATATACATGATTTACATGTCATTTATTTATTCGAATAATTTGATTATTACATGTATACATGTTTTACAAGTCATGATTTATTCCTTTAATTGACTTGTTTATAATCCACATTTGTAGTTGAGTCAATTTCTGATCATGTCCTCTTCAGACCAGAGCACAGCGGAAGCACACAGCATACGTCATCAGCTATTGCGGATGGACTTTCCGACCATATCTTCTGACAGGGCCAAAGAGATACCCGGTCTCGTTGATGAGTGTAGGGAAGAATATATCGACGACGACTCAGATGAAAAATTATACCATCTCAAAGAAATTTCGAACCTGATGGAGGAATAAAACCGTGGGAAACTTCGTATGGAAGATGCAATTTTGTCACTTGCACATCTGAATGGAGTCCCAAGAGACCAAATTTCTTCTATTGTGACTAATATGTTGGTTGTAACAATATCGAGTGCTTCACACAGCTTGACATATACTTCTGCAGTTTACGATAACTTATGTAGGGAGTACTTCAGATAGTTGATCCGATGTTATTTCGTATTACAATGAAATACATGTATTTAATATAGAATAACAATGTGTAATAAAATTTTCAAATTTTACTAGAATGTTTACTGTTTTATTATATTCTGCTGCATTATACTGTAATGGTCTAATCATATTTTAATCATCTCTCTAAGTATAATTACAAATTCATTCTACCATCAACACTACTTGTATAATGTTTTAGTATATTCAAATTGTACTGTAAAATTTAATGTGTTTATTATATTGATGTTCATACACTTGTACTGACATTGTTTAAATTTATAAGTTCTTATTTCGCACATATTCAGTCATGGCACCAGGTGGGAGATCAGGTCGTTCGTGCACTGGATTTACCCTTTCCACCCGTGATGCGACACAGATATCATCGATGTCGCATGCTGCATCACAGGCGTCTGATCCTTCGATTGAGCATACATCAGGTACTGCATATAAGTCTAGACATATATTTATTTAGTGACTTCTGTTCGTGTTTAGACTTACATATTTCTTTTGCGACAGCATCGTCGATCAGTCGACGAGGACGTGGACCCACTCACGGGTTAATTTTAGAGCGACTTACGCGTGAGGGTAGGGTGACAGTAGAGTTCCCAGAGGACTTCCTTAGACCTAATGAGGATAATGTCAGGTTGTTTACGTCGGAGGTCGATGTCTTATGCCGATCTCTGATCCACGCCACCACCCCCTTGGACAGACGTGACAGATGATGTACGGCAGCTCATCCGTCAGCACCTTCAGGTAAATTTTAGTAAATTGAAATTTCTTTTGTGAAAGTTCATTTACGGTTAAGTTATTTTGTTAATAAGTTTATTGCCTTAATATATTCTTTATGAAATTGCAGGATAAATTTGTCTTAGATTTGAGTGTTCCTTACATTTTCCACGTCGTCGACGACATGGTCAGGGAGTAGTTCAAGGAGTACTGCGAAGTGTTACACCAGCGGTACAAGCGGTGCAGGACCCATGATGAGGCCATACTGTCCAGACCGTTGCACATGACTATAAACGACTGGCAAAAACTCTGCAAGCGATTTTCGTCTGAGGCTTTTCAGGTAATATTTACATATTTACGATATCTTAAGGTAACAATTAAATTTGCAATTAATAACAATGTATTATAAATAATGTGTTCAAAAGAGGAGCAGAATAAATTCTGCAAACAGAGAAAAGTTACAAGTGAACCACGTAGCTGGTTCAAAGTCATTTGTACGACATCGTTACGACATTGTCAGAAATTACTGGTGATTATTAAGTTGATATATTCTTTCCATGCATTTATACTAACTCTACTGTCCTTTCCATTCCACAACGAGATTCCGTCACCAGCCAGGAGCCTAGACCAGTAGACCTCTACAGAGGGACTCACTGTCGACAGGCGACGGAATCTTGGGTTCATCCTAGAGCCAGCGAGCATTTGGTAAATATCCTTACATTGTAAAATATAATTGCATTGATTTATAATAATGTCATTCGTTATGAAAATTCTCATGTTTTCATTACAGGCGGCGATAAACACCATACGCAGTCAGCCCACTCCCAATGGTAGTCAGCGGAGTGAGCCTGATATCGTGAGCGAGGTGCTTGGCACCTGTTCTGAATATGTGCGTGTGCTTGGCCATGGTGCCAAGCTCATGACACCCGCTAGAGCCGCCTCTAACCGATCTGTCGCTGGGGAGAGCGCCCTACGCCGAGCTGATATCGCAATGAGAGAGGTTTAGTAGGTACAGGTCATCGTCGATGAAATAAAAGGGCAGTTAGAGAGGCAGATGGAGGAGAAGCAGAGGCGTAGGGAGGAGGAGGAGAGACGACGGGAGGAGCAGGAGAGGAGCATCGAGAAGATGCGGTTGGAGCATGAGCGACTAATGCAGGAGATGTTTCAAGCTCTTACTGCATGCTTTGACACCGATGCCCCACCACCTCCGCCTTCATCTTAATGATTTTTTATTTATTTTATGTATGATTTATTTTATATACAAATGTTAAACTTATATGTATTTGTGTGTAGATGAATGTGGGTTGTATGTGGATGTGGATAAGATGGTTTGTGTATGGACAGATGTGGTTTGTGTTTGGATGGATGTAGATGTGAATATGATGAAAATGTACAGTAACAGGTGTGTTACGGTATATATCAGGAAATATTTCCTGAATTTTGAAAATAAATGAAACTGGGAAGAAACAGACTATTACCGACGAAATATTTCGTTATTAATAGCATGTACAAAATTTTTACCGACGAAAAATTTTGTAGGTAAAATTCGTTATAAAAATTTATACCAACGATGTAAATAGTTGGTATATATTAGATATACCGATGAATTAGTTCATTGGTAATAGTTACCTTATACCAACAAAATAATTCGTCGGTAATATTGGTTTTACCGACGAAAATATTCGTTGGTATAAGTTTCGTTTACCGATGAAAGATAATTTTTTCCTACTAAGAGAAATATGTTTTGTCGACGAATTTAATCGTCGGTAGTGGTGTTGTCATTGCCGACGAAGTTATATTTCGTCGAGAAAAGCCTTCAGCCACAGTCTCGTTGTGACGATTGTAGCGATGATATATTTCATTGGTAATAAGCATTACTGACAAAAAAAAAATACCGACGAATAATATCGTCGGTAAAAGAGTAATTTCTTGTAGTGAGGCCTTTCGAGCCTTAATGAAGAAATATGGCATTACGCATAAAGTGAGTACCCCATACCACCCATAGACAATTGGGCAAGTTGAGATTTCCAATCGAAAAATCAAACAGATTTTGGAAAAGACGATGAGGCCGGATCGCAAAGATTGGTCGCTGAGATTAGTCGACGCTCTTTAGGCTCACCATACTGCTTATAAGACCCCGATTGGACTGTCTCCCTACAGACTTGTCTATGGGAAAGCTTGTCAGTTGCCTGTGGAGCTTGAACACAAAGCCTATTGGGAAATTTGGGCATTGAACTTCAACTTTGACAAGGTTAGCTCACTTCACAAACTCCAATTGAATGAACTTGACAAGATCCAGAACGATGCTTACAAGAACTCGAGGATTTACAAAAGTAGGATGAAAGCCTTTCATGACAAACACATTTTTAGAAAAAAATTTCATGAAAGCCAAAAGGTACTCTTGTAGAATTCTCGACTTCATCTTTTTCTGAAAAAATTGAGATCTCGATGGACCGGCCCATACATTGTTAAAAAAGTTTTTCCTCGTGGGGCTGTCGAGATAGAGAATGTGGCAAATGATAACTGTTTTAGGGTGAATGGACAACGCGTTAAACCATTCATTGAGAAGTTTGATTCAGAGGATATGTGTATCCCTCTGAAGGATCATGTGTATCGAGATGATTGATCTCCTAGTCCGATGGAGGTATAGAGTAAAGTAGGTTTAGTTTTACTGCTTTAGTAGATTTCGATGTCGGAGGTAGATTCCCATGATCGACTCTCTCAGGTACTCTCGTACTCACCCTCTTTTATTTTTATCATTGCTGTCATGTTATTGCTCATTGCATATCTTTTTACATTGAGGACAACGTAAGATTTGGTTGGGGGTGAGATTCCTAGAATCTAGCAATTTGTGGCATTTTGAGCAATATTTATAGAAATTTTTTAATTTTTCTAAAACATCAAAACTTTTTTGGAAAACCTTATTTCTATGCACTTGGCATGTTATAAGTATGAAAAAATGATAGATGAATTGAAATGTTTTTAAAATCTTTGAAATATTTTAAAGATAATAATTTTCTATATGAATTTTCCTATTGAGTTGATTAATGAAAAGTTTTGAATACTTTTGAGTCTAGTTCACAGAATACGATCCTCATAGTTTGAAGGGATTATTAGATTTGTAGATTGGTTAGACTGAAAATTTGAAGTGTTTAGGAACCAAGCCAGAGAACTTTGTCCATCCTTGTTCATGTGAAATAAGAGAAAAGAATGAAAGATATAGATTTTTAAAAATCCTATCTAATGTATATGAAAAAGAGAGAGAATGTATGATTATTCATTGAATATTTGTGAAAATTTTCGAAAAGGGCTACCTATTACCAACCAGGGGATGGTCTACTCGTAACCAAAGCTGGAAATGGGTAGTGTGAAAGCCGTCGAAGGAACGGTAAAGCAAATTCTTGCCATATGCATTTGGTTGATCTGTACACTTTTAAATATCTTATTTTGCAAATTTATAAAGAAGGTAATCCTAAAAATTCATGAGATGAACTCTCACAATGCACACTACATCATACATGTTCAAATTCTTCTATTTGTCAATCAATCGGTGTGGATTCTATGTAAACACTTATTATGTTTGGAGAGTTTAGGACTTCAATTTCTTATCACTAAGTTTTCTGAATTTTGCACTTATACGTCTTAAAGTTTATAGAAGTATAGTTTTCAAAAGATAGTTGTGTTTTTAAAGAAGTTCGATTTGTTTCATGCATGTTTTGCTCGGGACTAGCAAAATGTTGGTTAGGGAGTGTGTCGAACTCTTATTTTATACATATTCTAACCCAATTGCATCACATTTTATGCATGATTTTCATGTTTAAAAAAATATCTAATGCATGTTTTGTGATTGTAGGAATCAGAGAGAGACTTCACTTATTTAAAGGTTAAAAGAACACATTTGGAAGCCATTTGATGATGATTGAAGGTTAGCTAAAGAAGAAAGAAGAAGCAAGTGAAGAATAGAGAGAGAAGGAATGAAACTCCACCATTTTCAATGGGCTAGACCGGTTAAGACCGGTCGGCCAAGAGCTTGACCGATCAAGACTAGTCGACCACGCTCTATATCACACTCCAGCAACTGTTGGAGCTAGCTGGACCAAGCCTAGAACCGATCGGCTAGCCAAGCTCCGATCGGTCTTGACCGATCAGTCATGGACAAAAATATGGTTTTCCAGATTTCCAGCAGCTTGTGTTATAAGCTCTGATTTTTCATGCGCTGGGTAACTACTTAAGCAATTCTAGAAGATTCTGAGGAGATGAGCTTTAATGTTATAAAAGGACACCTAGGTTTCGATCTAAAGTCATCATAGAATGCTTGAGAACTCGTGGGAGGTGAAGAGGATCATCATGGAGCATCTACAACTCCTCCAATTCTGATTTTTTTTTTTTATATTTTTTAGTAGTTTTTCATTATTTTTAGTTGAAGCATGATGATGCTTGGCTAGAACCTCTTAGCTAAGGCTAAGAGGTGAAGCTTATAGTTAGTTATAATGTAGAATTCATTTGATTCAAGTACCTGTTGAACCTCCAATTTATACATTGCATAGCCCATTACATCACATTATATGCATGGTTTTCATGTTTAAAAGGCTCATCTAATGCATGTTTTGTGATTATAGGAATGGGAGTAGACTTCACCAAATTGGAGACCAAAACGATCCATTTAGAGCCATTGGATGAAGGTTGAAAGAGGATTAAAGAAAGAAGGAAGCAAGTAGAAGAGAGAAGAAGAAAGGAAGAAAGAAGTAAACGAGAGAAGAAAAGAGGGCAGGAACAAGTAGCCAGGACCGGTCGTCCTACCGGTTGCTTGTTCGCTCGCCTCAAGTGTAAGGCTACGATGTAGTAATAAATCTCGGTAAGACCGAGGTCGATCCACAGGGAAAGAAGTAAACAATTCCAAGTATTCTAATAACTAGAATCTAAGAAGTTTAAGAGAGTAGTTTTTCACATGAAATAGGAAAATCTGAAAATAAGAAGAACTAGAGCATCAAGGATCCACTTGTAGTGGTCTAATGCCAATCCATTCATCTAATTACAACACAATTAGAATCAAAGTCCTATCTCTCATCTAATTGGAAGATATAACATTCAAGCACAAACAGTCCCACTTAAATCTGGAAATTAGATTTCTAGTTCTAATGAAGCACATAGAACTTGAACTTGTAGCCTTCGGAGTAACAGCCATGCCTATGGACTATGGCATGCTCAACGGTTACTACAATTCTGATTCAAACAACCCAATCATGGTAATCTCAGAGACTTGCAAGGAACTCATGTCCGGAGCACACAAACTCTCACAAAACTTCTAAAAAACCAAACTTTATTCAAACTAGAACTTCAAAATCCAAAATTAAGAAAAGGGTACTTGAAATAAAAGAATTAAAGCATTGGAACCAACTACAAATTTCACCTCTAGCTCTAGCTAAGAGGTTAGCTAAGGAAAAACATATTAAAACTAGAACTAGAACTAAGAAAAGGAAGAAAAATTAGCTGGAGGAGGCTAGGTAGCCTCCTGGGACTTGAACTCCTTGCTTCCCACGTCCTTGGTTGATTTGGAATAGAAGAGAGCACCTCTTTTTATAGTGCAGCAATAGTACAGCAACATAGCAGAATTTGTTTCGCTTGGTACGGCTTAACCAATGGTCGGATTGCCTTCAAATTTGGTTTGTAGCTTCCTTGTAATGTGATCTTCCAAATAGATGATTTAGATTTCCAAGATTATCCTCTTAATGGGCCCACCAATCACATCACCGACCGCCTCTCAAAATCGCGCACTTCGGGTACCTTCATAACCAGTCATCTTGCTTTCAACGTCCCGGAGTGTACAGAGGTCGGATTGATCTCAAATTTTGAACATTGGTAGAAAACTTCTTCCTCTACATGATGGATGGATTAGATTGTCCAAAACGATCCCAGAATGTGGTCCGAAAATTAGAACAATTAGGGCTTTTATAAACTCTGCGCAGTTAGAGCTTTCTGGATGGTCCATCTTTCTTCAACCGGTACGATCAAACCACACATCCTTTTGATCTGAAACTTTTGTGGTTATTCATATATGGATGTGGTCTAAAAGATGGTCAAAGTAGATTCTTCATATCATCAATGATGAGTCCTCTGGACCGGCCCAGAGTTGAACAGTGAAATCTGGAACTTTCTGGACAGTTCGTATTGTTTTGGCCACCACGGTCAATCCGTAGCTCCGATCGACACGAACCCACTTGGGTTAGTTCGGCGTCGAGCTCCTCTTCGACATGGATGTGTTGGATTTTTAAATATCATCAAAATGGGCCCAGAAAACTGGTCCGAAAAACCAGGTACGGAAATACCTTGCTGTTTTAGAATCTGGAATCTGAAACTTGCATGGCCGACCGGTCACGACCGGTCGGACAGGGCTGGCCGACCGGTCATGACCGGTCGGACAAGGCTGGCCTTGTTCCAGGGAGTGCATCCGACCTGTCATGACCGATCGGGCCTTCTTGGCCGACCGGTCTTGACCGGTCGGACCTAGTTTTGCTTGTTTTTCTTCTTTCTTTTCTTCTCTCCTTCCTCTCTCTTTGCTTTCTTCTTTCTTTGGTCCACCTTGGGCCTTCATCAAAGGCTCCAAATGGCCCCTTTTTGATCTCTAATTGAGTGAAGTCCGCTCTCATCCCTACAATCACAAAACATGCATTAGATGGGCCTTTTAATCATGAAAACCATGCATACCATGTCATGTAGTAGGCAATGCAACGTATAAATTGGAGGTTCAACATTGCTCGTAGCTAGGACCGGTCGCCTGACCGGTACGGACACTAAAAAAAAAGGGTCTTCGCTGCAAACTTCACTAGACCATCCATGACCGGTCCTGCGACCGGTCATCCACTGCTCAAACCAGTCGTCCGACTGGTCCTTGAATTAAAATTTTGGGTTCGGATTTCTGCAAAACTCACTAGACTGTTTTTGCATTTTTTAGACCGGTCGTGCGATCGGTCGTCCAGGAGCTCAGACCGGTCGTGTGACCGGTCGTCTGCGTAACAGAGCTTGTTCGTGAAGCTCCGATTTTCTCTGCGTAGTCCGGGATTTCTTGCGCAATCCGGAACCTTCCGCTCTATATTATAAAGGGACACCTAGGGCTTCTTCCAGAGGAATCATAGAAGCTAAGGGACGTCATGGAAGAGGAAGGAAGCCGTCGTGGAGCGTCTGCAACCCTCCAAACTCCGATTTTTCTAGTTTTATGTTTTCTTATTTGAATTCTAGTTGTAGTATGACAATGCTCGACTAGAATCTTTCAACTAAGGCTGAGAGGTGAAGCTTATAGCCAATTTCATGTTTGATTCAGTTAATTCAAGTAATTCTACTTCAAGTTTGGATTTTTACCTATTCTAGTTCTTAAAGTTGATAGTTTTAGACGTTTTATGAGACTTCATGTTCTCCAGACATGGATTCCTTACAATTCTCTGAGATTATCATGTTGTGCTTGTTTAGATTCGAATTATAGTAATCCTTGAGCAGGCCATAGTCTATGGGCATGGCTGTTACTCCAAAGGCTATGATTTCGAATTCTACATTGTTGAATGGGACTAGAACTTGGAAGTTCAACTTGAGTGGGATTGAATGTGTTTAATGCTTTATTTTCCAACTAGATGAGAGATAGGACTTCGCATCTAGTTGTGTATCTTGCTTGGATTGATTGGATTGACATGGGATTGCTACAAGTGGATCCTTGAATGCCTTAGTATCTTAAATTACTGGTTTTTATTAAGTTACTGTTTTAGTATAATTATTCCAATTGAATCTCTTATCTATTGCAAACTGAATTGCTGGAATAGTTTAGAACTTGTTCTCCCATTTCCTGTGGATCAACCTCGGTCTTACCGAGTTTTATTACTACATCGCAGCCTTGCACTTGAGGCGAGCGAATAGTACCTTTACTTTAAGTTTTGATTTTTAAGTTCTAGTTTGAATAAAGTTGGTATTTTTAGATGTTTCATGAGAGTTCATGTGCTTCGGACATGAATTCCTTGCAATTCTCTGAGATATCCATGTTTGGATTGATTAGATTCGAATTGTAGTAACCCTAGAGCATGCCATAGTCTCTTGCCATGGCTGTTACTTCGAAGGCTACATGTTTGAGTTTTATGTGCTTCATTAGAACTAGAATCTTATTTTCTGACTTAAGAAGAATTGTTTGTGTTTAAATGCTTAATCTTCCAACTAGATAAGAGATAGAACTTCAAATCTAGTTGTGTTTATGCTTGGATGAATGACTTCTCATTGGACTACTACAAGTGGATCCTTGAGGCTTTAGTTTCATTAAATATCTGATTTTTCTTAAAGTTGCTGTTTTATTTAGTTTTTAAAATTGCTGAGATTGAAGTTACTATAATGGTTTGAATTTGTTTACCCTAATTCCCTGTGGATCGACCTCGGTCTTATCGAGAATTATTACTACATTGTAGACTTGCACTTAAGGCCATCAAACATGTAACCCAAGGGCCGTTGTTTTCTTTCCTTTGTTTTCATATTGGGATCTGATATATTGTTTTAAGAGGATCCTTGGTTAATTTCTCAGGTTGTGATTTGGACACAAAATTCGAAGATGATATCCAAAGACTAAGTCCTGAACTTGAGTTTGATGACAAAGTCTAGGGATATAGTCAATAAATTAGGGCCTGTGAAATACTCTCAAGAGATAGAATTGACCGCACTTGCGTTAGTCTAAGACAAAAACTCGATCGGATACTTCGTTGGACTCTTAAAGTGCTCTCACGAGGTTTCGAGGTTTTCTGGAAATCCCTCTAATTTCTTCTCTGAAAGATTGATCCTTTTAAATGAATTGAATTGGGCTATTTATAGGGAAGATCTCGGGTAAAGAGGTCTAACGCATGTCATTTCGGGTCCAATGCATGCTTAATCAGGTCCAACTCATGTTGTTTTAGTAAAAAGGGTCCTGCGTAAGATTTTGCTATGTCTTTCAAATATTCGGTCCGAGTTCTTGCGCATGGTCATGTGCAGTCATTATGGGTTCAGCGGATGCAATGACGCTGAACAAAGTGGGCCTTTTGATAATCGATTTTGGACTTTGCGCATGTGTCCACGTATGATCGTGCGCAGAGACTCTCCCTCGTGCGCATGCTCATGTGCCCAAATTTTTTACTTGTGCTTGTCTTGGTCCAAAACACCCACGCATGATCATGCGCAAGGCCAGACGATGGGTCCCTTTTGTGGTTAGGCCATTTCCAGGTGTGCTTTGCCTCGATTTTTGTGTTTTCACTATTCCTCCTACGCATGTACATGTGCATACTTTTTAGACCTTAACACCTAGGTCAAAACTGTTAGTGCACAAATCAGTGCATCGTTTTGTCAATTCCGTGACTATGTAAGTCAGTCAAGTCTCGTGAGCCTCGATGAAGATTGAAGACTCTAGACTTGAAGACCAAGGCAGCTTTCCATACTCAAATTCAAGCCAGATCAAGCTCGGAAGGTAAGTTGCATATAAACAGCCTATAGGATCCCGAAACATCCAAGTCCATGGCATTCGAATCGCATTTTATATTTGCCAATTGATCCACAGGCTTAAGGTCAAGATGATCAGTCTTGGACCTCCATTATCTAGGTGTCAATCAGTTGAAAAAGATAGGAAATCCATCTCTTTGAGCACCGTTAAAATCGAGGGAGTTCACCCCATTTCAGGCTAGGAAATGAGCCTGACGACCGGTCGGTTGGAACAGGATTCGGTCAGATAGCTTTTAAAATGAAAAACTATTTTATTTCTGGCTGAGGTCACCTAGGACCAGTCGTACGACAGGTCGCATTTGGACGAAAAACGTCCAGCGACCAAATGGAAAAATAAGTTAAAGGGGGACCAATCGCACGACCGGTCGCTGACCTCCCACGACCGGTCGCACAACCGGTCGCAAATGGGCCAAAAACTGTTCAGAGACCCAGGTTTTTTTCTGTTCAAAAGGAAGATCGGTCTCAAGACCGGTCGCACGACCGGTCGTCAGACCGGTCGGAGTCACAGTCAAGACCGGTCGTTGAGATGTTTAGACAGGTCGCATGTGAACGTTTTCTATCCGTTAGAGCCCGATTCTTGGAGCCTATAAAGGCATATTTCGAGGGCTTTGAGGGTAGAACTTGCACACCCATTTAGAGCATTAAGAGAGGCTATTAAGGCCTTCATCTAATCTCTTTTGCTCATCATAGTCTTGAGTTCATCTTTCAAACCTAGCCATTAATGGCACTACATTGAGTATTCAAAGCTCGGTTTGAACAATGAACTCAAGCATGGCATTCATGGCTGTCCCTATCATTCAATCTTCATCTTGAAGTTATTTATAACCATTGAATGATCCAATTGATGGTTCCTTCATTATCCATTGCATTGTAATAGGTATATGGAACATCAATACCTTCTCCCACCTACCCGGCACTAGTCTAGGAACATCATATGCATTGGTAGCTGATCGTGGGAGCTTGGAGAGGAGCTAAGGCATTCGTGGAAGCTGAAGCTACTCATCAAAGGCGCTGAATCGGGGCTCAATCTTCTAGGTATGTCTAGTTTTTTAGAGTCCAATTATTGAATCTCTATTTCCTAGATTGGGAAACTCCGGCAGGAGGGTACGTGACCATCCTTAGATTAGGATTGGTGAGAGGTTGAGATCCAAACTCGTCAAGTCCCTGGATTGGGCCATCGGCGGATGGAAAACGCGGTCCTAGATCAAAGGATGTGAAGGTTGATGGTTAACCTGATTTAAAACCACGACTATAGTGAAATTCGGTGATCTTATAGGTTGAGATCGGGAACCGGGAGTGGAGTAGGGAAACCGAACCACTATACATCGTGTGCAAGTGGTGAATGCATTTTGTCTATTTTGTTCCTTGTTGATCAATTTTATAAGTGCTTAACTGTATGCCCATCTTATGTTTGACAAAATGCTCATATGCCATCTTTGAATGATTGACACAAGCATGTATATGAACTATTTGACTAAATGCTTCTCTTAGAAGAGTTGTCAAATTGAGCTGGATCTTGGGTGATCAATTGCTATCATTTACATGTGCTTAATTGGTATATTATAGTATAAATCCAATTGAGCTTTTGAATTTGCAAGAAAAATTAAAAAGTCCTATTCACCCCCCCTCTAGGACATAAGCTTACCTTCAAGCTTATCTCACTAGCGGTAAAACCGCAATTTTAAAAACCCACTTAACTCACTTATCCAAACCCTAATCCATAACCCAAGTCCAGCCTAAAACCAGTTAACTTACCCTGAATCATCAACCCAAAACCCTACCTATAGGAAAAACCAGGCCAAAATTCCTAGTGGGTCAGCTCAGTGAGTGAACTCACCTAGTTAGGCCAACCCTTCAACCCAGTCAACTCACCTAGTTAAACACCAAAACTGAACCTAAGTCCAAGGTTAACTCCAAACCTCAGCTTCGAAAGAGACCAAACCAACAAACGTACCCTGGACCTGGAGTATTTTTCACTCCAAGTTCGGAGTGCAAACTGTCTGAAGGAGAGAGAGAGCGTCAATACATCCCTAATTACCGAAACAGTTACTTCTCGTAGCTATAAATACCCCCTCTCCCCTCCATTTCAAGCATCCAGCAGCTTTGAGTCCTCTTCTGTGAGAAGCGACTCACCATCCTTCCTTCCTTTGTCCATTTCCTCCATCGAGGAGAGTGCGAGTGACGGAGAAGAGTCTAGCCCTGGTCCGGTCCATCCTGACCCTGGTCCAAGCCTCTCAAGCCGTCCAAGTCTCAACCTAAGCCGCTTAAGCTAGCTTACGCGACACCTCCGTCCATCCAGTCATTTGCATATCAGCATCATCATATTCATATCTAGTAATAGTGCAACAATCTTTATTCTTCCAACCCCCCTGCTCATCACATTTATTGTAGACACTTGATCGGTCTTAGCGTATGCTCTGCAACTTACCAATCTGATCGGATCTTGCCCATTAGAAACTCTGATTGATCAAACGCACTGTCATACATCTTTCATGGCACCTGTTAGTTTGAGCGTATGCTTTGTGGCATGCCAATTTGAGCAAAACCTACCCATCAGAAACTCTTGTTGGTTAGACCCACATCCATATAGCATCACATGGCATATCTTCTATGAGAATGTACGAGAATTGATTTTAATCTTCAAAGATAGTCAGATTCAGTGAAGTAAAGACCGTACATCTGTAAGGGCAAAGTGGATACCTAACAGATTCTCACCTTGTAACCATGGTCCCTTACCTCGAATCTCCGACAACAGATCAATGAGTCATTTTAGAGGAAGGCATCTTCGGATCCTCTTCTTTAAATGTGTCTACAGGGTTTAGCCGACTGTAGATTCGAAGTAATTGGCTACTAGCGACTCCAGTCAATCAAACATTAAACAATTAACCCCGAAAGTCTTTAAAAGAGGCAAACTAGTGAAAGCCATGATTCCACGCTCCCTAAAAATGGGAAATCATGGGTACACAGTTAGATTTCTCACAAAAACCATAGTGGGCTCACTTATCTTGGTATCCCTAGACATTAACTGCCCTACCATGTTACGTCTTTTAAAAGAAGTGCAATTTAGCTATTTAAAGAATTTGATTCTCCATACATTTCAATCTCACGTGATGCTGGTAATTGGATTATTTTAAATATTTTAAAAGTCTGTATAAAAAAATAGATAAAAATGCAGGCAATTATTTGTAATTGACTATGAGAATTAGAGCTGTACACAAGTCGAGTCGAATCGAGCATCACCCTGCTCGGCGCTCAATTCGAACCCACCTACCCCTGCTTGTTACTTGGTTCTACTCGTTCGAGTCGAGCAGGCCCCTACTCGATCAGCAGACCGAGCGAGTTCGAGTTTCCAAGCCGAGTCCGAGTTTGATTCTTTCGAGCTGAGTTCGAGTTTGTATTTTCAAGCAAGGGTCACCCGAAATTTCACGAAAAATAATGGAGGGGGGGAAAGGGATTACCGGCGTCGACGAGCGGGCAGGGTTGAGAATAGCGGTGGCCGACGATGAGCTGGTATGGTGACTGAGAACAGTGAGTGGCCGGCGTCGTGCGGGTGTCGAGCAGGTAGAGTGAGGGTGGCCGGCATCAAGCGGGCAGAGTGAGGGTTGCCGGCATGAAGTGGAAGGCCGACCGTCGAGCCCAGAGAGGGGGAGGGTGAGTTAGGGTTAGGGTTTGAAAAGGGGGGCGGTCGGGCAGGTAAAAGGTAAAAATGTAAAAATGATTAGGATAAAAAAAATAATAACTTACATATAGTACGGCTCCAAGTCGAGCCGAGCCGAGTCGAATCAAATCGAGCCGAGTTCGAGTCTATAAAAGAGTTGAGCAAAATTGAGCATGTCCCTGCTCAAAGCTTGTTCAAACACATTCAAGCATCAAAAATTTGATTTGGCTTACCTTAAACCTAATTTCGAATTGAGCCGAGTTGAGCATTTCCCAAGTGAGTGGAGTCAGTTTTTCTAGCTGACTACGGCTCGTGTACAACTCTAATGAGAATGTATGTGTGCCGTCATTGACGGTCAACATCATATCCAATGACGTCAGCTCACAAAAAACGCTGATTTCCATTCTCTCGGGTGGATTGCACATTATACAACCCAACTTTGGCGTGTGGAACTTTTAGGAGCCTGACCATGAATTATGTATTATATCCATACCATTCATCATTTTTTTTTTAATTATTCTGGGGCATGAGACAAAAACTAAGAGATAGCCAAAGCTCAAGTGGACCACACAATGACACAACAAAAAGCCGTGGGAATTGAACAACAAATGTTGAAACCTTCCTACGGTCCACTGTAAGGTTTATTTGCCATCGAATCTCTTCATGAGGTCAAATAGACCTGGATGAGGGAAAACAAAAATATCAGCTTGACCAAAAGCCTGTGTCGCCAAGAAATTTTCAAAAGTAGATATCCAATTTCCACTTTATTCTGTAGGGTGGCCCACTCGAGCCTTAGATCTACCTCGTTTTTTGTCTCATGTACTTAAAAGGTATGGGAAATTTGATGGTCGGTGTGGATCATGATGGGATCCACAGAAGTTCCACACGTCGGTTTTCTTCTCTCGAGTCAGCAATGGAATTTATTGGCTCGTAAAATTTGTGTGCCCCACGATGATGTATTTCCTAGATCCACACCGTTCATCCATTTTTTAGATAATTCTAGGTCCTAAACTAAAAAAAATAGGCAGAGACAAAGCCCAAGTGGACCACATCACAGGAAACATTAGGAATTGATGCTATCGTTGAAAACTTCTTGGACTCACAGACGGCTCTGATCAAGAAGAGATTTCTGTTTTACCTTCATCCAGGTATGAGTGGCGTTATGAACAGGTTAGATGGCAAATAAGACTCACTGTTGATCCTAGGAAGGCTTCAATGGTAGTTTGTTTAATACCCACAATCCCCACTTTTCTTTTTGTGGTGTGGTCCACTTGAACTTTGGATGTAAATCAGTTTTGGGATGATGCTCTAAATTTATTTTTTATGGACGGTCTGGATCTAAACAAAAATCATGATGGGCCAGGAAAAGTTCCGCAGGTTAAAAATTCTGTCGTGTATCAGGCAATCTATCCGGAAGAGAGAAATTCGGTGCATCTGGCGACACTGTGCTTTCAACACATTCGATCCGCACACTTGTTTATGTAATGAAAACCACAACTTCCCTATCTCCTTCCTACCAATCACCAACTTAGTACTCACTTTCCCTTACTGCCTTCACATATATACCATTGATATTTTCTTGCCACTCTCAGCACAGCACCACATGGATTCTCCATTAGAAAAGCTCCATCAGGCCCTGCTGACTACAAATGACCCACCATCACCTTCATCACCGCCATCTCCGTCGTTAACAACCAATGATCACCAACAAAGTCATCAGCTCGAAAGCATCCTCTCAGACACCCAAGTACCATATCTCTACCGCCTCCGCTCTGCCACCATCATAGAACTAAAGCTCTTGTTCCACCTCGCTGGCCCGTCAGTCACCGTGTACATGATCAATTATGTAATGTCCATGTCGACGCAGATCTTCTCTGGCCATCTTGGTAACCTTGAGCTGGCTGCAGCCTCTCTCGGCAACACCGGCATCCAAGTCTTCGCCTATGGCCTTATGGTTCAATACCCATTTCATTTTTTTTCTTCCATGTGTATTTACTAGTGGTTATCAAAGCACATATACCTCATTTAGCACATGAAAATTCCACAATATAAGTTATTAGATGCCATTTTAGAATAATGGTACAAAACCAAGTTACATAGAGTCATGATCTTTTCTGTGATAGCCTAATTCAAAACTTTCCTCCATTTCTCTTATACAGCTGGGAATGGGAAGTGCCGTCGAGACACTCTGCGGCCAAGCCTATGGTGCCCGCAAGTACAGCATGCTCGGCGTCTATCTCCAAAGATCGACCATCCTTCTAATGGCCACCGCAGTCCCACTTACAATAATTTACATTTTCTCAAAGTCCATTTTAATTCTCCTTGGGGAGTCCTCGGCGATTTCTTCTGCCGCCGCAATCTTCGTCTATGGACTCATCCCTCAGTTATACGCGTATGCTGCCAACTTCCCTATACAGAAGTTCTTGCAAGCTCAAAGTATTATCGCCCCGAGCGCCTACATCTCGGCTGGGACACTAGCCATACACCTCCTCTTTAGTTGGCTGGTGGTGTATAAGATCGGCCTTGGGTTGTTTGGTGCATCCTTTCTATTAAGCCTGTCATGGTGGATAGTGGTCGCTGCCCAGTTCGTTTATATATTAAAGAGCCAGCGGTGCAAGTACACATGGACGGGTTTTTCGCGGCAGGCGTTTTCAGAGCTGCCTGAGTTCTTGAAATTGTCGGCGGCATCGGCGGTGATGTTGTGCTTGGAGGCATGGTATTTCCAGATACTGGTGTTGCTGGCCGGGCTGCTGAAGAATCCAGAGCTGGCCTTGGATTCTCTCTCTATATGGTAAGCATCTTTTAGGTTTTTCAGGTGTTGGGTTTTCTCTATTGTTGTTTCAGTAGAGTCTGGGGAAAATACTGAAGTAATTCTGAGGTGGGAGAGATTGAACGGGCGATTCCTGGGACACATGGACACACTTGAGTACATAGCCCCATAAATCAAGAAGGCCAAGTCATTGGGTGGGCCATTAGCTTAGATGGACGTTCAACATCGAGTGCTGGCCTTATCTTATTCTTACCGTTCATTTTACATGTATATATGATGAGGGGATCGGCATGCTTAGATGGGCTGGCTATTGTTGGCGTCGTCTCCCCACTGGAAGAATTTGGACCGTTCATCATTTTCATTTCACAGTCCATTGATCTCCACCATGAAGACAGGATGGTTAAGATCATCCCATCAATGCATTTCTCCGTCATCCACAAAATAAAAAAATAAATAAATAAATAATAATAATAATAAAAAAAAAAACGACAACAACTCGGTCCAAGATCCATCCGCATGGGTCTCAATGGTTTGGACGATCCTCCTTGAACTTTACCATCCATTTTATGGCCACCCTTTGGATCGTCTAATCGATGTGACTTTCGTACTAGGATCCATCCACGAAGCGAGGCCCAAGGTTTGGACGGTCTGAATTGGCAAACATGCCAATGAATCGTGAGGTGCCACATAGTAATAGTACTTGTTTCTAGTAAAGCAGAGGAATCCACAGGCCTTTCTTTTTTCTTTTTATTTTTGTCTTGATGATAATGAGGCAACCTGCATGCCCCGAGTGTTATCGGATTGGCTGGTGCAACCCACACACCAGTGACGTTGCTGGTGTAGGGACGTGGCGGACGTAGAGCAAGCGTGCAGGCCTTGAGCATCATATTTGTACGAACGGTTCAAAGAAGATTAAGGCTCTGTGGACCCCACAATGATGTATTTAGTATATCCAAACCGTCCATCCATTTGGCAAGATCATTTTAGTGCATGATACCTAAAATGAGTCATATCCAAAACTCAAGTGGACCACACCACTAAAGGCAGTGGGGACAATGATTCTCACCGTTAAAAAATACCCAGGGTCAACCATGATGTTTATTTGTTATGCAAACTGTTCATAAGGTCAGTGTATACAAACTGTTCATAAGGTCACACTAACTTGGATGAAGGGTAAAATAAATATCAGACCGATCCAAAACTTATGGGACCTCTAAGAAGGTTTCAATGGTATACTTCAATCTCCCACTACTTTATGCAGAGTGGTCCACTGGATCCTTAGATCTGTCTTATTTTGGGTCAAGCCTTAAAATGATCCCAAACCATGGATAGACGGTTTGGATATAACATATACCTCCTAGTGGGATCCACATAACTTGATGACGTCACTACACCAGTAACCTCGCTCGTGTTGGGTGCACTAGCCAATCTACTTCCCGAGGGGATGGTGATGACAATGATGACGTAAGTTTTAATAATGAAGGAAAGAATGAAAAGTACACTGGTGTGAGTTCTGATTAGACTTGACAAAATTCAATCAGACATTATCAAAAATTGTATAAATGCAGCAAATAATTGCAAGTAGTTAATGATTATAATCTTTCTCTGTTTGACACACATGGTATATTTTACTCCATGTAAATACGTGCAAAGAAGGATGGCCATACGTTCTTGGCCCCGCGGGGCCATTGTGATCTTTATAACATATTTATACCGTCCATCTAGTTTAATAGAATATTTTAGAGGATGAGCCCAAAATTAAAGTATATCTAAAGTTCAAGTGGCCCACACCAAAAGAAATCATGGTCATAAATAATTTTTTTTTTGTATATATTCAGACCATTATTTCATGTGGTGTGGTCCACTTGACCTCTGGATTTGCCTTGATTTTGGGTCCATGCCCTAAAATCACCTTACAAAATGGATAGATGGTGTGGATAAGCCACATGTATAATAGTGGCCCTAAAAAAAAATATATACCTTTCCTCAATTTTAGTGCACAAAAAACAAAACAGTCATTGTCAACCAGTACAGGAATTACAAGGTAAATAATAATTTCCCAGTTGCTTGCATTTACACACCATGTAAATGGAAGTCAAACAGGCCCTTAGGGAGTTTGGTGCATGGACTTAAATGAAAATAGGTGGGATGGAATTGCATGGAAGGTGATAATTTGGGGTGTCAGGGATTGTCAGGAATTGAGAATTAGAAGGCAAATCTCTTTACTGTTTGGAATGCAAATTTTTCATAAGGCAACCTGGGATAAACCTCATATGATGTTTGGACATGCACGGCAGCTGAGTGATGGCTACAGTAATAGATTCCTATTGAAGTGATGTCACTAAGTTCCATGGGCCCCACCATGATGTATGTGTCGTATCTCCACTGTCCATCCATTTGGATCTCAAATAAACATCATGGTAGGCCTTAGGTAGGTTTCAACGGTGAGCGTCATTGTCCCCACTGTTTTCTATGTGGGGTCCACTTGAGCTTTGGATTTGGCTCATTGCCTAAAATGATCTCTCCAAATGGATGGACGGAGTGGATATAACACATACATTATGGTGGGGTCCATAGAACTAGGTGACACACTTCTATAGTGAGATTCACATCCAACGTCTTGAGTGCTATTCAAATCCTGTGAGGGGTAGACCAAATTCCATCTTCAGCCTGCACAGCACTGACATGATTTCCAATGCTTACACCCTTGGTTGAGGAGTGCCCTGCCCAAACACTCATTTCAGTTTCCAACGTGGGATTCCAAGTTCCATCCCACCTACTCCCATTTAAGTCCATGCACCAAACACCCCCTTAAGTTGGAAAATTTGACCCGAATTCAATTTTTGAGTGGATCTGACCCAACCCGAGTCATACAGGAGTTAAGTAGACTATTATATATTGATTTTTTTATTAGTTAATAATACATAGTTTTTTTTTCCTGACACACCCTGCTAGAAATGATCCACATGTCTGTCAATTTAATAAACATGTACACACCAATGATCATGTTTTATGATGTGTAGAACTAAAATATTAAGATATTTTTATTTATTTATTTATTTCTGGTGCTCATTTATTGGTGTGGACGCTCGCCTTTCCGCACTCCCGACCCTCCCTGTCGAAAAAAGGGGGTGTGCGTGCGGAAAGGCGAGCGTCCACAGAATGGTGACTCTGCTGGGGATAGTGACAATTATTGTGATTTTTTACAAATATTTAGTCTGAATCTTTACCTGAGTAGTCAGGATGGAGATCGATTATTGAAAACAAAGGAAATATTTCTGTGATTTTGAAAATATTTGGTCCAAGTAAAGATCGGTGTTTATTGAAAACAAGGGAAGTATTTTGTGATTTTTAAAAGATAATTTTGCAATGTTTTGGTATTTTTCTGAAATGTAAGGAAAGGTATGTAATTTTCATCTATTTCCAGCTTCTACTGTTGGTAAGACACCCGATCCATTTTACGTCAACGAGTAAGACGGATCTCACACAGTTAAGTGCCGTAATTTTACATCTTCGAATGAGGAGATTTTGAGGGTTTTCAGTCAACACACCCACAAAGTTGCCTGTTGCTCATGTGTAATGCATATAGACCACGTATCGTCCGACAGACTCCTTCGGCCACAAAATGAGCCACATCCTCACATTTTCCTTTGTCAATCTAGTTTAGGGTCTTATGCTGCTCACAATTCTTTAAGGGTGTGCTTCACCTCCCAACTGCCTTAATCCCCTTCATGAGTTTTAGGAATAGGGAACATCTGTCAGATTCAATAACGACTTCCAAATCAAGGTTTTCTATCACGGTGCGTTTAGCACGAACATGATCGTGGGGTTCTGCCCGCCTCAGCCCTTACCTGTTTAGAAGATTCAGGACACTCGTACGATCAAGTGTTTGCCATGTCCGGGTCAGGAAAGAAAGTCCCTGAGAAGTTAATCCCAGTGTAATTTTAGATCTTCAGACCGCTAGGGATAGATTTGCGCAGTTTAAAATTGATGGTGAATTTTTTTTTTTTTTTTGAGAAAGCTCTAGACTTCAACTTGAGTGATCGAGATTGATACTGGTTTTTATGGAAAGCTTAAAATCTTTTTAGTATTTTTGAAATGATCCGAGTTATCGAACCTTGATCCAAGCGGTCGAGGTCGATGCTGGTTTTTGGTTGAAAGCAGGAAAAGTCCTCCGAGAAATTAATCACAGTGTAGTTTAAGGTCTTCGGACCCAAAATTATGTACATGCTGAAAATACATTCTTTTTTTTAATTTTTTGAAAAGATTCGAATTATCGAACCTTGATCCGAGCGGTCGAGGTCAATGTCGGTTTTTGGTTGAAAGTAGAAAAAGTCCCCCGAGAAATTAATTCCGGTATAGTTTAAGGTCTTCGGACCCAAAATTATGTACATGCTGAAAATACATTCTTTTGTGATTTTTTGAAAAAAATCCAGATTATCGAACCTTGATCTGAGCAGTTGAGGTCGATGCTGGGTTTTGGTTGAAAGCAGGAAAAGTCCCCCGAGAAATTAATCACAATGTAGTTTAAGGTCTATGGACTCAAAATTATGTACAAGCGAAGCTGGAAATGTATTTTTCTTTTTTGTGTTTTTTATATAAAAAAATCTGGGTCATTAGATCTTGATCCAATTGGTCGAGATTGATTTCGGTTTTTATTAAAAAGTCTCTCGGGATGTTGATCCCGACATAGTATAAGGTCTTCGGACTCAAAATTACGTACTTGCAAACATGACATTTTTTTTTTGTTTTTTCAAAAGATCTGGTCTATCTGACCCCTTCCTTCATCGGTTGAGATCAAATGACGGTTTTTATTATGAAGTCCCTCAGGATCTTGATCACAATGTAGTTTAAGGTCTTCGGACCACGGTTTGTTTGAAAACTTTTTGTGCTTCTTGTGAAGGTCCAAATCATCAAATCTCGGCTCGAACGGTCGAGATCGATGCTATTTTTATTGGAAATGCATACTTACCTTGCTATGTTTGGCTTCTAACAGGGCTGATTGTGATTCAAATGGTCTAAATTGCTTGAATGGGCCATGTAGGACCTCTTGTACTTCTATTCTCATACTTGGAAGCCAGATCTTGATGATTGAACCCTTGATCTTGGAGATTGGTAGCTTAAGGAAGCTCTTCAATGGTTAGGATCATGATGGTTCAACTTTTGAACAGTTTGGATTGCTTGTGGCCCACACTTGATCAACTTTTGTCTTTTTTGGACTGATCAGACTCATTTTAAATGTAGCTCTTCATGATTTGACTTGTGGAGAATGCTTCAGACGGTCTAGATCAGCCTCTGTCTAAATCTAGAGTCAATCGGAGTTTCGAGCGGCCTTCAGAGTGCCATTTGCTGACATGGACTGACAATCTCACCTACCACAAGGCCCTTGAGACAATCTGCACAGAGAGAGGGAGAGTGTCCGTACGGGCGACCCCCTGGGGGCCACCCCCACCTCCTCTCTTGTGTAGTCTGGGCTAGTCTCAGTTCAGACATTCCTAACAGATCCATGTCCCTATCTCCCATATTCTTTGCGTTGGCTTTCGATCTCAGCCATGATTTGTTGCCTTATCTCATTCTTTCTTCTACTTTCATCTTCTTTTTCTCTTGTCCTTTCTCAAGCAATGGATTGTGAGGACTTAGAAGCTGTGATGGCTGACCATGGTGGGTCCCATCCTTTAGATTTTCAAATGAGCTTAATGGAGGAGAGATGTCTTTGATAGATGGGGTGGATGGGGCATTGAAAGTGGGAGTAGATGAAGGCTTGAATGTGGTGGTTGGAGAGGCTTTGAATGCCCCCATTAATGGTGGCATGGCTAAATTTTCATATTTAAATGGGGCCTTGGATGTTGGGACTTTTGATGGTAGAGATAGGGCCTTGATGGACATTGATGGGCTGATCTTGGACTTCCTTCTGGTACCTGTGAGGAAAGAAAGCACTTTGGCAAAAGTGTTGAAGCAGGGGGAGAGATACTTACCTTTTGGGGAAGATGACCAGGAGAAAGGCACTCACGGAAGGTACCCCATTAGTTGACCAGAGAACGTTTATTTTGAAAGCCTTATAAGATTTTTTTTTTTTTTTTTTTTTTTGCATATTTATGAATAAGGAAAAATGATTTTTTTAACCCCTATTTTTTTACTCTATTCTTTTTTTTTCTCTTCTTTTTTTCTTTGGCTTTGGAACCCTTTATTTGGAACACTTATTGGTGGACGGGAAGGGATTCTCAAAGGTCTAAGCCTTGACCTTTTGACTTCAGCTCTACTAATGTAACTGTTGATAAGGTTGGATTGACTTACCTGTGAAAGATTTTCACGTTGTTGACGTTGATTAGCTCAGGAAGATCTACCCCTCTTATGTTGGTGAGCCTAAGGGTACTTCTTAGAAGAACCTTTTTTATCCTTGGGCCTTGTCCCCCTTAAGTCTGATAGATGCGGTGGTGCTTGTTGTAAACCCAATATGATTTTTCTTTCCTCGGCTTCGTTCTTAACCAGCACTCACGTTGACGGGATTTTGAGTTGAACTCGTAGGTTTGTCTTTTGATTTTAAGTTTCTTGAGGAAATCTTTCATCCTTAGATTCTGAAGGGCGTCCCATTGCCACTGTTGATAGCATGTGGGAACCCTTAGCAACTGATGATATCATTCTTCATGAGAACTATCACGCGAGATTAGAATGTTACCTTCATCCTCTTTGTGAAGTAATCGACTGCCACAAGTATGTGCCCTTGACCACTAGGTGTTGCCGAGTCGATCTTTCTACTGATGTAGATACATTGTACAAGGAATAGCTAGAGCACTGTCACGTTGTAGAGCTCTAAAGCACACACATGGATCCAGTGTGCATGCTACTAACACTTGAATTGCTTTCTGACACGCTGGTGCTACAACCCGAAGATTGCACACCCAAGTGCAGGTAGCGAAGTAGTAAAATACTCGATGAGACCGAGGTCGAACCATAGGGATTGAGGTTAATAATCCTTAGAGGAATTAGTTTAGGTGAGAGAGACGAAATCTGGCTTAATCCAGAAGAGTAGAGCAAGTTGTGTGTGATGAATGATAGAAATAGAAAAGGGGCTAAGGCATTAGGGATTCACCTTTGATTTGTCCATACAATTTGATTCATTGGTCCAACTATAACTCAATTGGAATCGAATAAAGATCCGTTCCAATCGGAAAATAAAGCTGTTAAACCACTTGCATATTTCATAAAAGATGGTTATCTAAATCGATTGATTTAACCATGAAGCACTCGTTAGTTGATTGTAGGGAATTTCAAGCATCAACTGTGCCCGGAGTCGACAATGGATCAAGAAATTATATAGATCAACTACCTTGCTAAAAAGTCAATCGATAATATCACAAATCATACGATCAAATGCATACTTACAAGATAGGAGGCTTCAATTGATTGATCAAACCGTTAAGATCTTGTCTATCGATCGCAGGGAATCCAAAGCATCCAATGTGCCCGGAGTCTACAATGGATCAAGGAATTTTATAGATCGATTTCTTTACTTGCACTAACTTGATGACCGTGGGAAATCCAAAGCATCCATTGTGCCTGAAGTCGACGATAGATCAAAAGAATTTGTCGATCATAAACTAGCTAATTGATGTGCAAGGGATCCCAAGCATCCAACGTGCCCGAAGTCGACAATGGATCAAGAGGCTTACACAACAATAGCGTCTGCCAAGATGGATAACCAAACCAATCAACCAAAGAGAACTCCAACATTCAAGTACAACTGTTGAACCGAAAGAACCAAAGCTTGCGAATTTCTTCAAAGGCTTCACTCCTAGCCTTAGCTAGAGGTTTAGCCAACCATGCTACAATGGAAGACTAAAATTTCTACAAAGAAAAAACTACACTACTCTACTTCTACAACGGAAAAGAAGAAAAGAAGAGAAGACTTGGATTTTAGGGATGATGAGAATGAGAAGGGATGGAGCTCTTTTTATAGACTTTTGAGAGGCTCCCAAGCCTAGGTGGCACTCTAAGCCTAACCAAAAGTTTCTTTAACTTTGGGAATGGAGTTAGGCTTGGATGATGAGGTGGCACTTCCAAGCCAATAGATTTGCTTTTTAAGTTTGGGTTAGGAGTTAGGCTTGGAGTGCCGAAAGCAAACTTTTCTTTAGGTTTGTGCTTGGAGTAGTGAGGTGGCAATTACAAGCCTTACACGTGTGGAGAGAGAGAGAGAGAGAGATAGAGAGAGAGAGCTCCTCTCTTGATGGACGTTAGAGAGCTGACGGTTGCTAGCCATGGGTGATGTTTTGGATGGCTAGATGTCCAGCCGCTGGTTGCACATGGAGACAAATGGAAATGGGGTCCATTGGATGGGACGGTTGAGATGTCCCTGGCCATGTCCGTGGCTGTATGCTGATTGTGGGTCCACCTTGCTGGACACTCTTCAGGACGAGCTGGGGACGTTGCTGGACCGATGAATTGGAGATGTGGATGTTTGATGGAGCAGGGACGGTGGCAGAAGCCTGTTCGTGTGATGGTTGAAGAGTATAGCTGATGGAGATGGGATCCACCACATCTGGCACGTTCATGAGCTTCGTGTTGCAGCTGCTCGTTGGAGCTCCTTTGCACATGTGCTCCAGCTGCTAAAGACGTTGGAGATAGGAGTTGGTTTGGACGTTGGTGGACGCCTGCAGTTGCTGGTGCTGATTAGATGGAGAACGTCCATCTGTTGAAGGTGGTCCACTTGATGGACGGTTGATGCTAGCCATTGGATGAAGGATTTGAAGATGGATTGAACTCCACCATAGCTGGACGCACATGCTGTTTGAAGCAGCTGCTGGAATGTTGCTGCACTGTTGTTGTTTGGGACGTCCAGCCCTTGTTTTGATGTTCATGTGGGGTCCACCTTTGCTGAACGGTGGAGATGATGAAGACTTGGTGGATGTCCAGCATCTGGACGGTGGAGCTAACCTGCACGTTTGAACGTGAGCTGAGGTTGCTGGAGTGCTGTGGACGGTGGATGATGTGGTCCACTGATTGAATGGAGGTTGGAGAAGTGGATGAGATGGAGCTGATTGGAGATGGTTGGACGCTGGTGCTGGACTGCATGATATGGACGGTGGCCACTTGCTGGCCATGGATGGTGATGATGTGATCCACCATGTCTGGACGGTTGAAATCTGCTTGGATGGTGCAGAAGGTTTGCACATGTGAAGGAGTGGGGTCCATGATCAGCACGTGTGCTGAGCTGGACTGCTGAAATGGATGCCTGAGATGCTCTGACTGCTGTGAAGATAGTGGAGATGAAAATGGACAGTTGGAGTTGGAGATTGATCTTCACCATTGTCTGTTGGGTCCAACCGCTGGCTGCAACCGTGTGATGGAGATGGACAGTGGAGATTGGTTCTCCATTGGCCGGTCCCTTGAATGGACGGTCTGGATGATGTGAGTGATGGATGATGAATCTTGCACTTGTCTATTGCACGTGTGGTGAGTGACAGCCCGGCACGTGAGGTAGTTGAAGGGCAGTCCTTGGATTGTCGTTGGGGATCACATGGGATGGAAGGCGCGCGGAGACGCCTCAGCTGAGCATGCACGCGTGAGCTTGGACGGTCGTCCATCAGCTTAATGTGAGGTGGGCCCGGAGGTCAGGCATCAGCTGGGCAAGTTGATGGTTGAGATGTGTTATAGGCCGCTGGATGGATAATAGACGGTAGAGATCGAATTGATCTTTGCATGATGACCACGCATAATGGATGGTGAGGACATCCTCCTCTTGTCGCTTGAGGCACGGTTGGTCCCACATGTGGGCATTTAATCTTGACCGTCCAAACTTGCGTGATCTCCCAATCACGATCATCCAAACATGCACAACCAGGATTTCCAAACAAGTGGTTGTGATGTGATCTTCTAGATCTCCATCTTCACCGTAGAATATGATCCATCATTTGATTTTTGCGGCTGGATTTCCTTTAAGATCACCTCCACACCTGAGCTTGCTCTCTTTTAGGCCTTTAAACGTCCTAATTGGCTCAGATCTTGTCCAACCTCTTTCGATCACCTGAACATTGAAAATTTACCTAATGAGCGGTAATTAACCAGAGAAACAGTGATAATGCCTTTAACAACTAGGGTTAATTATACAAAATTAAGTGCTCATCAGCTGACAGCAATTAGTCTTCATCGAGCCGGGAGGTTGCTCCGATCATTCGTCAAATCGCATACTCCAGCATTGAATGCAAGCATAGTCTTGGCAGCATCTTCTTGATAAGCTTGATTTTAGGCTATGTTGATAAGCCTTTGATTGAGTTCAGATAAGTCTTCATATGATGCAAGATTGGAAAGTAATGACTTTGAAAATTCGATCATTCTCTACTTATTTTTCAGGGACAAGGATTTTCAATGCACGCTTCCATAAAGGTCTTAGGAGATCCTAGGTTTACAACTTTGAATTTTTTTTAGATGACATTGGCTTTTGGTTCAAACTTTCGAGGAGACCCTCTAGTTCGGGAGCGGGGTCATCATCTTCCACATCATTTGGCTTTGTCCAGACCCTTGAGTTTGAAGTCGAACTCTTGATCGAAATCATATGAGTCAACTTTATACTCAAATGCTTTGATAGAGAGACTTGACATTTGAAAGATTTTTAAACGATTTCTGATTTTTTTTAAAGATATTCTGTTTTTTTTTTTTTTTTTGAAATTTTGTGAATATCTGGATTTTTTTGAACTTTTGAATTTTGTGAAAATTTGAATTTTTTTTTTGAAATATTCGTTGTTTTGGGTTTTGGAATCTTCTGTTTTTTTTTTTTTTTGACATTTTTTTTAGAACCTCGAGCAAGACAATGATACGAACCAGGGATTGTCTGATTCGGCCTGAGGAGCCGAGCACTATCGACTTTTATTGCCGTCATAGGGACTACAAACCTATTACTGCCCTGCACTCCTTCCCCTCAGGAGACAAGGCCAAAAGGATCAGTAGGCCAAACCTCATCGTTGTGCCCAAACGTCATGATAGATCTGAAATTGGGCTCCGAGTCGGTGGCGGATGCAATTTCTCCCGACTCAGCTGCGATGTATTGCAGCTCTTCGGGTTCATCTGGCTGAGGTGGGACAGGATGGCAGTCCAGTCGATCAGGGAAAATTCTTGCCCCTTGTTTGAGTCTTCTTTGGGCAACTCTATTAGACTCAATTTACTCACTTGATCATCGAAGGTGGAATTCAGCCCATCATCAGGGTAGATAATCCCTGCATTGATAAACTGGATTGGTGTACAGATGCAGGGATTGTCTTCTTCTTGATGACCTCGTCTTCTTCTGATACTTCCGCGATTTGGTTTCCTAATCAGAGTAGGCTGATATCACAGTCTTCTTCTATCCATATCTTCTTGAACCTCCATGATTTGGGCCGAGTCTTGATATTCGAGCTGATAGTGGAAGGTTTGACGCTTGACAGGAAGGAATACGTAGTTTGATCTAATGAGACATGTGCGAGGAAAGTAATTTGTATTGTGAAACTCGAGACTTTGGTATAAGACCTCTCCATTAGTGTGTTGTACATCAATGGCTAGGATGGTTGGCTCTCGAAGGTTGGATGCTTCTACCATGAGAATTTATTTAGGATCGGTGATGATGGTGATCGCCCTATCTCTCAAAATGTGCTTGACCCTTTAGTGAAGATTTGAAGAGATGACATCGATTCTGTGAAACCAGGTCTGATCGAGAAGGAGATGGAATGAAGCTGAGATGTCCAAGACTCGAAGAGTGATGGTTTGATGTTTTTGGATAGATCAAAACCTGGACATCAATCTCCCCTTCGACCTCCTCGATTGTGGTCACATAATTGAAGCTGGGCTCCAATTCTTCTAAGGTATGTGGCATGCTGTCCAAGGAAGGGTCTTCTTCTTGGAGGAAGATGACTGAAGTAGAAGCCGAATAGATAGGTGCGACAAGCAAATTGTGCCCCTAATTGCTTGATGGAGAGATGGGTAGGCTTTGCCCCTGGCTTAAACTGAGAAGACTATGCCCCTAGTTTGCTAATGCTGCGCTTAGGGAGATTGTCCCCTTGGTTGACTGAGATGGGCTGATTGTTCCCATGGTTAGAAATGGGCGCGAAGAATGAACCGACTGAAGGTGCCCCTTACATAATGATGGGCTCTAAGATTGAAATAACTGAGGGTGCCCCTTGCAGGATGAGAGGCTCGAACTCTGAACTAGAGTTGATGGCACAAATAAAATGGAGATGAGGCCTTTCTTGGCTAATGACAGCTGGATAGGCAGGAGGTGCCCCTTGCATTGCAGAGACTGGACCGACTGGAGATGCCCTTGTCGGATGAGGGGTTCTGAAATTGGATTGGTTGGGGGTCCCCCTTGCTAACCTAGATTAGGGCATTGTTGGTCCCATATCAGCTATTGTTGCTACTGCGATTGTTCATGCTGAGGGAGGAATAATATGTTTTCGGTAGAGGCGATAAGATCGTCTTCTTCCATTGGATGGGAGATGGGAACACTATTATTATCGCTCTCGTATCCGGTAGGCTCACCGTCCACTATCGGTTGTACTGGAGAGGCCTGCCGAAACCACCAAGGGGAGATCACCCCAGCCCTTATTTCGGCTTCGACTTATTCCCCGACGCGGATGAGTTGGGTAAAGTTGGCATATGGATATGAGACGAGGTATCCAGAGATACTCGAATTTGCCGAGTTGATGATCATGGAGATTTGCTCCTCATCGTTGATGTGTGTCTTCATTCTAGCGGCCATTGCCCTCCACCGTCTAATCTAAGCTGATAATGATTCATCATTCCCTTGCCTTAAGGCTGTAAGATCCGCCCTTCTAGGTGTTAAGTTAAGATTATATGCGAATCTATCAACAAAAGCCTAAGAAAGCTATTCCCACGTCCTAATGTGATGGCAGTCCAATGAAGTATAGCAGTCTAGGGCATCGCCCTTCAGAGATTTTTGAAATAGGCGGATGAGTGCTCCATCATTGCCTGCCACTGCATCAGCTCTCCACAAAAAGCTTGTAGGTGGTCTACAGGACATCATGTCCCATCATATCTTTTAAATTTTGGTACCTGGAAGCCTTGAGGTACCTTCGCATTGGGAAATGGACACAGGTCCTTGAACTTAGTGGATGGAAGATCCACCCCTTGTTGCTTTTGCAACTTCCTCTTCATTTCTTGCATCTGCTCTCGAAGTTGCTCTATTTCAGAGGGACCAGATGAAGGAGATCTTGCCCCTTGCCAGGACTAAGATGACCCCCTTTCATAATAATTGGTGTCATTGATGCTCTTATGATTCCTACTTGAAGGAGGTTGGGCCTGGTAATTACTCCCATTGTAAGGACTTTGTTGGACTGGAGCTGAGAAGGGAGACTGCAAAGAAATCTCAGTCACATGAGAATATTGAAATTGACTGAAACTCCCATTAGGGAGAGGATATTAGAATTGGCTGGGAGTTCTGGTTGTGGGGGGTGACTGAAAATGACTCTCATTTGTAGGAGGATATTGGAAGAAATACTCTGAGGTTGAGGGTTGTTATGATTAAAGGCCCCTGTTAGGTGGGTATCGAAAGTCCTGAGTAATCCTTGGCGGTTGTGGTTGGGATGAACTGGAGGTCGGGAGGGCCTTAGATGGTTGTTGAGGTTGCTGAATTGGGCCAACTTGACTGTTGCCTGCTATAGCTTGTGTTTGCATGAATTGCAAGAACATTTCTTGCATTGCTCTCATTCCTTGTGTCAATTCTTATATGATTGGCGTATTCTCAATTGGTTGTTGCGCTGGAGGTTGTGCTTCGGCCATGTCGAGGGCAGGGAAGAGTTGAGCTTCCTCTTCATAATCAGACATGGCTTGCTGAGCTCGAGTGCGGATTATGGTGCGGAAGGAAAGTTTTTTCCAAAGATGTTGAGCCCGAGGAGGCGCAATGGTGAGGAATATGCTCTACTCTTTTTTTTTTGGGTTTTGAGATTTTTTTTTTTTGGATGGACTGCTATGCAGATGAGATTGTATGATGACTAATGACTTTCAAGTACAGGAGGGATTCTGTTTTTCAAGTTGGATCACGACTAGTGGGACTAGCATCTCCCCAGCAGAGTCGCCATTCTGTGGACGCTCACCTTTCCGCACCCTTGATCATCCCTTTTGAAAAAAGGGGGTGTGGGCGCGGATCGTCGTTGTGCCATTGGCTCGCCTTGTTCTCGAGGGCTTTTTCTCGGTTGTCGTGTTAAATTCGATATGTTTAAATGAGTTCATATAAGACCAAAGTCGCCACTAGCCAGTTACTTTGAATCTACAGTTGGCTAAACCCTGCAGAAACGTTAGAGAAGGGAATCCAAAGATTCCTTCCTCTAAAATGACTCCTTTTGATCTGCGGCCAGAGATTCGAAGTAAGGGATCACGGTTACAGGGTGGGAAGATGTTAAGCACCCCACTCTGCCCGTACCGAAGTACGGTCACAAAATCAAACTAATACTTGAAAGTCTGATTTAATCCTCGTAAACTCTCATGAATGATATGATGCATAAATGTAGGTCTGAACAGTAAGAGTTTCTGATGGGCACGTTTCCATTTATAGGCAAGCCCAAAGCATACCCTCGAACTGACAGGTGCTTTATGTGGGATGCATGCTATGTATTTGAATAATCAAAGTGTTTACAATGATATGATAAGCAGGGGGGTTGGAAGAATAGTAAATGTTGCACTTATGCTAGATGCGAATGAGATGATACTAATAAAAGAGTAGCTGGATAGACAGAGGTGTCGCAAGGGTTTGCTCTGAGCGGGTAAAATTGGGACTTAGGTAGATTGGGAGACTTGGACCAGGGTCAGGCTAGGCTGGACTAGGGCTAGGCTCTTCTCACGCAGGCTCTCCTTGGTGGAGGAATGGACTAAATGGAGGGTGGAGATGGACTCAGAGCTTTTGGGATGGAAAGATGGGAAGTGGATTTTTTCGGATGTTGAGGGATGCTAAAACAGGAGAGGGAATGGGGTATTTATAGTTGCGAGTAGTGGTAGATTGTGTAATTAGGCTTGGGCGGTCCCCTGAGGGCCGCCCGTATGGACTCTCTACTCCAGCTTCAGAGTGTACGGCCCCCAAACCTGAAGCAGAAAAGTTGTTGGTTTAAGATTCGGACCTACTCCGAGGCTGTGGCCCGGAACTAGGTGAGTTGACTGGGTTTGAAAGATGAATTGACACGGTGAGTCGACTGGGTGCATGGGCTGGACTGACCCAGTGAGTTGACTCGGTGATTTGACTCAGTGGGTTGACTCACCAAGTTTGACTTTTTTAGGAATTTTTGACTGATTTTTCTTATGGGGGGTTTTTTTGGGCTGATGTTCAGGTGTGAGTCGACTGGGTTCAAGCTTAAGCTGGGCTATGGATTGGAGCTTATAAGGGTGAGTTTGGCTGGGTTTGAACATGAGATTTGGGGGTATGGACCTCCATTCATTCAGCTATCTCTACCAACATTGTAGCCGAAGGTGGGGTGTCTACAATTGGAGAACTGAAATGGTAGCTAATGGTCCATAAAATAAATTAATAAAATTATCTTAATGGTTATATTTATTTGATTGTTGATAAAAATTTATTAGACAATTAAAATGAAAGGATCAAATGGTTCCATTTCAATAATTGTGTCCACAATTTAACTATTTAAAAAATTAAATATCAAATGGTCATGTTGATTTGATCCAATGATAAAAAAAAATAGAATTGTTGGACATTAATTGAATGGTTCAGATGAAATATTAAATGTCAATTTCAAAAAGTTTTACTTGCAGGAGTATATGCATTTATTTTAATCTAAAAATTAGTTAGTTGATCGTTAAAATGTGGGTCAACCTGACCCAACCCGGTTTAATTTTGGTTGGGTAAGGGTTGGGAAACTTCAACCTGATTTCAATTTGGGTCGGTTAGGGTTGAGGTGGAAATGACCTGACCTGAAGTTAACCCAACCCGAACCCGACCCAACCCAACCCAACCCAACCCATTGCCACTTCTAGTTCTAATACTCACCACTGGCACTTGCCAATGCCATTCACACATGAGATCCAAGCTGCAAATCAAATGGTTCCCTTCATGTAGATTCCATGTTTAAAAATTCATTTCGGTATGCAAATCGTGTGGGTATTAAGTAGATGCACATTGAACATGGATTATTGGTCTATTTACTTCAACTGTCCATTTCTTTACTACATGAGTGTCCAAACTAATGTGCATACATGGCTGACTATTAACATGACGAATTTGCATGGTGGGGCAAATCTAAGGAGCGGCTTGGATCTCTCATACCTATGACATAATTGTTGGGGAAGAGGAAGAAGAAGGTACAAAGAGAGAGGAAGAAAATTGTTGGTAGAATGTATTTCTTAACTTGAATTGGTAGTACAAGGCTTTGTTAGCTTTGAGCTTTTGAGCTTGATTGCCACTAATGGACCCTTGGCCTATTTATAGACCTATGGAGAAGTTTCTACATAAAAATTACATAAATGATTTAGAAGCTCTAAAATTCTCTACTCCTTCCTAAGCATTTAATATTCTAGGAAGACTAAAGGACATCTTCTAGACTAGGAGACTCCTTCTAGATATTTCTTCAAAATATTTATTTTTCAAATTACATTTCAACACTCCCCCTTAATTTGAAAATCATGCACTCCCATCATCTTTCTGAATTTGATGAACTTTTTCATAGTCACGGCCTTAGTGACAATATCTGCAAGTTGATCTTCTGAATTGCAAAACTTCAATTCGATTTGGCCTTCTTCAACTAACTCTCTAATGAAGTGATGTCGTAACTTGATGTGCTTTGATCGACTATAGAAGACTGGATTCTTTGTCATGGCAATTACTGACTTGTTGTCACAAAAAATAGAAATCACCGATTTTTGTTCATTTTGTAAATCACCCAAAATCCTTTTGATCCATATAGCTTCGCATGCTACTTCAGTGGCTGAAATATACTCTGCTTCAGCGGATGAGAACGCAACTGTGTTCTGTTTCTTTGATGACCATGAGACGACCTTTGATCCCATGCAGAACACATATCCTAAAGTACTTTTTCTATCATCAACTGATCATGCCCAATCGCTATCTGTGAATTCAATAAGCCTGTTATCTTCTTCTGTTGAGCATTTGATGCCATAGCTTTTAGTCCCTTAGATGTACCTTAAGATTCTTTTTGCGGCTTCAAAATGATTTTTGTTAGGCTCACTCATGAACCTTGAGACCAGGCTAACTGCATATATAATATCCGGCCTTGTATTTGAAAGATAAATTAACGAACCAACCAAGCTTTTGTAAATTGAGGCATCGACCTTCTGTGTTCCATCATTCTTTGACATCTTTTGATTTGTAACCATTGGAGTTGTGACGGATTTGCATTTTGACATGTTGAATCTCAGTAAGAGATCATTAGCATACTTTTCTTGTGAAATAAATATTTCGTCATAATTTTGCCTTACTTGGATACCAAGAAAGTATCTCATAAGGCCAAGATCGGTCATCTCATATTCCTTCATCATCGGCCTTTTAAATTCTTCTATCATCTTTGGACTGGTGCTAGTATAGATCATGTCATCAACATAGAGGCAAACAATAAGAAAACCATCCATACCTTCTTTCTTCACATATAAGGATGTCTCACTTAGACTCTTTTTGAAGTCGTTTTGATGAAAGTACTTGTCGATCTTGCTATTCCATGCTCTTGGTGCTTTCTTTAACCCATTTAGCACTTTCTTCAGTTGATATACTTTTTCTTCTTTTCCTTTCACCACATAACCTTGTAGTTGCTCAACATACACTTCTTCTTTAATTTCTCCATTGAGAAATGCCGATTTAACATCAAACTGAAAGACTTGTAATTTTAATTGAGCCGCAAGAGCCAAGATAATCCTTATGGTTTCCATACGAGCAACAGGAGCAAAAGTTTCATTAAAGTCTATACCTTGTTGTTGAGAATAGCCTTGTGCTTTTGAATTGAGCCATCTTTATTATACTTGGTCTTGTAAATCCATTTCAAGCGAATGATATCTTTTCCTTTGGGCTGATCAACGAGCTCCCATGTGCGATTCTTCTTAATAACTACAATTTCTTTATTCATTGCTTTAATCCAAGCTTCTTGTTTTACTGTTTCTTCAAATTTCTGCTGCTCAAATGCAAAGAAGGCAACATCACATGCATCATAAATTTCTCTTAGAGAACGTACCATCCTAGGAGGTGAATCAAAATCTGATGAAGAGCCATTTGATGAGCTTGAAGAACTGCTTGAATTTGGTGTGGTAGGGCTTAGTGGAGGAGAACATGGAGTTAGAGTCGCCTTTGGTATACTTTCAGGTTCTTCAAATATCGTTGGAACTTGATCTTGTTTCTCATACCATTTCCATCATATTGTTTCATCAAATATCACATCGCTGGAAATTACCAATTTATCAAAAATGGAATTATAAAGGCGATATGCTTTGGAGTCCTCACTATAGCCAACAAATATGCATTTTTCTCCCTTTTCATCGAACTTTTCTTTTACTTTTTGTGATGGAATGTGAGCATATGCAATGCATCCAAAAACTTTGAAATATTTTACCAATGGCTTTTTCTGATGCCATGCTTCATATGGAGTCATGTTCCTTACTGCTTTTGTTGGAGATCTATTGAGGATGTATACTGCCGTGTGTACAACTTTCGCCCAATAATCATTTGGAAGTCTTTTTCCATTGAGCATGCTCCGAGCCATTTCTACGATTATTCAGTTCTTCCTTTCCACCATGCCATTTTTTTGTGGAGTGTATCTGGCTGTTAACTCCCTTCTGATGCCGTCTGACTTGCGAAAATTCTAGAATTCTTTTGATGTGAATTCTTCACCACGATCTGTCCTTAGAACCTTCAATAATTTGTCGTTTTGTTTTTTTGCAAATGCTTTGAATTGAAGAAAAATGGTGAAAGTTTCTGACTTTTGTTCAAGAAAATATATCCACATCATCCTACTATAGTCATCGACGAATAGTAGAAAATATCTCTTCTTATTAAGAGATAGTATCTGCATAGGGCCACAAATATCAGCATGTACAAGTTCAAGATGAGCTTGTACTCTCCATGATGAACTTGTGAAAGGAAGCCTGTGAATTTTTTTTGTAGATGCAACCTTCACAAACTTTATCTTCTTTATTAATAAAAGGTAGACCAATCATCATATTCTTCTGCTTCAGCAATTTTAGGCCTCTGAAATTTAAATGGCTGTATCTCAAATGCCATAGCCAAGTTTCATCAACTTCTTCAGATTTTAATGCAACACTTCTTTTTAGTGACATGCTAAGAGAAAAAACCTTGTTTGATATCATTTTTACTTTTGCCACCATTTGCTTATTCTTCTTATCCAAGATTACACATTCATCTTTATCAAAGTTGACCGAATATCCTTTTTGAATCAATTGTCCAACACTTAGTAAATTTTGAGCTAGGCCAAGAATATAAAGAATATCATGGATAAGTTTAGAATTACCTTCCTTTGTTTGTACAGCTATGACTCATCTTCCTTCAATATTTTGAAGCTTTCCATCTTTAAGCTTTACTTGAGACTGCACTCCTTCATTTAAATCAACAAAACAACTCTGATTTCCTGTCATATGGTTACTGCAACCGTTATCCAAATACCAAATATCATTTGATTCTTCTTGAGTATTCAAACAGGAATAAAATAGATTCTCTGTCTTTTCGAAAAAAATTGCTTCATTCTTTGTCTTGTACCAACAATCTTTATCTATGTGGCCTAATTTTTTTTGCATATAGTGCATTTGTTGTACCAACAATCCTTATCATTGTGATTAGATTTTTTGCAAATAGAATATTGAGAATCATTTTGCTTGTTACCTCTTGGATTTCTTTGATTGTTGAAATCAGACCTTCCTCTGCCTCTTCCACGGCTACGGTTAAAGTTTGTCCTCCCCGACCTCTTCCAGATTACCATCTTTGATTTGGATGTGCCTCTTGACTTCTCTTGTCTGCTTCCAAGTTCTTCTTTTATGATATATATATTTTAGACTGAAAAGCTTGCTTTACGCTTTACTCCACGAACCTGTTAATTCTTTGTTCATGTGCTTGAAGAGAACCCATCAATTCATATAAACTTACTTAAATAAGTCTTTAGATTCTTCAATAGCAGCTACTACATGATCAAATTTGACAGGGAGAGTTCTTAAAATCTTCTCAACAATTTTCTTATCTTGGATTGAATCTCCATAACTTCTAATTTGATTAACGATGCCGGAAACACTAGAGAAAGAAGTTTGAATTGACTCACCTTCCTTCATTTGTAAATTATCAAAATCTCTCCAAAGGGATTAAAGTTTGATAGTGATCACCTTTTCTGATCATTGAAATTCTTTCTTCAAAATCTCTTATGCTTCTTTTGAAGTTGTTATAGGCAGGAGCCTAGGAAAGATGCTTTTGCTCACTCCTTGTTGGATGAAAAATAGCGCTTTGGCATCCTTCTTTTTGTTTTCCTTGAATGCTTGTTGTCTTACATCCGTCCATGTTGCTAATGCTGCTGCATTTTCCGGTGCTTCATAGCCGTCCTCCACTAACTCCCACAAGTCTTGTGAGATGAAGAAGTCTTCATTTGAATGCTCCAATAGTCGTAGCTTTCTCCTTCGAATATAGGCACCATATTTTGTGAATAGTTGAAGGTTGTGTTGTTGGAATTTACTGCCATATATGTATCTTGAACTTGGCTTTGATACCAAATTTGTTGGGAAAGAGGAAGAAGAAGGTACAAAGAGAGAGGAGAAAATTGTTGATAGAATGCATTTCTTAACTTGAATTGGTAGTACAAGGCTTTATTAGCTTTGAGCTTTTGAGCTTAATTGCCACCAATGGACCCTTGGCCTATTTATAGACCCATGGAGAAGTTTCTACATACAAATTACATAAATAATTTAGAAGCTCTAGAATTCTCTTCTCCTTCCTAAGCATTTAATATTTTAGGAAGACTAAAAGACATCTTCTATGCTAGATTAGGAGACTCCTAGATATTTCTTCAAAATATTTATTTTTCAAATTACATTTCAACAATAATAGGCACTTGACAAGGAAAACTATAATAAAAAAGTGCAGTGGTGTAACAGAATGATAATGAGGGGACTCCTCACTAGTGTAAACACCAGCCTATCTACGCATGTGTGAGATCCAGGCATGCATTAGGTGGGTCCCGCCACTTATATCGAATAAAAATAGTTCAGTCTATTCATCACCTGGGTAGAAGTGTATAAAACAAATGGACCGCTAAGACAAATAGCATGATCTAGATGGTGGGTAGGTCTCCCTAATGAATGTCCCAGATGTTCCCCATCCTCCTAATGTTTTAGTTGGCGTTCTAATCTCAGTTGACCCAATGGATATAGAAAAAGAGATGTCACAGAGTCACTAACATGAGCCAATATTGCAATGGATATAAAGATGATGAATTCAGATCGTTTGCTCGGCTTTAACAAGATTTTTCTGTTTGCTGACGCCTGATTGGTCTAGCTGAGCACATGTAATGCAGTCTGTGCTGCTCAACCGGATCAATAAGGTGGTTGCCAAACAGGAAAGTCCTGTTTAAGCTGAGCAGATGATCCGGACTCAAAGATGATAGGCATTGCTTAGGAGAAAATTTTTGCTACACCCATGAGTTAGCTATACTAGCTACGCCGGCATTGGCATTGCTCTTACAGTAGTTGTCATTGCCGCTACTTTTACTATTCACGTTAGTATCTAAACGTTGTCATTGTCGCTACTTTTACTATTCACGTTAGTATCTAAACAAGTTCATACGTGTGGCTTAAAAGAGATAAATGATATTTTGGTGCAGCATGACAATCAACGGTTGGGTTTTTATGATTTCCGTCGGATTCAACGCAGCTGCAAGGTGAGTCATCTCCTCTTTCACCTTTTATGCAGTAGTACCCGCAGATTTTCTTGCAATGATGGTAGTGACTCTTCAAACGTACACGTGGAAGTCCAGACCATCCAAACCACTAACTCAACAGTGGAGTGACTGTAGCCGAAAATTTGAACTGAAAAGACCATCTAATTTACAATCGAATTTTGATCACTCACAATTTTAACTTTAACCATCCATGTGATAGCCATTACTGGGATGGTTAGAATTGATTGATCAGTGTACGTAGTTTATATACATATTCTTTGTTAACTTGGATGGTCTGGATAGCTTTAACCATCCATGTGATTCCCTTAGAGGACCTGCAATCTGGATGGTCTGGATAGCTGTATATGAGTACCACATGCAAGGGGGATGGGCCACCACCATTTTCTTAGGACCAAACTAGACCTTTTATGCAAAAGTACCCTTAGACGTGTTTTTTGCTACAAACACGAAAGCTCAACTCCTCTTTGAGTGTGAAAACTCGGTGGAGATTTTACTTACTTTTCTCCTCTCTTTTTTTTTTGTTTTGTTTTGTTTTTTTTTTCAATCTTTACTCATTTTTCAAAGTTGATTTATACCAATAATCCTATGTATGAACTATAGTTCGCATATGGGGTACATACTGGTGGACCATCTCTCAAATTATCTACGTAGAAGTTGCATTGACGAATCATTCTCCACCATCTGATAAGAACACATACGTTGATGGTAACTTTGATAAATTCTGAAAGTGGGCTATTTATCGGAAAATAATTAAAACTATCCGATCAAATTCCATTTTTGAGGTATGGCCGGCCAATTGCTTGGATGGTCCAAAATTATGGACATCACCACCCCATGAATGCAAATGTTCTATGCACTTGTGATGTAAGTGTATTGTTTATACACAAGATTACATACCTCATTAGGACAGTTTGAAATACCACTAGCCAATTTTTGGTGCATTTCTGTTCATTTGTTGGTCCTTTTTTTACCCTTCTTTTATGGACAGCGTGCGAGTGAGCAATGAGTTGGGTGCAAGGAATCCAAAGTCAGCATCATTCTCCGTCGTGGTTGTAACCTTAACCGCTTTCATAATTTCCACAATAGTAGCCTTGATCATCCTAGCTCTACGTGATGTCATCAGCTATGCCTTCACAGAAGGTGAAGCCGTAGCCAATGCAGTATCGGATCTGTGCCCATTGCTCTGCATCACGCTCATCCTCAACGGTGTCCAACCCGTCTTGTCCGGTTAGGATTTGCTTGAACCTTCACTAGCTTAAATTCCAGGTTCTAAATACTAATCCAATAATATCATAGAAAATGTGCCTAAAGCAAGATTTTCATTGTTTTCATTTTCAATCATTTATGTAAGGCGTTGCGGTCGGCTGTGGATGGCAAACATTCGTGGCATACGTGAATGTGGGATGCTATTACATCCTTGGGATTCCGTTGGGTGCGCTCCTAGGCTTCAAGTTCGACCTCGGAGCAAAGGTTATCTTTCTACTTCTATTAATCAACTTAACTAGTTTTATCTTCACATGGGTGCCATCTAATTAATAGTACATGATCATCGAATCGGTGCAGTTTGCACTCTGGCCCATCAATGGTGGGGCCCACGAGATGCAAGGCACTAGCTTAATTGCAACGTAGAGGAAGTTTATATTGATTCCTTTAAGATTAGAGCCTAAGCTCAGGGACTTGAATTTTATTCTATGAAAGGTAATGTTGGCACGTTTGAGCAATGTGGCTCACATCCCACAACAGCCTCATACGATGTAGATGTAGAATGCAGATAAGCATCGTGCGGATGGCATTGCCGAGGATTGAGGTTGGTTTCTCTTGGTGTCGTATGGAAAGCTGGCCATCCACATCAACCTCATTATGGTAGCTTGGCGGAAGTTTGACAAATGGTTTTCCACCTGAAAAGGGGAGTGGTTCCAGGAACCGGCTTGGTTGCCCGATACTCCAATAGGACTTGATTGAGTCGCAGACACCCAGAAATGGTAGTGGATCAGTGATTATACAGTCGGCCTGATGACTTGGGAATCCATCGGATCAGATTTCGACTCAGCTGAGTTACATATGAAACGTGTGTAAAAGTGGGCCTTTTCTACATTGGATGCACCATATTTACTGGTGAGTTCCACTCCATGATTGTACCGCAATCCAAATGATGGGTCCCACCGTAGATGGGTAATAACTACTGGTTATAGCTATGCATTGATCCAGATGATGGGCCCCATGGTAGATGAACTATAGAGCGTGGATTAGGTACTACTCAAGCCTGTCCCGAGCTCAGGACAGGCTAGTTCGTGGTGTGTGCATTGGGGAGAGGAGGCATGACATGATTATGTCAGGCTTACTACATAGCAGGTCTCTTTTGACAACTTACCCTTTACCAATACAAATGTGACACGTACCTGCCTGGGCTTGGGACAGGCTTGGTAGTAGCTAATCAGAGCTCCCAACTATAACTCCACGTCAAACGTGTACATTGATTCAAAAGATGGGATTGATAGCAAGGTTAATAAGTCGAGATTACATGTCTCCGGCGGATTAGATGCTGACAGGTTGAGTAGCTATCTCCCTATTGAAGTGACGTCACCAGCTTTTGTGGGCCTTATCGTGATGTATGTGTTATATCCATACCATCCATCCATTTGGAGAGATCATTTTAGAGCATGATCTAAAGAATGAGACAGATACAAATCTCAAGTGGACCCCACCAAAGAAAACAGTGGAGACAATGACTAGACCATTGAAACCTTCCTATGGCCCACCATGATGTTTATTTGAGATCCAATCTGTTCATAAGTTCACACATGCATGGAAGAAGGGAAAACAAATATATCAGCTTGATCGAAAACTTCTATGGCCCCAAGAAGTTTTTAATGGTAGGAGATCAATCCCCACTGTTTTCTTTGGTGAGGTCCACTTGAGCTTTGTATCTGCCTCACTCTTTGTCTCACACCAAAAAATGATCTTTCCAAATGGATGGACGGTGTGGATACAACACATATATCACAGTGGGGCCCACAGAAGTTTGTGACGTCACTTCAGTTACTTCAGTAGCTAATCCGACGTTCCCATGTCTCCGCTGATCCAAATGATGGGTCCAACAGATCAGTCACACTGAAATCTCTGAATGGTAGTTGCTCAACGGATGGTTAATCAAAACTTACGGTCAGAGATTCAATTTTATTATTTTTTTTTCTAAATTTATTTTTAGCTATATATATATATGTATATATATATATATATATGGATGGTTGGATTGACCACATGATGAGTGAATGGGATTTCTCACATGTATTGGACCTAGGTACTTGTGCAAGTTCACGTGGGGTGGGGCCCTTTCATGGTATTTAGGCAATGGCTAACCACAGATGAAGGGAATCCCAATCTTTTTTTCTTTTTCTTTACTGTTTGAGGGGCTTGATGTAGTTGTATGGGTGTGGACAGGGAATATGGACGGGGATGATAGGTGGGACCGTGATGCAAACCCTCATCCTATTGTGGGTCACATTCCGAGCAGATTGGAATAAAGAGGTATTTTTCTCAACAAATTTTCATTCATCTAATTTACTTTTACCTTCTAATTTCGATCATGAAATTCATTTCTCCATGATTACATGGATCAACAACTCATCTGAGTAAGATGCAACTTTTCTGAGTTGACTCGGGCTTGAGCCTGATCTGGTTTGACACCATGAGTCAGCAGTGAAAAAAGGGTGGATCGGTGTGTCCAACTCGGCCGAGTGAGAAATTAATGACTAGGTCCGGGTCATAATATTGTCTTTAATTAGGAGATTTGCCAAGCCACACGTACCAGCATAGCACATGGGTAATAGCACATGGGTACGGAGCACTATGTTTTGTTTTCTTGTCTACTTCATGAGATGGCCATTGACATGGTGTGGTGGCCACATGATGTGTGGTAAATTTGTGAGTTGTAAGACATGTTAGGATGTCGGCTACTCGCAGTTTTGGTTTTTTCCTCATCTAGTGGTCAAACAGGGAGGAAGTTTGGAACGTGTCATCTTTGAAAGGCAAGACAAGATGAAAGGAGAATTTCAAACATCAAGTCCGAATTGTAACTATCATCACCATCATTGTCGGTTCTATCATCAGCATTACTGTCATTATCTTTGTCATTTTATCTCGACCCTAAATGCATAGATCACAGAATTAATTGGTTAGGTGCTGCTAAGGATGAGTCACCAACACGTACCAAAAGGTATGAGCCAGACGCAGGCGAGTGCGGACTTTGGGCTGGCTTTTGCTAACCATCCATTGAATGATACGGATGATGGTTATGTGATTTATGACCAGAGTGGAATGGGCCAGGTTCCGGTGTACAGGTTGCATACTTTATATACGCCAATAAGCACTGCACCGCCAATGAGTATTGCACCATACATTATCAAAGTACTTGTTGCTAACTGAGAAAGAGGTAAAGCATTGCTTCTTAACCTTTACCCTCGTCGCCTTGATGAAGCTAGAGTAACTTGTACGACTGAGGATGCCTCTCTATCTTAAGGTTGAGCTTATCAATGTCCTTTTGTGAGATCACATTCTCACACCTCCCACGGTCAATAATCACTTTAAAAACATTTTCATCGATTATACATATTATGAGAAGATTCCGAGCTAGCCCACAAATGTAAAGAAGTCTATTCCAAAGGTCCAAGTACTAGTCATCAACTCATCTCAAGCTGAGGTGATACACCAATGACTTCTGCTAGCCTTTACAACTATGAAGAGAGAGCAAGAATATAACTCGGTTGTTGGTTAAAGCCGAGAACCGATGACCTGTTAATGATACTCTGCCTAGGAGGCATATACACTCTGAAGATCTCATCTCGCTCGAGGAAAGCCTACAGTCTGGAACAGACCTTGAGTTAGAGAGCTCGGATGCCAAGCTCCCCAAACTCGATCGGTCGACTACCTAAAGGTGGTCCGAGACCCCAACCACTTATAGGCAGTCCGGGATACCTGCAGAGATCCGGATATATTAGATCTGGATATTTCAAAATCTCCTGGATTTACCCTTATTCTTAGCAATACCTCTTTGATACAATCGGGAGGAATAATCTTACTAAAACTGAAACTCTACCGACAGATCCTAGAAGGATCCGACTCTCTAGAAGAGGCCGACCTCAAATATCTCCGACCAGAGGAGGACGACTATGTCCTAAAAGAATTTCATAGAGGGATATGTGGAAACCACTCTGGGGGATGATCATTGGTGTATGAGGCAGTCATGTAAGGATACTATTGGCCAACCATGCACGGAGACGCTAAGACATTTGCCAAGAAATGCGACAAGTGCCATAGATTCACCACCATACCTCGGTAGCCACCAGAGAAATTCACCCCCATAAGTAGCCCCTAGCCATTTGCTCAGTGGAGGGGTTGATCATAGGCCCTCTGCCCATGGGTAAAGAATAGACCCGATACACTAATATATGAGCGTAGACTTCAAGTACAACTAAAATTACTAGCTACTGGATTACTGACCTATTGCTACGAATAATGAATTTACAACTAATGCTACAGAATGTAAATAGCAAAATTATGCTAACGAAAATGAAAATGAAACTAAGAATGCTGATTACACTAAGGAATGTAAATAATAAGATGTTAAAGAGCACGATAATTGAAACATAAATTGAGATTTTTTATTTGATTTAGTTGGTGCTGGACCCCTTGCTCTGTTGAGATCCGTCATTATTTATAGCCTTGAATGATCGCACATTACAAAACTATTGACGCTTCAACACGATCGACTTTCAGATCCTTCTCCATTTGACACATGTCCTTGTAATTGTCTTGCTGACTTCGCTACAATCACTCGCTTGCTCTATCATTGCTGGTGTGGTGGCATCGTTTAATTAATTTTAGTTGTGTCACCACAAATCTTGCTACATCCTTGCCTGCCAATTCATACATCCATTTCTTAGAATTGTGCAGCCACACATGTCTTTTTCTGAATGGCTCTCACAAGGCTAGATAGAAATAAGGTGCAATAATAATTACCTCATCTTTTCCTGCTAACTTCTTAGTTTGGCAAGCAAGCTTCTCGCCCCCAAGATTGAATGTTGAGTCCCCATCCATGAGAATGGCCATCCCTCTTTATCTATAGTTTACCATTTGAGGAGTAGCGATGAAAGTGACAAAAAATACAAAGGTTGGAGAGAGAACAAAATACTCGGATTAAAGCTATCTAACAACAATTGAAAAAGAGCCCGATTAGTGGGTCGACAACGTACCAAGAATATGCAAATCACATGAAGGGAATCCAATATAAGATACACCAAGGCATTCAAACTATTTGAATCAACCTGATGGTGGGAACTAAGGATAAACAAGGGTCAAGACCTCTGGTACTCGTGCTCATTCTTCATGATTTAATACCAAAGATCTTGGTATAATTCATTATCTTTTCTTGGATATTAGGTTACTTCTTCCTCTTTAGTTATCTTAGCACTCACGCCAAGTATATGCGTATGATCTCATGTTGGCTCATCTTATTGGCAACAAAATCACAACACAGCCTTTACTTCAATGTCAAACTCTGGCTACCACCGACCGGGAACTGCTTCTTGATCCTACTCTCTACAGTAGCTTGTTGGCAGGTTGAATTATTTAACAGTAAATTTTTTTTTTTTTTTAATTGAATGGTTGGAGCTCACCATTAGTAACTAGGGTTGTAAATGGTCGGGTTTGAGGCGGGTTTAGCCAAAACCAGACCCGCCCATTTGCTAAATGGGTCTAGGTCCAAATTTTAGACCTACACCCTTTTACTAAATGGGTGGGTCTAGGTTAGGTCCGAGTAAACCCACTAGACCCATTTATAAATGGATCTGGGTCTAATAGAGGGAGATCCATCCAGAACCATTTATAAATGGGTCGGGTCTAATGGGTCTGGTTTTGGATCTAGTATGCAAACATTTTTACAAGGCTTAAAACTAGGTCTAGATGGGTCCAGGCTGGATGGGTCCCTTGAAATATAGACCAAACCCTCCCACTTACTAAATGGGTTCGGGTCGGGTCGGGCCTAATATAAAGGAAACTAGACCCAGACCCATTTAGCGACTGGGTCTGTTCTTGGACCCAGACCCATACCATTTAACAAATGGGTCGGGTCTGGTTTCGAGTCTAAATGGGTTGGGTCTGGGTACCCCATCGGGTCCACTGACCCATTTACAGCCCAATTAGTAACTTTAATTTGTTGATGTGAAAAATAGTTCATACAACCATTTGAGTGGGCACCACACAAAGAATCAGCCTCACCTCCCATATAACCTTACTATACAACACAAAAACAAAGAAAACAAATCTAAACAAAGATTTCCAGAGCTGAGACAGGAGCTAGACACAAAACAAGACAAAGACACCCCAAGAGCATGCTATTCATTAGTTTATGTTTGCTCTTAGGGATTGTTCACTTTATTGTCCTTCTTTGTGTTTTCTACTGCATTTTAGACACTATTCATTTTCTACATTTAAGAGACGGTCCAAGTCCTGTACCCATTTTCCATTTTAAATTAGATTGGATGAATAATCTGTGTCTGTCCATCTATTTATCATCATCATCCTCATCATCCTAGTTCTGCACCCGTGTTGCAATTGGGCTGATATGCTGGGACAAAACTCAGTCTCATGTCCAACCCAGAGGGCTTGATGATGATAAACCACCTGGCCAAGGTGGGCGGATATATAAGGTCTGGCCTGGTCCAGCCCAACCAAGTAAAGAAGGATTTCAAGGTCCTCCTTGCCAGCAATAATTGTTGTCGCTCAGGATTCCATCCATGTGGGGCCACTGGAAGGTTCTAACGTTCAGTTTCTCCTACATTTAATGTAAACCATTGGTGCACTTCTGCTCCTAACCATCTACTCATAGATCACCATATGGATAGGCTGGGTCCTCAGTATCTAAGATTTCTGAGGCATCCTCATCCAGGGCATGTGACATCAGATGAATGGTTTAGATCACAAAACCTTTAGCTTCACAGGCTGAGATTTCTGTTGCATGAGCAATGAACATGTTTGCACGTGACCAAGATATACTAACTTCATGGTATATATAGAGGAGTTGGGTGGCAAAGATCTACTAACAACTCGTTTGTTTGATTTGGATTTCAGGTTGAGGCTGCCATAAAACGCTTGGATAAGTGGCATGATGATAGTGGCCCATCTACTCTTACCAAGAACTGAAGATGAAGATGGTCCTCATACTTTCATTTCTTTCCCATAAAAATAAATGCTCCTCACTGGTGGGATTTTTTCCCTATAAAAATAAATGCTCCTCACTTGTGGGATTTATTGGTCAAATTATATATATATATATATATATATATATATATATATATATATATATATATATATATATATATATATATATATATATATATATATCGACACACACTTTGTAATCATTATACTTTTACAATATAATATTTAATTAATCGAAAATCCAAAGAAGATCTAGAAAACTTGTTATCTCTAACATAATAGATGTCAAACTAGACCATTACTAAATAATCTAATTACAATAAAAGACTTATTTTATAAAAATAATCAAATAAGCTCTGATACTTAAGAGTTACTAAATGACCCCTTAGTTAAGAGGCATGGTCCATCCACAATGGACGGCAATTTAGATTGTTTAGATGGTTTAGATGGCTGTGCATCAATGCCATGTCTCAAAATGATGCAAAAATAGTGTATAAGTCTTTAAACATTGATTATAGTGATTTACCAACTCTCACTTGTCCTTCCTTAGGTGCAGTATAATGTTGGGTTTGCCTCTCAGTTAACATAACTGAGGCCTAATGTTTAATAATCCAAACCATTGATGTTTCAACCCTATTGTGGATGAATAGGGCTCCTAAAAATTTAAAAATAAAATAAAATAAAATCTGGAGTGAAAAAGTTCTAGACCCTTAATAAGCAATGATCTTGAGGTCGAGCACTTTTGTCGCATGGCATGAGGAGGAAGAGGTGGTCACACTGCATGTACAGTAGCCCAATGATCACGCTGGTCCACTCCTCAGGTGGACTACACTGAGGCCAATGTTAGTACATGTGATCATTACTCGCATTTCTGGTCTTCTCTATGGGATGCATATTGCATGTGGCGTTCCCTACACAGCGTAGCTCCCCAATGTGAGAACTTCGTGGGGCCTACCGTAATTATGTATGTGTTTTATCCATGCTGTCTATCCATTTTTGCCAGCTTATTTAAGGCACGAGCCCAAAATTGAAGCATATCAAATGCCCAAGTGGATCACACCACGAGAAATAGTGGGGAGTTGAAACCATCCTATAACCTACAATGAGCATCGAAAACTCAAATTTCAGCTTGATCCAAAACTTCTATGGCTGACAAGAAGTTTTCATCACTAGGGCATTCAATCCCCACTTCTTATGGTGTGGACCAACTGAGCTAATTAGGAAAAAAGAAAAGAAAAGAAGGATATGCTTCAATTTTTGGCTCATACCCTAAAATTAATGGTAAAATCGATGGATGCGTGGATAGAGCACATACATCAGGTTGGGCCCACAGAGTTCTGACAGCACATTACCCTTATAGTGCCAGCACATGGCAGCCTTTCTTTGGTCCACATCAGGGCGTCGAAAATAGGTGTAGCAGTACTGTGGTCCACATGAAATTTGGGTTTGGCTCGAGAAATAGATGGATAGCAAGAATAAAGCACGCACACATCACGGTGGAGCCTGCAACACCGATGGTATTTAGACCTTGGTACTAGGGTCACCGCAGAATCCCACTGCAGAGCTCAATGCTAGCTATCCGATGCCAGAAAAGCTTTGTGGGCCCTACCATGATGTATATGTTTTATTCATGCTATCCATCCACATTTCAACTTAATTTAAGGGCATGAGCCTAAAAATGAGGTAGATCCAAATGTCTTGGGACCAGATGACATCACAGAAAATAGTGGTTGGTGATTTAACAGCCACCATTAAAAACTTCCTAGGGCTAGGTGTAATGTTTATTTGCCATCCAACCTGTTGATTAGGTCACACACACCCAGACGAAGGGAAAATACAAATATCAACTTAATTCAAAACTTTTGCGGCCCCCTAAAAATTCTTATTAGTAGCTGCTCATGGTTTCTTTGTGTTGTCTACATGAGAATTGAATCTGCCTTATTTTTGAGCTCATGTTCTAAAATGAATTGGAAAAATGGATGGACAGCCTAGATTATACATACATTATGGTGGGGCCCACAGAGCACTAATATTGAGGGGTGACTATCTGATGTAGTGAGGCAGCCCCTCGATCGAGGCAAGGAAAGAGCTAGGAAGATGATCCTGGAGTGGGCCGGAAAGGACCCGAGATTGGATCAAAGAAAGGGCCGAGTAGGCCAAGGAAAACGGTAGCAGAAGACCCATGCCGATCGGTCGGAATTGGTTTAGGGGCCTCCAGAACTTTCTGGATTGTTTCGTACCCAGACCGACTGGTCGACTCTCAACTCCGACCAGTCTACAGACGCACAATTGTGCACGAGAACTTTCTGTTTTAAGATGATTTTCTTACAATTTTTTGTTTATTTACTTTCCTATTGCAATTAGGACACCTAGGCTACGTAGATTAGGGTTGCTTTTACTATTTAATGTTGCTTGGAACTCGTTTTAAACATCTTTGATATATTTTGAATAAAAGCTTGGAGTTTTCTCTTGTTTGCTCGTGGATTCGAAGAGAAGGTCTCACGGATTCGAGATATCCCGTCATGGATTCGACGAAGATAGGTTGAGGAATCCCTGTAGATTCGAGATTCAAATTAGTTGTCCTTGTTAGAAAGATGTTGCTCGATCTCACCACATTCCGCCCACACCAAATTGGTATCAAAGCATGTTCTTCCTCGGTGATGGCATCCAGCGAGAATCGTGGTAGCAATCCCACTAAAAGTGATCAAGGGATCCAGTACTTGGTAGAGAGGATGAAACTCCCCTAGAGATCAGTTGAGACGTTGATGCAAGGAGTATAAGAGTCTCTCAATCAGATCGTTGTAGCGTTGCCCCAACAACAAGTTCCAGTGGGTGCTCAGCCACCCACGATGGAGATTTGGAACACTCCAGCAATCCATCTGGCCCTCCTAACAACGAATCGACGACAAAAACATGCAAATTCGGATGGCAACGACGACGACGTAGAAAACATCTTTGCCTGTCCTCAAGTATATGGTAATGATCATGGAGATCGACACGAATACAACTATAGAGGTAAGAGAGAACTTCTTACGTTTAATGGCTTGCTTAGAATAGAAGAATTTTTGGATTGGCTAGCGGAAGTAGAGAATTTTTTTGATTATATGAAAGTTCCGGAGGATCGAAAGGTTAAACTGGTTGCTTACAAGTTGAAGTGGGGTGCTTCGGCATCATGGGAGCAATTATAACTCTCCCGCACCCGGCAAAACAAGTTGCCCATCCGATTATGGCCTCGGATGCAACAACTCCTTTGATCGCGCTTCCTACCCCGTGACTACAAGCATGTCCTATTCCAGAAATACCACAATTGTCATCAGGGCAATTGAACCGTTGAAGAATACACGACAGAATTCAGTAGGTTGGCTATACGAAACGATCTCTCAGAAATTGATGCCCAACAAACTGCAAGATTTGTTGGTGGCTTCCAACCGGCTATACAAGATCGAGTATAGTCGATGCCGGTTTGGACAGTGGCAGAAGTTGTGGAGCGAGCTACCTGTGTAGAGACCCAACTTCATATGATCCTTGTGCATTCATATCCCTCGATTCATACCCCTACGATAGACCCCACTCCAAATTCATCTACATCCAAAGAAAAATGGACCCGTTGTTGAGCGTGTTCAACTGCATGTTGGCCACCAAACTACGCCGGGCAGTGGTCCAATAAGGCCGCAACGTTCAACCGTTGTGCCTGGCCCTAGTAAAATTCCAAATCCGTACGGCCGACCGAGGCCCAACAATTGCTACCGATGTGGTCAGCCCGACCACCTGTCCAACATGTGCCCTCAACGACCCACGGCTAATATGGTCGTCTCTGTAGAGGATGCACCAACTAAACCATAAATTGATGTTGATGATGGAGAAGTCGATGAAGATGAAGAAGGAACAGATTGGATCTCAGGCGATCAAGGTGTATCCTTGGTTGTACAAAGTAATGCACGTACAATCAAGTCAGATGTTCATCCCTAGCGTGACTTGTTCTGTACAAGATGTACTGTGGATGACAAGGTGTGTGATGTGATTATTGATGGTGGTAGCTACGAAAACATTGTGTCTCAAGTGATGGTGGATAAGTTGAAACTCAAGACTACACCGCATCCTTCACCCAACGACATAGGGTGGATTCGAAAACAAAATACGACGAAGGTGAATGAATAATGCCTTGTCTCCTTTTCAATCAGCAAGACTTATAGGGATCAAATATGCTGTGATATTATTGACATGGATGCCTGTCACATGATCCTTGGGCGTCCCTCTCAATTTGATCAAGGTGTCGTACATCGTGGCCGAGACAACATCATCACCTTCAATAAGGACGGACGGCGAATCGTCCTCACTCCAGCAAGCACGAGTGGCAGCCGTCGACAAATCAAGAGACAAGGACAATCTCTACTTATGTTGCATGGCACGGCATTGGCGAAAAAAGAGAAGAGGCGAAACTCGAAGTCGAGTTTCTTTCAAGAGGGAGTGACCGATGTAGTGAGTTAGCCCCTCGATCGAGGCAAGACAAGAGTCAGGAAGAGGACCCAGGAGTGGGCCCAAACGTACCCGAGATCGGACCGAAGAAAGGGCCAAGTAGGTCAAGGAAAACGGCAACAGAAGACCCCTGTCGACCAGTCGGACCCCCTGACGACTGGTCGTCCGACGGTCGAAATTGGTCCAGGGGACTCCAGAACTCTCTGGACTGTTTCGCACCTAGACCGACTGGTCGTCCAACTGGTCGACCCTCAACTCCGACCAGTCGGCAGACGCATAGTTGTGCGCGAGAACTTTCTGTTTTAAGATGACTTTTTTACGATTTTTTATTTATTTACTTTCCTATTGCAATTAGGACACCTGTTAGGGTTTCTTTTACTATTTAATGTTGTTTGGAATTTGTTTTAAACATCTTTGATATATTTTGAATAAAAACTTAAGAGTTTTCTCTTATTTGCTCGTGAATTCGAGTCATTGTTCGTGGATTGGAAGAGAAGGTCTCGTAGATTTAAGATATCCTGTCGTGGATTCGACGAAGACAGGTTGAGGAGTCCCTGTACATCCGAGATTCAGATTAGTTATCCCCGTGAGAGAGACGTTGCTTGATCTCACCACATTCCGCCCGCACCACTCTCGAATGAGATGTACTATAGGGTTTTTTAGATTATCCAAGTGGCATGTTAGGGCCACTATCTACCACTGAGGCATGAGTAAGCACCAGGGTCACTGATTGATCCAGAAGAAAGTTATGAGCTTTCATTTTATGGCCGGCTGATTGTCAGTGAAAAAGAAGTGTGCTCTTATGGTACCAGGCTGTCGTGGGTCCCATGCAATGTATACATGACATCCAACCCGCCCATCAGATGTGTCCCTGACGTTTGGCCAAGGGTGTGCCACACCGGCCAGCAGTGTACACTTGAGGACACCCACCACCCACTTTCAAAATGAGCTGATTTTTTGGCATATTCAGATAACTCAAGACAAATGGAGTGGACGAATATACAATGCGATGGGGTCCATACAAATCAATGGTGTTTGTTTCCTTTCAAAATAATCCCTCTGGTGTGGCCTACCTGAGTTTTGGATCAACCTGACTTTTTGGTCATAATGCCAATAACATGGGAACACATACAATGGATGGGCCAGATATCATGCATAGATTGTGTGCGGCTGACAACAGCCTAGTACCACCACAAGGAGCAAACCTCAAAGAGGAATACAACCGTGGTCCATGCATGTTCAATTGAATAAAGGCCCAAGATTTATGCCTAAGATTCTCAAATCTAAGGAGATTTTGGATTGTCGTCCATCATAACAGACAACATAAGAAAATTATTCGGGGTCACTTGACAATGAACGCTCTTTCTTTTAAAAAGTGAAAACGGGAGTATATGCAAAGGCGTGGCAATGTATACTTCTTCATAAGAGCATCGGGACAAGTAAGTTGTGGCTGGTTGGTATCTGTCATATCATTTTATCATAACTCTCAATTATCATTTGGCTAACCTAATTGTAAAATAGTGGCAAAATAAATAAATAAATAAATTAAATGATCAGTTCTGATTGATCATCACGCTTTCAGGCATTGATTGATCATCTCTTTCAAAAGTCCTCTGGAGGATCATTCTAGAAACTAATCAATTGTTAGAAAAGAAGACATTTCTGATGGGGTTTTCCTCTTCAGCTTAAGAGGAGAGATTGGTGTAGCCTGGGTATGGTCGGGCGCCTGGACTAAGAGTGGTAGGGCGACCGAAATTACCCAGATGAGACAGAAAGTTGCTGGACAGTTTTGACAGCAGTTGGGAGCCCGATGGTCGACCGGGGACCCGGTGCCCTGGGTAGACGCCCGACCAAGTTGGTCCGGGCACCCGAACTTGGGTAGTTCCTTTTGGTTTTCTCCCTGGACAGCTTTTTGTTTGGGCAGGCGCCCGAAGACCCTTTGATTGGGCACTCGACCCGACGCGGAACTGCTTATAAGCAGTTTCCTCTTTGGGTTCTAATTACTCCGGTTCTCTATTTAAGAGGTTCCAAAACGTGATTAGGGCATCCCATTAAGGTGTTTTCATGTCCAAGGTGAGAGAGAGAGAGAGAGAGAGAGAGAGAGAGAGAGCTTGTTGGTAGAGGAGGCTTTGCTCGCGAAGGTGATTCATGGTACAACGATGTCTCGGCTCTTCAACGTCCTCGTGCTCGGGTGAGATCTATCTATTTTCATTGTTGTGGACCCTCGCCGTTTCCGCGCTCCCACACGACGTTCTCGTCCCTTCCCCTTTCGGGAAAAGAAGGAGAGGATGCGTGAGTGCGAATCGCTGTTTGTGCCACTGGCTTGCCTCGTTCTCGAGGGCTTTGTTTGGTTGTCGTGTTAAACTGGATGTGTTTAAATGAGTTTATATAAGACCAGAGTCGCCACTAGCCAGTTACTTCGAATCTACAGTCGGCTAGACCCCATAGAAACGTTAGAGAAGGGGATCCGAAGATTCCTTCCTCTAAAATGACTCCTATTGATCTGCGGCCAGAGATTCGAGGTAAGGGATCATGGTTACAGGGTGGGAAGAGGTTAAGCACCCCACACACTGCCCGTACCGAAGTACGGTCTCTACTTCACAGAATCGAACTAACACTTGAAAGTCTGTTTTAACCCTCGTACATTCTCATTGATGACATGATGCATGAATGCGGGTCTGAACAGTAAGAGTTTCTGATGGGCAGGTTCCAATAACAGGCAAGCCCAGAGCATACGCTCGAACTGACAGGTGCTTAATATAAGACGTATGCAGTGTGTTTGAATAGTCAAGGTGCTTTATAGTGAAGCATGAATGCAAGTTTGAACAGTAAGAGTTTCTGATGGGCAGGTTCCAATAACAGGCAAGCCCAGAGCATATGCTCGAACTGACAGGTGCTTAATATAAGACGTATGCAGTGTGTTTGAATAGTCAAGGTGCTTTATAGTGAAGCATGAATGCAAGTTTGAACAGTAAGAGTTTCTGATGGGCAGGTTCCAATAACAGGCAAGCCCAGAGCATACGCTCGAACTGATAGGTGCTTAATATAAGACGTATGCAGTGTGTTTGAATAATCAAGGTGCCTTATAGTGAAGCAGGGGGGTTGGAAGAAAAGTAAATGTTGCACTTATGCTAGATGCAAATGAGATGATGCTGGAAAAAGAGTAGCTGGATGGACGGAGGTGTCGCAAGGGTTGGCTTCGAGTGGCTGGATCAAGACTTGTATGGCTTGGGAGACTTGGACCAGTGGTCAGGCTGGGCTGGACCAGGGCTAGGATCTCCTCACTCGGGCTCTCCTTGGTGGAGGAATGGGCTAAGGTATAGAAGGACGGATCGCACTCTGACTGAAGAGAGGGAAGTGGATGGTGAAATGAGAAGGGGAGGGGGGCATTTATAGCAGCGGGCAGTGGCAGAACCCGTAAATAAGTTTGGGCGGCCCTCAGGGGGCCGCCCGTATGGCCTTTTCTTGGGATTCAGCGGCGGTTTGGGCGGCCTCCTGAGGGCCGCCCGTACGGACTTTTCTTAGGATTCATCGACGGTTTGGGCGGCCCCCTGAGGGCCGCCCGTACGGACGTTCTTGGGATTGCTGTTTTGACTCGGTGGGTCGACTTAGTGAGTTGACTCAGCGGGTCGACTCGGTGATTTGACTTGGTGGGTTGACTCGACGGGTTGACTCGGTGTTTTGACTCGACGAGTTGACTCAGCGGGTTGACTCAGTGGGTTAACTCAGCGGGTTGACTCAGTGGGTTGACTTAGTGAGTTTGACATTTTTAAGATTTTTTGACTGGCTTTTCTTATGGGGGGTTTTTCAGGCTGATGTTTAGGGGTGGGTTGACTGGGTTTAGGCTTGAGTTGGGCAATGGATTGGGGCTTATAAGGGTGAGTTTGGCTGAGTTTGGACTTGAAATTTGGGGGTATGGTCCTCCATTCATCCAGCTATCTCTACCAACAGTGTAGTCGAAGGTGGGGTGTCTACAGATGCCCCTCTTTGGCAGAGGTTGCGTGCAACCGAATGCCAAAGCGAGTGGACACCCCACTTCTAACCCGGTCATTCATAGATCATGGTCTGAAATCTTTGCTTGCTTTTGCATCTGTGCCAGTTGATCGTTTGGAAACCGATCACTCGCACATACCGCGGGAGTTTGGAGAAAACGTTGCGATTGTCCCTGCATGCGCTGCAACTTGGGTACCCAATCGCAACCCTTCCATTCTCGATCGGTACTAACATCGAAAATGTACAGCAGAGCCTCTGCGTCGTTAGTCTTACGAGGATACTGACCCTGAGACTGATTGTGTGATGTTTGATGTTTTCCCAGATTACTCCAGGAGTACTTGTTTCGCTTGACTGTCAAAGTGGTTAGACGCCCTGTGTCAGATAGTCTTACGGGATTCTACTACGCCGACTTGGACTCAGTCAAGGTACTTCAAGCATCCACGCCTAGGTATGTGCGGGTGGACTCTTTCCACCCGATCTGCTGGTTTCAATGCTTAGTTTGCAATTCATTCTTTCCTTGATTGTGGTCTGAAATCTTTGTTATCCTTTGTATCTGAGTCAGTTGATTGTCTGGAAATTGATAACTTGCACATACCGCGGGAGTTTGGAGAAAACGTTGCGATTGTCCCTGCAGTTTGTGCAACTTGGGTACCCAATCGCAACCGTTCCATTCCCGATCGGTACTAACATCGAAAAGGTATAGCAGAGCCTCTGCGTCGCTAGTCTTACGAGGTTGCTAACCCTGAGACTGTTTGTGTGATGTTTGATGTTTTTCCAGATCACTCCAGGAGTACTTGTTTCGCTTGACTGTCAAAGTGGTTAGACGCCCTGCGTCAGATAGTCTTACGGGATTCTACTATGCCGACTTGGACTCAGTCAAGGTACTTCAGGCATCCACGCCTAGGTATGTGCGGATGAGCTCTTTCCACCCAATCTGCTGATTTTGGTACTTGGGTTACAATTCATCGTTTCCACCTGTTCAAATGGTTTCTTTGACCGAGCCTTTTGGCTTTCATCTTTTCGTATCTTGGCATGTAGTACAACCGCACTGACACTGGAGTTCAGTTCGACCGTACTTTGAGTGCATTGGATCCGATGGTCTCTGGGGAAACCGCGAGACATCGGATCTTATTTAATTTTTGCGTTGGCTCCTACCCAGAGATATGGAAGATCTCCTGGTGTTTTGGAGGCAGAACGCTCTACTAGGAAAGTATTTTTTTGGATTTTTGAAAAGGCACCCACTCTGGGGAGTGATACTCCGTGGGGTTTTTATTTGCACATAAAGATAATTTTTTTGTCTTTTTAAAATGGAAATCTAGTTTGCATGCGCCTCCACTAGGGATGCCTGTGGGGTCTTTGGCTAACCGACTTTATTTTGAAAGCAAGTAAACATGATGATTGATGCAATGGATGCTGATGCATGGAGATGCATGATGAATGCATGGCTTGGCTCATTCTCTTTCAGTTTGATGATTTTGCTTTTACTGGAGATGCAGAGAATTTTGAGCTTATTGCTTCCAGGGTTGTGCTTCCCTGGGGTTTTTCTTTTTAATGCGGGTGTTTGGTCAACGGGTTGGTCAAGATCCCGACCCATGATCGATCAGGTCCATCGTCCCAAGATGCTGTTTCTTTGCTAATGAGAATGTACGAGGATATTATCCGACTTCAAGATGTTCTTCTGGGCATAAATGCGATTGAGACGGTGCTTGGTCGCTAGTTTTGGTCAAGATTCCAATTTGCGGGCGATTGGATCCGTCATCCCAAATTGTGAAGAGAGTGAAGTTCAAGACTCCTGAAGTGTAGTGCTGGGGGATAGTGACAATTTTTTGTGATTTTTGTAAATATGCGGTCCGAATCTTTACCTGAGTGGTCAGGATAGAGATCGGTTATTAAAAACAAAGGAAATATTTTTTTGTGATTTTTGAAAATATTTGACTTGAAAGCAAGGGAAATATTTTTTTTGTGATTTTTACCAATATTTGATTTGAAAGCAAGGGACATATTTTTTTGTGATTTTTGCAAATATTTGATTTGAAAGCAAGGAAAATATTTTTGTGATTTTTGAAGAGGTGATTTTGCAATGTTTTTATATTTTGTGATTTTTCTGAAATGCAGGGAAAAGTATGAAATTTTCATCCACTTCCAGCTTCTACTGCTGGTAAGGCACCCGATCCATTTTACGTCAGCGAGCAAGACGAGTCTCACACAATTAAGTGCCGTAGTTTTACATCTTCGAATGAGGAGATTGTTGAGGGTTTTCAGTCAACACACCAACAAAGTTGCATGTTCCTCATGTGCAATGCACATAGACCACGTATCATCTGACGGACTCCTTCGGCCACAAAATGAGCCACATCCTCACATTTCCCTTAGTCAATCCAGTTTGGGGCCTTACGTTGCTCAAAATTCTGTGAGGATGCGCTCCACCTCCCAACAGCCTTAATCCCCTTCATGAGTTTTAGGAACAGGGAACATCCGTCAGGTTCAACAGTGACTTCCAAATCAAGGTTGTCTATCACGGTGCGTTCAACATGAACAGGATTGCGGGGTTCTGCCCGCCTCAGCCTTTACTTGTCTAAAAGACTCCGGACATCCGTACGATCAAGTGTCAGCCATGTTCGGAACAGGTTGGGAAAAGAAAGCCCTCGAGAAGTTAATCCCAGTGTAGTTTTAGGTCTTCGGACCGCTGGAGATGAATTTGTGCAGTTAAAATTGATGGTGAAGTTTTTTTTTTTTTTTGAAAAGGTTCCAGAGTTCAACTCAAGTGGTTGAGATTGATACTGATTTTTATGGGAAACTCAAAAAATTGGTATTTTAGAAATGATCCAGGTCATCAGATCCTGGCTTGAACGGCTGGGATCGATGCCGGTTTTTTGTTGAAAGTAGGGAAAGGTCCCCCGAGAAATTAATCCTAGTGTAGTTTAAGGTCTTCGGACCAAAATATGTACATGCTGAAAATACATTCTTTTTGGATTTTTTTGAAATGATCCAGGTCATTAGATCTTAGCCTGAACGGCTGGGATCGACGCTGGTTTTTATTGAAATCCCTCGGGATATTGATCTCGACGTAGTTTAAGGTCTTCGGACCATAAAACTGTACAAAACAGGAAAAACATATTTTTTTTTATTTTTTGGAAAATGTCCGGTGTCAGCGGATCTTGATTCGATCAATGAAGACCGATGCCGATTTTTATTGAAAGTCCCTCGGGATCTTGATCCCGACGTAGTTTAAGGTCTTTGGACCCAAAATATGTACAAGTAGGGCAAACACATTTTTTTTTTTTTGGAAAATGTCTGGTGTCAGCGGATCTTGATTCGAACGATCTAGACTGCTATCGGTTTTTATTTAAAAACTCCCTCGGGATCTTGATCCCGATGTAGTTTAAGGTCTTTGGACCCAGTTTTTGGGGTTGGGCATACTTACCTTGCTTTATTTGGCTTTTGATGGGGCTGACTGTGATTTGAGTGGTCCAAATTGCTTGAGTTGGCCCTGTGGGCCCTTTCTAGACTTCAGCTTTGCTTTGAAGCACTTATCCTTGATGTTTTTTGGGGCTAAGAAGGCTTTTCATAGTAGATGATGACTTGAACGGCTCAGATTGATCTTTTCAGCCTTGTGGGCCCTCTTGATGATCAGATCTTGGACTCTGGCCCTCTTTCTTGATGATCAAACCCTTGATCTTGCTATTTGGTGACTCCTGTGAGCTTTTTCATGGTTTAGATCATGATGATCTAGCCTTTGAGTGGCTTAGATTGCTTGTGGGCCCCTCTTAATCAATTTTCCTTCTCTTTGACTTAATCAGGCCCATATTGGCTGCATGACTTCCTGATTGGATAGGTGTGGTACCTTCCAAATGTTTCTGATCAACCTCAAACGAAATCTGGAGTGGATTGGGGCCTTGGGCGGCCCTCAGGGTGCCATCTGCTGATGTGGACTGTCAGCCTCACCTACCAACGACCATGGAGCCAATCCCACAGAGAGAGAGGAAGTGTGTCCGTACGGGCGGCCCACAGCGGGCCGCCCAAGGCTCGCCTCTTGTTCGGCCTGGGTTGGCTCTGGTTCGGACAGTGAGAACATTCCCCTGGTCGCTGTCTCCTTCATCCCTGTACCTGACTTTTCGATCTAGCCATGAATTTTTTCCTTGTTTCTTCTTTCATTCTCTTTTTGTCCTCTTCTTGGTTTGTCCTTTCTCAAGCAATGGATGGTGAAGATTTAGGGGCTGTGGGGGCTGTCCATGGTGGGTCCCACACTTCAGAAAGTGTTGAAGGCTTTAATGATGAAGGGTTTTCTTTAATGGATGGTGGAGATGGAGCATTGAATGAGGGCATTGACGGGGATTTAGGGATGGTGGTTGGTGGAGCTTTGAATGGCCCCATTAATGGCAGCCATGCTGGAATTTTAGATTTGAATGAGGCCTTGATTATGTGAGAAATGGATGGTATGGATGGGACATAGGTGAGGCTATGCATCCTTTAAGTATGGGCCACATGGATGATGTGATTGATGGCGGTGATGGGGCTATGATGGACATAGATGGGCTGATCTTAGATTGCCTTCTAGTACCTGTGAGGAGAGAAAACACTTTAGCAAAAGGATTGAAGCATCAAAGCAGGAAGAGAGATACTTACCTTCTGGAAGGAATGATCGGGAGAAAGACGCTTGTATGATGCACTCCATAAGTTGGCTAGGGGGATGTTTATTTTGAAAGCCCTGTAAGTTTTTTTTTTTTTTTGCATATATATGAACAAGAAAAAAATGATTTTTTTTTAAAATATATGTATGCAAATCATGCATGAAATGGAAATTTGTGCCAAGTGCTTATCTGTCTGTGTGTGATTTAGACTTGTGTTTTTAGATGTAAGAATCAGAATATTTGACTCAGCCTGATGTCATACTCAATTTTCTTAATTATTCACCAAGGGTCCTGGTCCCCTTAAGATAATGTGCAATGGTATCCTGCCCCTAGAATTTGGGCAGATCTTGAAAGAATTCTTAACTTATAGTCGGCATCCTTGCTTCCATTGAATCTTCATGTTGCTTGGATCTCTCATGCACCTGCATTTTTTTTTCTTTTTTTTTCTTTTCTTTTCTTAGCCATTATTACCCGCAAAGCCCTTTCGGGTTTTCGCTGCGTCCGGCTTGCCCGTTATTGTTGCCCGTGGCGCCCCTTTCAGGTTTTCACCACGTCCCGGGTATTTGATCTTGCCTACCCCTTGGCAGCTATGCTGTTTTTACCCTCAGCGCCCTTTCGGGTTTTCACTAAGTCCGCTGTGTGCCCACTATTTTTACTTAGAGCGCCCTTCTGGGTTTTCACTCCGCCCTCTTTGTTTAGGCACACATCTCTTTTTCTTTTTCTTTTTTTCTCTTTTTTTTTGGATAACTGCGGCGCCCAGAGGTCAGGAATCTGTCGTTGCCGGCCGATGGTAACCTTTCGGCCCTTATCTTAAGTTACAATGGCAGAGCTGTCGGCCTTAGCTACAGACCCTTCTGAGGTGGATGGATGGATAGATGTGTTTCTTTTGGGTCGTTTTTTTTTCTCTTTCTTTCTTTCTTTCTTCTTCTTCTTCTCTTTTTTTTTGTGGGTTGTGTGCCCCTTTTTTTTTAACCCCCCCTTTTTTTGCTCTATTCTTTTTTTTTTCTCTTTTTTTTTTTTTTTTTTTTAACTTTTGAACCCTTTATTTGGAACATTTATTGGTGAACGGGAATGGATTCTCAGAGGTCTAAGCCTTGACCTCTTGACTTCAGCTCTACTAATGTAACTCTTGATAAGGTTGGATTGACTTACCTGTGAGAGATTTTCACGTTGTCGACGTTGATTGGCTCTGGAAGATCCTTACCCCTCAGGTTGGTGAGTCGAACGGTGTCTCCCAGAAGAACTTCTCCGATTCTCGGGGCTTGCCCCTTGAGTCTGATAGATGCAGCAGTGCTTGTTGTAAACCCATATGACTTTTCATTCTTCGGCTTCATTCTTCACCATCACTCACGGTGACATGATTTTGACTCAAACTTGTAGGTCTGTCTTCTGATTTTAAGCTTCTCGAGGAACTCCTTCATCCTTAGATTTCGAAGGACATCCCATTGCCAATGTTGATAGCATGTGGGAACCCTTAACAATTGATGATGTCATTCTTCATGAGAATTATCATGCGAGATCAGAATATTACCTCTATCCACTTTGTGCTGTAATCGACTGCCACAAGTATATGCGTATGACCGCTAGATGATGCCGATGTAGATACCTCGTACAGGGAATAGTTGGAGCATTATCAGGTAGTAAAATTTTGAAGCACACACATGGATCCGATGTGCATGTTGCTAACACTTGAAGTGCTTTCTGACATGTTGGCAACAATCTGTCTTTATCGAGCCGTGAGGTTTCTTCGATCATTCGTCAAGTCGCACACTCCAGCATGGAATGCAAGCATAGTCTTCGCAGCATCTTCTTGATAGGCTTGATGAGTTTTTGATCGATAAGTCTTCATAGGACGCAAGATTGGGAAGTCATGACTTCAAAAATTCGATCATTATCTGCTTATTTTTCGGGGACAAGGATTCTCAATGCACACTTCCTTATGGGTCTCAGGAGATCTTAGGTTTATAATTTTGAAACTTTTCTTTAAGATGACATCGGCTTTTGGTTCGAACTTTCGAGGAGACCCTCTAAGTTTGGGAGTCAGCTCATCATTTTCCTCATCATTGGCTCTATCCAGACCCCTGAGTTTGAAGTCCAACTCTAGATCGAAATCACATGAATCAACTTCATACTCAAGTGCTTTGACAGACAGACTTGACACTTTATTGAAAAAGATTTCTAAATTTTTTTTTGCTTCCAAAGATTTTCTGGTTTTTTAGAATTTTGTGAATATCTGGATTTTTTTAACTTTTTGGACTTTCTGAAATTTTGAAATTTTTTTTTGAAATATTGAAATATTTGGTGTTTTGGGTTTTTGAATCTTTTGATTTTTTTTTTGAATTTTTTTTTTGTAAAGGACCAGAGCAAGACGGCGATGTGAACCAAGTGTTGCCTGATTCGACTCGGGGAGCCGAGCACTGTCGACTTTTATTGTACCGTCATGGGGACTACAAACCTATTACTGCCCTGCACTCCTTCCCCTCAGGAGGCAGGGCCAGAGGGATCAGTAGGCCAAACCTCATTGTTGTGCCCAAACGTCATGGTAGATCTGGAATTGGGCTCTGAGTCGGTGTCGGATGCGATTTCTCCTGGTTCGTCCCCGATGAATTGCAGCTCTTCAGGTTCATCCGGCTGAGGTGGGACCAGAACGACAGTCCAATCGATCGGGGGAAATTTCTGCCCCTTGCTTGAGTCTTCTTTGGGCAACTCTATCAGACTCAATCTGCTCGCTTGATCATCGAAGGTGGAATCCAGCCCATCATCAGGATAGATAATCCCTGCATTGATAAACTGGATTGGTGTGACGATGCAGAGGTTCCCTTCTTCTTGATGACCCCATCTTCTTCTAATACTTCTGTGCCTAATTTGAGTAGGCCGATATCGCAGTTTTCTCTATCCACATTCTCTTGAACTCCCATGATTCGGGTCGAGTCTTGATATTCGAGCTGATAGTAGAAGGTTTGACGCTCGACAGGAAGGAAGACGTAGTTCGATCCGATGGGACATGCGTGAGGGAAGTAATTTACATTGTGATGGTATGAGACCTCCCCATTAGAGCGTTGTACGTCCATGGCTGAGATGATAGGCTCTCGAAGGTTAGATGCTTCTACCATGGGAAATTGTCCGGGATCGGTAATGATGATGATCGCTCTATCTTCGAAGATGTGCTTGACCCTTTGGTGAAGATTTGAAGAGATGGTACCGATTCTTTGAAACCAGGTCCAATCGGAAAGGAGATGGAATGAAGCTGAGATGTCCAAGACCTGAAGAGTGATGGTTGATGATTCTAGATTGATCAGAACCTGGACATCAATCTCCCCTTCGACCTCCTCGATAGTGGCCACATAATTGAAGCTGGGCCCCAATTCTGCTAGGGCATGTGGCATGCTGTTCAAGGAAGGGTCTTCTTCTTGGAGGACGATGGCTGAAGTAGAAGCCGAATAGACAGGTGCGGTGGGCAAGTTGTGCCTTTGGTTGTTTGCTGAAGAAACGGGCAGGCTTTGCCCCTGGTAAGCTGGAGTGGACAAGCTATGCCCCTGACTGACTATTGCTGAGATGGGCAGGTTGTGCCCCTGGTTGATTAATGCTGATATGGGTAGGATTTGCCCCTGGCTCAAATTGAACAGACCATGCCCCTGGTTTGCTGATGTTGCGCTAAGGAGATTGTCCCCTTGGTTGACTGAGATGGGCTGATTGTACCCATGCTTAGAAATGAGCACGGAGAATGAAGCGACTGAAGGTGTCCCTTGCATAATGATAGGCTTTGGGATTGAAATAAATGAGGGTGCCCCTTGCAGGATGAGAGGCTCGAACTCTAAACTAGAATCGATAGCACGAATAAACTGGAGAGGAGGCTCTTCTTGGCTGACAACAGCTGGACAGGTAGGAGGTGCTCCTTGCATTGCGGAGACTGAACCGACTGGAGATGCCCCTTGCAGGATGAGGGAATCTGAAATTAGATTGGTTAGGGGTCCCCCTTGCGAACCTAGATTAGGGCATTGTGGGTCCCCTCTCAGCTGTTGTTGCTGCTACGGTTCTCCATGCTGAGGAAGGAATAGTGCACCTTCGGTAGAGGCGACAAGATCATCTTCTTCCATTGGATGGGAGACGGGAACACTATCATTATCGCTTTCGTATCCGGTAGGCTCACCTTCCACTATCGGTTGAATTGGAGAAGCCTGATGAGGCCACCAAGGGGAGATCATCCCAGACCTTATTCCGGCTTCGACTTGTTCCCCGGCGCGGATGATTTGGGTAAAGTTGGCATACGGATATGAGACAAGGTATCCAGAGACACTCGAATTTGCCGAGTTGATGATCATGGAGATTTGCTCCTCATCGTCGATAAGAGTCTTCATTCTAGCGGCCATGGCCCGCCACCGTCCAACGTAAGCTGACAATGTTTCGTCACTCCTTTGCCTGAGAGCTGCGAGGTCAGCTCTTCTGGGTGCCATGTTGAGATTGTATACGAACCTGTAGACGAAAGCCTGGGAGAGCTGCTCCCATGTCCTGATGCGATGACAGTCCAATGATGTGTACCAGTCTAGGGCATCGTCTTTCAGGGACTTTTGAAACAGACGGATCAATGCTCTGTCGTTGCTCGCCACAACATCAAGCTCTCCACAGAAAGCTCGTAAGTGGTTTACAGGACACCCTGTCCCATCAAATCTCTTAAATTTTGGTACCTGAAAGCCTTGAGGTACCATTGCATCTGGAAAGGGACAGAGGTCCCTGAACTTAGTGGATGGAAGATCCACCCCTTGTTGCTTCTGCAACTTTCTCTTCATCTCTTGCATCTGGTCTCGGAGTTGTTCGATTTCAGATGGACCAGATGAGGGAGATCTTGCCCCTTGCCAGGACTGAGATGGCCCCCTTTCATAATAATTGGTGTCATTGATGTTCATATGATTCCTGCTTGAAGGAGGTTGGGCCTGGTAGTTACTCCCATTGTAAGGACTTTGTTGGACTGGAGCTGAGAAGGGAGGCTGTAAGGAAACCTGAAAATGGCTCTTGTTTGCAGGAGGATACTGGAAGAAATGCCCTGAGGTCGAGGGTTGTTCTGATTGAAGGCCCCTGTTAGGAGGGTATCGAAAGTCCTGAGTGATCCCTGACGGTTGTGGTTGGGATGAACTGGAGGCCGGGAGTGCCTTCGATGGTTGTTGAGGTTGTTGAACTGGGCCAACCTGATTGTTGGCTGTTGTGGTAGCTTGTGCTTACATGAGTTGCAAGAACATTTCTTGCATTGCTCTCATTCCTTGTGCTAATTCTTGTATGATTGGCGTATTTTCAATTGGCTGTTGCGTTGGAGGTTGCGCTTCGGTCATCTCAAGAGCAGGGAAGACATGAGTTTCTTCTTTGTGGTCGGACATGGCTTGCTGTGCCCGAGTGCGGATTATGCTGCGGAAGGGAAATTATTTCCGGACACGTTGAGCCCGAGGAGGCGCAATGGTGAGGACTATACTCTACTCTTTTTGGGCTTTAGGGTTTTCTATTTTTTTTTTTTTTTAGGTTTTGGGTAGAATGCTATGCAAATGAGATTGTATGAGGACTAATGACTTTCAAGTATGGGACGGATTCTGCTTTTTTCAAGTCGGATCACGACTATTGGGACTAGCTCATCCCCAGCAGAGTCGCCATTCTATGGACCCTCGCCGTTTACGCGCTCCCACACGACGTTCTCGTCCCTTCCCCTTTCGAAAAAAGAAGGAGAGGATGCGTGAGTGCGAATCGCTGTTTGTGCCACTGGCTTGCCTCATTCTCGAGGGCTTTGTTTGGTTGTCGTGTTTAAGCTGGATGTGTTTAAATGAGTTTATATAAGACCAGAGTCGCCACTAGCCAGTTACTTCGAATCTACAGTCGGCTAGACCCTGTAGAAACGTTAGAGAAGGGGATCCGAAGATTCCTTCCTCTAAAATGACTCCTATTGATCTGCGGCTAGAGATTCGAGGTAAGGGATCACGGTTACAGGGTGGGAAGAGGTTAAGCACCCCACACACTGCACGTACCGAAGTACGGTCTCTACATCACAGAATCGAACTAACACTTGAAAGTCTGTTTTAACCCTCGTACATTCTCATTGATGACATGATGCATGGATGCGGGTCTGAACAGTAAGAGTTTCTGATGGGCAGGTTCCAATAACAGGCAAGCCCAGAGCATACGCTCGAACTGACAGGTTCTTAATTGTAGACACCCCACTTTCGGCTACACTGTTGGTAGAAATAGCTGGATGAATGGAGGACCATACCCCCAAATTCCAAGTCCAAACTCAGCCAAACTCACCCTTGTAAGCCCCAATCCATAGCCCAACTCAAGCCTGAACCCAGTCAACCCACCCCTAAACATCAGCCTGAAAAACCCCCCATAAGAAAAGCCAGTCAAAAAATCCTAAAAAAGTCAAACTCACTGAGTCAACTTGCTGAGTTAACCCACTGAGTCAACCCACTGAGTCAACTCGTCGAGTCAAAACACCGAGTCAACCCGTCAGAGTCAACCCGCCGAGTCAAATCATCGAGTCGACCCGCTGAGTCAACTTACTGAGTCGACCCACCGAGTCAAAACAGCAATCCCGAGAACGTCCTGAGGGCCGCCCAAACCGCCGCTGAATCCCAAGAAAAGTCCGTACCGGCCCCCTCAGGGGGCCGCCCAAACCGCTGCTGAATCCCAAGAAAAGGCCGTACGGGCGGCCCCCTGAGGGCCGTCCAAACTTATTTACGGGTTCTACCACTGCCCGCTGCTATAAATACCCCCCTCCCCTTCTCATTTCACCATCCACTTCCCTCTCTTCAGTCCGAGTGCGATCCGTCCCTCTATACCTTAGCCCATTCCTCCACCAAGGAGAGCCCGAGTGAGGAGATCCTAGCCCTGGTCCAGCCCAGCCTGACCACTGGTCCAAGTCTCCCAAGCCATACAAGTCTTGATCCAGCCACTTGAAGTCAACCCTTACGACACCTCCGTCCATCCAGCTACTCTTTTTCCAGCATCATCTCATTTGCATCTAGCATAAGTGGAACATTTACTTTTCTTCCAACCCCCCTGATTCACTATAAGGCACCTTGATTATTCAAACACACTGCATACGTCTTATATTAAGCACCTGTCAGTTCGAGCGTATGCTCTGGGCTTGCCTGTTATTGGAACCTGCCCATCAGAAACTCTTACTGTTCAGACTTGTATTCATGCTTCACTATAAAGCACCTTGATTATTCAAACACACTGCATACGTCTTATATTAAGCATCTGTCAGTTCGAGCGTATGCTCTGGGCTTGCCTGTTATTGGAACCTGCCCATCAGAAACTCTTAGACTGCATTCAGCTAAGCACCTTGATTATTCAAACACACTGCATACGTCTTATATTAAGCATCTGTCAGTTCGAGCGTATGCTCTGGGCTTGCCTGTTATTGGAACCTGCCCATCAGAAACTCTTACTGTTCAGACCCGTATCCATGCATCATGTCATCAATGAGAATGTACGAGGGTTAAAACAGACTTTCAAATGTTAGTTCGATTCTGTGAAGTAGAGACCGTACTTCGGTACGGGCAGTGTGTGGGGTGCTTAACCTCTTCCCACCCTGTAACTGTGATCCCTTACCTCGAATCTCTAGCCGCAGATCAATAGGAGTCATTTTAGAGGAATGAATCTTCGGATCCCCTTCTCTAACGTTTCTACGGGGTTTAGCCGACTGTAGATTCGAAGTAACTGCCTAGTGGCGACTCTGGTCTTATATAAACTCATTTAAACACATCCAGCTTAAACACGACAACCAAACAAAGCCCTCGAGAACGAGGTAAGCCAGTGGCACAAACGGCGATTCGCACTCACGCATCCTCTCCTTCTTTTTCCGAAAGGGGAAGGGACGAGAACGTCGTGTGGGAGCGCGGAAATGGCGAGGGTCCACAGAATGGCGACTCCACTGGGGATGAGCTAGTCCCACTAGTCGTGATCCGACTTGAAAAAAACAGAATCCTTCCCATACTTGAAAGTCATTAGTCATCATACAATCTCATCTGCATAGCATTCTACCCAAAACCCAAAAAAAAAAGAAAGAAAACCCTAAAGCCCAAAAAGAGTAGAGTATAGTCCTCACCATTGCGCCTCCTCGAGCTCAACGTGTCCGGAAACAATTTCCCTTCCGCAGCATAATCCGCACTCGGGCACAGCAAGCCATGTCCGACCACGAAGAAGAAACTCATGTCTTCCCTGCTCTTGAGATGACCGAAGCGCAACCTCCAGCACAACAGCCAATTGAGAATACGCCAATCATACAAGAATTAGCACAAGGAATGAGAGCAATGCAAGAAATGCTCTTGCAACTCATGCAAGCACAAGCTACCGCAACAGCCAACAATCATGGTTGGCCCAGTTCAACAACCTCAACAACCATCGAAGGCACTCCCGGCCTCCAGTTCATCCCAACCACAACTGCCAGGGATCACTCAGGACTTTCAATACCCTCCTAACAAGGGCCTTCAATCAGAACAACCCTCGACCTCAGGGCATTTCTTCCAGTATCCTCCTGCAAACAGGAGCCATTTTCAGGTTTCCTTACAGCCTCCCTTCTCAGCTCCAATCCAACAAAGTCCTTACAATGGGAGTAACTACCAAGCCCAACCTCCTTCAAGCATGAATCATATGAACATCAATGACACCAATTATTATGAAAGGGGGCCATCTCAGTCCTGGCAAGGGGCAAGATCTCCCTCATTTGGTCCATCTGAAATCGAACAACTCCGAGACCAGATGCAAGAGATGAAGAGAAAGTTGCAGAAGCAACAAGGGGTGGATCTTCCATCCACTAAGTTCAGGGACCTCTGTCCCTTTTCAGATGCAATGGTACCTCAAGGCTTTCAGGTACCAAAATTTAAGAGATATGATGGGACGGGGTGTCCTTTAGACCACTTACGAGCTTTCTGTGGAGAGCTTGATGCTGTGGCGAGCAACGACGGAGCATTGATCCGTCTGTTTCAAAAGTCCCTAAAAGACGATGCCCTAGACTGGTACACATCATTGGACTGTCATCGCATCAGGACATGGGAGCAGCTCTCCCAGGCTTTCGTCGACAGGTTCGCATACAATCTCAACATGGCACCCAGAAGACCTGACCTCGCAGCTCTCAGGCAAAGGAGTGACGAAACATTGTCAGCTTACGTTGGACGGTGGCGGGCCATGGCCGCTAGAATGAAGACTCTCATCGACGATGAGGAGCAAATCTCCATGATCATCAACTCGGCAAATTCGAGTGTCTCTGGATACCTTGTCTCTTATCCGTATGCCAACTTTACCCAACTCATCCGCGCTGGGGAACAAGTCGAAGCCGGAATAAGGGCTGGGATGGTCTCCCCTTAGTGGCCTCATCAGGTTTCTCCAATTCAACCGATAGTGAAAGGTGAGCCTACTGGATACGAAAGCGATAATGATAGTGTTCCCGTCTCCCATCCAATGGAAGAAGATGATCTTGTCGCCTCTACCGAAGGTGCACTATTCCTTCCTCAGCATGGACAACCGCAGCAGCAACAACAGCTGAGAGGGGACCCACAATGCCCTAATCTAGGTTGGCAAGGGGGACCCCTAACTAATCTAATTTCCGATTCCCTCATCCTGCAAGGGGCATCTCCAGTCGGTTCAGTCTCCGCAATGCAAGGAGCACCTCCTGCCTGTCCAGCTGTTGTCAGCCAAGAAGAGCCTCCTCTCCAGTTTATTCGTGCTATCGATTCTAGTTTAGAGTTCAAGCCTCTCATCCTGCAAGGGGCACCCTCAGTTATTTCAATCCCAAAGCTTATCATTATGCAAGGGACACCTTCAGTCGCTTCATTCTCCGCGCTCATTTCTAAGCATGGGTACAATCAGCCCATCTCAGTCAACCAAGGGGACAATCTCCTTAGCACAACATCAGCAAACCAGGGACATGGTCTGTTCAGTTTGAGCCAGGGGCAAATCCTACCCATCTCAGCATTAATCAACCAGGGGCACAACCTGCCTGTCTCAGCAATAGTCAGTCAGGGGCATAGCTTGCCCACTCCAGCTTACCAGGGGCAAAGCCTGCCGTTTCTCCAGCAAACAACCAGGGGCACAACTTGCCCACCGTACCTGTCTATTCGGCTTCTACTTCAGCCATCGTCCTCCAAGAAGAAGACCCTTCCTTGGGCAGCATGTCACATGCCCTAGCAGAATTGGGGCCCAGCTTCAATTATGTGGCTACTATCAAGGAGGTCGAATGGGAGATTGATGTCCAGGTTCTGATCAATCTAAAAACATCAACCATCACTCTTCAGGTCTTGGACATCTCAGCTTCATTCCATCTCCTTTCCGATTGGACCTGGTTTCAAAGAATCGGTACCATCTCTTCAAATCTTTACCAAAGGGTCAAGCACATCTTCGAAGATAGAGCGATCATCATCATTACCGATCCCGGACAATTTCCCATGGTAGAAGCATCTAACCTCCGAGAGCCTACCATCTCAGCCATGGACGTACAACGCTCTAATGGGGAGGTCTCATACCATCACAATGTAAATTACTTCCCTCACGCATGTCCCATCGGATTGAACTACGTCTTCCTTCCTGTCGAGCGTCAAACCTTCTACTATCAGCTCGAATATCAAGACTCGACCCAAATCATGGGAGTTCAAGAGAATGTGGATAGAGAAAGACTGCGATATCGACCTACTCGGATTAGGCACAGAAGTATCAAAAGAAGATGCGGTCATCAAGAAGAAGGGAACCTCTGCATCGTCACACCAATCCAGTTTATCAATGCAGGGATTATCTATCCTGATGATGGGCTGGATTCCACCTTCGATGATCAAGCGAGCAGATTGAGTCTGATAGAGTTGCCCAAAGAAGACTCAAGCAAGGGGCAGAAATTTTCCTCGATCGATTGGGCTGTTGTTCTAGTCCCACCTCAGCCGGATGAACTTGAAGAGCTGCAATTCATTGGGGATGAACTAGGAGAAATCGCATCCGACACCGACTCAGAGCCCAATTCCAGATCTACCATGACGTTTGGGCACAACAATGAGGTTTGGCCTACTGATCCCTCTGGCCCTGCCTCCTGAGGGGAAGGAGTGCAGGGCAGTAACAGGTTTGTAGTCCCCATGACGGTACAATAAAAGCCGACAGTGCTCGGCTCCCCGAGTCGAATCAGGCAACACTTGGTTCACATCGCCGTCTTGCTCTGGTCCTTTACAAAAAAAAAATTCAAAAAAAAAAAATCAAAAGATTCAAAAACCCAAAACACCAAATATTTCAATATTTCAAAAAAAAATTTCAAAATTTCAGAAAGTCCAAAAAGTTAAAAAAAATCCAGATATTCACAAAATTCTAAAAAACCAGAAAATCTTTGGAAGCAAAAAAAAAAAATTTAGAAATCTTTTTCAATAAAGTGTCAAGTCTGTCTGTCAAAGCACTTGAGTATGAAGTTGATTCATGTGATTTCGATCTAGAGTTGGACTTCAAACTCAGGGGTCTGGATAGAGCTAATGATGAGGAAAATGATGAGCTGACTCCCAAACTTAGAGGGTCTCCTCGAAAGTTCGAACCAAAAGCCGATGTCATCTTAAAGAAAAGTTTCAAAATTATAAACCTAAGATCTCCTGAGACCCATAAGGAAGTGTGCATTGAGAATCCTTGTCCCCGAAAAATAAGCAGATAATGATCGAATTTTTGAAGTCATGACTTCCCAATCTTGCATCCTATGAAGACTTATCGATCAAAAACTCATCAAGCCTATCAAGAAGATGCTGCGAAGACTATGCTTGCATTCCATGCTGGAGTGTGCGACTTGACGAATGATCGAAGAAACCTCACGGCTCGATGAAGACAGATTGTTGCCAACATGTCAGAAAGCACTTCAAGTGTCAGCAACATGCACATCGGATCCATGTGTGTGCTTCGAAATTTTACAACCTGATAATGCTCCAGCTATTCCTTGTACGAGGTATCTACATCGGCATCATCTAGCGGTCATACGCATATACTTGTGGCAGTCGATTACAGCACAAAGTGGATAGAGGTAATATTCTGATCTCGCATGATAATTCTCATGAAGAATGACATCATCAATTGTTAAGGGTTCCCACATGCTATCAACATTGGCAATGAGATGTCCTTCGAAATCTAAGGATGAAGGAGTTCCTCGAGAAGCTTAAAATCAGAAGACAGACCTACAAGTTCGAGTCAAAATCATGTCACCGTGAGTGTTGATGAAGAATGAAGCCGAAGAACGAAAAGTCATATGGGTTTACAACAAGCACTGCTGCATCTACCAGACTCAAGAGGCAAGCCCCGAGAATCGGAGAAGTTCTTCTGGGAGACACCGTTCGACTCACCAACCTGAGGGGTAAGGATCTTCCAAAGCCAATCAACGCCGACAACGTGAAAATCTCTCACAGGTAAGTCAATCCAACCTTATCAAGAGTTACATTAGTAGAGCTGAAGTCAAGAGGTCAAGGCTTAGACCTCTGAGAATCCATTCCCGTTCACCAATAAATGTTCAAAATAAATGGTTCAAAAGTCAAAAAAAAAGAAGAGAAAAAAAAAGAATAGAGCAAAAAAAGGGGGGTTAAAAAAAAAGGGGGCACACAACCCACAAAAAAAAAAGAGAAGAAGAAGAAGAAAGAAAGAAAGAAAGAAAGAAAGAGAAAAAAAAATCAACCCAAAAGAAACACATCTATCCATCCATCCACCTCAGAAGGGTCTATAGCTAAGGCCGACAGCTCTGCCATTGTAACTTAAGATAAGGGCCGAAAGGTTACCATCTGCCGGCAACGATGGATTCCTGACCTCTGGGCGCCACAGTTATCCAAAAAAAAAGAGAAAAAAAGAAAAAGAAAAAGAGATGTGTGCCTAAACAAAGAGGGCGGAGTGAAAACCCAGAAGGGCGCTCTGAGTAAAAACAGTGGGCACACAGCGGACTTAGTGAAAATCCGAAAGGGCGCTGAGGGTAAAAACAGCATAGCTGCCAAGGGGCAGGCAAGATCAAATACCCGGGACGTGGTGAAAACCCAAAAGGGCGCCACGGGCAACAATGACGGGCAAGCCGGACGCAGCGAAAACTCGAAAGGGCGTTGCGGGTAATAATGGCTAAGAAAAGAAAAGGAAAAAAAAGAAAAAAAAAAGCAGGTGCATGAGAGATCCAAGCAACATGAAGATTCAATGGAAGCAAGGATGCCGGCTATGAGTTAAGAATTCTTTCAAGATCTGCCCAAATTCTAGGGGCAGGATACCATTGCGCATTATCTTAAGGGGACCAGGACCCTGGGTGAATAATTAAGAAAATCGAGTATGATATCAGGCTGAGTCAAATATTCTGATTCTTACATCTAAAAACACAAGTCCAAATCACACACAGATAGATAAGCACTTGGCACAAATTTTCATTTCATACATGATTTGCATACATATATTTTTTAAAAAATCATTTTTTTCTTATTCATATATATGCAAAAAAAAAAAAAAAAACTTACAGGTCTTTCAAAATAAACATCCCCCAGCTAACTTATGGAGTGCATCGTACAAGCGTCTTTCTCTCGATCATTCCTTCCAGAAGGTAAGTATCTCTCTTCCTGCTTTGATGCTTCAATCCTTTTACTAAAGTGTTTTCTCTCCTCACAGGTACTAGAAGGCAATCTAAGATCAGCCCATCTATGTCCATCATAGCCCCATCACCGCCATCAATCACATCATTCATGTGGCCCATACTTAAAGGATGCATAGCCTCACCTATGTCTCGTCTCCTCATCCCATCCATACCATCCATTTCTCCCATAATCAAGGCCTCATTCAAATCTAAAATTCCAGCATAGCTGCCATTAATGGGGCCATTCAAAGCTCCACCAACCACCATCCCTAAATCCCCATCAATGCCCTCATTCAATGCTCCATCTCCACCATCCATTAAAGAAAACCCTTCATCATTAAAGCCTTTAACACTTTCTAAAGTGTGGGACCCATCATGGACAGCCCCCACAGCCCCTAAATCTTCACCATCCATTGCTTGAGAAAGGACAAACCAAGAAGAGGACAGAAAGAGAATGAAAGAAGAGACAAGGAAAAAATTCATGGCTGGATCGAAAAGTCAGGTACAGGGATGAAGGAGACAGCGACCAGGGGAATGTTCTCACTATCCGAACCAGAGCCAACCCAGGCCGCACAAGAGGTGAGCCTTGGGCGGCCCGCTGTGGGCTGCCCGTATGGACACACTTCCTCTCTCTCCGTGGAATTAGCTCCATGGTCGTTGGTAGGTGAGGCTGACAGTCCACATCAGCAGATGGCACCCTAAGGGCCGCCCAAGGCCCCAATCCACTCCAGATTTCGTTTGAGGTTGATCAGAAACATTTGGAAGGTACCACACCTATCCAATCAGGAAGTCATGCGGCCAACATGGGCCTGATCAAGTCAAAGAGAAGGAAAATTGATCAAGAGGGGCCCACAAGCAATCTAAGCCACTCAAAGGCTAGATCATCATGATCTAAACCATGAAAAAGCTCACTGGAGTCACCAAATAGCAAGATCAAGGGTTTGATCATCAAGAAAGAGGGCCAGAGTCCAAGATCTGATCATCAAGAGGGCCCACAAGGCTGAAAAGAGCAATCTGAGCCGTTCAAGTCATCATCCGCTATGAAAAGCCTTCTTAGCCCTAAAAAACATTAATGATAAGTGCTTCAAAGCAAAGCTGAAGTCTGGAAAGGGCCCACAGGGCCAAGTCAAGCAATTCCGACCACTCAAATCACAGTCAGCCCCATCAGAAGCCAAATAAAGCAAGGTAAGTATGCCCAACCCCAAAAACTGGGTCCGAAGACCTTAAACTACGTCGGGATCAAGATCCCGAGGGACTTTTTAAATAAAAAACGGTAGCAGTCTGGATCGTTCGAATCAAGATCCGCTGACACCGGACATTTTCCAAAAAAAAAAAAAGTGTTTGCCCTGCTTGTACATATTTTGGGTTCGAAGACCTTAAACTACGTCGGGATCAAGATCCCGAGGGACTTTCAATAAAAATCGGCATCGGTCTTGATTGATCGAATCAAGATCCGCTGACACCGGACATTTTCTAAAAAATAAAAAAAATATGTTTTTCCCCTCTTGTATAGTTTTGGGTCCGAAGACCTTAAACTACGTCGGGATCGACATCCCGAGAGATTTTCAATAAAAAGCGGCATCGGTCTTGTTTGCTCACATCAAGATCAGATGACTCCAGACATTTTCTAAAAAAAAAAAAAACAAAAAAATGTGTTTGCCCTGTTTGTACAGTTTGTGGTCCGAAGACCTTAAACTACATTGGGATTAATTTCTCGGGGGACCTTTTCCTGCTTTCAACCAAAAACCGGCATCGGCCTCAACCGCTGGGATCAAGGTTCGATAATCCGGATCATTTTCAAAAAATACCGAAAAGATTTTTTGAGCTTTCCATAAAAACCAGCATTAACCTCGATTACCCGAGTTGAAATCTGGAACTTTTTTAAAAATACAAAAAAATAAAAAAATAAAAAAAAATATAAAAATTTCACTATCAATTTCAATTGCACAAATTTATCTCCAGCGATCCGAAGACCTAAAACTACACTGGGATTAACTTCTCGGGGGCTTTCTTTCCTAACCTGTTCCAGGCATGGCTGACACTTGATCGTACGGGTGTCTGAAATCTTTTAAACAGGTAAGGGCTGTGGCGGGCAGAGCTCCGCAACCCTGTTCATGTTGAACGCACCGTGATAGACAACCTTGATTTGGAAGTCGCTGTTGAACCTAACGGATGTTCCTTGTTCCCAAAACTCATGAAGGGGATTAAGGCTGTTGGGAGGTGGAGCATACCCTCATGGAATTGTGAGCAACGTAAGGCCCCAAACTGGATTGACAAAAGGAGATGTGAGGATGTGGCTCATTTTGTGGCCGAAGGAGTCCGTCGGACGATACGTGGTCTATGTGCATTGCACATGAGGAACAGGCAACTTTGTGGGTGTGTTGACTGAAAACCCTCAACAATCTCCTCATCCGAAGATGTAAAACTATGGCACTTAACTGTGTGAGACTCGTCTTGCTCACTGACGTAAAATGGATCGGGTGCCTTACCAGCAGTAGAAGCTGGAAGTGGATGAAAATTCCATACTTTTCCCTGCATTTCAGAAAAATCACAAAATACAAAAACATTGCAAAATCACCTCTTCAAAAATCACAAAAAAATATGTCCCTTGCTTTCAAATCAAATATTTGCAAAAATCACAAAAATATATTTCCCTTGCTTTCAAATCAGACATCTGCCAAAATCACCAAAAAAAATATATATATTTCCTTTACTTTCAAATCAAATATTTTCAAAAATCATAAAAATATTTCCTTTGTTTTCAATAACCGATCTCTATCCTGACTACTCAGATAAAGATTTGGACCACATATTTACAAAAATCACAAAAAAATGCCATTATCCCCATCACTACACTTCAGGAGTCTTGAACTCCACTCTCTTCACAATTTGGGATGACGGATCCAATCGCCTGCAAATTGGAGTCTTGACCAAAACTGGCAACCAAGCACCGTCTCAATCGCATCTATGCCCAAAAGAACATCTTGAAGTCGGATAATATCCTCGTACATTCTCATTAAGAAAACAAACAGCACCTTGGGACGATGGAGCTGATCGACCACGGGTCGGGATCTTGACCAACCCGCTGATCAAACGCCCATATAAAAAAGAAAATCCCCAGGGAGCACAACCTTGCAAGCAATAAGCTCAAAATTCTCTGCATCTCCAGCAAAAGCAAAATCATCAAACTGAAAGAGAATGAGCCAAGCCATGCATTCATCATGCATCTCCATGCATCAGCATCTATTGCATCAATCATCATGTTTACCTGCTTTCAAAATAAAGTCGGTTAGCCAAAGACCCCACAGGCATCCCTAGTGGAGGTGCATGCAAACCAGATTTCCATTTCAAAAAGACAAAAAAAATATCTTTATGTGCAAATAAAAACCCCACGGAGTATCACTCCCCAGAGTGGGTGCCTTTTCAAAAATCTAAAAAAATACTTTCCCAGTAGAGCGTTCTGCTTCCAAAACACCCGGAGATCTTCCATATCTCTGGGTAGGAGCCAACGTAAAAATCAAATAAGATCCGATGTCTCGCGGTTTCCCCGGAGACCATCGGATCCAATGCACTCAAAGTACGGTCGAACTGAACTCCAGTGTCAGTGCGGTTGTACTACATGCGAAGATACGAAAAGATGAAAGCCAAAAGGGTCGGTCAAAGAAACCATTTGAACAGGTGGAAACGATGAATTGTAACCCAAGTACTAAAATCAGCAGATTGGGTGGAAAGAGTTCACCTGCACATACCTAGGCGTGGATGCCTGAAGTACCTTGACTGAGTCCAAGTCGGCGTAGTAGAATCCCGTAAGACTATCTGACCCAGGGCGTCTAACGACTTTGACAGTCAAGCGAAACAAGTACTCTTAGAGTGATCTGAGAAAACATCAAACATCACACAATCAGTCTCAGGGTCAGTATCCTCATAAGACTAACGACGCAGAGGCTCTGCTGTACCTTTCCGATGTTAGTACCGATCGGGAATGGAAGGGTTGCGATTGGATACCCAAGTTGCAGCAAACTGCAGGGACAATCGCAATGTTTTCTCCAAACTCCCGCGGTATTTGCGAGTTATCAATCTCCAGACAATCATCTGACTCAGATACAAAGGACAACAGAGATTCCAGACCACAATCATGGAAAGAATGAATTGCAAACTAAGCATCGAAATCAGTAGATCGGGTGGAAAGAGTCCACCCGCACATACCTAGGCGTGGATGCCTGAAGTACCTTGACTGAGTCCAAGTTGGCGTAGTAGAATCCCGTAAGACTATCTGAGGCACGGCGTTTAACCACTTTGACAGTCAAGCGAAACAAGTACTCCTGGAGTGATCTGGGAAAACATCAAACATCACACAATCAGTCTCAGGGTCAGTATCCTCGTAAGACTAGTGACGCAGAGGTTCTGCTGTACCTTTCCGATGTTAGTACCGATCGGGAATGGAAGGGTTGCGATTGGGTACCCAGGTTGCAGCGCATGTAGGGACAATCGCAACGTTTTCTCCAAACTCCCGTGGTATATGCGAGTGATCGGTCTCCAAACGATCAACTGGCACAGATGCAAAGGCAAGCAAAGATTTCAGACCATGATCTATGAATGACCGGGTCAGAAGTGGGGTGTCCACTCGCTTTGGCATTCGGTTGCACGCAACCTCTACCAAAGAGGGGCATCTGTAGACACCCCACCTTCGGCTACACTGTTGGTAGAGATAGCTGGATGAATGGAGGACCATACCCCCAAATTCCAAGTCCAAACTCAGCCAAACTCACCCTTGTAAGCCCCAATCTGTAGCCCAACTCAAGCTTGAACCCAGTCAACCCACCCCTAAACATCAGCCTGAAAAGCCCCCCATAAGAAAAGCCAGTCAAAAAATCCTTAAAAAGTCAAACTCACTCAGTCAACCCACTGAGTCAACCCGCTGAGTTAACCCACTGAGTCAACCCGCTGAGTCAACTCGTCGAGTCAAAACACCGAGTCAACCCGTCGAGTCAAATCACCGAGTCGACCCACTGAGTTAACTCACTGAGTCGACCCACCGAGTCAAAACAGCAATCCCGAGAATGTCCGTACGGGCGGCCCTCAGGGGGCCGCCCAAACCGCCGCTGAATCCCAAGAAAAGTCCCAAACCGCTGCTGAATCCCAAGAAAAGGCCGTACGGGAGGCCCCCTGAGGGCCGCCCAAACTTATTTACAGGTTTTGCTATTGCCCGCTGCTATAAATACCCCCCTCCCCTTCTCATTTCACCATCCACTTCCCTCTCTTCAGTCCGAGTGCGATCCGTCCCTCTATACCTTAACCCATTCCTCCACCAAGGAGAGCCCGAGTGAGGAGATCCTAGCCCTGGTCCAACCCAGCCTGACCACTGGTCCAAGTCTCCCAAGCCATACAAGTCTTGATCCAGCCACTCGAAGCCAACCCGTGCGACACCTTCGTCCATCCAGCTACTCTTTTTCCAGCATCATCTCATTTGTATCTAGCATAAGTGCAACATTTACTTTTCTTCCAACCCCCCTGCTTCACTATAAGGCACCTTGATTATTCAAACACACTGCATACATCTTATATTAAGCACCTGTCAGTTCGAGCGTATGCTCTGGGCATGCCTGTTATTGGAACCTGCCCATCAGAAACTCTTACTGTTCAGACTTGCATTCATGCTTCACTATAAAGCACCTTGATTATTCAAACACACTGCATACGTCTTATATTAAGCATCTGTCAGTTCGAGCGTATGCTCTGGGCTTGCCTGTTATTGGAACCTGCCCATCAGAAACTCTTACTGTTCAGACCCGTATCCATGCATCATGTCATCAATGAGAATGTACGAGGGTTAAAACAGACTTTCAAATGTTAGTTCGATTCTGTGAAGTAGAGACCGTACTTCGGTACGGGCAGTGTGTGGGGTGCTTAACCTCTTCCCACCCTGTAACCATGATCCCTTACCTCGAATCTCTGGCCGCGGATCAATAGGAGTCATTTTAGAGGAAGGAATCTTCGGATCCCCTTCTCTAACGTTTCTACGGGGTCTAACCGACTGTAGATTTGAAGTAACTGGCTAGTGGCGACTTTGGTCTTATATAAACTCATTTAAACACATCTAGCTTAAACACGACAACCAAACAAAGCCCTCGAGAACGAGGCAAGCCAGTGGCACAAACGGCGATTCGCACTCACGCATCCTCTCCTTCTTTTTACGAAAGGGGAAGGGACGAGAACGTCTTGTGGGAGCGCGGAAACGGCGAGGGTCCACATTAATATAAGACGTTTGCAGTGTGTTTGAATAATCAAGGTGCTTTATAGTGAAGCATGAATGCAAGTCTGAACAGTAAGAGTTTCTGATGGGCAGGTTCCAATAACAGGCAAGCCCAGAGCATACGCTCGAACTGATAGGTGCTTAATATAAGACGTATGCAGTGTGTTTGAATAATCAAGGTGCCTTATAGTGAATCAGGGGGGTTGGAAGAAAAGTAAATGTTGCACTTATGCTAGATGCAAATGAGATGATGCTGGAAAAAGAGTAGCTGGATTGACGGAGGTGTCGCAAGGGTTGGCTTCGAGTGGCTGGATCAAGACTTGTATGGCTTGGGAGACTTGGACCAGTGGTCAGGCTGGTCTGGACCAGGGCTAGAATCTCTTCACTCGGGCTCTCCTTGGTGGAGGAATGGGCTAAGGTATAGAGGGACGGATCGCACTCGGACTGAAGAGAGGGAAGTGGATGGTGAAATGAGAAGGGGAGGGGGGTATTTATAGTAGCGGGCAGTGGCAGAACTCGTAAATAAGTTTGGGCGGCCCTCAGGGGGCCGCCCGTATGACCATTTCTTGGGATTCAGCGGCGGTTTGAGCGTCCCCCTGAGGGCCGCCCGTACGGACTTTTCTTGGGATTCAGTGGCGGTTTGGGCGGCCCCCTAAGGGTCGCCCGTACGGACGTTCTCGGGATTGCTGTTTTAACTCGGTGGGTCGACTCAGTGAGTTGACTCAGCGGGTCAACTCGGTGATTTGACTCGACGGGTTGACTCGGTGTTTTGACTCGACGAGTTGACTCAGCGGGTTGACTCAGTGGGTTAACTCAGCGGGTTGACTCAGTGGGTTAACTCAGCGGGTTGACTCAGTGGGTTGACTTAGTGAGTTTGACTTTTTTAGGATTTTTTGACTGGCTTTTCTTATGGGGGGTTTTTCAGGCTGATGTTTAGGGGTGGGTTGACTGAGTTCAGGCTTGAGTTGGGCTATGGATTGGGGCTTACAAGGGTGAGTTTGGCTGAGTTTGGACTTGAAATTTAGGGGTATGGTCCTCCATTCATCCAGCTATCTCTACCAACAGTGTAGCCGAAGGTGGGGTGTCTACAATTGTTCTCTTATTATTTGTCCGCTCCTACATGAGTGAAGAATGTTTGATCCAAGTGGTGTGTGCTTGTGATCGGTTTGTAACACTTTACTTCATAGTGGATTGTTAATCTGAACTAGGTCCCGTGGTTTTTACCTCTTGGAGGGGTTTCGACATAAAAACTCCTTGTGTCGTGTGGTTGATGCTTTATTCTTGATTATTGCATTATCATAGCCCATAATTTTGGTGCATTGGGGGGCGAGATCCTAAGGTTTGTGTAAAACGCACCCAACAAAGTGGTATCAGAGAGTTTAGGTTGGTTGAACAGAGTTGGATCGGTTCTGAATTATGGAAGGTGGCTCGTTAAGGCTGATTAGTCTCAATGGTTCTAACTGGACCATATGGAAGGCTAAGATGGAGGACTTGCTTTATTACAAGGAACTATATGCTCCAATCTTAGGCGTATAAGCAAAGATAAAGGATATGTCAGATGATGATTGGAAGAAGTTGGACCGAAAGACAGTAGGGTTCATTAGGCAATGGTTAAATGATTCGGTGTTCCACCATGTGTCTACAGAGACCTCAACCGCTAACCTATGGCTGAAATTGCAAGGGTTGTATGAGAGGAAGACAGCCAACAATAAGATTTTTATAATAAGACGACTTCTGAATCTCAAGTTCAAAGATGGTGGTTATGTGGCTGAACACATGAATGAGGTCAGCAACATATTAAACTAACTCTCCGCTATGAAGATGGTCCTGGACGATGAACTACAGGCTTTGCTATTACTTAGCTCATTACCTGACAGTTGGGAGACATTGGTGGTGTCTCTAAGTAACTCTGTGCCAGACGGAAAGGTGTCCATGGAACAGGTGATGAGTTGTCTCTTCAATAAGGAGACAAGGAGGAAGTCTCAGGGGTATACTCAACAAGAGACCCTTGTGACATAAGATCGGGGGAGAGGAAAGAATAAGAAGGGCAAGAAGGCCCGAGATAAATTAAGAGGCAAGTCGGTTGTCAGGAAAGATGTTGAATGCTGGAATTGTGGCAAGAAGGGCCACTATAAGCATGAATGTCATAAGAAGAAAAATGACAGGAAAGGAAAATGAAAGAAGAAGGAAGATGAATCGAATTCTACTGCGGTCGCTTCAGATGGCAATGTTGTTGTTATTCTTTCGGCAGATCACGACATTTGTCTCATAGCTAAGAGTCAAGACACCGACTGACTGATAGACTCGGGAGCCTCGTTTCATGCTACTCCACGCAGAGATTTCTTAATGAGCTACAAGTCAGGTGACTATGGGACAATGAAGATAGGAAATTATGGCGTATCGAAGATCACAGGGGTCGGTGATATGTGTGTGAAGAACGATGTGGGTTGTACATTGGTTCTCAGGGATGTGAGGCACATTCCAGACCTTCACCTCAACTTGATGTCAACAGAAAGGTTGGATGATAATGGCTATGAAAGCCGATTTGTTGGTGGCCCTGTAAACTCATCAAGGGTTCGATGATCGCAACCAGAGGAAAAAAGTGTTGCACCATTTACAAGGCAAGTGTCAATGTATGCAAGGGTGGGTTGAACGTAGCAGAAGATTCAGCAATTGACATATAGCACAAGTGTTTGGGCCACATGAGTGAAAAATGGCTTCAGCTACTAGCAAAGAAGCGACTACTTCTAGACGTGATAGGTACTCTCAAAACTTGTATTGACTGTTTATCAGGGAAACAACATAGAGTTTCATTTTTTTAAATCTGCTTTCCATGTTAATAAAATGCATACATTAGATTTAGTTTACTCTGATGTTTGTGGTTCTATGAGGACAAAAACCTTGGGTGAGGCATTGTATTTTGTCACTTTTATAGATGATGCATCTAGAAAGGTTTGGGTGTATGCTTTGAAATTTAAGGACGAGGTCTTTGGTGTATTTAAATTGTTTCATGCTATGATCGAGAGAGAGATAAGCAGATCATTAAAGTGTATCCGCACTGACAATGGTGGTGAATACATTGGTGACTTTCATGAGTACTGCAAGTCATTGGGTATATGACATGAACAAACGGTTCCCAAGACCCCCAGTATAATGGTGTGGTTGAACGTATGAATCGCACCATTGTAGAGAGAATTAGATGCATGTTATCTCATGCAAAGTTGCCCAAGATGTTTTAGAGAGAAGCAATGCATACGGCAGTATATTTGATAAACAGTTCTCCATCAGCCCCATTGAATGGAGAAGTACCTGAGAAGGTATGGACTGGACGAGATCCGTCGTACAGTCATCTCAGGGTGTTTGGATGTAGGGCATCCGTTTACGTACTAAAGGACGAGAGGTCCAAGTTCGATGTAAAGATTAGGCAGCGTGTGTTCTTGAGGTACGGCGATGAAAAGTTCAGTTACAGGTTATGGGATCCGACCGAGAAGAAGCTCGTTAGGAGCAGAGATGTGGTTTTCTTTGAAGATCAATGTATAAAAGACATTTGTAAGCCAGAGAAAAGCCAGCTTAGTTTAGGTGAGCTAAAGGACATAGATCCGGTTACTCCTTCCCTGGTGTCTGATGACAGGGGAGTACAGTAAGGTGCAGAGGATGAGGGAGTCCCTACAAAAGATGGACAGGGAGAGCAACCCCCACTTGATCCACCTGTTGAGCCACAGGTGAGGAGGACATCAAGGGACAGACATCCATCCAAGAAGTACTCACCACATGAGTACATGATGCTCACTGATGGGGGAGAGCCAAAAGACTATTCTGAGGCCTTAGCCGACTAGCATAAGAGGGCGTGGTTGAAAGCTATGCAAGAGGAGATGAAATCCTTGCATAAGAACCACACCAATGATATGGTGAAATTTTCTAAGGGCAAGAAAGCTCTGAACAACAAGTGGGTGTTCAGAAAGAAGAATGAGCAGAAGAATTCACAAACGAGGTTCAAGGTCAGGCTAGTAGTGAAAGGCTTTGGTCAAAGGAAAGGTATAGCTTCGAAGAGATATTCTCACCAGTGGTGAATATTACATCTATACAGGTGTTGCTCGGGTTGGCGGCTAGCATGGATCTGGAGATAGAGCAGTTAGATGTTAAAACTACCTTTTTCCATGGTGACCTGGAAGAAGAGATCTACATGCACCAACCGGAAGGGTTCGAAGTCAAGGGCAAAGAGCATATGGTGTGTAGGCTTAGGAAGAACTTGTATGGACTGACATAAGCTCTGAGGTAATGGTACAAGAAGTTCGACTCGTTCATGTTAAAGCATGGATATGACAGAACGGAGTCGGACCACTATGTGTTCACACGCAAGTTCTCAGATGATGACTTCTTAGTTCTGCTATTGTACGTTGATGACATGCTCATCATGGGAAAAGACATCAAGAGGATTGATAGGCTGAAACAGGAGTTGGGCAAGTCAATTGCGATAAAAGACTTGGGCCTGGCAAAACAGATCCTAAGAATAGAGATAACCCGTGACAGAAGTAGAAGGAAGCTTTGGCTGTCACAAGAGCGGTATATTGAGAAAGTTCTAGAGCAGTTCAATATGAATTCAGCGAAGCCGGTCAATACTCTACTGGATGGTTACTTTAAAATGAGCAATAAGCAATGTCCTGAGAAGAAGGCAGAAGTGGAAGAGATGCGGAAGATACCCTATGCGTTAGCAGTAGAAAATTTGATGTATGTTATGGTGTGTACGTGCCCAAACATAGCATATGCGGTTGGTGTTGTAAGCTGATATGTTGCCAATCCTGGCAAAAAATATTGGGTAGCGGTGAAGTGAATACTATGGTATCTGAGAGTCTCATCTAGGTTGAACTTATGCTATGGTGACGGAAAACCTATGTTAGAAGGCTACACAGATTCAGATATGGTAGGTGACATAGATTCCAGGAAGTCTACATCGGGGTTCATGTTCACATTTGGAGGAGGAGCAGTCTCTTGGTAGAGCAAGCTACAGAAGGTCGTATCATTGTCCACGACAGAGGCCGAGTACATTGCAGTCATAGAAGCATGTAAAGAGATGCTTTGGATGAAGAGGTTCCTACATGAACTCAGCCTAAAGCAGGAGGAGCACGTGGTCTATTGCAATAGCCAAAGTGCTATACACTTGAGTAAGAATCCAAGTCAGCACTCCAAGTCGAAGCATATAGAGATTCGATATCATTGGATTAGGGATACTTTGGAACAGAAGGTGCCACAGCTTGAATAGGTCCTCACAGATGATAACGGGTCAGACATGATGATCAAGGTTTTGCTCAAGGTAAAGTTTGAGGTTTGTAGAAACCTGGCTAGCTTGAAGAAGGTGAATTTCTTCAAGTCGGAAATGGAGAGATTTGATGGGGTTTTCCTCCTCAGCTTAGAGGAAAGATTGGCGCAGCCTGGGTATGGTCGGGCGCCCTGACCAAGAGTGGTCGGGCGACGAAATTACCCAGATGAGGCAGAAAGTTGCTGGACAATTTTGACAACAGTTGGGCGCCCGATGGTCTTGTGACCGGGCGCCTGGTGCCCTGGGCGGGCTCCCGACCAAGTTGGTCAAGGCACCCGAAATTGGGTAGTTTCTTGTGGTTTTCTCCCTGGACAATTTTTTGTTTGAGCGGGCGCTCGATGGTCCTTTGACTGGGCGCCCGACCCGACATGGGACTGCTTATAAACAGTTTCCTCTTTGGGTTCCAATTACTCCGGTTCTCTATTTAAGAGGTTCCAAAACGTGATTAGGGCATCCCATTAAGGTGTTTTCACGTCCAAGGTGAGAGAGAGAGAGAAAAAAAAGACGAAGAGAGAAAGAGAAGAGAGAGAGAGAGAGAGAGAGAGAGAGAGAGAGAGAGAGAGAGAGAGGAAGCTTGTTGGTAGAGGAGGCTTTGCTTGCGAAGGTGATCACGGTGTAACTACGTCTCGGGTTTTCAACATCCTCGTGCTCGGGTGAGATCTCTCCGTTTTCATTGTTCTCTTATTGTTTATCCGCTCCTACATGAGTGAAGAAGATTTGATCCAAGTGGTGTGTGCTTGTGATCGGTTGTAATGCTTTACTTCATAGTGGATTGTTGATATGGACTACGTCTTGTGGTTTTTACCTCTTGGAAGGTTTTCCACATAAAAATTCCTTGTGTCGTGTGGTTGATGCTTTATTTTTTATTATTGCATTATCATAGCCCATAATTCTAATGCATTAGGGGGTGAGATCCTAAGGTTTGTGTGAAACGCACCAAACAATTTCATCATACAATTTCATTTTTTTTTAAATTTAGTTCTTTAATATAATCTCAACTCTAAGTTATTTTAGAAAAAATCCCGAAAATACTTGCATACAAATCCCTGTGGGACGATACTCGATCTTTCTGAATTATTACTACATCGCAACCCTGCACTTGGGGAGTGAAGACCCTTCGATGCTTAAGTCAGTAATAGGGATGATTGAACATAAGAGCTTTAGAGAATACTCTAATGTGACAATGCGTAATGTGTACCTGGAGGTGATACGGGAGTGTCCTTTTATAGATGGTGATCCACAGCCGATGGCAGTGGATATCCTAGATCCCATCTATGATACGTTTCTATATTAGATAACATCTATGATACGTTTCCGGATTAGGAGAAAGTATCCTTATCATGTTCGTATCCGGCCTATCCCGACGTTGCTTGTTATCACCGTATGTCGGTGCGTAACGTGCTTAGATTTGAGGACGTCTGGTGTGGTCAGCACTCGGCATCCTTGGATGAGTTGTCGGTTGCTGTACAACATGTGTTAATGCCTGAGCTGAGGCCTCATTCCTATTTCCGTCACCTAAGGCCAAGTCCAAGGCCTTAGGTCCAATTCCACTATTTGAAACTAAAGCTGAGCCCCAGGGCTTTGACTGATATCTGAGGCTGAGATCCAGGCCTTAGAATTGTATTCCTGACAGTAGTTGAATATGAGGACTCTTCGCCTTCACTGGTTTGGGTCCTTCACTGACACGTATGATGGGTATAAGAGTTTATGCCTTGACAAGCTTCGATCCTTCGCTGTAGATGAGCTGGCCTTGGTGGGCCACATATCTATGGTTGCACATCTTTTGGGCCATGATCAGGGACACTGGAGGATTCACCCATCACTACGCCAAAATCGCATTTTTGCGACGGATTTTGCGACGGACATTGACCGTCGCAAAAATTGCTTAGTTTAACGACGAACCGGATCCGTCGTATTTGAAAATATTCCGTCGCTTTTGCGAAATTAAGGCGGGATTTCGTCGCGGGAGTTACCGACGGACATAGTCCGTCGCAAAATTTTAATTTCCGACGGACCTAGCCCGTCGCTATTTAACGACGGATTTGGCCCGTCGCTAATCCCAGCCCGAAAAGATGCCCCCCAAATAAGGTCCGTCGGAAAATAAAATTTAAGAAAAATGAGATATTGAAAAAAACTGATATTTTTTAAAAATTAAAAAATTTGATATTTAAAATAACAGATTTAGTAATTTGAAAGAAAATGTTAAGAGATTTTAAAAACAAAATTGAGAAATTTGAATAAAATAAATATGTTTGAAATTTCTTTTCAAATTTTCACAGAATTAAATATTTTGAAAAAGAAAATTGTGAAGTTAAAAAAGAAATTTGTGATTTTCAAACAAAAAAAGTTGAGAGGTTTGAAAATAAATTAACAATTTTTTTAGTAAAATTGAGATTTAGAAAAATAATAAGATTCAAAAAATTGAGATTTAAACAAAAAAAAAGTTGAGAAGTTCGAATAAAATTGATAAGTTTGTAAAAAAATTGAAATTTTTATAAAGAAATTAAGATTTTGTATTTCAAAAAAATTAAGAAGTTTGATTAAAAAATGATATTTTCAAAAGAAATAAAAGTTGAGATATTTGATAAAAAAAAAAAAGAGATTTTATCGGTTTTGAAAAAAAAATGTTGGAAAAAAATTGTGGTTTAAATAAAAGCGAGAAATTTGAAATGAGTGGGCCAAATTTATTGGTGGACATTTATTGAATAGTTGAAAATGAAAAATTACACTCATTCAGTTAACTGGTTATCAGATTGGTTTATGCATACATACATGTTCATTGGTGCAAAAAATGAAGGCCCTAATATAATGATGTTAATTAATTGTAAGGAAAATTTATAATGATGAGATTGATCAAATTCTATGATCAAGTTATCCTAAACTTGATCTGAATGGTCAGATATGTTTAGAACGTGGTAATTATTATTAAAAACAAAAGTAAGCCCGAATCATATTCGTATAAAAGACTCTTTAAATGTGCACAATCAGTTTGTCTAGAGCTAGACAAATTTTGGACAATCTGATTGGTCCAAATTGAAAAGTAAATGACTTTAGATGTTTAGATTAAATTTCACTCAAATCTAATGGTTAGGTTACAAGATATGGCCCATCATTGATCAATTTTATCTATTTAGTATCTTTCTCATCTTAAACTTCATCAAGGCAAGTGACCAATCAAATCAAAGATATTGATGAATATAATAGCGTGAATGGATTAGATTTCCAAATTAGGCCAAATTTTTAGGTCCAAATTGCGCTGCAACTTGTTGACCTCGTGAAAACCTAATAAATGTATAGTCATTGGACCCCAAACTCTAATCTAGCCATTGAGAATTTGATCTTTCTAATATTTGCTATTACGTCCTAAAATGATATAAAAGAACAGATGGATGGATTAGATATACATAAAATACATCAACTTGGACTCATACCGTTAGGATAACGAATGCGGATTGGCTAGTGACCTTGCCACCGGTCAATGCCTAGTCATCGGTGCTCTGTGGGCCCCACCACGATGTATGTGTTTCATCCACTCTATCCATACATTTTCGTAGATCATTTTATGGTATGAGCCCAAATTTAAGGTAGATCCAAATCTCAAGTGGACCACATCACAAGAAACAATGTTAATTGAACACCTACTATTAAAAACTTATTGGGGGCCACAGAAGTTTTGGAACAAGCTGATATTTGTTTTTTACCTACATCCATGTCTATATGACCTAATCAAGAGGTCGGATGTCAAATAATCAATATGGTGGGCCGGATTATGGGTTATGGGTGATTTTTGTTGCATATTTAATCCCTAGCAATTTTACTACGGTTTTAATCCCTGGGTAAAGGGTACTGCCCCACCAACCATAGCTTTGACAGCTCCCTAAGGGACTATACGATACACCGCAATGTGTGGGGTTTATCTAAGCCGTCCATCCATTTTGGAAGCTCATTTTAAGGTATGAGCCTAAAAACAAAAAGCGGATGGAAGGCTCAAGTGGACCACACCTTAGGAAACAATAAAGATTAACTGCCTACCGTTAGGATGTGGTGTGGTCTACTTGGGCCTTTAATCTGCCTCCTTTTTTAGATTATGCCCTAAAACGAACTTGCAAAATGAATGGACGGAGTGGATGAACCACATACATTAAGGTGGGCCCCTCGAGCCCTGACAGGACAATCCGTCTCTTGCTCCGTCCCGCGCCAAAGCTCCCAGCGCGCCCAAAAAGCTCCCCGCGCCCGAACTACTTCTAAAGTGAAAAAAACCCTCTTCCAAAACCCTAGCCACAGCAAAAAAGAGCTCCCCCGTGTCCGTCCCTCTCTCTCTCTCTCTCGAAAATGATCGATTTGGAAGATGAGGGATTGCTTCCACCATCTCCGGCGGTGATGCAGCCTTCTCCATTTTCGTCAGGTCTCTCCCTGTCTGTGATCTCTCTCTCTCTCTCTCTCTCTCTCTCTCTCTCTCCCGCCCTCCCTCTTGAGCTTTCGGTTCTTTGTTTTTTTTATAGAATATTGAAATTTTGATCTGGTGGTGGCATGTGTTTTTTCAGTGATTCTGTGTTAGATCTGGAATTTGGTCTGTTTGAGATTGTGGTAGTATGATTCTTTGGTTATATTTAGTAAAAATGCATTGTTTCAATCAGATCTGGTAATGATTTCTCTGTTCCTTGCCCTTTTGCTATGGAATCAAACTAACAAATGGTTGTTCGTTCTTCTAGGTTTCGTGGCAGATGTTGATATTGAATCTGAGTAGTACAGGTGGATTGGAAGCGATCATTTAGGCTTCTACATATGTATATGATTTCAGATGTTCTATTACCAGTTTTTTAGTACCTTATTTTCAGTTTAGGTTTGTCAGAGCTCTATGTCTGTTGGGACTTTTATCAGTTTCATGGTCTAATAGAGCACATTGTGTCTTAAAAGAATAATCTTTTAGCTAAAAATTAATGGTCAATTGGATTAGGAACTAGAGGTTCTCTGCTGCAACAAATGTATAGTTTGATGTGAATAATTCTGTACAAATGTATAGTAAGATCCTTGATTGTTTGAAGAAATGCTTCAACCAAATCATGTTTGAAACCTTCAACACTCCTGCTATGTATATTGCCATCTAGGTTGTTCTCTCCCTTTATGCCAGTGCCGCACGACTGGTAAGCAAGACTACTAGTCCTTATTTTGGTTTCTCTGGTTTGCGTTCTCTTGAGCACTTAAACATCAACAATGATACTCTTTATTTTTTTTTCTGTCAATTATAAGTTAACAGATGTTTCTGTATCTGGTTCACACTAGTTTGAGAATATAGAACATCAATGCTTGATTGAACTTTGGAGGCATTTGTGAATCATAATACTCAGAATTATATGTTAATGCAAGCATGCAACTAATTTTCTGAAAGAAACGTATATAACAACAAATTACAAAGACTAGCAATATGGATAATAAGGATTCTTTGTGCAAAGGGCTTGCTTCCCCAGAATCTTGAGAGGCATAAGCAATCCAAGGTGGGGTGGGGTTTAGTGGTTGGACTACCCAGCTTGATGATCAGATTGTTATAACTTACGTAACTTCAAGACCGTCCATTTTGGAGGTCATTAATTGGATTGTTTGGATTGTTCTTTACACAGTAGATGAAGATAACTTATTAAGTTAGAGGATTTAGGTCCTTGCTTTTGAGAAGGTGCTCATGAAGTGTGAATGATAGAATTTCTTACACTTCAAAGAAATTTAATTTTTGAAAATAAATGTATTTTAAATGAGATTGACAAATTCTCTCCTTCCATGGGACTTCATGAAGTTGTATTTGGCTGTTTGTGGAGCTAAGAAGAAGCACTCTCAAAACAAATCTCTTGGTAATTTATTTGGACAGTTAGTCTTCTTTAGAGTTATAGTGTGGGTTCTTGTTTGGTTGGAAGATTTTCTTATTTGTATAATAAGGAGATGAGTTAATTTGTCTCCTTTCTTTTTGGAAGATTGTATGAGAAGATCTATGTTGCAGTTGTTGGTGTAATGTTATGCAGTGAGAAGAATTTTATTACAGATGATTGTGTAAAAGCTTGCTTCTTGATGTCTTCTTGTGGCAAAATGGTGAGCTTCATGCTTGGTCTGAAGTGGCAGTTGGGATGGTTGTTGTTTATGCTTGGTGGATTTGGATGTATTTTCTATGAATGGTAGCTGGCGTGGTGTGTGGTAATTAAATGTTTGAGGGCCCTCTTGGATGTATTTTCTATGAATGGTAGCTGGCGTGGTGTGCGGTAATTAAATGTTTGAGGGCCCTCTTGGATGTATTTTCTATAAATGGTAGCTGGGGTGGTGTGTGGTAATTAAATGTTTGACGATTATATTATCCATGTGGTCCATGCTACCAATCTGCATCTTGATGTCGTGCAAACTAGTTTCATTGGATTATTCCTCATGACAATATATGATGACCTAGGTGCTTGCATTCTTTTACTTTTCCTCCCTAGCATTTTATTGGCATATCTACTCTTTTCTGAACATTCTTTTGTTTTTCTGTTCCATTCTAATTTTATTACTGTTCGGTAACTAAATTTGACATTCTATTTCTCTTAAATTCGAATTTTGAAATTCCCTTCCATCCATTTCATTTGGCATGCAGTTTATCTGGTTCATTTCTCAAAAACTTGGGTCCAAATTCATTTCATTTTGCATTTCATTGACCTTTTTTTTTCTCTTTTTGTGCTAATGTACAAATGGTACACGTATTTGAATTCGGACGACAAGCAAGGAGGGTTTTTGGAGACTGCTCACAAAACAGTGAATGTACACACCTCACTATGCAGTGGTCTTTTTTTTTTTTTTTTTTTTTTTTTGTTCTGCTTTTGTTGTTGATGTTTGTCTGTTTGACAGGGCTGCCAGGATTTTGGGTCTATTTTGGCTTTGTTTTTGCATGTTTGGAATGTATGGATATGCATGGGGGTATGAATGGTTGATATATAAGTGAAGATCCACAGTGAGTCTGATGGATGAATTGGTGGCAACAACAAAGGATGCAGGGAAAGTAAAGGTGGAGACTCTTTGGAAGATCCTAGTAAATTTTTTTTTTCATTGTTTCTTTTCAGGCAGCTTATGGGGGTGAGTAAGCTTCTTCATTTATAACTTTTTGCCAACTGATGTACTTAGGATTTCCATGGTTATAATTTCTTCATTTACAAAAGCTCCCTACCAACCATTGTCTGATTCTCTCTTCTTTTCTCTTCTTTCTTTGCAACTGCTTTTACAGGTACAGACGTAATGGAAATGGTGGTTTTGATCCGGTTTTGGCTGGTGATTTGGCACCTACTTTAGGATATTGGGTTTGATTTCATGTGATGAATTGACAGAATAGCTTGATTCTTTCAGCTGCCCCTTTTCAAAATCGTTCTTGGATTTAAAATTTTGAAAATCTATTCTCATGCATTCATATCTATAGGCCAAGATACTGATCTTGACATGCATAATTTGATTTGTGCAGTCTGTCAAGGTTACCTTTGATCATGTAGCATGCGAGACTATATCGCAGGTGTGGCTTGATAAAAATATTAGATTGTAGGATTTTGTACATTGTCTTCTAACAATATATACTTCAAATGGACTGGTATCTGATGCAAGGTTTGAATTTTGTAAAGGAAAAGCTTTTCAAGGTTGCAGGTCTGCCAATGATGGAGAATTGCATGTCCTGGTATAATAGTTACATGGATTGGTATCTGAGAATTGCATCTCCATCAATGGCAGCACTTGCTTGGTGTAGTTCTTTTAGCTCCAGTCAACTCCAGAAAGGAAAAAAATTCGAAGAATCTCGAGCCAAGCTTGCCTCAACGTCCGGGAATTGCTCCTTGTGGAATTGTTCTTGGGAGCGTAAAAGAAAAAGTAAGATCCATTTCTCCTTGTATTGTTTTTCATGAGTATCAAAGACGTTCATTAGTTCCAATATCAGTTTCCACACAAACAGAGGTAAATTCTCATTACAAGTTTCAAAATACGAGTTGTTTTTTTTTTTCTTCTTTTTTGATTTGCATGGGAATGAAGATGAAAGCACAAGGTTTGGAATTTAGGTTGGATATTTTATTTACTTCTCGCCACTTGTGTGCTTAATTTGATGTGGATGCATGACGAATGACCCTCCTGAATTTGGATAGGCCTGATTTTTGGGGTGCCGAGGATAATTATAGGGTGCACAAATGATTGATGGGTTGGACATCATCTGAGAATGGGTTTTGCTTCAGTTTTGGGCAAACACCTCTTTTTCCTATAGTATGGATACCATCTGAGAATTTTCCTATAGTATGGAAACTGGTTTCACCTAATGTAACAGCCTAGCGTGTCTGAATTCTGTGGAATCCTTTAGAACAAGTGAGAGATTTCCATGATAGGAAAACATCCCATACACTTGTGACAGGTTTGCATCATTTCAAAACATCCCATACACAGACAGTTGCAGCAGTGCTGATTGAGATTGAGTATCAGGTGGACCACATCACTTAAACAAACTGAAAGCTGATTGTTGTAGAATCTCTCTCCCAACAATTTTAAAACAGGTCCTGAAAAAAATCAAGTAGAATTCGAAGTGTCTTTTTTTTTGGTTGAACTAGAAATGAGTTGTGCTGAGTTTTTTAGCAGTCATTCTCATGCATGCTAACTTGGTTTGGGATCCAGACCCCTCATCAAATGGCCCCTGCTGTGTAGATTCCGTACGCCAAAAGGTTGATGATCAAATCAGCCTGGTTTTTGGGTCTTGGTATCTGTTTGTCTCATGGCCCATCTAGTGAGAAGCTTCGATTCCTCACATATGTGAAAAGTTAGCTTGTGTGAGGATGCACTTGGATGCACCTAATCAGTGGATCAACATTTCCTTTAGTCCATGGGGGTGGGCTTGTGATGTGGTTGCAATCCGCATTAAGCATTTGGGAAGCTTTTGGTTCAGGCAACCAAATCAAAAGTTGGTTGAGGATAAAACTGAAATTCAAGAACTAGAAAATCCGAGTAGATTCTTCATGAACATCATGACAAGCAACTGAGAAGTGGGAGGGCCCAAGGTTTGTCAGGTCCCGGGCTGTGAGCTAAGGACAGGGACCCAAGCCCAACCCAGCCCAACCTGCTAGCTGAACTCTAAGGTTAGATGGTGTCTAATAAGTCAGGTCTGGCTGGGTCAGCTTGAGGCAGACATAGGGCAGGGACCAGCCTAATTATTGCTTAGCAGCCTGAAAATTCAAGTTTGGACCTGGTCTGGCCTGTGATCCTCCAGCTCTGTTGTGATTAGACTACTAGTCACTGTATGAATGTCATGGAAATGACAAACATAAGTGTCTATAATTGATTTCTGCTATGTCATTCTAATCAAGAGAACTTTTGATAAAATTTAAATCTGTAGAAGGAGATGGAAGCTGCCGTAAAACAGAAAATGTTAGGAGTGTCGATTCGTGAAACTCTATTTGGAAAAACTGTGGGCATGCCCATGAGTGGGCATAGCAAATCTTTTTGTACAAACCATACAGCCTCCAAGGGCCATAAGGTTGTATATGGGAACCTATTTTAGTGTGTATTGCATCTTCAAGGCTTCAAGTTCGATTGCATGATAAAAAATTTGTGATCACCAATGTATTGCATCTTCAATGCTTCAAGCCTGTTGAGAAATCAGGTTGGGTTCAGGTCTTACCTTTTGGACCTAGTTTAAGTTGGGTCGGGTTAGTTTTTGATAGTTTTTAATATCTATTGATATTTTTAGCAAGAAAACATTTCGAAGGAAAGGTAAATCATGGAATTTACAATTAAAAAAAATGTGTTTCTAGTTTGTTTTCCCCGAACAGCCACTAGTTCTATTTTGGCGGAACTGGTAACCATCTGTTCTGTTCGTGCTGATTGAGGTGTCATGGTACATTCCTTTTTTTTTTTTTATCAGTTTCCCCTTTTCTTGTGCCTGTGTTCAATAACTCGCACGCTGTGCAGCTGGCCAGGTACACAATTGACTCGCGCGCTGTCAATTCTTTAATACAAATCTGGTGTGGGCTGGCCTGATCTTTTGGGTCACAGAGGAACCCACTTGATGAGTGACCTGGATCTTACATTGGTGATCCATGAGCGGCTCAATTGTGTTTGTCTCATTTATCTGCTCTCATGGACTGTTAAAATCTGTTATCCAGGTAACTAAGTGATGCAACTCTTTTGCAGGAATGTTGCTAACAACAATCTTGAAGGGCCAATCCCTGAAAATTTAAGCTCATGCGTGAATCTTAATAACCTGCAAGCAGTTAATTTTTCTCCAGTTGCTTGGTTTTATGGTTAATTTATGTACTGCAAATCATCATTTTAACATGGGTTTGGTTGCAGCAATGTGTATGGGAATGGACTGAATGGAACCATTCCACGTGCATTCCAAAAGCTTGAGAGCATGACAAACTTGTGAGTCCGATCCTGTCTCATTGGAATTTACATTTTTCATTATATTTTCTTGTGTTTTCAATGTAGCTAAAAATGTGTGCATTTGTGTGCATGCTTGCGTTTTCAATGTAGCAAAAAATAGCTTCATTGCATTTCTTGATTCAGCGATTGTGCTGCCGACTATTGGATTTTTGCTAGTTCCAATTGCTTGGAAAGATCTCATGGTGTTTTCAATTGCCTCATACCCAACACCTTTATTGATTGGTCAAATGAGTTGAATTTCAATGTCTGCCCCTTTTTATTTGTCAAATGAGTTGAATTTCAATGTCTGCCCCTTTTTATTTGTCAAATGAGTTGAATTTCAATGTCTGCCCCTTTTTATTTGTCAAATGAGTTGAATTTCAATGTCTTGGTGATTAAGAGTGCCTTTGAGTTCAGAAATGCTCTATGCCAGCCTTTTCCTCAATTGTGATTGTCTTTTGCCCACTAGATGTTAAATCCAGACCATTCATCATTTAGTGCGGCTCATTTGAGTCTTGGATCCAGATCATTTTAGGAGTTTTGTATTCTATAGGAGGAAGAGCTAAAGACAAAGTATGGAGGACTTCGACCCAAGTTACCTCCAATCCAAGTAACTATCGTTTCTCTTGCTTGTAAATTGGTTTCAGTGATGCTGAATACATTTATATGCTTATCAGTTTTGGATTTCTATTTTTATTTTCAGATCAGTCCACGCTCTTACTTCGACTCTGCTGACTAAAAATTTCTCTGCTTGCTGGCTTTGTTTGTGAATGCTCTATCCAAAGATGATCAAATGGAATTGCCTCCAGGTTTCCGATTTCATAGCATTTCTTACGAGTAGGTGGTGCTTCATTGTCTTTTGTTGTTGTTTTTCCTTTTTTGTTCTTACATTATAATATTGATACTCTTTATGTTTTATATTCCGGATTTTGCAGGTGGGCCAGTTGATGGATTTGCTAACGTATGAGGTGGAAGTAGCTATAAAGGAAAGATTAGAAATGAAAGCTAGCTTCACATATGGTCAAGAGATTGGTTTCAATATTGGGAACAAAATAAAGCTTAGTTGCTCCGTCTATGGAGAATGGTTCACTTCAATGTGTAGATTTGTAACAAATATTAATATTATTTTTCACTAGAAATGTAAGGACTTTAAGTTTCAGATATGATATAATTATGATTTGTTAGGTTTTAATTTTTTTTTTTTTGTTTTAAATAATTTGGATGACTATCAGGTGCAATAGTTTCAAAAATAAATTCAATAGCAATAGGTCTGCGTTCAGAAAATTTAGCGACGGACCAAACCCGCCGCTAAAATTCCTAAATAAATGCAATCACGCTGTCGCCCATAAATTTAACGACGGACCGACATCCGTCGCAACAATTTTGTACGACGGACCAATATCCGTCGCTAAATCCGTCGCTTTACATAATTTAGCGACGGACGTAATCCGTCGTTTAAAAGCGACGGACATAATTCGTCGTTTAAAATTTGCCACATAGTAAACTGCGACGGCCCATGCGACGGACCAAGTCCGTCGCTAATACAGATTTGCGACGAACTTGGTCCGTCGCAAAAATGTGATTTTGGCGTAGTGCATAACCGATAAATCCAAACTTTGTTGGATATATTAGTGCCTACGAAAGGATAATAGACAGTTATGGTAAAACAAGGAAAGGCACATCCATCCAATTATTGAAAAATCTGCTGCTGGTTATTGATTTATAGCCCTACGTCGTCTCCATCTCCCTCATCTCTGTGAAGATTTGTCAAGCACGTGCCAATCGCCATTTGTACCCATCCGTATCCTGGTCCTTCAATCTTTACATGAGTGCATTTAATTAATACAAGATAGTTTGTATCTCCCTTTCCTTCGGTGACCTAGCTTTGAAGGTCGAATTGGTGCAGTTTGCACCATGGCCCATCGATGGTGTGGCCTACAAGATGCAAAGGATCATCCGTCCAAGCTCTAGTCTAATTGCAACATAAACAAAGTCTATTAATTCCTATAAGATTAGAGCCCATCTCTATGAAGTTTATTCCTTTATTCTATGGAAGGTAATGTTGAGTCTAGGAAGTTTATTCCTTTATTCCATGAAAGGTAATGTTGGTACATGTGAGCGATATGGCTCATATCTGTTGTAGATAAGCATCGTGCGGATGACATTGCCGAGGATTGATGTTGGTTTCTCTCGGTGTCCTCCGGAAATCCGGACATCCACATCATACTCATGATGGTAGCTTGGTGGAAGTTTGACAACTGGCTTCCCAACTGATATATATGACCCCTCTTTCGAAAAATCCGGATGATCCAATATTCATGTGGCCTACACCATAGAAACCAATGGACGATTCCGTAGGATTGATTTTACTGCGTCCGATTTTCATGCTCGAGCAACCTGGGCGGTTTGGATGCCACATACACCATAGTGGGTCCCACAATCAGGTTGTTGTAGAGTTCTTCCAGGACATGGCCTGGTTGTCTGATACTCCAATAGAACTTGATGATTGAGTCGCAGACACCCAGAAATGGCGATGGATCAGTATTTAGACGCAGCTGAGTTTCATATGACCCAGCTGAGTTCCACTCAGCTTCAGGGCGAGTTGAATTTCCTAGTTTTATTCAGTGATGAATACTGTTTTGGGAATTCACACGTGATACAGCGAACGCACGAACTAGAATTTGCATTTTCTGTGGCACGAAGCTTTTGGTCGCCAAGAAAAAACAGTAGTCCAGTGGAGTATGAGAATCCACACTCATGCATCGAGCCACTCGTGCTTGTACCCTGAGATCCAAGTGATGGGTCCCACCGTAGATGGGTAATAACTACTGGTTATAGCTACGCAGTGATCCAAATGATGGGCCCCATGGTAGACGAATTATAATTCCACGTCAAACGTGTACACTGATTCAAAAGATGGGATCCATAGTTAGGTTATAAGTCAAGATAATTACACGTCTCCGGAGCATTGCCTCGTTAGAATCTGCCGAGTTTCAACAGGGGTCTTGGTTTCAAAACCCATCAAAATTCATTCTGCTAACAGCACCAGTAGGTGCGTTGCATGACCGACCAGAAAAAAAAAAGAAGATAATAATAATAAAATAAAAATGAAAACAAATAATTACATGTCTCCGCTGTTCCAAATGATGTGTCTAACGGATCAGTCACACTGAAATCTCTGAATGTTAGTTGCTCAACGGATGGTTAATCAAAACTTACGGTCAGAGATTCAATATGATTATTTTAATTTTTTATTTTTTTTTAGCTATATATATTGATGGTTGGATTGACCACATGATGAGTTAATTGGATTTCTCACATGTATTTGACCTTAGCACTTGTGCAAGTTCACTTGGGGTGGGGCCCTTTCTTGGTATTTAGGCAATGGCTAACCACAGATGAAGGGACTCTCTATCTTCTTTTACCGTTTGAAGGGCTTGATGCAGTTGTATAGGTGTGGACAGGGAATATGGACGGGGATGATAGGTGGGACCGTGATGGAAACCCTCATCCTCACATTCCGAGCAGATTGGAATAAAGAGGTATTTTTCTCAATCAATTTTCATTCATCTAATTTACTTTTTCCTTCTAATTTCGATCATGAAATTCATTTCTCCATGATTACATGGATCAACAACTCATCTGAGGCAAATGCAACTTTTCTGAGTTGACTTGGGCTTGAGCCTCATCCGGTTTGACACCATGATTCATCAGTTAAAAAAGGGTGGCTAGGTGTGTCCAACTCGGCCGAGTGACAATGAGTAGGTCAGGGTCTTAAATCCTTGGATGATAGAGTTGAAAGAGAAATATTATTATTGTCTTTAGGAGATTTGCAAAGCCCAAACACGTGTACAAGGCAACTCATGTACAGGCCATACGTACCAGCATAGCACATGGGTACGTAGCACTATGCTTATGCTTTGGCCCTAAAATTATGTGGACTACAGTTTACAAAATAAATGTACGGTTTAAAGCTATACTTGGCTGAAGGTTGTTGGAAATCCGTTCAGCGGAACCACCGAAGAAGATCAAACAATCACCACACAATCACACAAGCAATCAACGCAAAAGCAAACGAATTTTACGTGGAAAACCCTTGCGGGAAAAACCACGGCACAAAGCGACACCTTCCACTATGAATTCAGATGATTACAGAGCTAGAACTACCCAAGTAGATCCCAAAGATGAACAAGGCACACAATTCTCTCAATCCTCTCTCCCAATAACCCTAATCTCGTTTAGATCACCTAAGTATTGCTTAGAATAAGGTCTAGTATAATTAGGAAACATATTTATAAGAGGAAAGCCGAAATTAGAAACAAGTAGCATGAACCCGCGCAACACTACAAATTCCACAGACCGGTCGGGTTACCGTTCGCACATAATCCAGAGAGATTTCATGCCCACTGCCTCAACTCAGACCTGTCTCCAGACCGGTCTGAGCATCTTGCAACTGATCGGGCGACCGGTCTGGCAATCAGTCTCAAAAGTCCAAAAAACGTCCAGAGAGTTTGGACTCAAAACTGCATCAATCTGTCCACTGGCCGATCGGTCGGGCGACCGGTCGGTGGACTCTGTATATGCATAGTAATGTGGCCTTCACAACAAACTCCACTAAGGCATCATTAGACTTCGAACCATCTCTTTTACTCTTTAAAAAACCAACTCATCATTAATCATAGTTGCTGCTTCTCATGCATCACTGCGTCTTCGTCAAGCCTTCGCCAATCCCACAGAAGTTATGCAGAACTTGAACTTCTCTGTAGGGATCACCTTGGTCAGCATATCCGCCGGATTCACGCTAGTGTGAATCTTATCCAGAATCACATCTCCTTCCTCAAGCACCTGTCAAATAAAATGGTGATGCACATCAATGTGTTTAGTACGTAAGTGATAAACAGAAATTTTAACCAAATTTATAGCACTTGAGCTATCACAATTAACCGGCACGGCTTCCTACTGAAGCCTCAACTGATTTATCATCCCTTTCAACCAAACAGCTTCCTTGAAAGCCTCTATCACTGTCATATACTCAGCTTCATTAGTGGAAAGAGCCACCACAGGCTGAAGTTTAGACATCCAACTAATCGCTCCACCCGCTAATACAAACGAGTACCTTCAAGTCGATCTCCTACTGTCCACACTACCTGCATAGTCAAAATTGACGTAACCAACCAACTTGTCCTTGGACTTTTCAAACGTCAAGACGTAGTCCTGCGTACCCCGAATGTATTGAAGTAGCCATTTCACAGCTTCCCAATGTTGTTTGCCCGGGTTAGACATGAATTGGCTTACAACACCCATAGCCTGTGAAATATCAGGTCTTGTACAGACCATGTCATACATTAAACTGCCCTCAACACTTGAATAGGGCACATGAGACATAACACGCTTTTCTTCATCTGTCTAGGACATTGTTCAGAAGAAATCTTGAAGTGAGCCACGTGGGGAACGCTAACCAGTTTGGACTTGTCCATCTCGTACTTTTTTAATACCTTTTCAAGGTATTCTTCTTGAGATAACCACAACCTGCTCATCTTCCTGTCTTTATGAATATCTATGCCAAAAATCCTCTTTGCAGCTCCCAGATCCTTCATCTTGAATGTCCCTGAAAGCTGAGTCTTCAACACATTAATGTCAGACATGCTATGACTAACAATAAGCATGTCATCGATGTACAACACCAGTATGTGAAATTTCTCATCATTCAGTGTCTTGAAATAGACACAATGATCGTACTCGCTCTTGGTAAAGCCCTAACTTATCATGAATGAATCAAATTTCTTGTACCACTGCCTAGGCGACTGTTTGAGACCATACAACGATCTCCTTAACCTACAAACATGTTCTCGGCCTCTTGCACTGTATAACCTTCTGGTTGCACCATGTATATCTGCTTTTCCAATTCCCCATGCAGGAAAGCAGTCTTCACATCCATCTATTCCAGCTTGAGGTCGTGTTGGGCAACCAGCGCCAACACGAACCTGATAGATACTTGCTTCACAACCGGTGTAAAAATCTCACTGAAGTCTATGCCTTCACGCTGGGCATAACCTTTCGCTACCAACCTTGCTTTGTATCTATCCTGTTTCTTTCGAAAAATCCACTTACACCCTATCGCTTTTTGGCCCACTAGAAGTTCCACAAGCTCCTAAGTCTCATTCTTGTACAAGGAGTCCATCTTGTCTTGCATTGCCGTCTTCTATTTCTCAGCATCTACATCCTGTAGTGCTTCCTCAAAGTTAGACGAATCCCCATCATCTGTAATGAGAGCGAATGCAATGTTCGAGTCATCCCTATATCTTGCTTGTAACTTGCGATCCCTGGGTGGATATCTTCGCACAAGTGGCTGCTCCACCTGATCATGTACCTATGTCTGAGCCTCAGCATCGGCCCGTGTCTCATCTCTATCCTCATGAGTATAACCTGTTCTGATGTTTTTGGTTCCTTTGCAGCATCCTTACGGAACAAAGACCCCTAATCAAACTTGACATCACAGCTCAGGGTGATCTTCTGTGTGACAGGGTCATATATTCGATATCCCTTCACACCATCGTCATAGCCAACAAAGATCCATTTTCTGGCCCTATGGTCTAGCTTATCTCTCTCAACTGACGGTACATGAGAGTAAGCCTCACAACCAAAAACTCGCAGACTTGAGTAGTCTAGCGTACGACCACTCAACACTTCCTCAGGAATTTTACATTCAATTTCCATAAAGGGTGACCAATTTATCAAGTAACAAGCCGTGTTAACAGCCTCAGTCCATAGCTCTTTGCCCAACCTAACATTAATAATCATGGATTGACCTCTCTCTAAGAGAGTCCGATATATCCGCTTTGCCACACCATTCTGCTCTGGCATGTGATGTACTGTATTGTGCCTCACGATCCACTCCTTTTTACAATACGTGTTAAATTCCCTAGAAGTGAACTCACCACCATTATCGGTTTTCAAAATTTTCAATTTCTGCCCTGACTGATTCTCCACCATAGCCTTCCAATACTTGAAGGTCATGAAGACATCGGATTTATTTTTTAGAAAATAAACCCAAACCTTCCTGCTATAGTCATCGATAAATGACACGAACCACGATGACCCCCCAACAGAAATAACGGGTGATGGCCCCCATACATCAGAATGGACATAATCAAGCACCCTTTTACATACATGTTTCCCCTCTTTAAATGACAATCTAAATTGTTTCTCATACATGCAATGTTCATATATACTAAAGTCTATAGAGTTAAAGGAAGGAATCAAAGATCGATCAGAGAGTACCTTCATGCCCCGCTCGCTCATGTGGCCTAAGCGTGTATGCTACATACGTGCAGACGTGGAATCCGCTACAGTCGCTACAGCTCCACCTACTGAAGTGCTCCCAATCAACCTGTAAATGTTACCATGCCTCTGTCCCTTCATAATTACAAGGGCCCCATTTAAAACTTTGCAGAACCGGTCAAAACAGGTGAACTTGCACCCCAATGCTTCGAGTGCACCATGGGAGATCAGATTCTTCCTCAACCTTGGAAAGTGCCTTACTTCGGTCAAGTTTCGTTCGATCCCATCGAACATCTTGATGCGCACTTGTAGACACCTCACCTTCGGCTACAATGTGGGTAAAGATAGCTGAATGAATAGAGGACCGTACCCCCAAATCCCATGTCCAAACCCAGCCAAATTCACCCTTGTAAGCCCCAATCCATAGCCCAGCTCAATCCTGAACCCAGTCAACTCACCCCTAAACATCAGCCCAAAAAACCCCTCATAAGAAAAACCAGTCAAAAAATCCTAAAAAAGTCAAACTTGGTGAGTCAACCCGTTGAGTTAACCCACCGAGTCAACTCACCGTGTCAACCCATCTTCCAAACCCAATCAACTCACCGAGTTCCGAACCATAGCCTCGGAGCAGGTCTGGACTCCGAACCTTAGGCTTTTCTGCTTCAGGTTCTGAGGCCGTACGCTCCGAAGCTGGAGCAGCGGGGCTGTACGGGTGGCCCCCAGGGTGCCGCCTAAAAATATTTACAGCCGCTGCCGCTGCCTCTGCCACTGCCCGCTGCGATAAATACCCTACTCCCTCTCCTGTTTCAGCATCCCTTCACATCCAGAAAAGATCCACTTCCCTTCAATCCATCCTGAGAACTCCGAGTCCATATCCACCCCCTTTAGCCCATTCCTCCACCAAGGAGAACCTGAGTGAGAACAGTCTAGCCCTAGTCCGGCCTAGCCTGACCCCGGTCTAAGCCTCCCAAGCCACCCAAGTCTTGATCCAGCCACTCGAAGCAAACCCTTGCGACACCTCCGTCCATCCATCTACTCTTTTACCAGCATCATCTCATTCGCATCTAGCATAAGTGCAATATTTACTTTTCTTCCAACCCCCCTGCTTATCATATCACTGCCAACACTTTGATTATTCAAACACACAGCATGCATCCCGCATAAAGCACTTGTCAATTCGAGCGTATGCTTTGGGCTTTCCTGTTAATGGAAACCTGCCCATCAGAAACTCTTACTGTTCAGACCTGCATTCATGCATCATGTCATCCATGAGAATGTACGAGGATTAAATCAGACTTTCAAGTACTAATTCGATTCTGTGAAGTAGAGACCATACTTTGGTACGGGCAGTGTGGGGTGCTTAACCTCTTCCCACCCTGTAACCGTGATCCCTTACCTCGAATCTCTGGCCGCAGATTAAAAGAAGTCATTTTAGAGGAAGGAATCTTCGGATTCCCTTCTCTAACATTTCTACGGGGTCTAGCCGACTGTAGATTCGAAGTAACTGGCTAGTGGCGACTCTGGTCTTATATAAACTCATCTAAACACATCCAGCTTAACATGACAACCGACACAAAACCCTCGAGAACGAGGCAAGCTAGTGGCACAAACGGCGATTCGCGTGTACGCACCTCTTCTTTTCCAAAAGGAAGGGTGAACATCCGGGAGCGCGGAACGACGAGCGTCCACAACACTGTACCAATTCCCTACAACCTTGTAGGCGTAGTCATCACGTAGAAATACCAAGCCTCCCTCATACTCTCTATAGGAAGTAAAGATGCTCTTATTTGGGCATATGTGATATGAGGCCCCGGAGTTCATGATCCACTCATCACAGAGAGATCTAGCCTTTGACACCGTCAAGATCTCACACACATCACTACCACCTTCCTCGGCTTCAACGGTATTGGCTTCTCTAGAAGAATCACCTGACTTCTCTTTCTTATATTTAGGACTCTTGCAGTCCTTCTTCATGTGCCCAACTTGGCCACATCCCCAACACTTCAACTTGCCTTTGCCCTTGCCCTTCGATTTGGATCGAGAACACGAAGATCCTTCACCTCGCTCAGAATTCCTTCCTCTCATAAAAAGTGCTTCAGATGAGGAATTAGTATCACCGCTTTTCTGTCTTATGGCCTTTGATTGAAGGGCTGAGGCAATGGTCTCGACACTAATAGTATCCCTACCCACTCACAATGAGTCCCTAAGTAACTCATATGAACTAGGAAGTAAGTTCAATAAGATCAAGGCTTGATACTCATCCTTCATCTGCTCACCAAAATCAAGCAACTTGCAAATCAGTGTATTGAACGTGCTAATGTGGTCCTCCACATCTGTCCCCTCCGCCATCTTCAAAGTGAAGAGTTACATTATTAGATACATGCAATTTTCTACAGACTTCTTCGTATAGATGTTCTTTAGCTTGGTCCATGTTTCTACAGCGGTCTTCTCCTTCATGACATTATAGAGGATGTCATCAACAAGGCACAATTGGATTGAGGCCATTGCCTTCTCATCCATCTTTGTCCACTCCAGTTGTTTTTACCCGAGAACTTCTCAACGTCGAACTTTGTACTTGAAGCCATGTGATCGCTTCAGAAAACTTCTTCTTCAACCCTCTAACGATAGCTCTAATATCACTTGTTGGAAATCCGGTCAGCGGAAGCACCGAAGAAGATCAAACAATCACCACACAATCACACAAGCAATCAATGCAAAAGCAAATGAATTTTACGTGGAAAACCCTTACGGGAAAAAACCACGGCACGAAGCGACACCTTTCACTATGAATTCAGATGGTTACAGAGCTAGAACTACCCGAGTAAATTCCCAAAGATGAACAAGGCACATAATTCTCTCAATCCTCTCTCCCAATAACCCTAATCCCATTTAGATCACATAGGTATTGCTTAGAATAAGGTCTAGTACGATTAGGAAACATATTTATAAGAGGAAAGCCGAAATTAGAAACAAGTAGCGTGAAAACCGCGCAACACTACAAATTCCGCAGACTGGTCGGATGACCGGTTGCACATAGTCCAAAGAGATTTCATGCCCACTGCCTCAACTCAGACCTGTCCCCAGACCGGTCTGAGCATCCTGCGATTGTTCGGGCGACCGGTCTAAGCTATTAGCGACCGGTCTGGCGACAGGTCTCAAAAGTCCAAAAAACATCCAGAGAGTTTGGACTCAAAACTGCATCAATCTGTCCACTGGCCAACCGGTCGGGCGACCGCTCGGTGGACTTTGTATATGCTAAGTAATGAGGCCTTCACAACAAAGGTTTCTTACCCTTCTTAGTGTTTGTAACATCTTGGTTTGGTGGCCATATGCCTGATGCGTGGTAGATTTGTGAGATGAGATTCATGTTAGCATGGCGACTTGTAGATTTGGTTCTTTCCTCATCTACTGGTCAAACAGGAAGTTTGGAAAGTGTCATGTTCGAAAGGCAAGACTCAGAAGGGAGAAATTCAAACATAAATTCCGAATTGTAGCTATCATCACCATCATTGTCGGTTTTATCATCAGCGTCACCATTATTATCTTTGTCGTTTTATACCATGCCTAAATGCATAGATCACAGAATTCATCTGTTAGGTGCTGCTAAGGATGGGTCACCAACAGGTACAAAAATGTACGAGCCATACATTGCAAGTGTCGACTTTGAGCTATCTTTTGCGAACCATCCATTGAATCACTGATTTATGACCAGAGTGGTTATGGCCCAGGTTCGGCTTAGGTACAGGGGTGCATGCTTGCATACACCAACTAGTCCTGCGCCGCTGATGAATACTATAACTGACCCATGCTGGCTAGAAATTGGCACCCATACTTTTCTCTTCTTTTTTTTTTCTTTTCTTTTTCTTTTTTTTTTTTTTTTTATGACACACGCACTCACACTAGTGGCATTTCACCGCAATGGGTACTCCAACCCATGACCTCATGTTGAAACTCTTGTGAGTCTACCACCGAGGCATTAGTAAGCACCCATACTTTTCTCATTAGGGTGCAGGATACTGAAGGTATCAGCCATCCATTTATGATTTGGGATTTCAAAGGGGAAAAGAAATGCCACCATCTCAATGAAATTGTGCCAAAGTTTTCTTTTCCACTCCTGGGAATGCATTTATGCCACATCCTACGTCACAAACTGGTCACTATCCCTATGTATCTGCTATGGAAACCTGACATTCCTGCAATGAAGACCATCATCCTCTACACTATAGCTCGCCAGAACCCATTTGAGACATGGTTTCCTATTGGCATCTATCTGAGATTTGTTGAAGTTCTCGTCACTATCACCTCTAACCACCGCTGCAACTATTTCCTATTCTATTTGACACAAATGTTTTAACTCATCAAATTCCATAAGTAAGATCATTTCTAAAGAACCCCTTAAATACATGGAGAGAAACTCATGCGTCAATGATGGGAAGAGTAATCTACTATATTATTTTCTTGATGATTTCTCATGCTTCACTTGGATATAAATGTTGCCACATGATCTCATTTTATCAGTTTTATGAGAATTCTTCCCCATGCTTAGAACTGATGAGTTTGCTACAAACATTAAAACCTTTCGTTCTGATATAGCTCAAGTATATCTTTCGAGTTATTTAACCATATTAATCTCCATGGTACTCTTGCTCAGTTATCTTGTTCATATGCTTAGAAAAATGGGGTTGTTGCACTACAAGAAAAATAGGACTTTACCAGCAGCCATAAGTGCCGGTAACAGTCCCAAAATGCACCGGTAAAATGTTTCCTGGCGCTTTGACAAGTGCCGATAAAAGTGCCGTCGGGAAATGATTTTCGGGTGGCAACCACACTTTCTTGGCGTATTTGCTAAGCGCCATGAATGAGTAGGCTTTCCTAGTGCCAGTTTGTGCTTTCGCTGGCACTTCTGCTGGCCATGGCCACCAGGAAAAACTAAAAAGCGCAAGTAAAAGTCTACCGCAGCGCCAGTAATAGTCTACAAAAAGCACCGGTTTAAGGTTTGTGAAGCACCAGTAAAAAACATGCAACCACTAGGTTACAATACAGTTAATAATGAACATTAAAGAAAAATTGTATTACTTTACAATAAAAAAATATAATATATATTTTACAATAAAAATTGAATGTTGTCCAAATATATAAAAATTCTCGATGTCCACTCCTAGCTTGGCTCCACTTCATGCATGTGCTTGTCTAGGAACACGGATGGCACCGTTGGGCTGATCGTCTTTGCAGTCCATATCTCCGCAATCCACTGTTGGGATGCATCCAAACACTCCCTTAGCATGACAGAAGCACCGGAAAATTTTCACCCATACAATTTAATGATTATGATGTTCATTAGTATCCATGCTAGAAAGAGGCTGCTGTGATAATAGAGGTGGACAATTTAATATCAAAATAGGCAACTGAATAGATCTAATGTAAATATATGGGTAAAGCTAAAGACATTTGAGCACCCAATCATGAAGTAGTGGGAGAACAGAACAGAGACCTAGGAGTAATTAATATCAACTGAAACCAACTCAGAAACACCTAAAAGAACACTGATTGGGTGTGTTCGGCTGCTCCAAATTGTGCATGTACCATTGTGGTGCATGTGCATGTAATGTTGTTGCTGCATGTGGTGTGTGGCTCTGCAAGTGGCTTTTGCACTAACGAGCTCTTACTTGGTCAGCTTTCATGCTTTCACTTTGGTGTTATGACCAAATACCTATCAGCCACCCATTTTGTAAATAGATAAATGAGTAAATGAATTTGTAAATCAAAATCAACATTTCATTAAAGAGTAAAAGTTCTACTTTTACCTTTGAAAGGTGCATAAACTATGATGGCAGAGTAGCTGGATATTGACCACGGTGGTCCCACCTAATATTGATCATGCATAGTGACACCATAGCATGATATGCTCTACATTTCTGAGAGAAGCATTGGTAACAAAAGAGAAATGTTGAGAAAAAAGAAAGAAAAACACCATAAAGTAAAATAGTTTCTGCAAAGTATGCTAGTGTGTTTATATATGTGTGCGCATGCATGCATGTTCGTGTGTGCGCACATGTGTCTATAAGACCAACTGGTTAGACCACAAGTTACCATCCACCTGGCAAATAACTTCCCACCTGTTAAGCGTCTGCATCATCCAAATTGTCCAATAGGTTGGCCCAACTGAAAAACCTTGCAATCAAATGGTTTGTTTTGAGAAGAGATCTACATCCGACATCTTTCGGTGATCCAATTAAATTCTATTATCATTTTTTTTTTCAAAGAATGATAATAGAACACCTCTAATACAAAAGAAGATAGGAAAAAAAAAAAAAAACAAAAACATCTGGATTTTAAAGGCCAGACAGAATAACTTAGAATCATCTGTCATAAAAAGAAAAACAAAAGAATACCATGATGGCAGTTTCATCGTGTGGCCTCACCAGTCCAGTAATGAAAGGACGTAACATGAAGAGAACAGAAAATGAATGGAAGTTCACGTAGAGAAGACTATTAATACAATCAGTAGATGTTCAAGACAGAATCAAGCACAGAAAACAAACAGACTAATAGGTTAAGAAAATAAAAAATAAAAAACTATGACTATTACATGATTCTGAAAAGAGACTATTTGATCACAAATGCACGCAATGAAAACAAAAACTGACCTCACTTAACCCTTGGGCTGCTCCAGAATGTTCAACGTTACTATTTTTGGAATTCAATGTATCTGACAGTCGTGGTTCAAATCTTTATTTCATGGTTCTCCTCACAGTGGTTCTATCTTAAGATTTCTTTACTGGCAGAATTTGGAGACTAATCACCATGAGAATGAAAAGCTTAACTGGAAAGTTGTAGGTTCAAGTATTTAATTATTCTCTATTATTGTCTAATTGTTTACCTATTTCCAGTTTTACCCTTTTAAGTTCGCAGCCTAAGGAAGAGCGATTTCTATTGGTGCCAATTGAGACTTGGGCTAAAAGATGCTACATAGTAAATGAAATACAAAAAATAATAGAAAAATGAAAAAGAAAAAGACTAGCACTAAGGTGTGATCAGGTTGCACTGAGGATGTGACTAGGTTGCAGACCTGTGTGATGACGTGGACCAATAAAAAGGCTCCAAACAGGGATATCCTGTTTGGCAGCAAACAGAGGATCCGGACCCTTTTAGTAGAATCTACCAAATGAGAAAAACAATCCATCAATCTTGTTCCTTCAGTTCAAAGAGAGCAGCTGCTGCACTACTCATCTGTCTACCCTATTCAAGTCTGTCACTATGCAATGTGTATGGTTGAAACCAAGTAGTACACCATCGACAATTGAGTCGGCAGTTTGGACATAATTTGGACACTACTTGACCACTGGGCTTTCTACACAAACATTGTATTGAAGCAAGTTGAATATCTTTTTGCATATGCATGTGTGCTTTTTCATGCTTCCTTACAAGTAGTATTCCATTATACAATTTAAATAGGCATAAACTATAGTTCCCATGGACTTTTCATGGGCTAGTTGCAAGAATAATGCAATATTTCTTCTGGTTGCAGCCATGAATGCCACACAAGAAGTACTTGTTTCTTTGGCTCATTATTCTGGTCATTCTAATGTCCTGAATTGGTTTAGGTTGTTGATTCACTTTTAATAGCCTATGATTATCATAATAATATGAACTGTTGAAACTAACTCTAGTTGCTCCATATCCTTTAAGCTTATCTCATTTTTCCTATGTTCTAGATTTTTATGCATGGTAGTTCTTCAATGATAGCAGTAACTTTTCAATTATAAAACTAACTGGAAAAAAAAAAATCATGAATGTTATAGCTCAGTTGGGCTCCAATATGATTGGGAGGTGGGCCCTGTTAGCCGCACTTGAGAACTCTTCATCTCTACACCCATTCATTGTCCGTCTAATAAATGGGTGGATGGTTATCCTCATTGTTGGAAATGGGTCCTAGCCTGAGTAATGCTGCAATATGATCTTGGTTTGGGCTGAGCAATCCTGGAATCTTGAGGGCCATGGACTCAATCTAGGCCTGAATTTTTCAATATCTGGGCTGTAGTTGTTAACAATTTTAAAGGTCAAAGTTGATGCAACAATTCTCATGGCCTCTGTAACCTAACTGTTGAACGTCCAATAGCCTGTGAGATCCCTGCAATCTCTCTTTCCATTTCTATTTTCGGAATTTACAACTATTTCCCAAGACACCTAGCTGAATGGTTTAACATCCAACTAGCTCTTAACGGTCAGTGGAGTATTTTTCCGGTGGTCCAAGGATGGTCCAATCAAGCTTATTCAATTGGAGTTTGCGAAGCGAGCTAGCCTTGTCAATGTCGAAGTTCAATGCCCCAATAGGCTTTGTGTTCAAGCTCCACGGGCAAGTGGCAAGCTTTCCCATAGACAAGTCTATAGGGGGACATTTCAATCGAGATCTTGTAAGTTGTACGGTGAGCCCAAAGAGCGTTGACTAATCTCAGTGCCCAATCTTTACGATTTGGCCTCACCGCCTTTTTCAAAATCTGTTTGATTTCTCGATTCAAAATTTCAGTTTGCCCACTTGTCTGTGGGTGGTATGGGGTATTCACTTTATTCGTAATGCCATATTTCTTCATTAAGGCTTCAAAAGGCCTATCACAAAAGTGAGAGCCAGCATCACTTATGATGGCTCGAGGCATTCTAAATCTGGAAAGTATATTTTCTTTAAGGAACTGTCGAACCGTGCGGTGATCATTAGTTCAACATAAAATCGCCTCTATCCACTTGGACACATAGTCTACGGCAAGCAATATGTAGACATGTCCAAAAGATGAGGGGAATGGTCCCATGAAATCAATGCCCAACAATCAAAGACTTCAAGATGTTGAATTGGGTTAAGAGGCATCATATTCCGAGGGGACAATCCTCTTACCTTTTGACAGCACTCACATGCTTTGCAAAACTCGTGGGCGTTTCTAAACAAAGCAGGCAATAAAAACCACATTGCAGAATTTTTACAGTAGTTTTTCTTGGCCGAAAAATGACCCCCAGACGCTTGACTATGACAAAAGGAGATGACAGAATTTTGTTCATCATCAGGACACATCTCTTAATTATTTGATCTGGGTGATATTTGAAAAGTAATGGTTCATCCCAGAAAAATCTGTGCACTTCCCTTAGAAATTTCTATTTATCCTACGTAGTCCAATGAGTCGGCATCGCATCTGTGGAAAGATAGTTTGCTATATCAGTGTATCATGGTGGATGCATAGCAACAAAGAGTTGCTCATCAGGGAGTCCTCAATAGGTGACTCGTCAATGGAATCAGGTAAAACTAAGGGGATAGATGATCCGCCACTACGTTCTCTACTCCCTTCTTATCTTTGATCTCTAAGTCGAATTTCTGAAGGAGTATGATCCATATGAGTAAACGGGGCTTAGCATCCTTCTTAGAAAGAAGGTATTTCAGTGCCGCATGATCCATGTAAATGATAACCTTGAATTCTATCAAGTAAGGCCTGAATTTTCCAAGGCAAAAACAACGGCTATGAACTCTTTCTCCGTAGTCGAGTAATTAACTTCGGCGGGATTCAAGGTTGTACTCGCATGGTAGATAATGTGGGGTTTCTTATCCTTCTTTGGGCCTAGCACCGCCCTAATAGCGTAATCGCTCACATCGCATATCAACTCAAAACGCACGGACCAACCTTGTAGTTGCATAATAGGTGTGGTTGTCAACATGTCCTTTAGCTTTGAAAAAGCTAATTGACATTTGGCACTCCGCTCGAATTAATGTTCCTTTTGGAGAAGGTTACATAAAGGCTTAGAGATATGATTGAAATCCTTTATGAACTTAGATCACTACAAGCTTCACCTCTTAGCCCTAGCTAAGAGGTTTAGTTGTTAATAATCCAAGGAAACATGAAAGCAATTAAGAAAAACATAAAACTAGAAGACAAACTAAGAGGAGTTATAGAACTTTGGATCCGACTTCCGCCGCCTCCCACCATGGTAATTCTCTTCTAGGATGCCTTAGGAATGAGCTAGAGGAGTCCTTTTATAGGTTTGAGGCCCTAGATGCGAAGAAACTTCGAGAAATTCTGCAAAATATGCGCTTTGCGCGGCAAATTTCGAAGCTTGTAGAAGAAGCTTTGTTACATAGACGACCGGTCTGAGCTCGTGGACGATCGGTTCGTAAAAGGCCAAAAATCTTCCAGTGCGTTTTTTGGAAATTCAAACCCAGATTTTAATTCAACGACCGGTCTGAGTAGTGGACGACCAGTCGTGATTGGTCCAGCAATGTTGGCAGCAGGGGTCCTCCTGTTGAGTGTTTGGACCGGTCGGATGACCGATCCTAGGCTATGGACAACCGGTCTTCAGTGCAATTTTCTGCACTTCCTTCATCTCTCATTTGCTTTCTTTCTTCCACCTTTTGGTGCTTGGTCTTTTGATCTTCAATGCTTGTAAGCAGTGTCTCTAAGCCTTCAATTGATGAATTCTCTCTCTCATTCCTACAACCACAAAACCATGCATTAGTTGGGTCTTTAATCATGTATTTTAACCATAGTTAGTGATGAAATGGGGTTAGAATATACACATTTAAGAGCTTAACACACCCCTCAACCAGCATTTTGCTAGTCCCCAGCAAAACATGTGTGAAACAAATTTCATTCTTCAAAACCCAACTCTCCTTTAGAAACTATGCTTCTATACACTCAATGATATGCAAGTGTAAAAATTCTGAAATACCTAGTGATAAAAGTTGAAACCTTGAACTTTTCACAACATACCAAGTATTCATATGAAATTCCCGCTGATTGATTGATAAATAGAAAAGTCCAAACAATTTAACCTAGTGTGCTCAGTGAATGCTTATCTCATGGATTTTCGAGGTTACCTTCTTCATGAATTACTTAAGGTATGGATTTAACGATGTACAGATCAACAACAAGCCTTTGACAAAAATTTTCTTTACCGTCCTTCTGATGACTTTCACACTACGTCTCATTTCCAACTTTGGTTATGGGTAGACCATCCCCCGGTTGGTAATAGGTAGCTTTTTTCGAAATTTTCCACCATATTTTCAATCATTCCCATGTTTTCATCCTTTCTTTCCTTTTCATATACATTAGATAGGATTTTTAAAAATCCATATCTTTCGTTATATTCCCATGGACAAGGATGGACAAAATACCCCAACTTGGTTCCTCAACACCTTAAATCCAAACCTAGTTAATTCACAATTCTACATAATCCCTTCAAAGCATGAGAATAGTGTAATGTGAAATAGGTGTAAAAGTGTTCAAAATTTCTATCAATCATAAAAATAGGGAAATTCGCATATAAAAGTAGTATCTTAGAGATTGTTCAAGATATTCAACTTCACTCACTTTGTCTCTCCTGTTCTTATACTTACACCATCCCAAATGCATAGAAATAAAGTTTTCCAATGGAATTTTGAATTTGTAGAAAAAATCTGAAAAATGTTGAAAAATGTTCTTCATATTGCTCGAGATGTTACAAAACACTAGATTCATCCTAGTGATCCCACACCCCCAACCAAATCTTGCATTGCCCTCAATGTAAAAGATATGCAATAAGCAAAACATGAGAGCAAAAATAAAGGGAGTGAGGAATGAGAGTACCTGAGAGAACAAAAATTGGAATTCTACCTCCTTCGCAAACACCTATGAAAAAGAAAACCAAAAGAAACAAAATTATAATCCTAACTAATCTACACCTCCATCAGACTAGGAGATCAAATACCCTGATACACAGGATCAGTCAAAGGTATGGACATACCTTCTGTAGGAAAATTTTCAAAGAACGGCTTTAATCGTTGACCATTTGCTTTAAAGATATTACCGTTCCTTGGATTCAACAACTCGACAGTCCCATATAGATAAATAGTTTTCACAATGAAAGGACCGGTCCATTGAGACTTCAATTTTCCCAAAAATAAATGTAGCCGAGAATTATACATAAGGACCTTTTGATTAATCATGAAGGTCTTACAAAGGATGTTCTTATCATGGAACAACACGTTCATCTTGTCCTTGTAAATTCTCACATTTTCATATGCCTCGTTCCGGAGTTCCACAAGTTCTTTCAATTGAAGTTTGCGCAACGAGCTTACTTTGTCAGAATCAAAATTCATCTTCTTTATCGCCCAATATGCCCTATGTTTCAACTCTAGGGGCAAGTGACAAGCTTTCCCATAGGCAAGTCTATAGGGAGACATTTCAATGAGTGTCTTGAATGCGGTACGGTAAGCCTAGAGTGCATTGGTAAGTCGAAGCGACCAATCTTTGCGATCGGGGTTCACTGTTTTTTCCAAAATATGCTTAATTTCTCTATTGGATATCTCAGCTTGTCCACTTGTTTGTAGGTGATAAGGAGTGCTCACCTTATGATTTACGTCATATTTCTTCATTAAAGCTTCAAACGGGCGGTTACAAAAAGGAGATCCTCCATCACTTATAATAACTCAAGGTGTTCCTGTTCGCTCGCATCAAGTGTAGGGCTGCGATGTAGTAATAAAACTCGGTAAGACCGAGGTCCATCCACAGGGAATTAGAAACAACTTTCAAACTATTCCAGCAACTCAGTTTTGCAAGAAATAGGATTCAATTGAGTAATTAAACTAAAATAGAAACTTAATGGGAAATCAGTAATTTAAAGTACTAAGGCATTCAAGGATCCACTTGCAGCAATCCCATGTCAATTTAATCAATCCAAGTATAGATCACAACTAGATTTAAAGTCCTATCTCTCATCTAGTTGGAAAATAAAGCATTCAAACACATTCAGTTCCATTCAAGCTGAACTTCCAAGTTCTAGTCCCATTCAATCAATGTAGAATTCAAAATCATAGCCTTCGGAGTAATAGCCATGCCTATGGACTATGGCCTGCTCAAGGATTACTATAATTCGAATCTAAACAGGCATCATATGATAATCTCAGAGAACTGCAAGGAATTCATGTCCGGAGCACATGAACTCTCATAAAACATCTCAAACTACCAACTCAAAGGACTAAAATAAATAAAAATCCAAACTTGAATTGAAATTACTTGAATTAAACTGAATCAAACATGAAATAAACTACAAGCTTCACCTCTCAGCCTTAGCTGAGAGATTCTAGCCGAGCATTGCCATACTACAACTAGAACTCAAATAAGAAAGCATAAAACTAGAAAAACCAGAAATTGGAAGGTTGCTGACGCTCCACGACAACTTCCGTCCTCTCCCACGACCTTCCTTGGCTTCTATGATGATCTAGGAAGAGCCCTTAGGTGTCTTTTTATAGTGAGGAAGCCCCTTGCGTCAGAAACATCCAGAAATTTCGCAAGGTTACGCACTGCGCAGAAAATTTCGGAGCTTCACGGAGAAGCTTTATTACGCAGACGACCGGTCGCACGACCGGTCTAAGCTCCCTGACGACCGGTCGCACGACCAATCGTAAAATGTGCCTTTTTAGTCCAGAGAGTTTTGCCACAGTTCTGATTTAAAATTTTAATTCAAGGACCGGTCGCACGACCGGTCTGGGCATCGGACGACCGGTCGCACGACCGGTCATGAATGGTCCAGTGACCTTCTCTGAAATGTTTCCTTCTGTGCATAATCGGACCGGTCGGACGACCGGTCTTGGCGATGGACGACCGGTCGCACGATCGGTCTTGGCCTCTGTTTCTGCTTTCTCCTTTTTGCTTCTTCCTTCCTTTCTTCTCCTCTCTTTCTACTTTCTTTGGTCCTTCTTTCTTCTTCATTCAATGACTTCAAATGGCCCTTTTTAGTCTCCAATTTGGTGAAGTCCGCTCTCATCCCTGAAATCACAAAACAAGCATTAGATAGGCGTTTTGAGCATGAAAACCGTGCATATAATGTGCTGTACTGGGCAATGCAATGTATAAATTGGAGGTTCAACACACCCCCCAACCAGCTTTTTGCTAGTCCCGAGCAAAACATGCGTGAAACAATTTCAAACCTCCAAACCCAACTCTCTTTCAGAAATCATGTTTCTATCCATTCCAAGACATATAAGTATAAAATTTGGAGAAACTAGGTGATAGAAAACGCAAATTTAAACTCTCAAAGCATAAGAAGTGTCTACATGAAATTCTCGCTGATTGATTGATAAATAGAAGGACTCGAACAATTTCAACCCAGTGTGCATAGTGAAAGTTCATCTCATAAGTCTCTAGGATTACCTTCTTCATAGATTAAGTAAACCAAGGATTTTAAGGTGCACAGAGCAACAACAAGCCTATGACAGGAATTTGCCTTACCGTCCTTCCGACGGCTTTCACACTACGTCCCATTTTCGGCTTTGGTTACGGTTCGACCATCCCCCGGTTGGTAATAGGTAGCCCTTTTCGAAATTTTCCACCATTTTCCCTTCATTCCCGATTTCATCCTTTCTTTTCCTTTTTCTTTTAATTTAGGTAGGATTTTTAGAAATCCATATCTTTCGTTATTTTCCTATGGACAAGGATGGACAAAGTACCCTGGCTTGGATTCTCAACACCTTAAATCAAAGTCTAGCTAACCCACAAATCACATAATCCTTTCAACTCATGAAAATCATGTAATGTGAACTTGATGTAAAGGTGTTCAAATTTTCTATCAATCACAACAATAGGGGAACTAATATATAAAACCATTATGTTGGGAGAAATTCAAGACTTACAACGTCACACACTTCATATCTCCTCTTCTTATACTCCTATCATCTCAAATGCATGGAAATAAGGTTTTCTAAAGGAGTTTTGAAATTTTAGAAAATTCGAAAAAAATTTACGCATATGAGGCTCGAAATGTTGGAAACTGCTAGATGAAGGATCTCATCTCACCCCCTAACCAATTCTTGCATTGTCCTCAATGTAAAAAGATATGCAATGATCATGAACATGAGAGCAATGGTAACCTATGTGAGAGTGAGAGCAATAGTACCTAAGAGAGTGATCATGGAAGTCTGCAACTCCAATAACTAAATCCTACTAAAACAGTAAAACTAGATAAACTAAAACTAATCTGTGGAAAGCAGTAAAGATAACTAACCTGTCCCTTTTTAAAAAGAGGATCTCCATCAGATTAGGAGATCGATTATCAGTATAACATCCAAAAGGATAAAGTTGAGCAGGATCATCAAGTGGTGTAATAAATTTTTCAATAGAACTAACCACCATCCTGCTTTGGAAAGTACATTGGTAACATTGATCATTCTAACCGATTGAAAATCCAGCTGAAAAATTTCAGCGGGTTCAAAATTGTCACATGTACTAGGAAAGGAGAATTGCATTGGTTGGAAATTATTGAATATGGGTCTCCTTTCCTTCTTTTCTGGGCAAAAATTATTCAAATATGGATCACCCCAGAAGTGTTCTTCGGTTTGAACAAACCAAAGAGATGTGGAGACTTGTATCTCTTTTTCACAAGTCGATATGATCACCACAAAATCAGATATCACTGGTGCTTCCACAATTGACTTTTCAGTTTGGTGTTCTGTGGAAGGAACCTTTTTAGGCATCAGGGAGGTCTCTCTCAAAGCATGTACAATGTCCTGAATCATGGGATCATCCCAATCCTCAAAGTACGTTAGGCACTCCTCAAGTGTATAAGAGACCTCATCGGAGGTAATTTTCAGATTTGGACCCTTTATGTCTTCCTCCTTCTCAGAATTTTGTGTAGGTTGGAGTTGGTCCTCAACCTCTGCACTTTCAGGAATTGGCCTCTTTGTAGGCAAATCAAGCACCAACTCTTCCAAATCCTGCACAACAAATTTGTGTAAATCAGAAATTGGTCACTTGTCAATATTTGAATTTTCAGAAATTAACACTTCTAAGGTCTTAATAAAGTGAGAATTAGATTCATCCTTAGAATGTGTCAAACATGTCCCCAAGCTTTCAGGTAGGTCATGTTGGATAAACCCCCCATCATCCATGGATTCTATCATGTTCACCCCATGGGGACCATCATTGTCATCCCAATCCTCAAAGGGATCAAAGCTAACAACATCTAGAGGATCAAAATTCTGCCTTAAAGCGAACTCCTCTTCCACGATTTAATCGATCATATCAACCTCGTGGACATCATCATCATCCCTATGCCTCTTGCCTAAGTGGAACACATTCACCTCCAACGTCATGTTTCCAAAGGATAGTTGCATCACCCCATTCCGGCAATTGATGATTGGGTTTGATGTGGCAAGGAATGAGCGGCCTAGAATTACCGGTATTTGGGTGCTAGCATCCATAACCAGTTGTGTGTCCAAGACAATGAAATCTACCGGGTAGTAGAATTTATCCACTTGGACTAACACATCCTCAACTATCCCCCTTGGTACACGGATAGATCTATCAGCGAGTTGCAACGTGATTCTGGTAGGTTTTAATTCACCAAGACCCAATTGCTCAAATACCGAGTATGGGATCAAGTTCACACTTGCCCCCAAATCTAGCAACGCACGCTCAATCCGGTAGTCTCCAATGATACATGAGACTATGGGACTACCGGGATCTTTGAATTTTGGGGGGGGTCTTTTGAGTGAGAATGGCACTCACCTGCTCAGTTAAGAAGGCCTTTTGCTGCACATTATATTTGCGTTTTGTTGTGCATAGGTCCTTTAGAAACTTGGCATAAGAGGGGATTTGTTTGATGGCATCAAGCAAAGGGATATTAATCTTGACTTGTCTGAAAATCTCTAGAATATCATGAGAGTTTGGAAGAGATTTTGGGGCAACCAATCTTGAACGGAATGGTGCTACGGGCTTGTAAATGCGTTCCGGTTCTTGTGGGGCTAAGTTAGATCCATCCTCATCCTCAGAATTTACCAGATCATTAGGCTCATCGGCCTTCACCGGAATAGATTTGTCAATTTGTTTACCACTTCTAAGAGTGGTGATGGATTTGGCTCGCTCCATGTGTTGGTTGGAAGGATTAAGAATGCTCACTTCGTGTACTTGCTTTGGATTGGGATGAGGTTGGGCCGGAAAGGTCCCTTCCCTAGCATTCAAGCGTCCTTTAATCTCATCAACCGAGACTTTAAGCTCTTGGAACATTTACTGATTTGTTTGATTGATTTGCGTTTGCCCTTGTATAAACGCTTTCAAGGTATCCTCCATTGAGAACTGAGGTGGGGCCATATTTTGCATGGGTAACCCTCTTTGAGAGTTGGTAGGATTGCCCGTAGGAGCATTCTTCCAACAGAAGTTTGGGTGGTTCTTCCAACTGTCATTGTACGTATTACCCACCAGTCCATTGAAAGGCCGTTGATACCCATATGTGGCATTTGCATGTTCATGTAATACCTCTTGAAATGCAGGAATTGTGGGACAATCTTGCGTAGCATGTAAATCGGTGAGACAAATTACACATATGGTTTCAATAGCTTCATTGGACTTTGGAACTCCACTTTTACTAAGTTCCATGGCCTCAACCTTCCTTGTGAGGTTGGCTATCCTTACATTCACGTCGTCTTCCTCCTTAAGGATATAGATCCCTCCTTTCTCTTGAATAGGCTTGGGGTTATTGGGTTTGTCTGAGGTATCCCAAGATTGGGCATTTTCAGTCAACTTGTCCAAGTAACTCCAAGCCTCATCTGGATTTTTACTCATAAACTCGCCATTGCACATCATCTCTACAAATTGGCGCATATTGAAACTTAATCCATCATTGAAAAAATTTATAATTCGCCAACTCTCATAGCCATGATGTGGGCAAGCAAGTAGGAGGTCCTTAAATCTCTCCCAACATTGAAAAAAAGATTCACCCTCTTTAGCCGAGAAATTCATTATGGCTCTTCGAAGGGTGTTCGTTTTATGAGCCGGGAATAACTTTTTCAAGAATTCCCGGGTCATCTCAATCCATGACCCAATCGAATGTGGTCTAAGAGAGTGAAGCCAATCTTTGGCTCTTTCTTTCAATGAAAAGGGAAAAAGTGTAAGTCTAATGGTATCTTCTGAAACATTGGCGTACTACAAGGTAGCCACCACTTCTTCAAATTCTTTCAAGTGTAGATATGGGCGGTCAGAGTCTACCCCATGGAACTTTGGTAAGAGTTGAATTACACCCGGCTTTATGTCAATACTTCCCCCGTTTGGTGGTAGAACCATACAAGAGGGTGTAATTGCACGGGCTGGTTGTAGATAATTCCGCAATGATCTCTCAGTGGAGGAACATTCTGTACCTCATTCTCTCCTACTCCTTCGTGATTTGCGTTTGTAGTTGGAGTAGGGGGGAGGATTCCTTAAAGGAGTTTGATCCATACTCCCCAAACTTTCACAATGCTCTTGGTAATTTCGGACTCGTCTATGGACTAACAATGGTCCAACTAAACCACCTTCAGATTGGAGACGATTTGAGTGGTTACGTTCCCAACGGGACATAAACCACTCAACAAAAACTACACTAGTCCTAAATCCTAGAAATCTGAAATTAATCTGAAAATAGAAAATCTGTAAAAAGCTAGGTTAGAAAGGTATCACCTGATGCGCTTTTAACTAGAGAAGAAATCCTACAAAACCAAACAATTTGTTAGTTCTAGAAAAAATTAGAAAACCTATCTACTTCTACTTCTACAGCCACTGAAATAATTTGAAAACCGTTATCTAAGTTCCCCAGCAACGGCGCCAAAAACTTGTTCGCTCGCCCCAAGTGAAGGGCTGCGATGTAGTAATAAAACTCGGTAAGACCGAGGTCCATCCACCTGGAATTAAAAACAACTTTCAAACTATTCCAGCAACTCAGTTTTGCAAGAAATAGGATTCAATTGAGTAATTAAACTAAAACAGAAACTTTATGGGAAATCAGTAATTTAAAGTACTAAGGCATTCAAGGATCCACTTGCAACAATCCCATGTCAATTCAATCAATCCAAGTATAGATCACAACTAGATTTGAAGTCCTATCTCTCATCTAGTTGGAAAATAAAGCAGTTCAAACACATTCAGTTCCATTCAAGCTGAACTTCCAAGTTCTAATCCCATTCAATCAATGTAGAATTCAAAATCATAGCCTTCGGAGTAACAGCCATGCCTAGGGACTATGGCCTGCTCAAGGATTACTATAATTCGAATCTAAACAAGCATCATATGATAATCTCAGAGAATTGCAAGGAATTCATGTCCGGAGCACATGAACTCTCATAAAACATCTCAAACTACCAACTCAAGGGACTAAAATAAATAAAAATCCAAACTTGAATTGAAATTACTTGAATTAAACTGAATCAAACATGAAATAAACTACAAGCTTCACCTCTCAACCTTAGCTGAGAGATTCTAGCCGAGCATTGTCATACTACAACTAGAACTCAAATAAGAAAGCATAAAAACTATAAAAACCAGAAATTGAAGGGTTGCTGACGCTCCACGACAACTTCCATCCTCTCCCACGACCTTCCTTGGCTTCCATGATGATCTAGGAAGAGCCCCAAAGTGTCCTTTTATAGTGAGGAAGCCCCTTGCGTCGGAAACATCCAGAAATTTCGCAAGGTTACGCACTGCGCAGAAAATTTCGGAGCTTCACGGAGAAGCTTTATTACGCAGACGACCGGTCGCACGACCGGTTTGAGCTCCCTGACGACCGGTCGCACGATTGGTAGCAAAATGTGCCTTTTTAGTCTAGAGAGTTTTGCCATAGTTCTGATTTAAATTTTTAATTCAAGGACCGGTCGCACGACCGGTCTGGGCATCGAACGACCGGTCGCGCGATCCGGTCGTGAATGGTCCAGTGACCTTCTCTGAAATTTTTCCTTCTGTGCATAATCGGACCGGTCGAACGACCGGTCCTGGCGATGGACGACCGGTTGCACGACCGGTCTTGGCCTCTGTTTCTGCTTTCTCCTTTTTGCTTCTTTCTTCCTTTCTTCTCCTCTCTTTCTACTTTCTTTGGTCCTTCTTTCTTCTTCATTCAATGGCTTCAAATGGCCCTTCTTAGTCTCCAATTTGGTGAAGTCCGCTCTCATCCCTGAAATCACAAAACATGCATTAGATAGGCGTTTTGAGCATGAAAACCGTGCATATTATGTGATGTACTGGGCAATGCAATGTATAAATTGGAGGTTCAACACACCCCACAATCAGCTTTTTGCTAGTCCCGAGCAAAACATGCGTGAAACAATTTCAAACCTCCAAACCCAACACTCTTTCAGAAATCATGTTTCTATCCATTCTAAGACATATAAGTATAAAATTTGGAGAAACAAGGTGATAGAAATTGCAAACTTAAACTCTCAAAGCATAAGAAGTGTCTACATGAAATTCCCGCTGATTGATTGATAAATAGAAGGACTCGAACAACTTCAACCCAGTGTGCATAGTGAAAGTTCATCTCATGAGTCTCTGGGATTACCTTCTTCATAGATTAAGTAAACCAAGGATTTTAAGGTGCACAGAGCAACAACAAGCCTATGACAGGAATTTGCCTTACCGTCCTTCCGACGGCTTTCACACCACGTCCCATTTTCGGCTTTGGTTACGGTTCAACCATCCCCCGGTTGGTAATAGGTAGCCCTTTTCAAAATTTTCCACCATTTTCCCTTCATTTCCGATTTCATCCTTTCTTTTCCTTTTTCTTTTGATTTAGGTAGGATTTTTAGAAATCCATATCTTTCGTTATTTTCCCATGGACAAGGATGGACAAAGTACCCCAGCTTGGTTTCTCATCACCTTAAATCAAAGTCTAGCTAATCCATAAATCAGATAATCCTTTCAACTCATGAAAATCGTGTAATGTGAACTTGGTGTAAAGGTGTTCAAATTTTCTATCAATCACAACAATAGGGGAACTAACATATAAAACCATTATGTTGGGAGAAATTCAAGACTTACAACGTCACACACTTCATATCTCCTCTCCTTATACTCCTATCATCTCGAATGCATGGAAATAAGGTTTTCTAGAGGAGTTTTGAAATTTTAGAAAATTCGTAAAAAAATTGCGCATATGAGGCTCGAAATGTTGTAAACTGCTAGATGAAGGATCTCATCTCACCCCCCAACCAATTCTTACATTGTCCTCAATGTAAAAAGATATGCAATGATCATGAACATGAGAGCAATGGTAAGCTATGAGAGAGTGAGAACAATAGTACCTCAGAGAGTGATCATGGAAGTCTGCAACTCCAATAACTAAATCCTACTAAAACAGTAAAACTAGATAAACTAAACCTAATCTGTGGAAAGCAACAAAGATAACTAACCCGTCCCTTTTTAAAAAGAGGATCTCCATCAGATTAGGAGATCGATTATCAGTATAACATCCAAAAGGACAAAGTTGAGCAGGATCATCAAGTGGTGTAACAAATTTTTCAATAGAACTAACCACCATCCTGCTTTGGAAAGTGCATTGGTAACATTGATCATTCTAACCGATTGAAAATCCAGCTGAAAAATTTCAGCGGGTTCAAAATTGTCACATGTACTAGGAAAGGAGAATTGCATTGGTTGGAAATTATTGAATATGGGTCTCCTTTCCTTCTTGTCTGGGCAAAAATTATTCAAATATGGATCATCCCAGAAGTGTTCTTCGGTTTGAACAAATCAAAGAGATGTGGAGACTTGTATTTCTTTTTCACAAGTCGATATGATCTCCACAAAATCAGATATCACTGGTGCTTCCACAATTGACTTTTCAGTTTGGTGTTCTGTGGAAGGAACCTTTTTAGGCATCGGGGAGGTCTTTTTCAAAGCATGTACAATGTCCTGAATCATGGGATCATCCCAATCCTCAAAGTACGTTAGGCACTCCTCAAGTGTATAAGAGACCTCATCGGAGGTAATTTTCAGATTTGGACCCTTTATGTCTTCCTCCTTCTCAGAATTTTGTGTAGGTTGGAGTTGGTCCTCAACCTCTGCACTTTCAGGAATTGGTCTCTCTGTAGGCAAAACAAGCACCAACTCTTCCAAATCCTGCACAATAAATTTGTGTAAATCAGAAATTGGTGACTTGTCAATATTTGAATTTTTAGAAATTGACACTTCTCAGGTCTTAATAAAGTGAGAATTAGATTCATCCTTAGAATGTGTCAAACATGTCCCCAAGCTTTCAGGTAGGTCATGTTGGATAAACCCCCCATCATCCATGGATTCTATCATGTTCACTCATGGGGACCATCATTGTCGTCCCAATCCTCAAAGGGATCAAAGCTAACAACATCTAGAGGATCAAAATTCTGCCTTAAAGCGAACTCGTCTTCCACGATTGAATCAATCATATCAACCTCTTGGACATCATCATCATCCCTATGCCTCTTGCCTAAGTGAAACACATTCACCTCCAACGTCATGTTTCCAAAGGATAGTTGCATCACCCCATTCCGGCAATTGATGATTGCGTTTGATGTGGCTAAGAATGGGTGGCCTAGAATTATTGGTATTTGGGTGCTAGCATCCATAACCGGTTGTGTGTCCAAGACGATGAAATCTACCAGGTAGTAGAATTTATCCACTTGGACTAGCACATCCTCAACTATCCCCCTCGGTACACGGATAGATCTATCAGCAAGTTGCAACGTGATTCTGGTGGGTTTTAATTCACCAAGACCCAATTGCTCAAATACCGAGTATGGGATCAAGTTCACACTTGCCCCCAAATCTAGCAACGCACGCTCAATCCGGTAGTCTCCAATGATACATGAGACTGTGGGACTACCGGGATCTTTGAATTTTGGGGGGGTCTTTTGAGTGAGAATGGCACTCACCTGCTCAGTTAAGAAGGCCTTTTGCTGCACATTATATTTGTGTTTTGTTGTGCATAGGTCCTTTCGAAACTTAGCATAAGAGGGGATTTGTTTGATGGCATCAAGCAAAGGGATATTAATCTTGACTTGTCTGAAAATCTCTAGAATATCATGAGAGTTTGGAAGAGATTTTGGGGCAACCAATCTTGAACGGAATGGTGCTACGGGCTTGTAAATGCGTTCCGGTTCTTGTGGGGCTAAGTTAGATCCATCCTCATCCTCAAAATTTACCGGATCATTAGGCTCATCGGCCTTCACCGGAATAGATTTGTCAATTTGTTTACCACTTCTAAGAGTGGTGATGGATTTGGCTCGCTCCATGTGTTGGTTGGAAGGATTAGGAATGCTCACTTCGTGTACTTGCTTTGGATTGGGCTGAGGTTGGGCCGGAAAGGTCCCTTCCCTAGCATTCAAGCGTCCTTTAATCTCATCAACCGAGACTTTAAGCTCTTGGAACATTTGCTGATTTGTTTGATTGATTTGCGTTTGCCCTTGTATAAACGCTTTCAAGGTATCCTCCATTGAGAACTGAGGTGGGGCCATATTTTGCATGGGTAACCCTCTTTGAGAGTTGGTAGGATTGCCCGTAGGAGCATTCTTCCAACTGAAATTTGGGTGGTTCTTCCAACTGTCATTGTATGTATTACCCACCAGTCCATTGAAAGGCCGTTGATACCCATATGTGGCATTTACATGTTCATGTAATACCTCTTGAAATGCAGGAATTGTGGGACAATCTTGCGTAGCGTGTAAATCGGTGAGACAAATCGCACATATGGTTTCAATAGCTTCATTGGACTTTGGAACTCCACTTTTACTAAGTTCCATGGCCTCAACCTTCCTTGTGAGGTTGGCTATCCTTACATTCACGTCGTCTTCCTCCTTAAGGATATAGATCCCTCCTTTCTCTTGAATAGGCTTGGGGTTATTGGGTTTGTCTGAGGTATCCCAAGATTGGGCATTTTCAGTCAACATGTCCAAGTAACTCCAAGCCTCATCTGGATTTTTACTCATAAACTCGCCATTGCACATGATCTCTACAAATTGGCGCATATTGAAACTTAATCCATCATTGAAAAAATTTATAATTCGCCAACTCTCATAGCCATGATGTGGGCAAGCAAGTAGGAGGTCCTTAAATCTCTCCCAACATTGAAAAAAAGATTCACCCTCTTTAGCCGAGAAATTCATTATGGCTCTTCGAAGGGTGTTCGTTTTATGAGCCGGGAAGAACTTTTTCAAGAATTCCCGGGTCATCTCAATCCATGACCCAATCGAATGTGGTCTAAGAGAGTGAAGCCAATCTTTGGCTCTTTCTTTCAATGAAAAGGGAAAAAGTGTAAGTCTAATGGTATCTTCTGAAACATTGGCGTACTGCAAGGTAGCCACCACTTCTTCAAATTCTTTCAAGTGTAGATATGGGCGGTCAGAGTCTACCCCATGGAACTTTGGTAAGAGTTGAATTACACCCAGCTTTATGTTAATACTTCCCCCGTTTGGTGGTAGAACCATACAAGAGGGTGTAATTGTACGGGCTGGTTGTAGGTAATCCCGCAATGATCTCTCAGTGGAGGAACATTCTGTACCTCATTCTCTCCTACTCCTTCGTGATTTGCGTTTGTAATTGGAGTAGGGGGGAGGATTCCTTAAAGGAGTTTGATCCATACTCCCCAAACTTTCACAATGCTCTTGGTAATTTCGGACTCGTCTATGGACTAACAATGGTCCAACTAAACCACCTTCAGATTGGAGACGATTTGAGTGGTTACGTTCCCAACGGGACATAAACCACTCAACAAAAACTACACTAGTCCTAAATCCTAGAAATTTGAAATTAATTTGAAAATAGAAAATCTGTAAAAAGCTCAGTTAGAAAGGTATCACCTGATGCGCTTTTAACTAGAGAAGAAATCCTACAAAACCAAACAATTTGTTAGTTCTAGAAAAAATCAGAAAACCTATCTACTTCTACTTCTACAGCCACTAAAACAATTTAAAAACCGTTATCTAAGTTCTCCAACAACGGCACCAAAAACTTGTTCGCTCGCCTCAAGTGTAAGGCTGCGATGTAGTACTACAACTCGGTAAGACCGAGGTCCATCCACAGGGGATTAGAAACAACTTTCTAACTATTTCAGCAACTCAGTTTTGCAAGAAATAGGATTCAATTGAGTAATTAAACTAAAATAGAAACTTAATGGGAAATCAGTAATTTAAAGTACTAAGGCATTCAAGGATCCACTTGCAGCAATCCCATGTCAATTCAATCAATCCAAGTATAGATCACAACTAGATTTGAAGTCCTATCTCTCATATAGTTGGAAAATAAAGCGTTCAAACACATTCAGTTCCATTCAAGCTGAACTTCCAAGTTCTAATCCCATTCAATCAATGTAGAATTCAAAATCATAGCCTTCGGAGTAACAGCCATGCCTATGGACTATGGCCTGCTCAAGGATTACTATAATTCGAATCTAAACAAGCATCATATGATAATCTCAGAGAATTGCAAGGAATTCATGTCCGGAGCACATGAACTCTCATAAAACATCTCAAACTACCAACTCAAGGGACTAAAATAAATAAAAATCCAAACTTGAATTGAAATTACTTGAATTAAACTGAATCAAACATGAAATACACTGCAAGCTTCACCTCTCAGCCTTAGCTGAGAGATTCTAGCCGAGCATTGTCATACTACAACTAGAACTCAAATAAGAAAGCATAAAAACTAGAAAAACCAGAAATTAGAGGGTTGCTGACGCTCCACGACAACTTTCGTCCTCTCCCACGACCTTCCTTGGCTTCTATTAATATCTAAGAAGAGCCCCTAGGTGTCCTTTCATAGTGAGGAAGCCCCTTGCGTTGGAAACATCCAGAAATTTTGCAAGGTTACGCACTGCGCAGAAAATTTCGGAGCTTCACGGAGAAGCTTTATTACGCAGACGACCGGTCACACGACCGATCTGAGCTCCCTGACGACCGGTCGCATGACCGGTCATAAAACGTGCCTTTTTAGTCCAGAGAGTTTTGCCACAGTTCTGATTTAAAATTTTAATTTAAGGACCGGTCGCACGACCGGTCTGGGCATCGGACGATCGGTCGCACGACCGGTCGTGAATGGTCTAGTGACCTTCTCTGAAATTTTTCCGTCTGTGCATAATCGGACCGGTCGGACGACCGGTCCTAGCGATGGATGATCGGTCGCACGACCGGTCTTGGCCTCTGTTTCTGCTTTCTCCTTTTTGCTTCTTTCCTCCTTTCTTCTCCTCTCTTTCTACTTTCTTTGGTCCTTCTTTCTTCTTCATCCAATGGCTTCAAATGGCCCTTTTTAGTCTTCAATTTGGTGAAGTCCACTCTCATCCCTGAAATCACAAAACATGCATTAGATAGGCCTTTTGAGCATGAAAACTGTGCATAAAATTGTGATGTACTGGGCAATGCAATGTATAAATTGGAGGTTCAACAGTTCCAAACCGGGAAACGATATTTTCTTTTAAGAAATAAATGACTGTTTTATGGTCATTGTTCTGGCATGGAATCGCCTCGAACCATTTTGAAACATAATCGACGGCAAGCAAAATATATAAATTTTCAAAAGAAGATGGGATAGACCCATGAAATCGATGCCCCAACAATAAAAAATTTCGATTGGTAAGATGGTATTGAGTAGCATCATATTTCTACAGGATATTTCTCCCAATTTCTGACAAGGCTCACACGTTTTACAAAACTCGTGAATATCTTTGAACATGGTGGGCCAATAAAACCCACATTACAGAATTTTGGTTGTGGTCTTCTTAGCCGAAAAGTGGCCACCACACGCCTGAGAATGACCAAAGGAGATGATACTATGTTGCTCATCATCCGGCACACATCTCCTTATAATTTGATCGGGACAATACTTGAATAAGTACGGGTCGTCCTACAATCATTTTCTCACCTCGTTGAAAAACTTATCCTTATCTTACTTGGAATTGTACCTGTAGCAAGATAGTTAGCAATGTCCGCATACCATGGTGTTAGAACTAGAAAATGAAAGCAACGACATTTTCTGTGTATTGTTGCTCCGGGGTTCTGAATAATAGAAACATTCATAGACAATCACAAGTATTCACAAAAGTACACAAGAAGAGATATTGCAAGGCGAATTTTATTTCAGAGATCCTGAGATCTTGTACATTCCAGGTCGTGATCTACCACGAGCCCTTAATTACATCGAATGATCGATGACCATTAATTAAAAGGCAGAAGACTAGTCAGCAGGGACTATGGTCTTAGAGTTTGTGGTCATAGAGACCTGTATTTGTTTTGCTATGGACTGAACCATCTTTGTATTAGTCAGATGTCTATGTCCCATGTTTTGACCGGAGATCCGGGTTGAGACTATCAGGGTTTATGACTGAGAAGGACAACTCTGGGCTCGCGCCTGCAATGTATGGACAGGTGACCTCGGGAATCCAATCTGCAGTTGTGTATACCTGAATAGGCTAACCGACGGATGCCGTTTGAATGGGCAGGGCATCGATTGTTGTGTTACGATAGTTCATAAAAATTATTTTGTAGTGAATTGAAACTTTTTATATGGTTTATCGTGATAACCATAGTCCCGTTTGTCTAGCTTTCCACCTAAATCGAATCATATCTTTATAGTAGATATAAATGATGACATATTTGCATAGTTTTGGATGCTGGCGACTTCTTTCCGAGTCAATTCATTTATCGCGTTGAATCGGGTCAAACCTTGAAGGCACACAAGTCTTCTCATTTAGAGATCCCAGAATGTCTGTTTAACCATTCCATTGTGTCCGGAACGCTCGAAATATCCAAGATAGGCTCAAACAGAACTTGAAAACACTTAAAATTGAGTCAGGTACACCCGCAAACATTTTGTGCAATTCGCTGATTTTTTGGGTGCGTGGGACTTAATTTATGGGTGCATGGGCTCCAACGCACCTTTAAATTAAGTGCCTGATTTTTGTTGAATTTATGGATGCGTAGGGCATTTTTCGGGTGCGTGGGACCGAATATGCAAATTTGGATTTCATTGAATTCATGGACGCGTGGGACCTGAATTTATGGGTGCGTGGGCCATTTTCGGGTACGTGGGAGTCTGACGCACTTGTCCGATTCATGTAGAATTAGTGGGTACGTGGGACGCGAATTTATGGGCGCGTGGACCATTTTTTGGGTGCATGGGACACCAATCCACTTATCCTAATTACGTCGAATTTATGAACGCAGTGGGACGATTTTCGGGTGCGTGGGACCGAATTTTTGGGTGTGTGCCCACACTTGTGATTTTCAGAATTTGGACCTACGGTAGTCTTGGTCGGAGTGATCTTCCGGTGGAAGATGTCGGCAATCGAAAATGTATTCTGGCGATCGGGAAGGGTTTCCGGGGATTGAAAAAGTATTCAGGCGAGGGTTTTCCGGTGGGAATCTCCAATACCCAGAGGATAGTAGCTCTCTCTCTCTCTCTCTCTCTCTCTCTCTCTCTCTCTCTCAGAACATAGAAATGAATAGTTGGATGGGGTATTTATACCCGAAAATACAGGAACTCGGCCAATGAGGGGCTGCCACGTGCCACGCACCCCTAAAATGCCTCCCACGCACCCGAAAATCAATGCGCAGAGCTCCAACGCACCTTAAAAGGCATCTTGAAATTTACTAAATTTTTGGGTGCATGGGATACTGATTTTACGGGTGTGTGGGACCTCCTGCACCCTGAAATAGCACTCCTGAAATATGTTGAATTTATGGGTGCGTGGACCTATTTTTGGGTGCGTGGGAGGCAATGCACCCTTTAAATTGTTTCCTGATTTTTTTAAAAAAATTTTAGGGTGAGTGGGCACCTGAATTTATGGGTGCGTGGGACTCCATGCACCCAGAAATGAGTTTCCTGATTTTGCTGATTTTTCAGGTGCGTGGGTACCCGAATTTATGGGTGCGTGGGAGTCCGATTTTATGGATGCATTGATGGACTTTTTGAACGCTCCAAATTGGGTTTTGAATTTTGATGAGTTTGTGGTGCCCGCTTGATGATGAAAGTACATGTATTGTTCATCATATATCATAACGAAGATATGGGTTCAATTTTGGACGGTTCCGCGGTGATTCGCGGGGCCCGCCGGAGATTTTAATCGAAATTGGCTAAGGAAACTTTTCGCAAATCTCGGTTTTGCGTGCACCGGGAGGCGTTTTGTGGGATTCTTTTGGAGTTGTACGACTATCTTAGCCATTCTAAGGACCTTAACATTTTGGGACCCCAACAGATGCCCCTCCGGTGCATTGCGATGGGAGTACGATCATTTAGTGTGGCGCACCGGACCTTTTGGGTCCCAGCTATATATAGAGGAGATAGCCATTTTTCTGTCATCTCCTCATTTCGTTAGATTTTTTGTTGTGCCTTCCACACACCCAAAAATTCTCCAACGCACTCAAAAATTCACCCCAACACACCCTTTAATTACGCACGCACCCGTTTATTCCAGGTAATATGAATTTATAGGTGCGTGAGATGGCACGCACCCTGAAAATTGGACTTCACATTTTTTTAATTTTTAAGGGTGCATGGGATCACACGCACCCTTCGTCGGATAATTCATGTATTAAAAGTGGTGCATGGGATCACACGTACCCTTCGTCACCCTCATGGTTGGGTTTTGCCCCCCACGCACCCAACAATTGGGTTTTTTAGCAAGTTTTAAGGGTGCGTGGAGGGCCACGCACCTAAGAATTTGGACTTGGTGATGAAACGTACGGCTTAGTCATTTTGGGGCGCATGGGATCACACGCACCTACTTAAAGGATTTGAAGATTTAACAGGGTGCGTGGGATATCATGCACCCCGAAATTGAGCTTTCCATGATTTAGGGGTGCGTGGAGTATCACGCACCCAGGAATCCAACTTTGGTGATTTTGAACATTTTAGAGTGCGTGGAGCCTCATGCACCCCGAATCCAAGACTTGTGAATTTTGAAAATTTATTGAAACATATTTTATAATCCTTGCTGTACTAGGATCTCCAAAGGGTACGAGCCCCTTACACCTTCGTCTCGTACTTACATATTGTGGTGAGGTGTAGGGTCTCATACACTTAAAAGATTTCTAGATAGTCAAGTTAAAGATGCAATCCCAGTGATTAATTTGATCAACGTTTCGAGCGTACCTTTGCATATTTTCTTTATTTTGGACTAGGCCTGAAGTTCTTGTGTGCTTTTTGTAGATTATAATGGCTAGCGATCCCTCGCAAGCTAGCCCTTCAAGTCAACCATTGACTCATCGAAGCATAAACGGGCGGCCCTGAAGAAAGTCAATCGTCCGTCTGATCAGAACCCTCGGTGGTTCATGCCTCCAGAAACCTTCAACTTTTATGAGCGCATACTGACATTGTCCAAGGATATTCAGAAGAAGATCCTTTGCGATAGGGTCGTGCCACCCCCTCCAGATAGGGGTACGCAAGAGTAATGGGACGCTTGGTACGGTCGGTACGCTCCCTTCCGTGGTTTTCGGTCAGATGGGACCGTAGGATCTAAAGATGGTGAAGCGAGCCCGACTGTACCTGCTCAGCTTATCAGGCGTGGCAGTCCGAAAAGGGCTGGGAAGGGTGCCAAGCAAGTATACTTAGAGAATCAGGCCAAATTTAAGTCTGACAAGATGAGTATTACTTGGTCTACGGTCAAGCTGGTGACGGCGCCTCTCAAAATCAAGAACCCCTTCACTCGACAACACATCAGATATGTGAAGAGCTATCAGCGGCAATGTTCTCTTCCAGAGATCGAACCTTCCGATGTTTGCCGTAATAATTCTTTCTTCAGCTTGGATACGTGGACGTCTGGTCCAGCACCGTTCCTGAGTTGTTCTTTATCTGATAACGGGAAGTGTCAGTCCGTCCTCAGTATGAAGGGCATAATCTTCCTAGAGCCGAATCACAACCCTCACCAACCCTTCCCTACACATTATTTCGAGACCCTTCGCAAGTGATTCCATCATCTAGGAGATATTGAGATCTGGCCATCCGGCGCGTTCCGGACCCGAGGTCACCTGATTCCTCACCTGGGGTACGAAGCATGGTCCCGTCGCATTTTGGAACAACACAGGGCCACACTACGAGCAATAGGTCTGTACAAGGCCATCGAAGCAACATCGAGTTATTTCCATAGGGAGCCGTGGGTTTACAAGGGCTTCCTCAATCATTGGTGTTCTAACACCAACTCCTTCCACCTACCGTACGGAGAGATGAGCATCTCTCTATAGGATATGAATCGGATCGCAGGTCTTTCGATTTGTGAGAGGATTTGCGATGAATAGGTTCTGAGCGACGAGGAACTGTCTCGGAAGAAGAAGGGAATGGACGAGGGTTTCTTCTCTAAAGCCTGTTATGAGCTCTTTGTTGAGCTCTCGCAGTTCTGGGGTTTCAAAGATAAACTCCCATTCGAAGACTGGTTGGTCTATTTCAGTCATGGTTTGAAGTAGTATTTTGTTGCAAGTTACATATTGTCGTTTTTGTTTCATTTTCTTTCTTTCTGTTGATGTCATGTTTTATCTTTTCAGCTTGGATTATGAGGCCTATGATGAAGGTCGTGGTGACAAGGTCTTCTTAGAGAGGAGGACGAAGGAAAAGTTCCCCCGTCCCAATAAACTATCCCCCACATGCGAGTTGGCCGGCTTTCTGGCTAACGTAGCACTGCTGAGCTCTGCTGAAGCAGACAATGTACGGGTATCATGTTTTGCCGTTGCGGGAGCTTTGGCGAATGGTCACCAGTACGCGCTGGCTCTAGTGGTTTTATGCTCTATCTACCGGGCCTTCGGCTATGTCATTAGCAATAAGGAACTTGCCGCCTACGGGATGAATTTGGCTTATTGTAGGTGGCACTTCTTCTCTGGCTGGCTGGGAGTGTATTTTCCCTGGGTCTATGGGGTAGAATGCGGAGATTATATCCAACCCGGGAAGGTTCCATTGTATTTCTTCCGGAAGAAGAGAATGGTTGCTCAAAATTTGACAACCATTGAAGCCAAGATTGCCCGATACGATGATGTTCATTTCTTTCACTTCTCGGGCACCCGTGGTAGAGAGTCCATCCTGTGTATGGACGACGACAGCATCGATTATTATGAGTGTTCGTTCCTGACAGCGATTCGTCCATCATCGTTGCCATTGCGTGAGGGGCTGGAATTCTGGAGGGAGCCTTATTACCCTAACCGCTTCGCCCGCCAGTTCGGGTATGACCAAGGGGTGCCCGAGACATTAGAGCCGGTGACCTGTGAGCAACGAGCATATGGTGTCGGGCCCATTCATTGGAAGTGGATGTGGCGACAAGTCCTGTTGACCAGGATTGGGTGCTCTTTTGCCATTCTGGGGACACAGCATTGCACTGGGGCTTCCTTTGGATGGATGAGGTGGTGGGCCCATCAATATACAATGGTCAGAAATAACTTCCTTGTCAGTGAGCCCATTTTCGTCACACCTCCGGTTGTTACTCCTACTCCGGCCGATGGGCTTGGCTATGTATCGAAGCATCTATATTAGCCTGCTGCACCGAGTACGAAGAGATAGACAACTTCTTTGAATGTGGTGATCGACCATGAGAAGCCTGAACATACTTTCGAAGGTTAGATTGCTCACGGAGAGAGGAATGTAACATTGGAGGGGCCAGAGTTCCCGCCCCTCGGGCCCTTGGATGAAGTGCTTGAAGAAGAAAATATCCTCAGAGAGGGTGACAGAAATGATGGTGATGACAGTGGTGATGGAGGTAATGATGTTGACGGTGGTGCTGGTGATGATGGTGCCAATGAAGATGATGGTGGTGCTGGTGGTGAAGGTAATGATGGGGATGATGGTGGTGCTGGTGATGAAGGCAATGATGTTGATGGTGATGATGGTGTTGATGGAGGTGGTAAAGATGATGGCAGTGATGAGGGAGGTGACGAGGATGATGGTGGCTCAGCGGGGATTGTATCGACAAGTGGTCAGAGGGGCCAAGGGGATTTGCCCAGGTGTTCTAGCCCTGGGGACAGTGGTGATGATGTGTTGCCTGAATGAGCCGATCCCTGAGTAAAAACTGCCTCTAGTCTTCCTGTCACTATGGGGGCAAGAAGAGAAAGGAGATGTGGAAATTACACAAAGCCGAACGTTCACGGAAATGACTCTCCAAAGACAACGGTGACGCTTCCGCTGACAGTGCAGGAGAGGCCAGGGAAGAGGGTGAATTAAGCTCTCAGGCCAATTTAAGTGAAGATCACCACACCAGGGAGAGCAATGATAACGAGCCAATGTATGAGAGATCTGTCCCTGAGGGGTATACTGGAGCCGTCTTTATGGATCTGGATGATGATGCACCAGCTGAATCTGTCCTTCCTCCTAATCCTCATGTTGAGTTAAGCGCGTCTGAGCCTGTCATGGGAGCACCTTCCACTGCTGAGCCACCATCGACTGAACCTATTGTGGAGGCTCCTCCTTCTGTTGAGCCACTATTACTTGAACCTGTTGTGAACGTATCTCCAGCTGTCGTGCCATCAACAGCCGAGCTCGTCACTGAAGTCCCTCCCATCGTTGAGCCAGCGTTTAATGCCAACATTCCCGAGGTCGTGGTGCTCTCTTCTCTGGAGTTACCTAAACCACTGACCATGAGAATAACTGAACCTGCCTCAGTGTCATCTGTGTCTGTTGCCTTACCCAGTGCTCTTGCTGTTGGTGTTCCTGAAGTCACTGGTATATTACTTGCCTTTGCTATCTTGATCGCTTTCTTTCTGATGATGATTTCCCTGTACTGACGTTTATCGTTTATTTTGTCAGTAGCAGTTCCGATCCATGCCCCTGCCCCTGTAGTTTTTCCTAAAGCACTCATTTCTTCTCTTCGAGGTTTATCGAAAATAAAGGCGAACCTTTTGAAGAGTCTTCTGATAACTATCGCTAATTCTCTGAAGAACAAAGATGAATGGTGTATTCTGGATGAAGGCTGCAAGCACTTGAACATAATGCTACATGGTTCGGGATTTACGTCTCCTCGATGGCTAGTCACGTGGTCCAGTTCAAGGAAGGAATGGATCGCGTCATTGGTGCAAAGCATCTCAGGCCTGATCCTTTTGTTGAGGAGAAGCATGGCCAGCTGTAGTCCCATCTTCCAAAGTCAGAACTTCACAGGGCAGACGTGGCCATGGCGAGGCAAAACTGGCAGGTTGCTAGCACTGGATGTTAAGGGGCCACAAAACGTCTATAGGAGATTGATAGTGAAATAGCACAGCTACAGGCTGAGCGTCTAGTTATTCACCTTAATTTTTCCAAGTTTAGCAGTCAGAAAGCTCGCTTCGTTGTTGTCTATTGATCAACATGAGGTGAAGTGTAACGATATAGAGGCCCAGATTACAGAACTGCAGCAGTTTCTTCAGAATGTCCCTGACCCCGCACAAGTTTTGGCCAAAGCAGAGGCGGCACAAAGGGATATCCAGAGTTCTGCAATTGATATGTTAGAACAATGTATGAAAAATTTAGATGGTTGAACTGTCATAGTCTTCGCTTGTAATTTGAAACATGTTGTAACGGATATTGTAATAATATGTATACTATTGTAATTTTGGATTTATATTGTGTCTTTAGCCTATTCGCCATTTTATTTGAGTTTGGATGGAAACTGATTGAGCTATTTGGGAAAGAACGTCCCCCTATTAGGACTCAAACCTATGCCCTTGTGAAAGGATATGATCGAGTTTTGATTTAGGGCTCATCCTAATTCTTGACGATCTTGAAAAGGGCAGGTGCCATACTTGACGTATCCTGAGTCTTAACGACTTTTTTGATACCTGTGTAAACACAAAATGGATGATTAATATTTAGCTATAATCGTTGTTTGGTATCCTGTCTCTTGGTATATGTTTATTGCATTTTCCTCTGATGGGGCGTTTACAAATCACAATAATAAACTTATGTCAAGTGTAATATCTTTTCAAAAAACGGCCATTCACCAACGAACTGATGCCCTACACCTTGCAATCAATTACCCGATAGGCTCCGTTGGTATAGACCTCGTCAATGATACACACTAGATCCCATTTCGGGTCAAATTTACTCTTGAGACCTTGAGCCAGTGCTGGACGTTTCATCATTAGCACCAAGTTGCCCCTTTTGAATGACCTACTGCGCACTCATTTATCGTATGAGGCTGAGATTTGTTTCTAATAGATTTCGAACCTTTGTTGAGCGGCGAGCCTCTTTTCATCTAAATCATCAAGCTTGGCCATTCTGGTCCTGGCGTTCTACTCGGATGTCAGGGAGTGCCGGAGTGCAACCCGCAGGGACTCGACCTGTATTTCCATTGAAGGCTACTGCCTCCGTACCATATATTAAGGAGTAAGGCGTGGCTTTAGTGCTAGTGCGATATGTCGTCCGATACGCCCATAAGGCTTCAGGCAGACGCTTGTCCCAATTTTTCTTATTCTCTGCCACTGTCTTTTTCAGAATCTTCACTATAGTCTTATTGAATGCCTCAGCCAGTCCATTTGCAGGAGGATAATAAGGCGATGAATAACAATGCTTGCTCTTGAACTTCGCTCACAGCTTATCGATGGTGGCATTCTTGAAGGGCGTTCCATTGTCTGTGGTAATTTTCTCGAGAATACTATGTCGGTATAATATAGTATGACGAATGAAACCTCCAACATGTTTAGCCTTCACATTTCTAAGTGCCACTGCTTCAGCCCATTTAGAAAAGTAATCCATTATGGCCAGGATGTACTGATGCCACTGAGATGAGGGTGGGCTGATCGATCTAATCACTTCCATGCCCCAGGCGACAAAAGGCCAAGATATCACTGATTGATGCAACTCTTCTGGTGGTGAGTGTATTATATCTACATGGATCTGGCATTGATGACACTTCTTGACATATCCTATCGCATCTTTTGCCATTGTGGGCCAATAATATCCCATGTGTCGGACACGATGATGTAAATTCTTGCCTCCTTGGTGAGCACCGCACTCTCCTCCGTGAGCTTCCTTCAATGTGGCACACGCTTCATCTTGGTCCAAGCAGCGTAGCAACACTCCCTCATATGAGCATTTGTAAAGGATGTCAATTTGTATTATAAATGAACCAACGCATCTCCTGACCTGCGTGCACATCTTGGGCTCTTCTGGTAAAAATCCATATTTCAAGTAGTCGACGAATGGCCTTTTCCAGTCATTTTCTTCTGTGATTTCGAAGCGACAGATGGGATTCAAGCTTGATTCACCGCCACACAATACGGCTATCGGTAGAATCCTTCTTTCTTCAATTGTCACTTGAAGTGGACTGCCCCCGGGATTAGCTAGAGCAGCAGTCAAACTGGCCTAACACATCGGCCTGTACATTCTCCTACCTCAGTATATGTGAAATGTTGCTGTTATGGAACTGGTAGAACAGTGATTGCGCTTGGTGGCAGAAAGGTGACAACTCAGGTTTGCGGACCTTATATTTTGTCGTCAACTATCCGATGACTAGCCAGGAGTCACCATAGATCTGTATTGCTTTGATACGCATCTCTAGGGCGAGCTGTAGTCCGATGATGAGGGCTTGATATTCTGCTTCATTGTTAGTGCAAGCTGGTACGATCGTAAATGAGTATGGCAGCAAATCTCCCTGCGGACTGATAAATATAACTCCTGCTCTTGCCCCTATCGACTTGGAGGCTCCGTCAAAGTACATCTGCCAGAGTCGTGGTTCTCCGACCATCATAACCTGAACATCTGGGAGATCACATTCCATTTCTTCACTGCTCGGGATCAGGATGTGCAGCGAGAAAATTTGCAATCACTTGTCCTTTAATAGCTCGGGCTGGGACGTATGTGATGTCGAATTCAGAGAGGAGAAGGGCCCACTTTGCTAAGCATCCAGACAATATAGGCCGGTTCATGAGGAAGTTAATCGGGTCTGCCTTGGATATTAACGTTATTTGGTGCGAGAGGCACTAATGTCTAAGTTTCTTCGCAGTGAAAATGAGAGCAAGACATATTTTCTCAATTGCTGAATAGTTGAATTCGGCCCCCACCAGCATGCGACTCAAATAATATAGCGCATGCTCCTTCTCTTCTTCGTTCTTCTGTGCTAGGAGTGCCTCCTGTGAGTTATCACCTACTGCGATGTATAAGATCAGTGGCTTTCCCTTGATTGGGGCAGCCAGGACTGGAGAATTCCTGAGCATTTCTTTTACTGAATCGAAAGCTTTTTGGCAAGCGTCAGCCCATTCAAACTTAACGTCTTTCTTGTTGAGGCGAGAGAACGGCTGACAACGACCAGCCAAGTTCGAAATGAATCTTCTCAGATATGCCACGCGACCTTGAAAACTCTTCAACTGTTTTAGATTTTTCGGTGGTGGCATTTCTCTAATGGCCTTAATCTTAGCGGGGTTGATCTCTATGCCCCTGTGCCTGACAACAAAGCCCAAGAATTTGCCAGATGCAACCCCAAACGCGCATTTGAATGGATTCATACAGAGACTCTTCTTGCGTAATTGCCGGAATACTTGTCTCAGATGTCCCCTGTGTTGTTCATGATCGGCTGACCTCACAACCAAATCATCTACATAGCATTCAACGTGTTTGTACATCATATCTTGGAATATAATGTGCATCGCGCGATGATATGTTGCCCCTGCGTTCTTCAACCCAAAAGGCATTACGCGGTAACAGTAGATGCCGAGAGCTGTAAGGAAGGCCGTAGCTTCTTCATCTTCTGGGGCCATGCAAATTTGATTGTATCCCAAATACTCATCCATGAAGGACATTACTGCATATCTTGTTGTGCTGTCGATCAATAATTCTGGAATTAGCAAAGGGAAATCGTCTTTAGGGCAAGCTTCATTAAGATTCTGAAAGTCGACGCAAACCCGAATTTGTCCACTCTTCTTATTAACTGGCACGATGTTTAAAATCCATTAAGGGTACTTCACCTCTCGAACGAACCCAGCCTGAATCAGTTTCTTGATTTCTTCCTCAATCTTGGGTACAATGTCGGGGTGAAATCGTCGTTGAGGTTGCTTTACTGACTTCTTTTCCTTCATGATACTCAGCTTGTGCATGGCGATGGTCGGACTGAGCCCTGGCATTTCTGAATATGTCCAGGCAAAGATGTCCTTATTCTCAACAGCTGTATGTATCTTTCTCTTTCATTTTTCGGGACGTTTCTGCTCAAATATGTATTCCTGGGTTCTTCAAGGGTGCCCAAATTCACCTCTTCAAGTTCATCAATCGTCGATTTTCCGCCATCTTCTAGTTGTATGGGTGCGACACTTGGCTGAATAATGTCGATAAGATCTTGCAACTGAATTTCTTCTACCGGGCCAATGGTCACCATGTTCACACTTGCTTTGGCTCCTAGACCTTCTCTGTTTTTGTATACTTGCTTATATTCTTTAAATGGAGCCAGCGATCTTTTCTTTGTGTCTGAACCTTGGCCGAAGAATCATATATTCCTCATGATCTTCCGGCTGGCTCTGCTATATCTCTTCTCTTCTATTGGTCGGGGTTGGGGAGATTCTCTTCCCTCTTCTCTCTTCTGATGGTATAGGCTGATTCGGCCCTGAGTGAAACTTGATATCTTTCTGGGTGATATCTCTTGATGGCACGATGAATTGGTTTGGAGCTTTCGAGAATGGCTTGGCTCTTCCTATCTTGGGTACCGGCATGTTGAAGCTGGACTTGAGCACACTCATGTGTTGATCTGAGATTAGTTTTAAAACAGACTACCATGGCTGACGCAGATGTTGCGGTACCGTTCACTCCCCAAGTGTAGGGTTGCGAAGTAGTAGTAATTCGAAAAGACCGAGTATCGTTCCCACAGAGATTTATGTATGGGTATTCTCAGGATTTATCCAAAACAACGTATAATCGAGATCCTATTAAGAACTACAGCTGGAAAATAGTAATTTGGGTTTAAACAGTGATTTATGAAAGGTAATATCAATCTAAAAAGGCACTAGAGCGCCAAGGTTCCACTTTTGATAAGTTTCAATGCATCAACACAACTAGGTCTCTCATAACTTAATCGGAATCGAATTCATATCTCTATCCTATCGGAATATAGAGCGGTTCAATAAAAAATTATCTAAAACAGTTGCTCATTCATTGATTCAATTCCCACAACAATGCTCAGGCCTTGGGCACACTCAATTATATAAGCCAAGCCTCTTTCTAATCTTGTTGAGATTCACAACCATAGCTTTCATCAAATCCTGTCACTAGACTTGATTACAACCAATGATTAGAACTCTAATTAAATCAATATCAATCAGCAAACAGCTATTTCAGATTATCACAAAAGATAAGAACTTTAGTGGAATGAGTTCCCACATAAAGATCATGCCATTGTACACAAGGCAATCAAAGGGTCTACCATGCCCGGAATCGATGATAGACCAATGAACTACACAAGCATAAACAATGCACAAAAGATAAGCTACTAAATTTAAAATCACTAAGAATCACATGAGCCCGGAGTCATCAAGAGATCAAAGTAAAACTGAACTAGTACTTGATTCAAACTCATATTAAACTAAATTCTTCAATTAAAACATAAAAAGGAAACCTAGGTAGCATCAATCCATCAAAAATGAACCAAAAGCTTCACCTCTTAGCCCTAGCTAAGAGGTTTTAGTTCATCTCTAACATCCTTGAACTAGAAGCCTCAAAAACATAAAAATTACTAAAACTAGAAGAAAAACTAGGAAAACTCGAAGTAGAATCCATCTCCTAAGCCTCCTTTATGATCCCCACGTCCTAGCCTGCTTGGGTATGAAGAGGAGAAGTCCTATTTATAAATTGGCGCGGAAGATTCCAGATTGCGCAAGGAATTACGCAATTATGCAGAGAAAATCGGAGCTTCACGGACACTCGGTCTCACGACCGCTTTGAGCCTATGGACGACCGGTCGCATGATCGATCTTAAAACTGCAAAATCTGTCCAAAGAGTTTTCACAAATTTTACCTTGTAGTTTTAATTCAAGTAGCGGTCGCACGACCGGTCTGAGTTGTGCACGACCGGTCCTGAGTGGTCCAGTGAAGGTTGGTAGCGAGGTCCTCTTCTGCTAAGTGTTCGGACAGAAGAGTGTCTTCAGTGTCTTCTTCTTCCTTCTTTTCTTCTCTCCTTTGCTTCTTTCTTCCACCCTTTCTCACTTGGTCTTGTGATCTTCAATGCTTATAAATATTGTCTTTTAGTCTTCAATTGATAAATCTTCTCTCTTATTCCTACAATCACCAATCCATGCATTAGATTAGTCTTTAAATCATGAAACCATGCATAATGAGTGATGAATTGGGGTTAGAATATGCACAATTAAGAGCTCAACAGGTACCACATAGAACTTCTTCGTGATCGGCTGAGGTTGGTTTTCCGAATGATATTGGGATCTCCCCTGAGTGATGGCCTGAGGTTTGTTCTTCTACACGAACTTCTCAACTCGAGGTTTTGCCCCTTGCCCTTTCTTCAGTATGTCGGGCTTTTTATTGATTTTACTGCTATCGGACAGGTTGTAATATTTTGCATCGGCCAAAAAAGACTCAGCTATTGGGTATGGCTTCGGATCTACCACTACCCTGTATTGAACCCCGTCTCTGTTGTAATGGAAGCACTGATGATACGTCAAAGGGATTATGCGGTTGTTATGGAGCCAAGGCCTTCCCAAGAGGAGGTTGTATGTTGTCATTGCATCGATCACCTGACACGTTACTTTCATCGTCAGTTCTTCAATCTCTAACATTACCTTGATTCATTCGAGGGTACGTTGACTGTCTTGATTGAACCCTTAAATCATCATGAGACTCGGGCGTAGTGCTGATTGCCTATAACTCAGCTTTTGTAATGTCTTCAATGGCATAATTTTTACGGCAGACCCATCATCTAACATACACCTCTTAACCTCCGTGTCCCTGATTATTCTTGTGACCATCAACGGACGATTATGGTCTATTAATTCGATCGTGTGGTCTTCTTCTAAGAAAGTGATTGTTGAAGGATGGTTGACATGCATGACTTGTGACACCGGCATATACCCCTCCCAAAATTTGTCTGTATTATTCATTTCTTCTTTTATCTCTATCATCATGACCTCCCTAACTTCACTGTCAAGTAAGTCATTGATTAACATTTCTCTGTACACTTTCGAGAGACATAAAGCATCATATATGCTTAGACAGGAGGGAACCTTTCGTAAGAGTGACACAACATCATACGCCACTGGTCTCGGGCTTGGCTGACTAGTCGTGGCCTCATCGACCTTTTCTTTCAGTTTTTGTATGCGGGGTCTCTCTTGCGGCCTGTCAGGGATACCGTCTTCTTGTATCGGGTCATCTGGTCTTGGAGGGGTATGGTCAGGCATTTGCTTTCCTGATCGTAAGATGACCGTGTTAACCTCTCCCTCAGCCGCTTGTGGGGTTTCCTCGGATGGTATTTGCTCGACGAATGACACCATTCCGCAATGTGCCCTGTTCGTCGCAGGTCGTATCTGCCCCTGTAATGTCTCTCTCCTTCCTCTTCCCCTGTCCTTTCCTCGGCTAACAAGCCTTCGTCTGTTCTCGAGTCTTTTCTTGTTACTGACTAGACTCCATGGTTCCTTCGGCTCAGGTAATGAAGTCGGTCGGTTGGTGTCATTTTCTATCGCGATTGTTAAAATTGTCCCAGCTGTCTCTTTTACCCTCCCGGGTACTTTCATGCTGATGACCCATTGATTAATCAACCCCTGTATCATTCCTTTCAGGGAGAAGCAATCTTTTGTTTTGTGGCTGACACATTGATGATATTTACAGTATTTGGGATCGTTTATTCGTCCGACTTCATGAGGACGGACGGGCTCTGGCAGACGCATTAAGCCTTTTTCAATCAATTGTTCCATGATCGGAACTAAATCCGCCATATCGAATGTGTATGGGCCATTCGCCCTTTCTCTTTCGGCTATTGATACGCGTTTTGGTGCATAGGGCCTTTTACCCTTGTCTTGAACAATCATTGCTTTTGTTTTCGACTTGTGATCAACAGCGGGATGTTTTCGGTCTTTCTGGTCCCTGCTCTTATGGACTTGATGGGTTTCTACTACTCTTCCCATCTCTCTCTTTTGTCTTTCAGGGTCTGAAGTTTACCTGGGATGCTGCCTCCTCCACCATATGTGCTTTCGTCGCCAGCTCACGAAAGGAGTTGAAGATATTGCCTGACAATACGTACGAGATCATCGGGTCTAGAGCCCTTAGACACATCTTCATCTGCTCGCCTTCATTGGGTAATTCACGACATTGAGATACTGTGGTTCCCCATCGGTCGATGAACTTCTCAACTGGTTCACCATTTCTCTGCCTGACCAATGCTAGATCTGTTAACGAGATCTCCCTCTCTGTTGCAAAGAACTTTGAGATGAAGGTGTCCTGCATTTGCTCCCATATCCTTATAGAGCTGGCTGGTAACGACATATACCATTGAAAGGCTTTCCTTGTCAGGGTAGATCCGAACAGCCGCATGCAATACTGCGGGACTGCAGACTAATTTCCTAACGTAGTCAAGAAGTGGGTGATGTGCTCTTCCGGCAATCCTCTGTTGTCAAACTTTTTAAAGTCTGGGCATCTGAAATTGGCTGGGAATGGTACATCTTCTACCTCTGGTGGGTACGGGACCTGATATTTATAGCTGCCTCTCCTCTCTTTCTCTTTTTCTTGCTGCATTATGTGGGCTATCGTCTGGGATAACTCTTCTCGCGATACGTGAGATGCGAAAAGCAGCGCATGTTCTATTGGTGCGACCCTGAGTTAGACGGGCGGTTCAGGCTCAGCCGGACCTTTTGCTGCCCCTTGGGACTCCTCTACCGACTCACAGGTGGGCGACGCGATACTTCTGGCGGCATTCTGCGCTATCAGAGTGGTTAAAGCTTCTTAAATAGCCCTCATTCGATTGTTTGTCTCGCGATTAGCCTCGACCAATCTGTCGATCTGATCTTGGAATGGAGGTAATTCTTCTGCTTCATACGGTCCTTCTCCTTCTTTTTCGACCACTTGGACCATCACCACTTGTGCTGATGGGGTTTCCTGAGCCGGCCTCTGTTTTGGTTCGAGGGTTGTCATGGACTTGGATTTCTTTATGTGCACGGGCCTAGTAGGTTTTTGCGAGGCGCGAGTGGTCTTGGACAACGGCGGGAACTGCTCGACTGTCATCACAGGTACTGCAAGCTTGGCTGATATGACCTAACTGTTGATAGGGATCTTCTGCCTCTGCTTCGGCTGCCACTGTTTCTTGACCATTGGGTGAGATCTTGCCACATTCACTTTCTTATACGTGGCCGCGATGGCTGCTTTCTTCTATTCCTTCTTCTGCCTTCGGGTCTCAACCAACTGCCACTCTGAGCTTGGATTTGCAGTTGCGGTGAAACGGGGGAATCTGAAACCCCTGGCGGTAAGAAAGATACACGCACTTGTCATTGAGTATGCCATCTCTTCTGTCTATATTAGTATCTTGCTAATTCTACAGTGTCAGATAATCATTAGAACAGTTCATAAATGCGGCCGGGAGCGTGAACCCATTGATCATGGTGCAGAAACTAACAGGAACAAGCAAGAAGAAGAAAAATACGTGTAATTGTGGAAGTTTGTGGGTTTGAAAACCTTTTAATTTATTGTATATTCCCTTAAAGATGAAGGGAAGAACGTTCCCGTTGAGAGTAGCTAGTTTGGCGCCCGAGGGCACCGAAACATTATGCCCGCGATAGATCTCCTACGTACACTCGCATTTACGAATGATTAATCTTAGAGCGTTTCTATACTCAGAGCTAACCAGAGATTCTGGGTTAAAATCCCTAGCAGAGTCGCCAGTTTGTTAGAACTAGAAAATGAAAGCAAGGACATTTTTTGTGTATTGTTGCTCCGAGGTTTTGAGTAATAGAAACATTCATAGACAATCACAAGCATTCACAAAAGTACACAAGAAGAGATATCGTAAGGCAAATTTTATTCCAGAGATCCTGAGATCTTGTACATTCTATACCATGATCTGGCACGAGCCCTTAATTACATCGAATGATCGATGACCCTTGATTAAAAAGGCAGAAGACTAGTCAGCAGGGACTATGGTCTTAGAGTTTGTGGTCGTAGAGACCTGTATTTGTTTTGTTATGGACTGAACCATCTTTGTATTAGTCGGATGCCTATGTCCCATGTGTTGACCGGAGATTCGGGCTGAGACTATCAGGGTTTATGACTGAGAAGGACAACTCTGGGCTCGCGCCTGTCATGTATGGACAGGTGACCTCGGAAAGTCCAATCTGCAGTTGTGTATACCTAAATAGGCCAACCAACAGATGCCGTTTGAATGGGTAGGGCATTGACTTTTGTGTTGCGGCAGTTCATAACAATTACTTTGTAGTGAATTAAAACTCTTTTATATGGTTTATCGTGATAACCATAGTCCCGTTTGTCTAGCTTTCGAATCAAATCGGATCATATCTTTACAGTATATATAAATGATGGCATACTTGCATAGTTCTGGATGCTGGCGACTTCTTTCCGAGGAGTCAATTCATTCATCGCGTTGAATCGGGTCAAACCTTGAATGCGTGCAATTCTGCTCAATTAGAGATCCTAGAATGTCCGTTTGACCATTCCATTGTGTCCGGAACGCTCGAAACACCCAAGATAGGCTCAAACAAAACTTGAAAGCACTTAAAATTGAGTCCGGTACACCCGCAAACATATTATGTAATTCGCTGATTTTTTGGGTGTGTGGGACTTAATTTATGGGTGTGTGGGCTCCAACGCACCTTTATATTAAATGCCTATTTTTTGTTGAATTTATGGATGTGTGGGACTTTTTGGGGTGCGTAGGAACGAATATGCAAATCTGGATTTTATCAAATTCATGGACGCGTGGGACCTGAATTTATGGGTGTATGGGCCATTTTCGAGTGTGTGGGAGTCCGATGCACTTGTCTGATTCATGTCGAATTAATGCGCGCTTGGGACACGAATTTATGGGCGCGTGGACCATTTTTCAGGTGCGTGGGACACCAATCCACTTATCCTAATTACGTCGAATTTATGGACGTGTGGGACGATTTTCGGGTGCATGGGACTGAATTTTTGGCAGCGTGCCCACACTTATGATTTTTCAGAATTCGCACCTGCGGTAGTCTTGGTCGGAGTGATCTTCCGGTGGAAGATGTCGGCGATCGAAAAGGTATTCCGGCGATCGGGAAGGGTTTTTGGGGATCGAAAAAGTATTCCGATGAGGGTTTTCCAGCGAGAATCTCGAATACCCAGAGGATAGTAGCTCTCTCTCTCTCTCTCTCTCTCTTTCAGAACATAGAAATGAATAGTTGGACGGGGTATTTATACCCGAAAATACCGAAACTCAGCCAATGAGGGGTTGCCACATGCCATGCGCCCTTAAAATGACTCCCACGCACCCCAAAATCAATGCGTAGAGCTCCAACGCACCTCCAAAGGCATCTTGAAATTTACTGAATTTATGGGTGCGTGGGATACTGATTTTACGGGTGCATGGGACCCCCTGCACCCTGAAATAACACTCCTGAAATATGTTGAATTTATGGGTGCGTGGGAGGCAATGCACCCTTTAAATTAATTCTTGATTTTTTTACGAATTTTAGGGTGCGTGGGCACCTGAATTTATGGGTGCGTAGGACTCCATGCACTCATAAATGAGTTTCCTAATTTTGCTGATTTTTTGGGTGCGTGGGTACCCAAATTTATGGGTGCGTGGGACTCCATGCACCCATAAATGAGTTTCCTAATTTTGCTGATTTTACGGGTGCGTGGGTACCCGAATTTATGGGTGCGTGGGAGTCCGATTTTATGGATGCGTTGACGGACTTTTTGAACGCTCCAAATTGGGTTTTGAATTTTAATGAGTTTGTGGGGCCTGCTTGATGATGAAAGTACATGCATTGTTCATCATAAATCATAATGAAGTTATGGGTTCGATTTCGGACGGTTCTGATCGCGGTGATTCGCGGGGCCCGCCAGAGATTTTAATCGAAATTGGCTATGAAAACTTTTCGTAAATCTCCGTTTTGCGTGCACCGAGAGGCATTTTGTGGGATTCTTTTGGAGTTGTATGGCTATTTTAGTCATTCTAAGGACCTTAACATTTTGGGACCCCAACAGATGGTAATTGGGAGATTTTAAAAAGTTGTTCATCAGGGAACATGTCATTGATCAGCGGTCGTCTCAGGGGAATCGGTGAGAACAAGTTTAAAAAGATGGACAGCCACTACGTTTTCTACTCCTTTCTTATCACGTATTTCTATGTCAAATTCTTGGAGTAGGAGGATCCATCTTAACAAGCGTGGCTTAGCATCCTTCTTAGAGAGAAGGTACTTAAGCGCAGCATGGTCGGTGAATATGATGATCTTAGATCCCATCAAGTAGGACTTAAACTTGTCTAAGCAAAAACTACGGCTAAAAGTTCTTTTTTGTAGTAGTGTAGTTAGCTTGAGCCGAGTTTAAGGTTTTACTTGCATAGTAGATGACGCATGGCTTTTTCTCTTTTCTCTGGCCTAACACAGCCCCAATGGCATAGTCGCTCGCATCACACATAATTTCAAAAGGAAGGCTCCAATCAGGTGGTTGCATTATGGGAGCACATGTCAACATACATTTAAGCTTATCAAAGGCATTTTGACAATATTCATTCCACTCGAATGAGTTTTTCCTTGTGGTGTGGACCACTTGAGCTTTGGATATATTGGATTTTAGGGACATACCCTAAAATGGGAGCAGATTAGCTGTTACTTGTGTAATAGCTTAGTGGGTGTTACCCTTATCGTATGGGGCCCACCTTGATTTATTTCTTGTATATCCACACCATCCATATGTTTTCCCAGCTTATTTTAGGACGTGGTCCCAAAAATTAAGAAGATCCAAGTCTCAAGTGGACGATACCACTAGAAACAGTGATAAATGACCATTAATAACTTTTTGTTAGCCACAAAAGTTTTGAATCAATTTGATCTTTGTATTTTACCGTTATCCAGATCTCACTACAAGAAATTCCATTTTTACCGACGAATGATTTCGTCGGTAATCAGTAAAATTTCGTCGGGAAATCTTTTTCCCGACGAAATAATTCGCGGCTAACATCGTCGCAGAAAGCCCGTCGGTAAAGGTTTTTACCGACGAAATAATTTTTCGTAGGTAATAATTACACCATTACCGACGAAAATATTTGTCGGCCAAACATATGAATTTTTGTCAGGAATGAAAATGATACGTCGGTGAAAAAACTTTTACCGACGAAATAATTCGTAGGTAAAAACATGTTAAAACTTTTACCGACGAAATAATTCGTCGGTAAAAGCATGCAAAAATTTTTTACCGACGAAATATTTCGTCGGTAAAAACTTTTTACATACTTTTACCGACGAATTATTTCGTCGGTAAAAGTTTTTCCTGTCTCGGTTTCATTTGTTTTCAAAATTCAGGAAAATTCCTGATATACACCTGTAAAAAAACCTATACATTTTTCTCCTATCCACATCCACAAACATACAAATAAACAAAAACTACATCATACATACAGAAATAATCCATTCCACATCCACAAACAAACAATATTCATCCACACACAAATACATACAAGTTAAAAGTCGTATATTAAAAAAAATAATTAAGAAGATGAAGGCGGAGGTGGCGGGGCATCGGCGCCAAGGCGTGCAGCGAGAGCCTGAAACATCTCCTGCATCCATCGCTCATACTCCTACCGCTCCTGCCGCAACTCCTCGATCCTCCTCTCCTGCTCCTCCCGTCGCCTCTCCTCCTCCTCCCGTCGCCTCTGCTCCTCCTCCCTCTGCCTCTCCAGCTGCTCTCGAATCCCATCGACGACGACCCGTAGCTGCTGAACCTCTCTCTCTGCGATGTCAGCTCGGCGTTGAGCGCTCTCACCAGCTACGGATCGGCTGGAGCCAGCTCTAGTTTGTGCCATGAGCTTAGCACCATGGCCAAGCCCACGCACATATCCAGAACGGGTGCCAAGCACCTCGCTCAGGATTTCTAGCTCACTCCGCTGACTACCATCGGGAGTGGGCTGACTGCGTATGGTGTCCATCGCCGCCTGTAATGAAAAGATATGAAATTTCATAAAAAATGACATGAATGACATTATTATCAATCAATGCGCAATTAAATTTTACAAAGTAAAGATTTTTACCCAATGCTCACTGGCTCTAGGATGAACCCAAGATCCCGTCGCCTGCCGACAGTGAGTCCCTCTGTAGAGGTCTACTGGTCCAGGCTCCTGGTCGGTGACGGAATCCCGCTGCGCAATCGAAAGGAAAAAAGACTTATAATAAATGCCAATCAGAATAATATATTAACTTAATAATCACCAATAATTTCTTACCATGTCGTAATGATGTCGTACAAATGACTTTGAACCAGCTATGTGGTTCACTTGTAACTTTTCCCTGTTCGCAGAATTTATTCTACTCCTCTTCTGAACACATTATACAAAATACATTTCTATTAATTGCGAATTTAATTGTTACCATAAGATATCGTATATGTAAATATTACCTGAAAAGCCTCCGACAAAAATCTCTCGCAGAGTATCCGCCAGTCGTCTGTAGTAACGTGTGGCGGTGCGGACAGTACGGCCTCATCGTGTGTCCTGCACCGCTTGTACCGCTGGTGCAACTCTCCACGGTACTCCTTGAACCGCTCTCTAATCATGTCGTCAACGGCATGAGAAATGTAGGGAACATTCAAATCGAAATCAAATTTATCCTGCAGTTTCGTAAATAATAAATTAAGGCAATAAACTTATTAACAATAGGACTTAACCGTAAATGAACTTTCACAAAAGAAAATTTCAATTTACTAAACTTTACCTGAAGGCGCTGACGGATGAGCTGTCGCACATCATCTGTCACGTCAGTCCAACGGGGGGTGGTGGCGGGGATCAGAGATCGGCATAGGACACCGACCTCAGACGTAAACAGTCTGGCACTATCCCCAACAGGTCTAAGGCAGTCCTGTGGGAACTCTACCGCCACCCTACCCTCACGCGTAAGTCGCTCTAAAACTAACCCACGCGTGGGTCCACGTCCTCGTCGGCTGGTAGAAGATGCTGCTGCGAAAAGATATATGTAAGTAACAATATAAACAGAAATCACTAAATAAATGTCTAGACTTACATGCAGTGCCCGGTGTATGCTGAACCGAAGGATCAGATGACTATGATGCACCGTGCGACATCGATGCTGTCTACGTCGCATCACGGGTGGAACGGGTAGATCCAGTGCGCGAACGACCTGATCTCCCACCTGGTGCCATGACTGAATATATCTGAAATACAAACTTATAAATTTAAACAATGTCAATGCAAGTTTATGAACATCATTGCAGAGTGAATTTGTGCTTATGCTTAGAGAAATGATAAAAATATGATTAGACCATTACACTATAATGCAAGCAGAATATAATAAAATCGTAAACAGAATATAAAAGTTGAAAAATCTATTACACATTGTCATTCTATATTAAATACATATATCTCATTGTAATACAAATCAACTTCAGATCAACTATCCGAAATACTCCCTGCGTAAGTTATCGTACGCTGCAGATGTATATGTCAAGCTGTATGAAGCACTCGACATTGTTACAGCCAACATGCCAGTCACAATAGGAGAAATCTGATCTCTCGGGACTCCATTCAGATGTGCAAGTGATAATGTCGCATCTTCCATACGAAGTATTCCGCTGTTATATTCCTCAATCAGGTCCAGAATTTCTTTGAGATTGTATAATCTTTCATCTGAGTCATCGTCTTCCTCCCTACATTTCTCGACCAGACCGGGTATCTCTCTGGCCCTACCAGAAGAATATAGGGCCGGAAAGTCCATCCGCAACAGCTGATGAAGTATGCTGCGTGCTTCCGCTACGCTCTAGTTTGTGGAGGACATGATCAGAAAGTGACTTAACTGTAAATGTAGATTATAAACAAGTCAATTCAGGAAAAAAATCATGACTTGTAAAACATATATACATGTAATAATCAAATTAATCGAATTGAAAATTACATGTAAATCTTGTATACATTTAATAATCGTCGTCTGAATCATTATCGCTTAGGACTCTTTCTTCTTCACCATCACTATCGCTGATCAGAATTTCCTCTTCATCGTCTGCAACGTTGTCATCGATGAAAGCGCTATCATCTCTAACAATGTCATTTATGATTGAGGCATCAACATGATCAGGTGGCACATCATCTCTATTCAATTGCACCACATCAATATCAACATTTGGATCATTCCCTCTATCCCAAGATGGCATGTCTTCTTAGTATGCTTGTTCAACTGACGACGTTCTATTACTCCCTTCATCGTTATCTTCAACGTCTACTTCGGGAACGTCAAATATGTTTCTAGGCTTTATTTTCTGCACCACGTGCCAAGAGCCGCCTAACTTGGTGTCAGCGAGGTAGAATACTTGTTCGGCTTGGCCGGCTATGATAAATGGGTCATCTTTAAACCACTTCCGAGATAAATTTACGCTCGTGAAGTAATTATCAGTTTGTATTCCCAACTTTTTATTTCCAATGTCCCACCAATCGCATTTAAATAAGTACACCCACTTTCTCATACAATAACTCAGCTCAATAATATCTGTCAAAACGCCATAAAAATCAATTTCGACCTCCTCATGTGTTCCCTTCACAACCACACCACTATTTTGTGTGGTCCTATATTTCTCACGCTCCTCAGTGTGGAACCGAATCCCGTTTACAATACAACCTGTATATCTAGATACACGTCTATCAGGGCCACACGCCAGTGAGTAGAGCACATCAGACGCATCCGCAGAGTTGCTAGCGCGCAACATCTTCATCTATCATCACGTACAGAATATAAATGTACGTTTAGGCATTTAAAATTACGTGTAAATATTGTGCAATACAACAATATTGTAAGTGTGGTGAGATAAAAGGTAAATTAATCTTACACGTTTTGCAAACCATTCTGGAAACAAATCCTGATGCATTCGATCATAATTTGTAGGGTATTGGGACTTCATCTCCTCGATGTGTTCGCTATACACAATTGGTACGTTGTAAGCAAGAAATTTTGAGATTAAAACTGTCTGTAGATATACAATAATTATGTGCGAAGACTTACTCCAAGTACGACTCTATTTCTTCACAGTTATGCAACACATACCACCGCGCCTTCGCTTGATCCCGAGGGTCCATATCCTGAAACGTCGGCAATCCTAAAGGACGGACGTTATGTGCGAATATAGATATGAGTCCTTGTTCATGCTCCTGCCCTGCATCGGCATTACGATCTTCTCGGTTGAATCTAGTCTCTATGCCACGAAGATACATGGAGAAAAATGTCAGGCACTCATTATCAATGTACGCCTCAGCAATGGATCCCTCTGGACGTGCCTTATTCCTCACATATTGTTTTAATGTGTGAAGGTAGCTATACACAAAATCAATATGTTTAGGACATGAAAACATGGATATACGTAGTTTATGGAATGAATAAAAATCTATGATCATTGTTCTATCACCTTTCGATCGGATACATCCAACGATATTGTACTGGGCCTGCAAGCTTCGCTTCGTGCGGTAAGTGAATCGCTAGGTGTACCATGACATCGAAAAACGCAGGTGGAAAAATTCTTTCAAGTTTGCAAAGGATTACGACAATATCCTTCTCCAGTCGTTTAATAACCTCTACATTCAAAGATTTCGAACACAAATCCTTAAAGAATATCCCCAACACAATCAGCGTAGCACTGACATCCTTGTTAAGGAATCCACGAATCGCAACCGGTAGTAGGCGTTGCAGAAGGACGTGACAGTCATGACTTTTCATTCTGTTACCTTACAGTCCGTAATGTTTACGCGCCAAGAGATATTCGATGCATACCCGTCGGGAAATTTCACCTTGTTCAACCATTCACATACACGTTTTTTCTCTAGTTTTGTCAATGTGTAGCAGGCTGCTGGTATAGTATATGAATTTCCATGTGGTTGTAAGTGCAACTCTTTCCTTAAACCCATTGCTTGTAGATCCAATCGAGCCTTAAAACTGTCTTTTGTTTTCTTTTCTATGTTCATCAATGTTCTAAAGACATTGTCACATATATTCTTCTCAATATGCATGACATCCAAGTTGTGTCGTAATTTCAGATGACTCCAATAAGGCAACTCAAAAAAAATGCTCTTCTTCCTCCAGTTGTACTCCAATACTGTACGTTTTCTCTTCTTTAAGTGCGGTGCCTTACCAAATCTAACTTCTTCAATGTTACTCAGCTGTTGTAACACATCTTCTGCAGATAGTTCTTTCGGTGGTGGCCTATGATCTTGTTTGCCATCAAAGATTACCGTCTTCCTGCGCCAACTATGATCCCTCGGAAGGAAGCGACGATGGCCCATATAACACGTTTTCTTACCATGCTTCAATGACAATGAACAAGTCTCAGTACTACATGTAGGACAAGCCAACTTTCCCTTCGTGCTCCACCCAGACAAATTTCCATATGCAGGGAAGTCATTTATTGTCCACAAGACCGCTGCATGCAATCGAAACGTCTGTTCTGCAAAAGTGTCATACGTCTGGACACCTTGACTCCACAACTCGTTTAACTCATCTACTAACGGTCGGAGATACACATCAATGTCATTCCCCGGTGACTTGGGTCCAGGAATAAGCAACGACATCATAAAAAATGATTCCTTCATACACAACCAAGGAGGTAAATTGTAGGGCATAAGTATCACTGGCCACACACTGTACGAGCTACTCATATTACTAAATGGATTAAAACCATCACTTGCAAGACCTAGCCGAACATTGCGAGAATCCTCTCCAAACCAGTCATATTGCTTATCAAAATGTTGCCAGGCTTCAGAGTCAGCGGGATGCCTCAATGTATTATCATCAAGAAGGCGTTTCTCCTTATGCCACCTCATATCTTCAGCCGTCTTGCTCGACGTAAATAATCTTTGTAATCTGGGTTTCAATGGAAAGTACCTTAACACCTTTTGTGGAATTTTCTTACGCTTAGATTCGTCATATTTCCACCTAGACTCTCCACATTGTGGACACTCCTCAACATTTTCATGTTCTTCCCAATACAATACACAATCATTTATACATGCATGTATGAGGATGTAACCAAGGCCCAAGTCTCGCATTAACGATTTTGCCTCGTAATGAGACTTAGGCAATGTCTCACCTTCAGGTAATACTTCTTTCAACAAGCCAAGTAACATGTCGAACGATTTGTTACTCCAACGATTTATTATCTTTAAATGAAGTAACCTTGTAAGAAAATTCAACTTGGAAAAGTTCCGACACCCCGGATAGAGTGGACGTTGCGCATCCCTCAACAACCTACTAAACTTTTCTGATTCGGCATCACCCATAGGAGGAATATCCTGGCTAGTACTTGTCGCTGCAAAATCAGTATCCGCAATTGTTCCCCTTAACACATCCCCAATGATATCTTGCATATCGTCAACATCTTCATCCTCGTCATTACGCACAATTGGGTCAGCAAGGACTTCAGTGGCCTCAACTCTTTGGTGGAAGTCTTCACCATGATGAATCCACCAAGTGTAACCCTGGTCAATCCCAACTATGAACAAATCATCTCCCACTTTGTCCAATGTCTTGTGAATCATGTTCTTGCATTTTCAGCATGGACATCTAATTCTATTACCTGAATCTGCCAGATCTCTCGCAAAGTCCATGAACTCCTTAACACCTTCTTTATACTCTGGGCCAAACAGATTCTTAACTTCCATCCAACTCTTATCCATATCTACAATGCAAAGATTAGAGTCAGGTTTAGTTTAGGTGACATGAGTTTAGGATTAGGTTTAGTCATAGGTTGAGATTTTCGAGTTCGAGATCGGGTTTAGGGTTAGGTTGCCGAGTTTGGGTCTAAGTTTAGGCTAGCTGAATGCATTTAGGAATAGGTGTAGGTTTAGTTTAGGTGACATGAGTTTAAGATTAGGTTTAGGGCATAGGTTTGGATTTTTGGGTACGGGATCGGGTTTAGGGTCGCATTTTCGTGTTTGGGTCAAGGTTTAGGTTAGGTGAATGGATTTAGGAATAGGTGTAGGTTTAGGTTAGATGACATGAGTTTAGGATTAGGTTTAGGGCATAGGTTTGGATTTTTGGGTACGGGATCGGGTTTAGGGTCGCATTTTCGTGTTTGGGTCAAGGTTTAGGTTAGGTGAATGGATTTAGGAATAGGTGTAGGTTTAGGTTAGATGACATGAGTTTAGGATTAGGTTTAGGGCATAGGTTTGGATTTGCGGTTTCGGGATCGGTTTTCGGGTTTGGTTCTCGTGTTTGGGTCTAGGTTTAGGCTAAGTGAATGGATTTAGGAATAGGTGTAGGTTTAGTTTAGGTGACATGAGTTTAGGATTAGGTTTAGGGCATAGGTTTGGATTTACGGGTTCGGGATCAGGTTTAGGGTTAGGTTGCCGAGTTTGGGTCTAAGTTTAGGCTCGGTGAATGAATTTAGGAATAGGTGTAGGTTTAGTTTAGGTGACATGAGTTTAGGATTAGGTTTAGGGCATAGGTTTGGATTTTTGGGTACGGGATCGGGTTTAGTGTCGCATTTTCGTGTTTGGGTCAAGGTTTATGTTAGGTGAATGGATTTAGGAATAGGTGTAGGTTTACGTTAGAAGACATGAGTTTAGGATTAGGTTTAGGGCATAGGTTTGGATTTGCGGGTTCGGGATCGGGTTTAGGGTTAGGTTGCCGAGTTTGGGTCTAAGTTTAGGCTAGGTGAATGGATTTAAGAATAGGTGTAGGTTTAGTTTAGGTGACATGAGTTTAGGATTAGGTTTAGGGCATAGGTTTGGATTTTTGGGTACGGGATCGGGTTTAGGGTCGCATTTTCGTGTTTGGGTCAAGGTTTAGGTTAGGTGAATGGATTTAGGAATAGGTGTAGGTTTAGGATAGATGACATGAGTTTAGGATTAGGTTTAGGGCATAGGTTTGGATTTTTGGGTACGGGATCGGGTTTAGGGTCGCATTTTCGTGTTTGGGTCAAGGTTTAGGTTAGGTGAATGGATTTAGGAATCGGTGTAGGTTTAGGTTAGATGACATGAGTTTAGGATTAGGTTTAGGGCATAGGTTTGGATTTTTGGGTACGGGATCGGGTTTAGTGTCGCATTTTCGTGTTTGGGTCAAGGTTTATGTTAGGTGAATGGATTTAGGAATAGGTGTAGGTTTACGTTAGATGACATGAGTTTAGGATTAGGTTTAGGGCATAGGTTTGGATTTGCGGGTTCGGGATCGGGTTTAGGGTTAGGTTGCCGAGTTTGGGTCTAAGTTTAGGCTAGGTGAATGGATTTAAGAATAGGTGTAGGTTTAGTTTAGGTGACATGAGTTTAGGATTAGGTTTAGGGCATAGGTTTGGATTTTTGGGTACGGGATTGGGTTTAGGGTCGCATTTTCGTGTTTGGGTCAAGGTTTAGGCTAGGTGAATGGATTTAGGAATAGGTGTAGGTTTAGGTTAGATGACATGAGTTTAGGATTAGGTTTAGGGCATAGGTTTGGATTTTTGGGTACGGGATCAGGTTTAGTGTCGCATTTTCGTGTTTGGGTCAAGGTTTAGGTTAGGTGAATGGATTTAGGAATAGGTGTAGGTTTAGGTTAGATGACATGAGTTTAGGATTAGGTTTAGGGCATAGGTTTGGATTTGTGGTTTCCGGATCGGTTTTCGGGTTTGGTTCTCGTGTTTGGGTCTAGGTTTAGGCTAAGTGAATGGATTTAGGAATAGGTGTAGGTTTAGTTTAGGTGACATGAGTTTAGGATTAGGTTTAGGGCATAGGTTTGGATTTACGGGTTCGGGATCAGGTTTAGGGTTAGGTTGCCGAGTTTGGGTCTAAGTTTAGGCTCGGTGAATGAATTTAGGAATAGGTGTAGGTTTAGTTTAGGTGACATGAGTTTAGGATTAGGTTTAGGGCATAGGTTTGGATTTTTGGGTACGGGATCGGGTTTAGTGTCGCATTTTCGTGTTTGGGTCAAGGTTTACGTTAGGTGAATGGATTTAGGAATAGGTGTAGGTTTACGTTAGAAGACATGAGTTTAGGATTAGGTTTAGGGCATAGGTTTGGATTTGCGGGTTCGGGATCGGGTTTAGGGTTAGGTTGCCGAGTTTGGGTCTAAGTTTAGGCTAGGTGAATGGATTTAAGAATAGGTGTAGGTTTAGTTTAGGTGACATGAGTTTAGGATTAGGTTTAGGGCATAGGTTTGGATTTTTGGGTACGGGATCGGGTTTAGGGTCGCATTTTCGTGTTTGGGTCAAGGTTTAGGTTAGGTGAATGGATTTAGGAATAGGTGTAGGTTTAGGTTAGATGACATGAGTTTAGGATTAGGTTTAGGGCATAGGTTTGGATTTTTTGGTACGGGATCGGGTTTAGGGTCGCATTTTCGTGTTTGGGTCAAGGTTTAGGTTAGGTGAATGGATTTAGGAATAGGTGTAGGTTTAGGTTAGATGACATGAGTTTAGGATTAGGTTTAGGGCATAGGTTTGGATTTTTGGGTACGGGATCGGGTTTAGTGTCGCATTTTCGTGTTTGGGTCAAGGTTTATGTTAGGTGAATGGATTTAGGAATAGGTGTAGGTTTACGTTAGATGACATGAGTTTAGGATTAGGTTTAGGGCACAGGTTTGGATTTGCGGGTTCGGGATCGGGTTTAGGGTTAGGTTGCCGAGTTTGGGTCTAAGTTTAGGCTTGGTGAATGGATTTAAGAATAGGTGTAGGTTTAGTTTAGGTGACATGAGTTTAGGATTAGGTTTAGGGCATAGGTTTAGATTTTTGGGTACGGGATCGGGTTTAGGGTCGCATTTTCGTGTTTGGGTCAAGGTTTAGGTTAGGTGAATGGATTTAGGAATAGGTGTAGGTTTAGGTTAGATGACATGAGTTTAGGATTAGGTTTAGGGCATAGGTTTGGATTTTTGGGTACGGGATCGGGTTTAGGGTCGCATTTTCGTGTTTGGGTCAAGGTTTAGGTTAGGTGAATGGATTTAGGAATAGGTGTAGGTTTAGGTTAGATGACATGAGTTTAGGATTAGGTTTAGGGCATAGGTTTGGATTTTTGGGTACGGGATCGGGTTTAGGGTCGCATTTTCGTGTTTGGGTCAAGGTTTAGGTTAGGTGAATGGATTTAGGAATAGGTGTAGGTTTAGGTTAGATGACATGAGTTTAGGATTAGGTTTAGGGCATAGGTTTGGATTTTTGGGTACGGGATCGGGTTTAGGGTCGCATTTTCGTGTTTGGGTCAAGGTTTAGGTTAGGTGAATGGATTTAGGAATAGGTGTAGGTTTAGGTTAGATGACATGAGTTTAGGATTAGGTTTAGGGCCTAGGTTTGGATTTGCGGGTTCGGGATCGAGTTTCGGGTTTGGTTCTCGTGTTTGGGTCTAGGTTTAGGCTAGGTGAATGGATTTAGGAATAGGTGTAGGTTTAGTTTAGGTGACATGAGTTTAGGATTAGGTTTACGGCATAGGTTTGGATTTGCGGGTTCGGGATCGGGTTTAGGGTTAGGTTGCCGAGTTTGGGTCTAAGTTTAGTCTAGGTGAATGGATTTAGGAATAGGTGTAGGTTTAGTTTAGGTGACATGAGTTTAGGATTAGGTTTAGGGCATAGGTTTGAATTTTTGGGTACGGGATCGGGTTTAGGGTCGCATTTTCGTGTTTAGGTCAAGGTTTAGGTTAGGTGAATGGATTTAGGAATAAGTGTAGGTCAAGGTTAGATGACATGAGTTTAGGATTAGGTTTAGGGCATAGGTTTGGATTTTTGGGTACGGGATCGGGTTTAGGGTCGCATTTTCGTGTTTGGGTCAAGGTTTAGGTTAGGTGAATGGATTTAGGAATAGGTGTAGGTTTAGGTTAGATGACATGAGTTTAGGATTAGGTTTAGGGCATAGGTTTGGATTTGCGGGTTCGTGATCGGGTTTCGGGTTTGGTTCTCGTGTTTGGGTCTAGGTTTAGGCTAGGTGAATGGATTTAGGAATAGGTGTAGGTTTAGTTTAGGTGACATGAGTTTGGGATTAGGTTTACGGCATAGGTTTGGATTTGCGGGTTCGGGATCGGGTTTAGGGTTAGGTTGCCGAGTTTGGGTCTAAGTTTAGTCTAGGTGAATGGATTTAGGAATAGGTGTAGGTTTAGTTTAGGTGACATGAGTTTAGGATTAGGTTTAGGGCATAGGTTTGAATTTTTGGGTACGGGATCGGGTTTAGGGTCGCATTTTCGTGTTTAGGTCAAGGTTTAGGTTAGGTGAATGGATTTAGGAATAAGTGTAGGTCAAGGTTAGATGACATGAGTTTAGGATTAGGTTTAGGGCATAGGTTTGGATTTTTGGGTACGGGATCGGGTTTAGGGTCGCATTTTCGTGTTTGGGTCAAGGTTTAGGTTAGGTGAATGGATTTAGGAATAGGTGTAGGTTTAGGTTAGATGACATGAGTTTAGGATTAGGTTTAGGGCATAGGTTTGGATTTGCGGGTTCGTGATCGGGTTTCGGGTTTGGTTCTCGTGTTTGGGTCAAGGTTTAGGTTAGGTGAATGGATTTAGGAATAGGTGTAGGTTTAGTTTAGGTGACATGAGTTTAGGATTAGGTTTAGGGCATAGGTTTAGATTTTTGGGTACGGGATCGGGATTAGGGTCGCATTTTCATGTTTGGGTCAAGGTTTAGGTTAGGTGAATGGATTTAGGAATAGGTGTAGGTTTAGGTTAGATGACATGAGTTTAGGATTAGGTTTAGGGCATAGGTTTGGATTTTTGGGTACGGGATCGGGTTTAGGGTCGCATTTTCGTGTTTGGGTCAAGGTTTAGGTTAGGTGAATGGATTTAGGAATAGGTGTAGGTTTAGGTTAGATGACATGAGTTTAGGATTAGGTTTAGGGCATAGGTTTGGATTTTTGGGTACGGGATCGGGTTTAGTGTTGCATTTTCGTGTTTGGGTCAAGGTTTAGGTTAGGTGAATGGATTTAGGAATAGGTGTAGGTTTAGGTTAGATGACATGAGTTTAGGATTAGGTTTAGGGCCTAGGTTTGGATTTGCGGGTTCGGGATCGAGTTTCGGGTTTGGTTCTCGTGTTTGGGTCTAGGTTTAGGCTAGGTGAATGGATTTAGGAATAGGTGTAGGTTTAGTTTAGGTGACATGAGTTTAGGATTAGGTTTACGGCATAGGTTTGGATTTGCGGGTTCGGGATCGGGTTTAGGGTTAGGTTGCCGAGTTTGGGTCTAAGTTTAGTCTAGGTGAATGGATTTAGGAATAGGTGTAGGTTTAGTTTAGGTGACATGAGTTTAGGATTAGGTTTAGGGCATAGGTTTGAATTTTTGGGTACGGGATCGGGTTTAGGGTCGCATTTTCGTGTTTAGGTCAAGGTTTAGGTTAGGTGAATGGATTTAGGAATAAGTGTAGGTCAAGGTTAGATGACATGAGTTTAGGATTAGGTTTAGGGCATAGGTTTGGATTTTTGGGTACGGGATCGGGTTTAGGGTCGCATTTTCGTGTTTGGGTCAAGGTTTAGGTTAGGTGAATGGATTTAGGAATAGGTGTAGGTTTAGGTTAGATGACATGAGTTTAGGATTAGGTTTAGGGCATAGGTTTGGATTTTTGGGTACGGGATCGGGTTTAGGGTTGCATTTTCGTGTTTGGGTCAAGGTTTAGGTTAGGTGAATGGATTTAGGAATAGGTGTAGGTTTAGGTTAGATGACATGAGTTTAGGATTAGGTTTAGGGCCTAGGTTTGGATTTGCGGGTTCGGGATCGAGTTTCGGGTTTGGTTCTCGTGTTTGGGTCTAGGTTTAGGCTAGGTGAATGGATTTAGGAATAGGTGTAGGTTTAGTTTAGGTGACATGAGTTTAGGATTAGGTTTACGGCATAGGTTTGGATTTGCGGGTTCGGGATCGGGTTTAGGGTTAGGTTGCCGAGTTTGGGTCTAAGTTTAGTCTAGGTGAATGGATTTAGGAATAGGTGTAGGTTTAGTTTAGGTGACATGAGTTTAGGATTAGGTTTAGGGCATAGGTTTGAATTTTTGGGTACGGGATCGGGTTTAGGGTCGCATTTTCGTGTTTAGGTCAAGGTTTAGGTTAGGTGAATGGATTTAGGAATAAGTGTAGGTCAAGGTTAGATGACATGAGTTTAGGATTAGGTTTAGGGCATAGGTTTGGATTTTTGGGTACGGGATCGGGTTTAGGGTCGCATTTTCGTGTTTGGGTCAAGGTTTAGGTTAGGTGAATGGATTTAGGAATAGGTGTAGGTTTAGGTTAGATGACATGAGTTTAGGATTAGGTTTAGGGCATAGGTTTGGATTTGCGGGTTCGTGATCGGGTTTCGGGTTTGGTTCTCGTGTTTGGGTCTAGGTTTAGGCTAGGTGAATGGATTTAGGAATAGGTGTAGGTTTAGTTTAGGTGACATGAGTTTGGGATTAGGTTTACGGCATAGGTTTGGATTTGCGGGTTCGGGATCGGGTTTAGGGTTAGGTTGCCGAGTTTGGGTCTAAGTTTAGTCTAGGTGAATGGATTTAGGAATAGGTGTAGGTTTAGTTTAGGTGACATGAGTTTAGGATTAGGTTTAGGGCATAGGTTTGAATTTTTGGGTACGGGATCGGGTTTAGGGTCGCATTTTCGTGTTTAGGTCAAGGTTTAGGTTAGGTGAATGGATTTAGGAATAAGTGTAGGTCAAGGTTAGATGACATGAGTTTAGGATTAGGTTTAGGGCATAGGTTTGGATTTTTGGGTACGGGATCGGGTTTAGGGTCGCATTTTCGTGTTTGGGTCAAGGTTTAGGTTAGGTGAATGGATTTAGGAATAGGTGTAGGTTTAGGTTAGATGACATGAGTTTAGGATTAGGTTTAGGGCATAGGTTTGGATTTGCGGGTTCGTGATCGGGTTTCGGGTTTGGTTCTCGTGTTTGGGTCAAGGTTTAGGTTAGGTGAATGGATTTAGGAATAGGTGTAGGTTTAGTTTAGGTGACATGAGTTTAGGATTAGGTTTAGGGCATAGGTTTAGATTTTTGGGTACGGGATCGGGATTAGGGTCGCATTTTCATGTTTGGGTCAAGGTTTAGGTTAGGTGAATGGATTTAGGAATAGGTGTAGGTTTAGGTTAGATGACATGAGTTTAGGATTAGGTTTAGGGCATAGGTTTGGATTTTTGGGTACGGGATCGGGTTTAGGGTCGCATTTTCGTGTTTGGGTCAAGGTTTAGGTTAGGTGAATGGATTTAGGAATAGGTGTAGGTTTAGGTTAGATGACATGAGTTTAGGATTAGGTTTAGGGCATAGGTTTGGATTTTTGGGTACGGGATCGGGTTTAGTGTTGCATTTTCGTGTTTGGGTCAAGGTTTAGGTTAGGTGAATGGATTTAGGAATAGGTGTAGGTTTAGGTTAGATGACATGAGTTTAGGATTAGGTTTAGGGCCTAGGTTTGGATTTGCGGGTTCGGGATCGAGTTTCGGGTTTGGTTCTCGTGTTTGGGTCTAGGTTTAGGCTAGGTGAATGGATTTAGGAATAGGTGTAGGTTTAGTTTAGGTGACATGAGTTTAGGATTAGGTTTACGGCATAGGTTTGGATTTGCGGGTTCGGGATCGGGTTTAGGGTTAGGTTGCCGAGTTTGGGTCTAAGTTTAGTCTAGGTGAATGGATTTAGGAATAGGTGTAGGTTTAGTTTAGGTGACATGAGTTTAGGATTAGGTTTAGGGCATAGGTTTGAATTTTTGGGTACGGGATCGGGTTTAGGGTCGCATTTTCGTGTTTAGGTCAAGGTTTAGGTTAGGTGAATGGATTTAGGAATAAGTGTAGGTCAAGGTTAGATGACATGAGTTTAGGATTAGGTTTAGGGCATAGGTTTGGATTTTTGGGTACGGGATCGGGTTTAGGGTCGCATTTTCGTGTTTGGGTCAAGGTTTAGGTTAGGTGAATGGATTTAGGAATAGGTGTAGGTTTAGGTTAGATGACATGAGTTTAGGATTAGGTTTAGGGCATAGGTTTGGATTTGCGGGTTCGTGATCGGGTTTCGGGTTTGGTTCTCGTGTTTGGGTCTAGGTTTAGGCTAGGTGAATGGATTTAGGAATAGGTGTAGGTTTAGTTTAGGTGACATGAGTTTAGGATTTGGTTTACGGCATAGGTTTGGATTTGTGGGTTCGGGATCGGGTTTAGGGTTAGGTTGCCGAGTTTGGGTCTAAGTTTAGTCTAGGTGAATGGATTTAGGAATAGGTGTAGGTTTAGTTTAGGTGACATGAGTTTAGGATTAGGTTTAGGGCATAGGTTTGAATTTTTGGGTACGGGATCGGGTTTAGGGTCGCATTTTCGTGTTTAGGTCAAGGTTTAGGTTAGGTGAATGGATTTAGGAATAAGTGTAGGTCAAGGTTAGATGACATGAGTTTAGGATTAGGTTTAGGGCATAGGTTTGGATTTTTGGGTACGGGATCGGGTTTAGGTTCGCATTTTCGTGTTTGGGTCAAGGTTTAGGTTAGGTGAATGGATTTAGGAATAGGTGTAGGTTTAGGTTAGGTGAATGGATTTAGGAATAGGTGTAGGTTTAGGTTAGGTGACATGAGTTTAGGATTAGGTTTAGGGCATAGGTTTGGATTTGCGGGTTCGTGATCGGGTTTCGGGTTTGGTTCTCGTGTTTGGGTCAAGGTTTAGGTTAGGTGAATGGATTTTAGAATAGGTGTAGGTTTAGGTTAGGTGACATGAGATTAGGTCTAGGGCATAGGTTTGGATTTGGGGGTTCGGGATCGGGTTTAGGGTCGCATTTTCGTAGCTTATAGGGACTAGGTTTAGAGTTAGATGAATTGAGTTTAGGTTTCGGTTTAGCCATAGCTTATAGGTTTTAGTTTTAGGTTTATGGTTTCGGGTTTAGGGTGTAAGTGTTGGAGACTCAAGCAACTTAAGGATAGCTCCGACGCACATCCGGGTGTGCTCCACACAAAGCGGGCCTGTCCAAATGGCCAGGCCACCCATATTGCTGTCCATAGGAAATGGACAGCTTCATCATGGTCATAACAGCGGTTCCCACCTTCCAAGGACCCCCTCTCAACAACCGGATAGCTCCGACACACATTCGGGTCTGCTCCATTAATTTCGAGCTAATACATAAACACGGGCCTGTCCAAATGGCCAGGCCACCCATATTGCTGTCCATAGGAAATGGACAGCTTCATCATCATGGTCATAACAGCGGTTCCCACCTTCCAGGGACCCCCGCTCAACACCCGGATAACTCCGACGCACATCCGGGTCTGCTCCATTAATTTCGAGCTAATACATAAAACGGGCCTGTCCAAATGGCCAGGCCACCCATATTGCTGTCCATAGGAAATGGACAGGTTCATCATCATGGTCATAACAGCGGTTCCTACCTTCCAGGTACCCCCGCTCAACAACCGGATAGCTCCGACGCACATCCGGGTCTGCTCCATTAATTTCAAGCTAATACATAAACACGGGCCTGTCCAAATGGCCAGGCCACCCATATTACTGTCCGTAGGAACAGGACAGCTTCATCATCATGGTCTAAACCGCGGTTCCCACCTTCCAGGGACCCCCGCTCAACATCAACATAAATCAACTACTCTTAATCACAAGTATCATGTTCGTCATCTAATTTGCCACTAAATGATAATATAATAAAATCAGTCGCCCATCCAAGGATGGATAGATTGAAATGCTATCATTATTTCCATTTAAATGCCCAAGCCTAAATTTCGACAGCATCTCCCCCTATCTCTCCAGATATATTTATCTTACATTTAATTTCCACGTCAACTACCCACACATTGTGTGGATTAAATTGACAATGGAATTAAACATAAGAAACATATCCAGAGAGAATAGGAGAGTTACCGCACGAAACTAATGACAGAGCATGTAAATGACAAACAACGATAACATTCCAATCTATCCAACCTTGGACTGTCCAACCGGACAATTTGGCAGATTTCTATACCTCCAAAACACACTTTATCTATGCTCGGCAATATAGAAATCTCCAAATGGGCTAACTGATTCTATTATACTACCATTTGTGGACAAAAAATAACTATTAATAATAAGCCAAATACATCCACAACATACATCCACATAAATCAACCACGGGTAGCTCCGACGCACATCCCAGGTTTGCTCCATCAATTCCAGATACACAAGCACATGAAAATGACAGAATCATCAACACCATGAATCAAGTCTAATCAAATACCTAATGACTGCTACTTTCTCAACAAATAAGTATGTATGGGGCCCACCATGGGAATCGGATTGCGTGCGGAGTAACTCTGCACGCTCTTATCATGTAGAGTAAATTCAGTTGGGCCCACCTAGAATGTATGTGATTTATCTATTCCGTCCTTATGTTTTTTCAGCTCATTTTAGTGGTTGAGCCCAAAATTTAAGCATATCCAAATCTCAAGTGGACCATGCCATGGGAGACCGTGGGAATAATGATTTCCACCATTCCCAGGACCTACAGTGATCATTATTTGTCATCCAACCTGTTCATAAGATCACATGGATATGGATGAAGGGAAAACACAAATATCAGCTTGATCCAAAACTTCTGTGTCCTCTAAGAATTTTTCAATGATAGACATTCAGTTCACACTTGTGCTGTGGTCCACTTTAGATTTTGATATGCTTCATTTTTGGGCACCAGCGGTTCCCATCTTCGGGGGCCCCACAGCTAGTGGACAGCGACGGTGGGCCCCACAGGCAGTGGACAGCGACGTGGGCCCCACAGCCAGTGGACAGCGACGGTGGGCCCCACAGCCAGTGGACAACGACGTGGGCCCCACAGCCAGTGGACAGCGACCATGGGCCCCACAGCCAGTGGACAGCGACATGGGCCCCACAGCCAGTGGACAGCAACGGTGGGCCCCACAATTACGTATTTCATTTTTTTTAATTTGTAAAACAAAATTTTGGATTTTAAAATTTTAAATCCCTAATTAGGGATTTTAATATTGAAATCCCTAATTAGGGGATTTTAATTTCGAAATCCCTAATTAGGGATTTAATAAATCAGTGGGCCCCACCAAATTGTAGACAGCTAAGGTGGACCCCACATGCAATGGACGATGGAAACCGACGGTGGGACCCACATGCAATGGACGATAGAAAGCGACGGTGGGACCCACCAACATGCATTGGACAGCGATGGTGGGACCCACATGCATTGGATTTTGGGAGTGGGCCCCACAATCAACAACGAGGAGAGAGGGAGAGAGGGGAAATGGAGCAAGAAGGAAGGGGGAGAGGGTTACCGGAGGAGGTGGCGGCGTACGGAGGTCGGTGGAGGCGAGTGGCGACTGGCGACAGTGATCGGCTGGGGGGGGGGTTCGGCTGAGGCGGTGGGCCGCCGGTGACGTTGACGGCCGGCGGTCGGAGCTAAGGGAGAGCCGAGATGGGTGGGCCGGCAGCGCGCGCACGAGAGAGAGAGAGAGGAGAGAGAGACAGAGCGAGAGTGAGAGAGATGGAGAGAAATGAGGGAGGCCCGATCGGGTAAGTGAAATAAAAGACTTTTACCGACGAAAATTTTCGTCGGTAAAAGCAACATTTTTCGTCGGTAAAAGTTCTCTTTTTCACTTGGGCGGGAATCAAATATTATTACTGACAGGCAATAATCGTCAGGGAAAATGACTTTTGCCGATGAAAACTTTCGTCGGTAAAAGTCCTCTTCCTTACGCATATGGCACACATTATTACCCTTTTACCGACGAAAATATTCGTCGCTAAAAGCCAAATTTCTTACTTTATTTTTTAGCGACAGGTAGTTTCGTCGGTAATAAACTTTTTACCGACGAAATTATGATTTCGTCGGTAAAAGTGTGTACTGGAATGTATTTTACCGACGATTACTTTATTTCGTCGGGGAAATGGCTTTTTACCGACGAAAATAATTTCGTCGGTAATACTTTCGTCGGTAAAACACCGTTTTCTTGTAGTGTCTTCTTAACATCATCAACAGTTTGGATGGAAAATAAATATTATGAAAACCTTACTATGGGACCTTTGGAATTTTTAATGATGAGCCACTCAATCCTCACTTTTCTTATGGTATGGTCTACTTGAGATTTGAATCTGCTTAATTTTTGGGACCGATCCTTAAAATGGGCTAGAGAAATGGATGGATACGTAGATATAAAAAAATCATCAAGGCAGGCCCATGGTAAGGGTAACACCTACTAAGCTCTTACCTGAGTAATGTCTGGGGTGGATAAGATGCATACATCCGGGGTAGGCCCAACTTGGTGTAGTCAGTACGCAATCCGCACCTTGCAGTGAACAGCGGAGAGTGGATTAGCTGAACAACTTAGTGGGTATTACCCTAACCGTGTGGGCGCCATCTTAATGTATTTTTTTATATATCTACGCCGTTGATCTGATTTTACATGTCATTTTAGGACATGAACCCAAACCCTAAGAAGATCCAAATCTCAGGTGGACCATACCACTAGAAACAGTAATGAATGAATATTGTAAACTTTTTTTGGGCTACAAAAGTTTTGGACAAAGCTGATCTTTATAATTTCCTTTCATCCAGATCTTCCTGACACTATAAACAGGTTACATTGAAAATAAACATTACTAAAACCTTAGATGGAATCTTTGGAACCCCATCCTCAAATGGGAGAAATGGGAAGAAATGGATGGACGGCGTGGATATAAAAAATATCATCATGTGGGCCACACGGTAGGGGTAACACCGGGTAACACCTAAATCGCTCCCGTTGCAGCATTAGAAGACACATCACGTGGGCTTGTAAGCACTTGACGAAAATTAACCAAAGCTGCTCTGCAACATAGAATGACAAGTTTTAATTTTTAACGTGCGTCCCGAGGCGACAAGATAGGACTTTCTTTTATTGGTGCTCTGCCGCCGTCCTACACAGTCTTCCCTTCATGGACACGAATTGGATAGTGATCAATTTAATGACCCAAGAGCAGGTAGCGAAGTAGTAAAATACTCGGTGAGACCGAGGTCGATCCACATGGATTGAGGTTAAGAACACTTAAAGAAATTAGTTTAGGTGAAAGAGATGAAATTTGAATATCGACAAGAGTGGAGCAAGTTGTGTGTGATAAATGATAGAAATGGAAAAAGGAGTTAAGGCATTAGGGTCCACCTTTGATTTATCCACAAGGTTTGATTCATTGGTCCAACTATAAGTCAACTGGAATCGAATAAAGATCTGTTCCAATCGGAAGATAAAACGGTTAAACCACTTGTATATTTTATTAAAGATGGAGATCTGAACCGATTAATTTGACCATGAAGCACTCGTTAGTTGATCGCAGGGAATTCCAAGCATCCACTGTGCCCGGAGTCAACAATGGATCAAGGAATTATACAAATCAACTACCTTGCCAAAAAGTCAAATCGATAAGATCACAAATCATACGATCAAATGTATACTTACAAGATATGAGGCTTTAATTGACCGATCCAACCATTAAGATCTCGTCTATCGATTGTAGGGAATCCAAAGCATCCAATGTGCCCAGAGTCTAGAATGGATCAAGGAATTTTACAAATCGATGAAGTTACCTGTTCTAGCTCGATGACCGAGGGAATCCAAAGCATCCATCGTGCCCGAAGTCGACGATGGATCAAGGGGCTTTATCGATCATGAACTAGCTAATTGGTGTGCAAGGGATCCCAAGCATCCAACATGCCCGGATTCGATGATTGATCAAGAGGCTTACACAACAATAGCGTCTGCCTAGGTGGATAACCGAACCACTCAACCAAAGGGAACTCCAACATTCACACACCATTGTTGAACCAAAAGAACCAAAGCTTACAAATTTCTTCAAAGGCTTCACCCCTAACCTTAGCTAGAGGTTTAGCCAACCATGTTACAATGGAAGACTAAAACTTCTACAAACGAAAAAAACTACACTACTCTACTTCTACAAAGGAAAAGAAGAAAAGAAGAGAAGACTTGGATTTGAGGGATGATGGGATGATGGGATTTTTTGGATGATGAGAATGAGGAGTGAAGCTCCTTTTATAGCCTCATGAGAAGCTCCAAGCCTAGGTGGCACTCTAAGTAAAAGTTCTTTAGGTTTGGGTTTGGAGTTAGGCTTAGATGATGAGGTGGCACTTCTAAGCCAATAGATTTACCTTTTAGGTTTGGGTTAGGAGTTAGGCTTGGAATGCCCAAAGCAAATTTTTCTTTTGCTTTGGAGCTCATTAATGGAAGAAGATGGAGAGAGCAATTGCTTGGCCCAAGGATGGAAGGTAACTACGTGAGTTAATTGGGTGATGAGTTGGAGTTGATTGGGTCCACATGCTAGACACGGAGAATCTGGACCATCCATTGTTGGTGGATGTTGAAGCATCCGCTGGTTTACTACAACTATTCTGAAGAGGGGACGTCCCTTGGCTAGATGGACTTCATGTGCTGCCTTGGACGATCCCGATCATTCATCATCCGGACGTGTGGTGGCCATGGGTCCCACCATCTGGACGGTTGAGATGATCCACATGCTGGCCTTGATTGCAGGATGTGTGAAGATGGACGTTGGTTGCTGATGTTGATCACACGTGCCAGGTGGTGATGTTGTAGCTGCAGATGGATGGATGGCTGGTGGTCTTCATCTCCAACTTTCATGGATGGACGGCCTGGTGGGGTCCACAGCTTGATGTTTTGATGGAGGGCTGTCCACCTCAGCACGTTGATGCAAGTGGCATGGCTGCCGGACTGATGGATGGTGGAATCCATCACTTAGGACGGTGGAGATTGCCTCCACACGTGCTGGAGCTTGGAGGCGTGGATGTGATCTGCTGGACGGACGTTGTGTGTTGCTGCATGGAGTGCTGGATGGAGATGTTGCACTTGTGATTGCTAGCTTCATTGTTGTGGGTAGCCTGATGGACGATGTGGACTGATGGTGGCCTAGATTAATGGCTCGCCAGATGATGAAGCAGCTTTACTTCTGCAACTTTGATGGACAGTTGCAGCTCCTTCTAGCACTTAGATACACGGTGGAGATCATGGGGTCTATCACGGTGCCAGATGATTAAGGCCATTGATGCTTCATGAAGCTGTGGCCCGCCTTGCTGAATGTGATGGTGTGGATTGATGGATTATTAATGTCACATGTTTGACATTTGATCACGGTCATAGAAACAGGCACAACTTGGATTTCCAATGAGTGGTTGTGATGCGGTCCACTGTAGAACATGATCCATCCTTTGATCTTTATGGCCTGATTTCTTGCAGGACTGCCTCATACTTGATCTTGATCACTTTGAGGCTCAAAGACGCCCTAATTGGCTTAGATTTCCTTCAACCTCCATTAATCACCTGAATGGAAAAAACACATCTAATGAGGGATAATTAACTAGGAAAACAATGATAAAACTATAAATATTTAGGGTTAATTATACAATATTAGGTACTTATCACACCCCCCCAACCAGCATTTTGCTAGTCTCGAGCAAAACATGCGAAAATAATCGAAGGATTTTTCAAAATACTGCAATCAATCTTATCCTCGATAGTTTTCATCAATCGAAATCATCTCGAGACTTCTCTTATTTCCTAATAAAACAAAAATAAGGAGAAGAAAAGGTTCAATGTATTGATGTGATCCTTCAAGTTATCTAAACAGTAGAGTTTCCAAGGCATATAGTTTTGAAAATCTCTAAATCTAGATTCTAATCACTTAGTAAACAACTTAATTGAGTTCAAAGCATTGATCATTCATTAGAAACATTCTAAACATTAAGTTCCATGGTGCGCGGTGAAGTCTAGTCTTAGCATAACTTAGGGTTTCAGTCTTCTACTTTCATATTAACGTTGATGATTGAAGAGAATGGACAGATCAGCCAAGTCACTGATTCCGAACTGTTCATATTAACGCTACTGTTCTTTTCAATAATTTTCCATCTTTTGATTTTTTTTTTTTCATTCAAGAACCGATAGCCAAAGACTCCAAAAGGCTTACTTCGTACTATGGTAATGTTTTATAATGGTAACGACAATGGATGAAAATCCTTGCCCCAGATTACTATGAATATTCTCTCTTTTTTTATGAACAAAGTAGACATGGATCTCCAGGCTTGGTTCCTATCACTCTCAACAATCATCAAGTCAACATTATAGTATCAAACTCAAATCCTGGCAATGCAAGCTAGATGTGAACTGTGAAAATTCATGACTCAATCAATGTTTATCATTTTCTAATAGAAAATTAATGGAAAGAACTTAATTTTGAAATTTACAAAAGCAATTAAACTCTCAGCTTTAACATTGTCATCACTAAATGCCTTTTCATTCTACTATTTATTTTAAAAGCACATAAATCCATAGATTTTGTTTTTTCAAAATGATCTAAAATAACAAAAATATAGGCAATTAGAAGAATTTTTCCGCAGGAATTACTCCCCCCAACCTAAATGACACATTGTCCCCAATGTTGAAATAAAATAAATGCATAGAAAATCATAATCAACATGAGAGTAGCTATAAAAGTGAAGAATAGAGGGTAGAGATTTCCTGAAAGGATGAATTACCAGAAAAAAAAATAGAAAATAAAAGACATGGATACTAAACATCCTAACTACTATTTTTTTTATGGGGACCCCGAATAATGACGGCAATGAAGGTTTCCTTATTTAACTCGGGGTGCCGAGAATTCGACTTTTATTCTGCCGTCATGGGGACTGCGAACCACTACTACCCTGCACTCCCTCCCCTCAGGAGGCAAGGCCAGAGAGATCGGTAGGAGGGCCCATATCCTCCTGTCCAAACATCAGGATAAATCCAGGGTTGGGATATGAGTCAGTCTTGAATGCGATTTCTTCTTACTCATCCCTAGTGTCTTGCAATTCCTCGGGTTCATCCAGCTTAGATGGGACTATGACTATGATCCAATCTATTAGAGGTGATTCCTGCCCCTTGCCTGAGCCTTCGTCGAGTAGCTCAGACAAGCTCAATCCATCAAATTGATCATTTGTGATGGAATCTGAGCTACTTTGGGTGTAAGTACCCTCTGCACTGATATATCGCAATGGTGTGCAGATGAATGGATCTTTCTTCTCTTGACCACCTCGCATTCTCTTGGTGCCCTTGTGCTTTAATTTGGCAACCATGGTGGTGTCCATATTTTCTTCATCTTCCATGATTAGGGTCGAGTCTTGGTATTCGAGCTGATAGAAGAAATTTTGGCGCTCGACAGGGATGAAGAAGTGGTTAGACCCGATGGGACATGCACGAGGAATGCAATTTCAAGTTTCGAACTTTATTGCTGCAATACTTGACGGTGAAGGCTCTGAATCAATAGAGGGAAGCTCTTGGAAACGAGGTCCCTACTGGTTTGTATCGAGCACTAAAGTTGAGTCTCGTAATGCAGTAACCACTTCCAAAATTGTGTCACTCTCAAAATCAGCAAAGTGGTGTAAATAATCTCTGAAGGGATCAAAAGAAGAGGTTATGAGGAATTCCTCCTCCACGAGGGTATCAATTGTGTCGTCCTCACAGATCTCCTCTCCATCCCCTTGGTGTGTGCACATGTCATCATCGGAGTGTTGCACGTCTATGAGTGTGGAGGATTCATGTGCAGGCTCTTGAGGGTTAGAAGAACTTGAATCATCCTCCTCATATTGCTCCTAGGGTTTAGGTTGAGGCTGGGTTGGAAAGGTCCCTTCCTCCCAAACATTCTTTCACGATTCGATTCTTTCAACGGAAGTTTTGAGCTCTTGGAGGGTTTGCATGATGTGCGTGATGTTCTGATCTTGTCTCTGATTGATTTGAGCTTGTCCCTCCATGAATTTATGCAAAGTATCCTTTAGGGTCTTCCTTGGTGGAGGCACATATGAGATACTAGTGGAAAATTCTTGAGGATTACTACTAGCACTGATAGTAGGTTCGTTCCTCCAACTAAAGTTGGGATGACTTTGCCAATTAGACCCATATGTGTTTGACGTTGGGGTACAAAATGGCCTTTGATCAGCATTTTTGGTATTGGCTTGATGATATAACATTTACAAAATAGGGATTTTAGGAAAATCCTTAGTTAAGTGTGCATCGCTCGTACAAATACCACAATCTATTTCAATCATTTCGGCCTCAAAATAGTAATCACGTAAGGGCTTAATTGATGGAGCATGGTGCACTTCATACCCACTCATATAATCACATAAGGTCTTCTTTCTTGGTGGCATATGATGCACTTCGTACTCATCCCATAATTCATTTTCATCCATGATTTTGGTTAATTCACAAGACTCTTACCTTAGCACAAACTAAGCATGTAAAAGATATAAGGGAAGAGGTTACCCGAGAAGAAGAGTATTCAGCTCTTGACAATTCATAAAATCAACAAAATAAAAGAGTTAGTAAATATGTACAAAAACTAATTCCAAAAATATTCTTAAACCGTTACAATCCCCGACAACGGCGCCAAAAACTTGCTACAATCCGAAGATTGCACACCCAAGTGCAGGTAGCGAAGTAGTAAAATACTCGGTGAGACCGAGGTCGATCCACAGGGATTAAGGTTAGGAACACTTAGAGGAATTAGTTTAGGTGGGAGAGATGAAATCTGAATTATCCACAAGAGTGGAGCAAGTTGTGTGTGATAAATGATAGAAATGGAAAAAGGGGCTAAGGCATTAGGGATCCACCTTTGATTTATCCACAAGGTTTGATTCATTGGTCCAACTATAACTCAACTGGAATCGAATAAAGATCTGTTCTAATCGAAAGATAAAACGGTTAAACCACTTGCATATTTCATAAAAGATGGAAATCTGAACAGATTGATTTGACCATGAAGCACTCATTAGTTGATCGCAGGGAATTCCAAGCATCCACTATGCCCGGAGTCGACAATGGATCAAGGAATTATACAGATCAACTACCTTGCCAAAAAGTCAATAAATAAGATCACAAATCATACGATCAATTGCGTACTTATAAGATATGAGGCTTTGATTGACCGATCCAACCGTTAAGATCTTGTCTATCGATCGCAGGGAATCCAAAGCATCCAATGTGCCCGGAGTCTACAATGGATCAAGGGATTTTACTGATCGATGACTTTACCTGCATTAGCTCAATGACCGTAGGGAATCCAAAGCATCCATCGTGTCCGGAGTCGACGATGGATCAAGGGGCTTTATCGATCATGAATTAGCTAATTGGTGTGCAAGGGATCCCAAGCATCCAACGTGCATGGAGTCGACGATGGATCAAGGGGCTTACACAACAATAGTGTCCACCGAGGTGGATAATCGAACCAATCAACCAAAGAGAACTCCAACATTCATACACCATTGTTGAACCAAAAGAACCAAAGATTATAAATTTCTTCAAAGGCTTCACCCCTAGCCTTAGCTAGAGGTTTAGCCAACCATGCTACAGCTAAAACTTTTACAAAGGAAAAAAAACTACACTACTCTACTTCTACAAAGGAAAAGAAGAAAAGAAGATAAGACTTGGATTTGAGGGATGATGGGATGATGGGATTTTTTGGATGATGAGAATGAGAAGGAGTGAAGCTCCTTTTATAGCCTCATGAGAAGCTCCAAGCCTAGGTGGCACTCCAAGTAAAAGTACTTTAGGTTTGGGTTTGGAGTTAGGCTTGGACAATGAGGTGACACTTCCAAGCCAATATGTTTGCCTTTTAGGTTTGGGTTAGGAGTTAGGCTTGAAATGCCCAAAGGAAACTTTTCTTTTGGTTTGGAGCTCATGGATGGAAGAGGATGGAGAGAGCATTTGCTTAGCCCAAGGATGGAAGGTAACTAGGTGAGTTAACTAGGTAATGAGTTGGAGTTGATTGGGTCCACATGCTAGACACGGAGAATCTGGACCATCCGTTGTTGGTGGATGTTGAAGCATATCCGCTGGTTTGCTACAACTATTCTGAAGAGGGGACGTCCCTTGGCTAGATGGACTTCATGTGCTGCCTTGGACGATTCAGATCATTCATCATCCGGACGTGTGGTGGCCATGGGTCCCACCATCTGGACGGTTGAGATGATCCACATGCTGGCCTTGATTGCTGGATGTGTGAAGATGGACGTTGGTTGCTGATGCTGATCACACGTGCCAGGTGGTGATGTTGTAGCTACAGATGGATGGATGGCTGGTGGTCTTCATCATCCAACTTTTATGGATGGATGGCCTGGTGGGGTCCACAGCTTGATGTTTTGATGGAGGGCTGTCCACCTCTGCACGTTGATGCAGGTGGCATGGCTACCGGACTGATGGATGGTGGAATCCATCACTTAGGACGGTGGAGATTGCTTCCACACGTGCTGGAGCTTGGAGGCCTGGACGTGATTTGCTGGACGGACGTTGTGTGTTGCTACACGAAGTGCTGGATGGAGATGTTGCACTTGTGATTGCTAGCTTCTTTGTTGTGGGTAGCCTGATGGACGGTGTAGATTGATGGTGGCCTAGATGGATCGCTCGCCAGATGACGAAGCAGTTTACTTGTGCAGCTTTTGATGGACAGTTGCAGCTCCTTCTAGCACTTAGATGCACGGTGGAGATCATGGGGTCTATCACGGTGCCAGATGATTAGGGCCATTGATGCTTCATGAAACTGTGGCCCGCCTTGCTGAATGTGATGGTGTGGATTGATGGATTACTAATGTCACATGTTTGACATTTGATCACGATCATACAAACAAGTACAACCTGGATTTCCAATGAGCGGTTGTGATGCGGTCCACTGTAGAACATGATCCATCCTTTGATCTTTATGGCTTGATTTCTTGTAGGACTACCTCATACTTGATCTTGATCACTTTGAGTCTCAAAGACGCCCTAATTGGCTTGGATTTCCTTCAACCTCCATTAATCACCTAAATGGCAAAAACACATCTAATGAGGGATAATTAACCAAGAAAACAATGATAATACTATAAATATTTAGGGTTAATTATACAATATTAGGTACTTATCATTTATCTACACCTTTCATCCCTTTTTTTAGCTCATTTAAGGTGTTGATACCAAAATTGAAGCATATCCAAAACTTAGGTGGACCATAACACTGGAAACAGTGCCTGTAATGATTTTCACTGTTGAAACCTTTCTAGGGCCCGCAGTGATTTTTATTTTTCATCCAGCCTTATCATTTTTAAGGCATTATTAGAAAAATGAGATAGGGTGGACCACAACACTGGCCATAGTAGCAAGCCATAGTAGCAATTGAATGCCCACTATTAAAAACTTCTTGGGCTAATAAAATAATTCTTGTCTTTTCTCCTCATCAAGATCTTTTAATCAACAAGTTGGATGGCAAATAAATATTACAAAGGTCTTTACGAAGTTTTTTAATAGTAGGCATCATTAGCTGTTGTTTTGTGGTCTGTATTGCTACCAATTCAATCAAACATGGTCACATGTGTGAAAGAGGGTTGTATTCAATTTTTGTGTATGAAAATGATGCACGGTTGTGCCAGAATTTACTTGACTTAAAGTTTGATTGAACCGTTCTTGTTCCTTGCATTGAGCCATATTAATTAGAGACTGGACGCATGATCTAGTTATCGTCTCAATCACCACTTGCGCTCAGCATTCAGGTGATTTGTGAAAGGATAGGGGTTAGCCATTCCGAATGGATTCTTTTTTCCCTATGGCAATAAACTTGTTTCTACAAACTTAAGGACTTGTTTTTTCACCAATACTTTAGCCTAATATTTCTCAAAGAAATAAAGATGGACAGATAAATAAAAGAAGGCTAAATAGTGCCAATTTAATTACTATTTGAATGCATGACCACATTAAAATCGACAAAGTGTCAAATAACCAAATTAATAAATAAAATAAACGAGAGATAAATACCTAATTCATTATCTATTGGAACAGACAATTGAGGCGTTTGGTCAACGGGATCGATGTAAACGAATGAGTATAATCAACTAAATTAGAATTCAATTGATCATGATTCTACAACTTATAAGGTTGCGGATATTTAATTCTATTCCCAAGGTACTGTAGAGGAAGCCCCTAGTCAGTAGTGATCTATGCTAGAAGTAGGCTAGGTTATGCTAAGAAAGATAGATTGAAAGGATAATTTGAAAAGTAGATAAATATGTTTGGCATAAGGCAGTGAGTTCTTCTTCGTGTGTTCCTTTTATAGCTTGTCAAGAAGGTAAAATCAACACTGGATTTTCTTTCTGATCCTGGATCCTTCGTATTTACGACTTGCATTAGAAAGGAATGGCTTCAGTTAGATATGAAACTGCTAACTTCTCGGATCTTCTTCTCATAGTTGATCACACTACGGAGATCTTCATGGCCAACTAATCGAATTCAAGATCAGTCCGGGAACATTAAAGGCTGATTTGGACCTCAAATCAATCATGGCTACTCAACATCTCTTCTGACTCTCGGTTTCTTCCACTTCGAGGTGTTAGATGGTCTAAATCAAACCACCTCCTATATTTAACTATCTACAAGGTGATTGTTTGGAGTATTGGAGAGGATCGATGGAATGGATCCTCCTAGTACCAATTCTTACTGGAGATGAGTAAAGTCAGATCTCGGAACTAGTTCTCCCTCTTAATTCTAATCGAATCACGGTAAGAGAATAATGTCCTCAAGCTCTCCCATTATTTTAATCCCAATTAATATATGGCTCGGGACCTTATCTACCCATTGTCTATTTTCTCCCGATTCGGGTTTGAACCATAATCAGATTTGCTTACATATCGGTCTGCTCACTTGATATTTAGAACCTTTTCGAAAGCTACAGCATCTCCGAACGTCGCTGGGAAGATCTTTCATTTTAGAAGGATTGTGAGACATGGGTTCGTCAGATGTATCATAACCAAATACATGATAAGATCTGTTCTCTTAGCGAGTCTCTTATACGATGTCTTATTAATTGACACAATAAATGTGGCCACATGACATCCGTCGATTTGCTCATCTAAAGGCATATATACGTAAGGGTTTATGCCTTTGTATTTATAATGAAACGCTTAATGCTAAAGAAAGATCAAATGAAGATACCCTCGGGCGTGAGTAGGATTTCTACCACTATAAACACTCATAGTGTCAACACGTGGCATCCTTTCATTGATCCACTTAAGGGTGTCGAAAATTGGTGTAAATAGTATGGTCCACCTTAAATTTGGATTTAACTTGAGAAAGGAATGGATAACAAGGATAAAGCATACACACATCATGGTGGAGGTGCCTACAACACCGATGGTATTTAAACCTTGGTAGTGGGGTCACTATAGAATCCTAGTACCGAGCTTAGTGCTAGCAGATGCTAGGAAAGCTTTGTGTGCCCTACCATGATGTATGTGCTTTATTCATGCCATCCATCCACATTTCAAACTAATTTAAGGCCACGAGCAAAAAAAAAATGATGCAGATCCAAATTAAAGGTGTGAAATTGTGCCTTTTAGTCTCACACATATAGGCACTATGCGTGCGGAAGCATAGAGCGATGCAACTCAAATTATGGTTAAGTCCTGGGGGGGGGGGGGGGGGGGGGGGGGGGGGGGGGTTGATTAGGACCTTTATGAAATTCTTTTCGCCTACTTAAATTATTCTATAATTTAAGCTAACTAAGCAAGTACACTTCGGCTTCCAGGCCTAAGTGAGTCCAATCATATAGACTAGCATATGATAAAGCAATTAAACTACCTGATCTAAATGCATAGATTAACAATTGATTTAACTAATCATGCACCTAATCTATGCAACCTATGTAAACTATACATGTGGATCATATAAACTCAAGTCTACATTAATTAGTGAAAACACATCTTATGTGTGAATGTGCATATCTAGTGCCTCGTAGACATTCCTATCAAGTATTCATAATTAAGCAATTAAACATATAATGCTAAGATAACAATGTGCTCGAATACATCACAAACACAAGCATGTATAGTGGTTCGACTACGTGTCTACTCCACTCCCGGTTCAAGTACTCACCCCTTAAGCAAACCAAATTTCACTAGGGAGTTTAAATCATCTTCCTACCAACCTAGGTTTTTTAAATCGATTCCACCCTACCGAGGTGTTTAATAATTCCACCCAACCAAAGAGTTTAACAAGGTTCCTCCCAACCTATTAAGGTTTAATGGCTCGACCCAACCAAGGAGTTTAACAAGGTTCCTCCAAACCTTTACAACATACATATACTCCCGTCGGAGGCTCCCACGGAGACTTGGTTCAGTCCTCTCACAAGGGCCTAAGTCCTACAAACGAACCTATCGAGTTTTCCAATTCATACTCTTATACTCAATCCTCCATGAGGAAAGAGCATGTTGGACTCTACAATTGATAACCTTACTTGTCGGAATTGGGCTCCGTTGATGCATCGCTTCGGGTTGCTTGATCTTCGCTCTCTTGTGCTTCAATCAGCGACACTTTGTGCTTCCCTGATCGCTGATGCTGATGCGTTGTTAATGCTCCAACTCCAAGATCAACTACCTTACATTTGATGCGTCTTCAAGATGACCAAGATGAGGAGGTGGTGGATTCTTTATAACCTAAGGATATGATTGAGTTACCAGTTGGAGAATCACCTAAAGGATTTCAAGGGTATGTATAGACAGAGGATCTACTTATGGTCAATGTGCCTAAACTCCTAAAGATCAAGAGGTGACATGATCATTCTCATTTGAGCTTCGAATACTCTATGCTTATGATGAATCACAAGGAGAATGACTTGCAATGGGTTAAGATTAGAGCTTCTGATGATCTTCAACAGTGGTAGCTTCTAAATCCTCAAAATCCCTTTCTCAAGCCCCAAAATGAACTCCCCCACTTTTATAGATAAATCTCCAATAGTAAAAAAAAAGAGGCAGATTTGCAAATCTTCATTGGCATTGAACTGAATTTCAATGGCATCGAAGTTTCTTTGATGGGGGTCGAAACCCTATTTTGATGGAATCGAAGAACTATCCAGAGAGTGCTTAATGTTGCCGGACATCCAGTTCAATGGCACTGAACACTCTTCGATGGGGTCGAACATGCACCTTTGATGGGGTCAAAGTGATGTTTGATGGCATTGAAGAACTGTCCAGCAAGTTCATATTGTTGCTAGACATATGTTAGATGGAATCGAATTGGTCTTCGATGGCATCAAAGACCAATTAAAACATATTTCGATAGTATTGAAGTGCAATTGAAAACTACTGTCTAGGCCATATATTTACAACAGTTAACACGTCTTTAATTAGCTTAATTTATCATGTTTTTCTATATGATCTGAGACTAATGAAGATGACTAAGGGTTTACTTATGAGGTCCAAGTTATCTAGAAGATTTGGGTGTTTTGGTTCTAAGGTTAGGGTTAGTACTAAGGCATCTCTTTTACCTGTTTATTCTTCTTTGATGATACTTATCTACTTGAATATTTGGTTTTTAGCTTGCTAAGTCTCAACTGACATTACAACACATGGACACACGTGATTGGCAAATAAGGTGCATTAGTATGCCATTAAAAAGTGCACTAACAAGGTGGACCACATCACAAGAAATAGTGGTAATTTAACACCCAACATTAAAAACTTCCTGAGTCTAGCTGTAATGTTTATTTGCCATCCAACCGGTTGATTAGGTCACACAGACCTAGATGAAGGGAAAACAAAAATATCAACTTAATCCAAAACTTTTGTGGCCCTCAAAAAAATTCTTAATGGTGGGGTTCAATCACCTACGTGAAATTTGAATATGCCCAATTTTTGGGCTCATGCCCTAGAATGAATTGAAAAATTGGATGGACAGTATAGATTAAATACATACATTATGGTGGGGCCCGCAGAGCACTAACACTAAAGGGGTGACTACCGAATGGGATGTACTAGGGTTTTCTAGATTATAGAAGTGGGGTAGTGTTGCTAGGGCCACTGTATGTAGACCATGTAAAAAATATTGGTAAAAAAGAAAGTTATGAGCTTTCATTTTATGGCCAGCTGATTGTCAACTAAAAGGAAGTGTGCTTCCATTTAGAGCTAGACACGAATTGAGTTTAACCGTTTGGATCGACTCGGATCAACTCGGTAAAACCCTGTTCGAACAGAAAGTCTTATTGTTTGAACTTTGTTCGAACACACATGATGTGTTCGAAAAAAAATTCAATTCAATTTCAAACACAGTCTTGTTCGACTCAACTCGAACTCGAACTCAACTCGATTATATATATATATATATATATATATATATATATATATATATATATATATATATATATATATTATAGAGAGAGAGAGAGAGAGAGAGAGAGAGAGAGAGAGAGAGAGAAGAAGAAGAAGAAGAAGGGTGGACGACAAATAAATGTGACTGTGAGCCTAGGAAGGTTTCAATGGTGGACATCATTCTCCTCACTGTTTCCTGTGGTGTGGTCCATTTGAGTTTTATATCTGCCTCATTTCTTATTTAATGCCTTAAAATAAGCTATACAAATGGATGGACGGAGTGGATAAAACAAATACATGATGGTGGGACACATAGAATGAAAAAAATCGGTATTTACTATTCAGTAGTAGAAATAATATTTTCAAGCGAAAAAAGCAAAATTGTTCGAACTTGTTCGAACTCGTAAAAATTGTTTGAAATCCATATGTTCGAACATGATTGGGCTAGACCAAATTGAGTTCGAATAGAGCCATCCTATTTGAATGTTTGTTCGAACATTGTTAGAACACACCCACTCAAGCAGCTGAATAATCCAATCTAGTCCATGTTTGACTCGGACCGGATCGTTGTCCACCTATATCTCTTGTATCATTTTGCTAACCTATAATGGTAAACAAGTGACAAATAAATAAATTAATTAAATGGTCAGTTCGGATTCATCATCACGCTTCCAGCCTTTGATTGATCTTCTATGTCAAAAGTCCTGTGGAGGATGATTCTAAAAGCTAATCAATTGTTAGAAAAGCAGAAATTTCATAACAGACTTACGTCGTTCCTCTGTTTGTTATAAAAGCAGACATTTCACCTCAGCCACAAAAAGAAACCCTCTCGGCCTCACTCTAGCCACCAAAACCCATAAAAAAAAATAATAATAATAAAATAAAATAAAAAAATAGAAAAGCAGAAGAGGAAACTGACATCGGCAACCACCATCACAGCCCTACCCAACTACTGTCACAGTGTTGTCGATCCAACGACGCTGCCCTCTCCAGCCACACTGACAGCTCATCTCGAAAAACTCATCATCTCAAATGACTTGTCAGTCCTCCCTTATAGGGCCCACCTTCTAAGTGGATCAGATTAATTTTAAGGGAAACATGTTATACACTCGTGTGTAATTAACAAATGTTCCAATATCTTTGATTTTATGGAGTGATTCTAGACAGTTTTAGAAGAAGGGGATTGCATGGTGACCCCAACACCATGTAGCTCGGTGGTGTTGAGACCTACGGAGATTTGACAGGACCTGTCAAGTAGATACTTGACCTGCTAACAACTATCAAACATGCACTGGGTTTGCCCCATCTCTAATATTAGTATGTGGCCCTGTTAAATCTCGCCCCATACCACCGAGCTAAGTGGGAGTTATCACACAAGCCCATGGTTTTTTTGAAGTGGAAATGACCAGATAGAGGAAATAGAGGCCAGCATCAGGAAAAAAAGCAATTTGAAATTTTGCTTTCTAGAACTGATTAATTTAGTGGCTAACCAAAGCAACTTAAATCCTAAAAAAAAGTGATTTTGAAGATCAAAAAGGTAAAAAAAAAAAAAAAATCCCTTTTAGCAAGGCCAAACAAGCCCAAGCTAAGGGACGTAGCCACGTGCAAAACGTTGCTTTCCTAAGAAATGGGCAGCAGTGGAGCATTCCCAAAACCAGCATCCACGCCGGTAGGTTGGGAATCTCCAAAAATACCTATCTGTTTGGATTTCCTATAAAAAAAAAATGTAACTTGATCTAGGATCGGTTATCCTTCTAGTCAAAACCACGAGCTCCCTACAACCCGATCCAAAGCTCAAGAGCTAGACTGGGTGAAGATAACCTCGTTTCAACACTGAGGTCTCAGTATAGATTCCCAAGTGGGGTTGGCTAATGTTGTTCTGTGACTAACAGTGGGATCTGTATACTAATCCCGCCTATAAATCCTTTCTATGAATCACCAACTCAGTGCTCCTTTTCCTCCCTGTCTTCATATAGACCATTGTCATTTCTTTGTCACTCTCAGCACAGCGCTACATGGATTCTCTATCAGAAAAGCTCGATCAGGCTCTCCTAACTACAAATGACCCACCATCAGCTTCATCACTGCCATCTCCATCGTCACCGACCAATGATCAGCGAACAAGTCATCAGCTCGAAAGCATCCTATCAGACACCCAAGTACCATACCTCAATCGCCTCTGCTCCGCCACCGTCATAGAACTAAAGCTCTTGTTCTACCTTGCTGCCCCGGCTGTCGCTGTGTACATGATCAATTATGTAATGTCTATGTCCACACAGATCTTCGCAGGCCACCTTGGTAACCTTGAGCTGGCTGCAGCCTCTCTCGGCAACAACGGCATCCAAATCTTCGCCTATGGCCTTATGGTGCAACACCCATTTCTTTTCTTTCCTTTTTTTCTCCCAAGTGTATTTTGTAAAGTCTGTGCATCAATGGAGGTCAGTCGGAGCCTTACCTGAGACGAGATTAATGTCCGCAATAATCACCGCTAGCAGAGGTTGTAAGGAATGCCGGAATCTTCCTTTTCTCTCTCCTATTTCGCAATCGGATGAATCAATCTAGTTCAGGAGGAGAGTCGGCGACCACGGCTCCTTATTATAGTGTTTGGGGTCAGCGGCAAAAGCCCAATCCATCGTCGGCTTGCCCCCACCCACACCCTCTCCGGCGAGGGAGAGAGAACCCTAGCAAAACTCAAACATTTCTGCAGTATGGTACTTTGTGCAGCATCATAACTTGTGTAGATGCAACATTCGTGGCCCATAAATTCTAACATAATTTCCAATGGTTATCAAAGACCATCAACCTTATTTGGCACATAAAAATGCTAAAACATAAGTCATTAGATATCATTTTAGAAAAATGGTACAAAATTTAGTTACACAGAGTCATAATCTTTTTCCTCCATTTCTCTTATACAGCTTGGAATGGGAAGTGCGGTTGAGACCTTATGCGGCCAAGCCTATGGGGCCCAAAAGTACGACATGCTCGGCGTCTACCTTCAGAGATCAACCATCCTCTTAATGGCCACGGCAGTCCCACTTACCATTATTTACATTTTCTCTAAGTCCATTTTAATACTCCTTGGGGAGTCCTCCACCATTGCCTCTGCCGCTGCAATCTTCGTCTATGGCCTCATCCCTCAGATATATGCATACGCTGCCAACTTCCCTATACAGAAGTTCTTGCAAGCACAGAGCATTATCGCCCCGAGCGCCTATATCTCGATCGGTACATTTGCCTTACACCTCCTCTTGAGTTGGCTGGCGGTTTATAAGATCGGCCTTGGGTTGCTTGGTGCATCGTTGTTATTGAGCTTCTCATTCTGGATAGTGGTTGCGGCCCAGTTCCTGTATATAGTAAAGAGCGAGCGGTGCAAGTACACATGGACCGGTTTTTCGTTACAGGCATTTTCGGGGCTGCCGGAGTTCTTGAAATTGTCGGCAGCATCGGCGGTGATGTTGTGCTTGGAGGCATGGTATTACCAGATACTGGTGTTGCTGGCAGGACTGCTGAAGAATCCCGAGCTGGCCTTGGATTCTCTGGCTATATGGTAAGCATCTTTTAGGTTTTGCATGCTTGGTGTTGGGTTTTCTCTATTGTTGTTTCAGTAGTGTCTGGGAAAGATACTGAAGTGATTCAGTGGTGGGAGAGATTGAACAGACGATTACTGGGAGACATGGACACACTTGTGTTCATGGCCCCATGAATCATGAAGGCCCATTAAATGGGTGGGCCACAGCACTGGCCTTCTTTCATTTTTTATTTATATATCTGGACAGCAGATGAGGGGACCGGAAACTTAAATGGCTGGGTATTGTGGTCGTGTTCTCCCCACCGGATGAATTGCAGAAATCTCGCAAAGATATGGCGCGTGGTTACAGGTTTCAGCTAATGGATGGTTCAATCTCTCCTTCCTGGGGATCTCCTTAGCATTTCCCAATAGACCCGAAGTTATGTGCACAAAGGCGTACATGCATGGCAATCTAGATTGTAAAAATCAAGGCCCACCGTCGACATGTCCAGGGTTGAAAATTAACTTGAGCTAGACATCTTAAATATCCCTGCTGAATTTGGACCGTTCATCATTTTCATTTCATGGTCCATTGATCTGCTCAATGGGGAGAGGATGGTAAGACCATCCCATCAATCTAATTCTCTGTCATTCACAATAATAATAAAAAAGATGAGATCAGCGGATTGACTGGTGTACCCTACACCAATGACTTTGCTGGTTTGGGTACGTGTCAAGCACAATGAGAGGAGAAAAATTTTGCTACAACCACGAGTTAGCTACGCTAGCTACACCGGGTGTAGCAATGACCCACCATGATGTATTTGTTGTATCCACGCCGTCCATTCATTTGAAGAGATCATTTTATGATATCACACTAACAATTAGGAAGATTCAAATCGTAAGTGGACCTAAAAAAGAAAATAATGGGAATTGAACGACAACCATTAAAAACTTCTTGGGATCTACCTGAGCTTCTGATCTGCCTTATTTTTGGTATCATGCCCAAAAATGATCTCTTCAAATGGATGGACGGAGTGAATACAATACATACATCATGGTGGGGTCATTACTACACCGGTGTAGCTAGTGTAGCTAACTCATGGGTGTAGCAAAATTTTTCTCGAATGAGAGCGTTAGTCCCCAAGCTCAGTGAAACCGAGGAACGTTTCAAATAAAATAAAGGTTAGGTAGACAATGATTCTCACAGCTAAAACATTCCTAGGGCCCTCTGTGATGTTTATTTTCCATTCAAACTATTCAATGGAGGGTAAAAAAAAAAAGATCAGATTGACCCAAAACTTCTGTGACCCCAAGAAAGTTTCAATGGTAGACGTCCAATCTCTCACTCCATTCTGTATTGTGGTCCACTTGATGTTTGTATTTGTCTTTTTTTTTTTTTTTTTTATTCAACCCTTATAACGATGTGGCCAAATGGACGAACAGGTTGAATATAACACGGACCTCATGGTGGGCCCACGGAAATTTGTAAGGTCAATACACCAGCCAATGCGCATCCCGAATTGGTGCACATGGTAGAGGAATCCAGGCTGTTTTATTTATTTATTATTTTAATCTTAATTTCGTCTCTTGCCTTTAAGGACGATAAGTAGCCAGCCAGCTTACCGCAGAGCCATGGTGATGACGATGGCGCGAGTTGTAATAATGAAGAGGAGAATGATAAGTACAGTTGTATGAGTTCTGATACTCACCACTGGCAGGTGCCAACGCTAGTCACTGGAGATCCAAGCTGCAAATCAGATGGTTCCCTTCACGTAGATTCCCTGTGTAAAACTTCATTTCGGTATGCAAATAGTGAGGGTGGCACATGCACATTGAACGTGGATTATTTGTCAATTTACTTCAACCGTCCATTTCTTTACCACGTCCGTCCCCAAGCTATATATGCGTACATGGCCAACTGTTATCACGAGAAATCTGCGTGGTGGTGAGAAACCAACGAACGGCTTGGATCTCTCGCATGTGTGACATATTAGGCACGTGGCAAGGAAAAGTATAATAAAAATGGCAGTGACCTGTGAGAGAGAGAGAGAGAGGTACTCACGGCAGCTTTGTCTTTCCCTTTTGGCCTATTTGGTGCCTGGGATATTTAAGTGAGATTAGGTGGGATGAAATTGGTTTAATACAATAGGTAGGCCGCGCATGGGTTTAAATATTGTAAATGCTTTCCATGGTGGGGCACAAGGTGATAATATATATATATATATATATATATATATATATATATATAGAATTTGTAAATTAGTAAGCAGTCAAAACGTAACAATTTTGTTAAATTGGAGAAACACAATATATGGGGCTCATAGTGATGTATGTGTCTTGTCTAGGCTGTTCATTTGTTTTATCATCTAATTTAGAGCAGAAGCCTAAATTCGAAATGGATTCAGGATAGATGTGGATCACACCGAAGCTAAAATGAGAAATGAAATATATTGTTGAAACTTCTTGTGGGCTATAAAAGTTTTAGATTAACTAGTATTTTTTGTTTTTTGCTTTTTATTTTTTGTTCATTCATGTCATTCTGATCTCTTGAACAGGTTGGATGACAAATACTCATCACTGTAGGCCCCACACAAAATTTCATTTTTAACGGTGCACATCATTATTTCCTTGTTTCCCATGGTGTGGTCCACCTGAGCTTACAATCTAAGTCATTTTTGGGCGAATTCCCTAAAGGGATCTGGTAAAACAGATGGACAATGTGGATCGAACATATACATCATGGTGGGACATATAAATTTTACATACTGAACTCGTTAGCTGCAATCTCATTTTTCTAGGTGTATTTATTGGGTTGTTTACCCTCTTCAAATGTATGGAAAAAGTAATCATAACCCATTTATCAGCATTTAGTGGGATAAATGGTTAAACAAACATGCCCATCTCTGCCCAACAGCTAAACCCTTCTCTGCGAAACAGCTACATCTCTAATACAAATTTTCCTTTCCTCAACTTATTATAGGAGTACTAATTGGGAGGGTAAAAAAATCCAAAGCTACGTTTGGAAATGTATATAATATGATAGGCATTATTGGTGTTACAGTAGTTGTCATTGTCGCTGCTTTTGCTATTGACATGAGTATCTAAACAAGTTCATACGTGTGGCTTAAAAGAGATAAATTATTTTTGGTGCAGCATGACAATCAACGGCTGGGTTTTTATGATTTCCGTTGGATTCAACGCAGCTGCAAGGTGAGGCTATCTCCTCTTTCACCTTTTAAGCAAAACTGCTCTTAGATTTCCCTCCAAAAATGGCAGTGACTCTTCAACTGTACATGTGGAAATCTAAATAATCCAAATCACTTAATCAACAGTGGAGTGAGTATAACCGAAAATTTTGATTTGAAAAGATGATATGAACCATCTGACTATTCCCATCAAATTCTGACCACTCACACTTTTATCTTTAACCATCCATTTGATGGCCAATACATGGTTAGAATTGACTGATCAGTTTTAGTTTATATATATTTTCTTCATTAACAATGGGACCTACACTCTAGGTGGTCTGATGGTCTGGATAGTTGTATATGAGTGCCACATGATTGGACGATCAACCACTACCATTTACACAAATTGTTCTAAATAGGAGCGGATTAGCTGTTACCCGGATAACATGCTTAGTGGGTGTTATCCCTACCATGCGGGGCCACCTTGATGAATGTTTTTCATAACCGCGCCGCCCATTCATTTTTTTCAGATCATTTAAGGATGTTATCCCAAAAATTAAGTAGATCCAAATGTCCAATGGACCACACCACTGGAAAAAGCGGTGAATGACCATTAAAAGATTTTTATATGCCACAAAAGTTTTGGATCAAGCTAATATTTGTATTTTCCCTTAATCCAGCTCTGGTTGACCTTATGAATGGGTTGGATGAGAAATAAACATTATGGATCTGCTTATAATGAACCTTGGGAAGTTTTTAATGCCGAGTGTTTTCTTGTGGTGTGGTCCACCTGAGATTTGGATGAGCTTAATTTTTGATACCACATCCTAAAGTGGGCTGGAAAAAACCAATGGATGGAGTGGATATACAACATATCATCAAGGTGGGCCCTATAGTAAGGGTAACACCCGGTTACCTAATCCGCGCCCATTCTAAGCAAACATAAAGCTCTAGATGCAACAAATTTGCTTTGGGACCATTTTTGGATACTACCAAATAAGTTACCTTTTAGCTTCTGTTAAGTAATTAAGTTACTCTTTTAACTTAAATTTCATTTGGCAATCATCAATGTAAAAGTAATTTATCTTAATCTTAATAAGCACCTTTTTTGTTTTTTTTGTTTTTTTGTTTTTTTGTTTTTTTTAAGCTTTTTAACTTCTGACTTTTCTACTTCTCTGATGCTGTCAAAGGAGGCTCTATCTCACACTTTATATTAAAGGAGGGCCAAGGAGGCCCCATGCAGTGGTCTTTCCACATTGAAGGCGTGGTTCACATAGTGGACAATTTGCATGAAAGGTGGGCCCCACATAATGGATGATCCCATATTAATGTGGGCTCACATGTGGATGGTCCACATCAAAGGTCAACCTATAATGATAAAATGCCAACATTCAAAGTGGGCTGGTATGATTGACGACCCACTTCAAAGGTGGGACCTAGATGATGGATGGTCCACATCAAAGATGGGCTCCACATGATGGGTAGAGGACATTGAAGCTGGGCCCCACATGATGGATGGTCCATATTGAGGTGGTCCCACGTGATGGATGGTCCACATCAAAGGTTGGCCCCAGAATGACCCACATGCACGGCGAGTCCTACATGATGGGCCACCCACATTGAAGGCCACATGATGGATACTCCACAACAAAGGTGGGCTCCACGTGATGGGCAAATAATAATGGTGGGCCCCACAAGATGGACGGTCCACATCAAAGGTTTGCCCTAATGATGAGTGGCCCATATCCAAGGTGGGCCCTGCATGATGGACCAACATCAAAGTGGGCCTCACATGATGGGAGGTCCACATCAAAGGTTGGTCCTAATAATGAGTGGCTCATATCCAAGGAGGCCCCTGCATGATGGACAACTCACATTAGAGGTGGGCCCACATGATGGAGGGTCCTCATTAAAGATGTGGTGCATATGATGGGCGGTGGATATTGAAGGTGGGCCCCACATTATAGACAATAACATTAATGGTGGGCCCCACTTGATGGATGGCTAATATCAAAGATGGGTCCTACATAACGAATGGTGCATATTAAAGGTCGGGCCATAATAATGAATGGCCCACATCCTAGGTGGGCCCCATATGATGGACGGCTCACATCAAAGGTTGGGCCATAATAATGAATGGCCCACATCCTAGGTGGGCCCCATATGATGGACGGCTCACATCAAAGGTTGGGCCATAATAATGAATGGCCCACATCCTAGGTGGGCCCCATATGATGGACGGCTCACATCAAAGGTGGGGGCCATACAATGAGTGGTCCACGACAAAGGTTGGGTCCATATGAGGATGGTGGATGTGCGGGGGGGCAATCAAACTTAGGGATAATTGCATATGGTGCCGGAAACCAAACACGTGTTACTACTTTTTCATTAATAAGTATGTTTGTTACCAAACATATTAACTGAATAAGTAGAAACCAAGATGATCTACTTATGGCATAAGTAGCTCATCCAAAGTAACTTATATAATCCAAAATGCCCCCTTCATGACCTGAAAAGACCTTTTATGCAGAAGTACCCACAGACGTTTCTACCCCCCCCCAACCCCCCCACCCCCCCCCCCCCCCCCCCCACGCCCAAAACCCCAAAACTCGACTCTTCTGAGTGTGAAAACTCGGTGGAGGTTCTTTTTTCTTTTGTCTTCTTTTTCTTTTCTTTTTTTCTTTTTTTCTTTTTTTTTCAGTCTTGACTCATTTTTCAAAGTTGATTTCTACCAATAATCCTTATTCAGTACACATATGGGGTACATGCTGATCAAACTCGGCCATGCTATTGGTGGACCATCTCTCAAATTATCTACAGCGTAGAAGTTGCACTGATAGATCATTCTCCACCATCTGATAATTCTTGCATTCCATAAAAAAATAAAAAATAAAAAAAAACATTTAACGGTAACTTCGAAAAAAATATGGAAAGTGGGCTATTGATCGGAAAATTACAACCATCCCATTGCTTGAATGGTCCAAATTTAAGGACATCATCACCCCATGAATGCAAATGGTCTTCGCAATAACCTAAGTTTATGGTTCATACACAAGATTACATGCCTTATTAATGCACTTTTGAAATACCACTAGGAAATTTTTGGTCCATTTTTGTTCATTTGTTGGTCTTTTTTTTTTTTTTTTTTTTTAATATTTTAATTGACAGCGTACGAGTTAGCAATGAGTTGGGTGCAAGGAATCCCAAGTCAGCATCATTCTCCGTCGTGATTGTAACCTTAACCGCTTTCATAATTTCCGTAATAGTAGCCTTGATCATCCTAGCTCTACGCGATGTCATCAGCTATGCCTTCACAGAAGGAGAAGCTGTAGCGAATGCAGTATCGGAGCTTTGCCCATTGCTCTGCATCACGCTCACCCTCAATGGCGTGCAACCCGTCTTGTCTGGTTAGGATTCACTTGAACCTTTACTTAAATTTCATATTCCAAATAATTAGATCTTTGGAAATTAATCCAATAATATTGCAAATGCACCTAAAATAAGATTTGCTTTCTTTTCATTTTCAATCACTTATGTAAGGTGTTGCTGTCGGCTGTGGATGGCAAACATTCGTAGCTTATGTGAATGTGGGATGCTATTATATAATTGGGATTCCGTTGGGTGCACTGCTCGGCTTCAAGTTCGACCTCGGAGCAAAGGTTAGCTTTTCTAGCTACTTCTATTAATCAACTTATCTAGTTTGATCTTCACATGGGGTTCACAATGATATTTTGCATTAGATGGAACTAACACCATTAGTGCACAATGATTGCATGTTTAGAAATACCATAGTATTTTGATCCTCCCATCTCACACTTGGGATCAAATTCTTACTTTGGGGAAAAGATGGTAATAAGTGAAGTCTGTGTTTGGCAGAATATGGAATTGCAAACAACCTACTAGATTTCTTTTTCTTTCTTTCTTTTTTTTTTTTTTTTGTTAAGTTAGTCATGCAACGCAACCACCCTGTTAGCTTGGCAACGCAGCCTTGGTTATTCACACGATGCACCCACCCACCAGTAGGGTTGGTGTGTCTCCTTAGCACTTGAACCTGAGACCTGCTGTTGAAACGTCGGCTAGGTGTCTTCCAGCTGGGCTAGCAGACTAGATTTCACAACTGATATGCTGGCCACCTACATGCTTACGCAGCTCAAATGCCGCATCTAAAGGGTGTATGTGGAAGGATGGCATGGATAAAACACATGCATCTATATGGGGCAACAAATATGTTGGGTTTCAAAATCCTACAATATCAATTATTGGTATGGGATGATATGATATCGGGATTGGTCCAATCCTTGCGTCGTTTCCAAATGTTGGATGGAACTTGCACTGGAACCTAATGAAATTTACCACCTAATCCCACCTAATATCATGCACAAAACAGTAAGATTAGAGCCTAAGCTAGGGGACTCGAATTTCATTCCGTGAAAAGTAATGTTAGCACGTTTGGGCAATGTGGCTCACATCCGGCAACAGCCTCGTACGATATGGACACATAAGGATCGTGCGGATGACAATGCAGAAGATTGAGGTTGGTTTCTGTCGGTGTCGTATGGAAATTTGGACATCCACATGATACTCGTGATGGTAGCTTGGCGGAAGTTTGACAACCTGCTTCCCACCTGATATAACCCCTCTTTCAAAAAATCCAGATGATCCAATATGCATGTGTGCCACATCATAGGAACCAAAGGACAACTAATAGTGGTGGTTCCTTGGGTTTGATTTTACTGCGTTCGGACATGCTCGAGCAAACGGACGGTTTGAATGCAACGTACATCACAGTGGGGCCCACACTCAGGAGGTTGTGGCATTGTCGATTTTCGTAACACAGCTTTTGGTTTTGGTCGCAAGAATCCACACCCATGCTTGTCCCAGGCTCGGATTAGGTACTACCCCCACCAGGACGCTGAGGAGACGAACGAGGTGCGTGGCACCTCGTCATTGGTGGAGAGCATGTCGAGCCTGCACCGATGTGATAGGTCATTGGTGGAGAGAAGGTTGGGCCCACACCAATGTGATGGCTGCCACATCGGTGTGGGCCCGACTTGCTCTCCGCCAATGACGAGGTGCCACGCATCCCGTCCTTCTCCTCAGCATCCCGGTGGGGGTAGTACCTGTTGTGCAGCACGCCAACAATGCCAGTGAACGGAGATTCAATATCCGGTCTCACCCACAAATGATAAACAGGAAGACATAATAACTAGAAGAGGAATTCAAACAAACCAACAATCCACAAGACAAATTTTATATGGAAAACTCCAAACAAAGGTAAAAAACCACGGTGCAAACTTCCACTATGAAGAAGACAATTACAAGCATAATACTAACTTTCTCCGATGCTCTTATGCACAGAGATGACCCTTTTTTACTAACATCTTGCCTCTTTCTCACATTGGACTGTATAGAAACCCTAATCCTATAGCTTAATCCCGGATTACAACCATTTTTATAGTAAAACCTGAAAATATAGCCCAAAATAGGAAACCCCGCACTTAACTTCGCGGCTGGTCGAGCGCCCGATCAGTCTTGGTCGGGACTCCACCCAAACAGAAAAACTTCCAGCAAGCTACAGGCCAAGTCAGTCGAATATCGGGCGCCTGATCAGGTTGATTGTCGGGCGCCCGACTGTTCACAGAACAGTCTAAAGACTATTGTCTCTAAATCATGAATATCGAGTGCCCGGTCCAGAGACCGTTCGGGCGCCCAACCACATCCTGATGTGATTGAATCCACACCTCAACAATATCTAATTGAGTCCGCTTGTCCCGTGAGTTAAATGATGGACCCCGCTGTAGATGGGTAATAACTCAGGGCAAATGATGGTCCCACGATAGGTGTGTGCTTATTCAAATTATGGGAATAGTTAGGTTACTAGTAGCTTCATGTTTCAGCTATCCCCAATGATGGGTCCAACAGACTGGGAGAGGAATACGTGTTACCCAGGTAACCCCTTAGTGGGTGTTACCCTTGCCATGGGGCCCACCTTAATGATGTGTTGTATCCACACCGTCCATCTGTTTTTGAAGCTCATTTTAGGATGCTTTTCCAAAAATTAAGCAGATCCAAAGATCGGGTGGACCACACCACAGGAAACAGTGGTGATTGAACACTCACCTTAAAAAGTTCCCAGTCAGTCATGTTTCTTTTCCATCAAACCCATTGATAAAGCCAACCACCCTGGATGAAGGGAAAATATAAATATCAGCTTGATCCAAAACTTTTGTCACCTAGAAAAAGCATTTAATGGTCATTCACCACTGTTTCCGGTGTTGGGTTCAAATCGAGATTTGGATCTGCTTAGGTTTGGATCATGTACTAAAATGATATGGAAAAATGGATGGACTGGGTGGGTATTAAAAAAAAATAAATCATCAAGGTGGGCCCCACACGATAAGGGTAACGGTGTTATCCGGGTAACACCTAATCCGATCTAGTCCCAGTCCCACTGAAATCTCTGAATGGTGGTTGCTGAACCTACGGTCAGAGATTCAATATGATTCACGTGGGGGTGGGTACCTTTCTTGGTATTCAGGCCATGGCTAACCACATGAAGGGAATCTTTATCTTTTATTTATTTATTTATTTACTGTTTGAAGGGCTTGATGTCGTTGTATGGATGTGGACAGGGATTATGGACGGGAATGATAGGTGGGACCGTGATTCAAACCCTTATCCTATTGTGGGTCACATTCCGAGCAGATTGGAATAAAGAGGTATTTTTCTCAACCAATTTCCATTCATCTACTTTACTCTTTCCTTCTAATTTCTATCATGAAATTTAGTACTACTCTATAATTAAATGGATCGTAACATCTTGGCCCGTCGGGCTCAGTTGGATAGATTGCCTTTGCCTAAGAACATCTACACCGTCAGACACAACTGATGGTTGGGCCTGCTCTTGCCCTTCTGCCATGTTGGCAGATGTAGTAGCGTGTAGATATTTTTACTACTACACGCGTGGGATCTGTTTACAGGCGGCCATTACCTAGGCAGTAAAAGTCATCATTAATGCTGATTTCGAACTTTGAAGCATCATGATCATGTAATGTCCTGAAATTTCGAGTCGACGCTGGATCAAGTTTCTAAGTGTTAAACCTGAATGTGTTTAGGAAAATATTCCTACACATCCCTTTCGTTCACATATATATTTATACTTTCTTTTAATTCATAGCATAATGACAGAAAATAAAATTCCTATTCAATAGATTTCTACTCTACATTCTCAACCATATTGTTTGAAATTCACACCAAGCATAATGTTCCAGTTTCTGTCTCCCATGGAAGACTTATTACAATTTCATATAGAAATCAAATTACTATTCTAAAGAGCGAAAATAAAGCAAATAAAAGTCGTCTTCAAGCTGCTCCAACTTCGTCGTCTGCCATCTGCTACCATGAACTTTCATATTCCTCACCCTGCAAGTCAGATTCTTCTAACGGATGATCACGTGCAAATTTGGGATGATGTTTTAAAACATCATCCTACGAGGAAGTGAATTGCTCGCAATCAACTCGGTGAGAAAATACCCTCTAAGATTGGCAAAATAATAACACAAATATGATAATTATACCTAAAACAAAACATACATGAGAAAATCTTATTTAATGCGATGCATGTTATGCATGCTCTGGCTAAAAGCACCCTGACTAGACAAATACAAGAGGCCCAAGCTTAAATCACCTCGGTACACACTCACAAGCCACTAGTCACTAGAGTTCAATGAAGTGGAGAGAATCCTCATCTTCATGTCAACCAACCCAACCAATGGAAATGGAAACTTCCAATTAAAACTTTCACTAGTTAGTGTACGGTTAGAAGTGACTTCCATCGTAACACCTGCAGGGCTAACCTACCAAGTCAGGTCCATTGAATGCATGATTAGTTTAGCCTTTAGTTAAGTAGGTTTAGCATCCAGCCAATTTAGTAATGTCCACAATCAATGTTCACTCCTTAACCCCATCCCATAGTCCACCACATCCTAGAATAGCCTGTTTCTTCCCAATGACGGCCAACTGTGGAAAGGCGTAGACATCCTAGTCATGATACCACACATGGCACATATCCCATATCAATTCTTCACAAATCCTTCATAGGTAAACACATCCACAAGTAGATCCTGTAGCAACTCTCTAATAATCATACATAAGGTCTTGCTATCAATGCAACGACACAACCCTTGCTGGGTTCAATATTTTCCAAAGTACAATTTATCACATATGGGGCAAGGGGCTTCCACTAACGTGATATCCACATACATATATCCAACATCACATGGCATAGTGTATCTATCATGAGCACACGTTATTCATGAAACTACATATAGTTTCCACATAGTTTTCATATTAGCATGTACACATATATGATTTCATATCCAAACGTCTAATTACACACCATGGTGAATTTTTACAAAATGTCCAGCAATAAAACATATTATCTCCATGTAAAACATACTTTCAACAAGCACAAACTTCACATACATAGCTCCAAACCAAAACCATGTTGTATAAGGTCCATATGCCCAAGCCTAAGGGCGCGCCATGCTAGAGTTGGAGGGGTAGCTTGGTTCAACGAGTTAACTCACTGACATAGATGAATTTATGGATTCTCACACCATGGGACATCCTTATATATGGTGCTCATAGGGTCACATGCCCCATCTAGATTAGCACCCTAACATAGATTTCATGTAATTTAGTGCCCCACCACTACATAGTTTATGTTTAGTACTTACAATCATGGATCCAAACTTCAAGAAATCAAACCTTAGCATGAATCCATTACTCTGCATTAAAATTTACAACAATAATTCAATTTAAACTAGAGAAATAAAAACAAATTTCATAGATTCATGACAAACAAACATCAATCCAATTCTTAGGTGAAGAAAATTAGAAAACCTATGCTAGAATTGAAACTAAGTATCAAGGGATCCTCACCTTTACTAAAACTTAAAAACCCTAGATGTTGAACTTGAGGATGACGCACCTATGTGAAAATACGGCTACACGGGTTTGGAGATAGCCCACATGATGGATGAATGGCTAGATGTTGATGGGCGTCCCTAAGGGTGGATGTCCTCCTCTCTCTCTCTCTCTCTCTCTCTCTCTCTCTCTCTTGGCGTGAGTAGGTATGGGCATGCATGGGTTAAGCTAGAGAAGGGGTGCACACCCCCTTTTTTGTAAAATAGTAGGCATGAGAGGGGTTCTCTCTCTTAGATTGGGTTTCTTCAAAAATTTCATTTTAGACGATCCTTCTATAAATCTAACTCGTTCATGGCATCGGGGTTATCGAATAGAGCCAGAATACATAATTTTCTCGGTGATCCGAAACTTAGATTGGCCGATCTTAAAAAAATGGCCCAACGAGTGCCAAGACGGACTTGATCTCAATCAACAATCCACGCTTGATGATCATGGCCCAAAATTGGAGGGAATGCATAATCATGATAGGCAAACGATTAGACAAAATTTGGTGGTTGATTGATGGTAAGAAAAGCCTAAATATGAAATTCACCTATCGTGGATAAAGAAAAGGGTCTGTCTCTAGGATTCGATGATGTATGATCATAGATTGGGGTTCAAAATTTATATATTCTCTTAGTCATATAAGGTCAAGGTATGATCCAAATTTGAGTTGTGATTGACGGTGGAAAGTGGGTTAATTGAAAAGTCTAAATTTGGGAAGAGTTAATAGCTCGGTCATTTCCTAAAACGAGATAACTTCTTGCTTAAGAAAGAGGCTTATTAAGGTGGGATACTCAAATAACAGTATTGGTTCATGATAAATACGATCTAAGTCACTTACATGAAGATAAATGTTCAACTACGACTACCCATCTACTTTCCTTATTCGATGGACACTAAAATCAAGGGTTAAGAGCTGATTTGCTAATTGGGTCACTTGTATTATGATCCAAAGGCTGAAATTAGATCTTTATGATATATAGGCATGGGATAAAATTTTAAGTCGAATAGATCATGGCAACCATGTGGTTTTAAGTCGAATAGACCATGGCAACCATGTGATTTTAAGTCGAATAGCTCATGGCAACCATGTGATCAAGAAATCAAGGGTTTAGGCCAATGATGTTTTCGTAATTATTTCTGATATGAGAGTTTTCAGAAATCTAAGGGTTCTACATGGTTCTAGGCATGTTCCTAAGTATATTTTACAAAAGAACATCTATCAAATTCATTACAAATAAATAGTTATTCACAAATCTAGTTAAAATTCATGTTAATTAAGTGAAACACACATAACTACCAATATGATAAACTTATGCTAGTAACAAAAAATTTGAGGCGTTGCACTCTATCCTCGTTAAAAACAAACTTCATCCCCGAAGTTTACTTGAGGTGCAATGCTGAGAAGCTGAGGGTATTCTCTCTCATATCCTCCTTACTCTCCCATGTCGCTTCCTCTTTTCCATGGAATGACCAAGGGACTTTAATTAGAGGAATGGATTTGGTATGATGAACCTGCTCTTTCCAATCTAAAACATGCACCGACCCCTCTATATACAATATGTCATCTCTTAATTCAATTCTTTCCTTTAAATCAGATAGGATTCATCTCACTCATACTTCCTGACTCCTTTCTCCTAATATAGACATATGTAAATTTTATTTCCCTAGGTTTAAGGGATCTGAGAATAATTTTAACTGATGATAGTCTTCTTTACGGTGTCTTGTAGAACTTTTAATCCTTTTAATTTTTCTCATTATCATTTGGCTAACGGCACGGTTCTATATTTGGCTATGGATCATCAAAGCATAATCAATTACTTAATTTTTTATCATCAGTTAGTCCACTTCGGCGAATTTCATTTCTCATATACGGTATTCCTAAGAAAACATTATCTACCGAAGATAAGGTATAAGGATCTAAACCTTAAGAGAACTATAACCCTGATCCACGAATACTTCCATCCACCCTATGGTCATCTTAACTCGTCAAATAATATCGCCATGATTCCCAATTAAACCTTAGATTCATAAAAATAGAGATAATTCTTGGTGTTAGTAAATACATTACTCTCAAAGTCTCCTACTCAGTATAGGGCAACAAGCTACCATGAAGATATCTTCTTTAATCATATGCTCAAACTTAAAAATTCTCTTATAATCGTGTGATTTAGAAGGATATCAAGGGACAAATAATTGTGAAGGAAACTAGTATGATATTTGGGACAACTGATCATGAATTCATAAGGGTAGATTCAGATTTGATTGAATATGACTACAATCGATCAGATGTATGGGTGGGACATTAATTAAATAGTGAGATGAGTAGTAGAATCAATGGGTATAAATTTTGCAAGTGGGCTCTACTCCGTATGTCGAGATTTGGGTAACTGTGGTCATTACAAATGCTCCTCCGCCTTTCGCGACAGAGGTTGTAGATTTGAAGGCCTAGCTAAGGATAGATTGAGAGGAGGCCAAGGGAGCGCAAGGCTTAGCCCCCCCAATCGCTGCCACAAGTTCTTCGCTCCGTTCTTCCGAGCTCCCTCCTCACTTATATAAATTTTGCAAGTCGGCTTACAAAGCCGTTCCTGAGGAGAGGATTAACATCCTTCTACAGGCCCCTGAAGAAAAAGTCCTCGAGTCGATGGTCGTTGGTGCCATAGAGGTAAGTTACTCTTCCGTTGTTGTACAATTCCATTTATTGTTTGAATTGAACAAAAGTCTGACCCTTGTCTTTCATAGAAGTTTAACTTCTGCACTCTCGCCTATAAGGAGATGATCACCCGGGCTCGGGGTACAATCTCCGACCTTCAGAGCATGCTGAAGAAGGCGGAAAATGAGGTCAAGGCGAGGGGGAAGGATCTCGAAGTTGCTTGAACTGATTTGTAAAAGGTTGAGGTAGATCTGATGTAGACTACTGAGGAGGCGTGGAAGAAGCAGGCAGAGCTTGAAGCGGGGCAATGAGGTCAGCTGCCTAGAAGGCAGAAGTTGAGGAGAAGATGGTCGAGCTAGACCAAATTTATGAGATCGCCTATGATAGGTGTCGAGCTGACATACAAGCTCAGTACCCTGAACTCGATCTTTCCTTTCTTGAAGGGGTTTCTGTTAAAGGTGTTGGTGAGGAGGTCCAGGCAGAGCAGGTCCAAGCTGACGTTCTGATTGTAGATGGAGCCGACTTGCAGGCCGCTGTTGTTGCTGACACTCCTGGGGCTTAGGGCCTTTTCTATTTTCTATTTTTTTTTTTTTGGATTTTTGTTCAGCCTTAGATGGGCTTAAACATTATGAAATTTTGTGGATGATTGTGCCCCCACTAAGGGGTCTTACTTAATTTTTGAAATTTCTCTCTTTACTTGTATGTAAATTTCATGCTCTTATATGTGCATTTTTCATGCTTTATATTGATAATTTGTGTGTGTTATATGCCCCCACTTCGATGTCGAGCAGTCAACTGCTCGGTCGTGGGAGTACTATTTTTCTTTTACTGATGACCTTGGTTGTTATTTCCCTATGGGCTATCGCATGGCCCGATTAAGGCACGTGCTTATTTGGAGGGATCATTTTTTACCTCCTCCTCAGCTCGATTCCAAGCTTAGTAAAAAGATGTCGTTTCTAAGCTTTTGCCTCGTCGGTTGTTTTGGTTATTGTTGTAGTATTCGCCGAATATGTAGAAAAGAATTGACCTTTTATTGCTTTGTGAAAGTTTCATTTACAAGCAGTTTGAGCACTTATGGTGCTTGTCATAGGTCGGGCCTGAAGCCTATGTAGATGTTCACTCGCCTCAAGTGCAAAGCTATGATGTAGTAATAATCTCGGTAAGACTAAGGTCGATCTATAGGGAATTAGGGTAAACCAATTCAAATTATTCTTAGCAACTTCAACTTCAATAATTTCATATTTTAAATTCATAAACTAAGTAAAAACAGTAACTTTTGTAAAAATCTATTAAGTAATGAAACTAAGGCCTCAAGGATCCACTTATAGTAGTCCCATATAAATTCATTCATCCAAGCATAAACACAACTAGAATCGAAGTTCTATCTCTCTTCTAGTTGGAAGATTAAATATTCAAACATAAACAAATCCCACTTAAGTCGGAAGATAAGATTCTAGTTCTAATGAAGCACATAGAATTGAAATATGTAGCCTTCCAAGTAACAACCATGCTAAGAGACTATCGTATGATCCAGGGTTACTACAATTCGAATCTAATCAATCCAAACATGATAATCTCATAGAATTGTAAAGAATCCATGTCCGAAGCACATGAACTCTCATAAAACATCAAAAAATACCAACTTTATTCAAACTGGAACTTAAAAATCCAAACTTTACTTAGTACTTGAATCAAACGAATTCTACATGATAACTAACTACAAGCTTCATCTGTTAGCCTTAGCTAAGAGGTTCTAGCTGAGCATTATCATGCTACAACTAAAAACAATGAAAAACTAATGAAAAACATGAAAAATCGAGTTTGGGAGAGTTGTAGATGCTCCACGACGATCCTCTTCACCTCCCATGAAGTCCCAAGCCTTCTATGATGCCTTAGGAGCGAACTATAGGTGTCATTTTATAATTGAGAGGCCCCACCGACTCAGAAAGTTCTAGAATTTCGTAGCCACTTACGCACAATGCATGAATTTCGGAGCTTGAATGAGAAGCTGCTAGAAAAATCAGATTTTCTGCAAATTTGAACATGGTCGACCGATCGGACTAGTCTGGGGAACATCCAGAGAGTTCCAGCAGTTGCTGGCTGGCTTATAAGGGGCTGGCAGACTGGTCTTGACCGGTCAGACTAGGTTGGCCGACCGGTCTTGACCGGTCGTGGCCTCCTTGGCCTACTGGTCAGGACTCATTTTCTTCACTTTTTCCTCCTTTCTTTCTTCTCTCCTCTCTTTACTTGTTTCTTTCTTCTTTGGCCTACCTTTAGTCATCATCAAATGACTTTAAAGTTCTTCTTTTAGTCATCAATTGGGTGAAGTCCTTCTCTCATTCTTACAATCACAAAACATGCATTAGATAGGTCTTTTAACATGCAATTCATGCATACAATGTGATGTAATGGGTTAGAATATGTATAAATTAGGAGCTCGACACACTCCCCCAACCTGCATTTTGCTAGTCTCGAGTAAAACATGCATGAAAGAATTTTCTTTTCTAAAAACTCAACTCTCTCTTGGAAACTGTACTTCTATAAACTTTAAGACACATAAGTGCAAAATTCAGAAGAATTGAGTGATAAGAATTTGAAGTCCTAAGCTCTATAAACATAATAAGCATTCTCTTAGAATCCCCACCGATTTATTGACAAATAGAAGAATCCGAACATGTATGGTCTAGTGTGCATTGTGCATATTAATCTCATGAATTTTCACGATTACCTTCTTTATAAATTAGTGAAACAAAATATACAAAAGTGTATAGATCAACCAATTGCCTGTGAAGATGTGGACTACTTGCACCTGGACAGAAAGACCCTATGAAGCTTTACTGTTCCCTGGGATTGGCTTTGGGCCTTTCCTGCGCAGCTTAGGTGGAGGGCGAAGAAGGCCTCCTTCCGGGGGGGCTCGAGCCATCAGTGAGATACCACTCTGGAAGAGCTAGAATTCTAACCTTGTGTCAGGACCTACGGGCCAATCAGCCCTTTGTCTCTGTGTTTTCTTGTCGAGAATTCTTTACAAATGAAGAGATGTCAAAGGGGTTTATTACTTTCCAAACAAATCCTTCCACATCTATATGTAAATGCTGGTTCATCAAGAATACGCAAGAAAAGCACTTTGAATTGTTGATTCATTACCAGAGATGACTTAGAACCAATAGTTCATTATCTAATGGATCTTTCTGTTCTAATACTCCATCCGAGAGTTATCAGTATTTATCAAATCTGTTCCTATCTAACGGAATGCTTTTAGATCAAATGACAAAGGCATTGTTGAGAAAGAGATGGCTTTTCTCGGATGAAATGAAACATTTGATTCATGTAACATGAGAAAGATTTCCCATTCCTTAGCCGGAAAGATAAGTGGCCATGAAAGAAGGATTAAGTGGAACAGAATTGACCAGAGAAATCTCTACTGGAGCAGGTGCTATCAGAGAACAATTAGCCAATCCGGATTTACGAATTATTATAAATCATTCCAGTTTTGGTTATGGATAGACCATCCCCTAGTTGGTAATAGGTAGCCCTTTTCGGAATTTTTCACAAATATTCAATGAATACCATATCCTCATTCTCTTTTTCATAAACATTTGATAGGATTTTTAGATATTCATATCTTTCATTCTTTTCTCTTATTGCACATGAAAAAGGATGGACAAAGTTCCCCGGCTTGGTTCCTAAACACTTCAAATCTTCAGTCTTACCAATCTAAAATCTACTAATCACTTCAAACCATGAGAATCGTGTAATGTGAACTAAACTAAAAAACGTTAAAATTTTCTATCAATCAACTCATTGGGGGAATTCATATAGAAAACCATTACATTTGAGATAATTCAGAAATCTTAAAATCTTATCAATTAATTCTCCCATCCTTTCATACTTATTGCATCCCAAGTGCATAGAAACAATATTTTCCAAAAGAGTTTTGATGTTTCAGAAAAATTGAAATTTTTTTACAAAACATTTCTTGAAATGTCACAAATTGCTAGATTCTAGGAATCTCACCCCCCAACCAAATCTTGCATTGTCCTCAATGTAAAAAGATATGTAATAAGTAAGAATATGAGAGCAATGATAAAATAAAAGAGAGTGAGAACGAGAGTACCTGATATAGTCGATCATGGAAGTCTATAACTCTGACACCTAAATCTACTAAAATAATAAATCTAAAGCAGAAAACAAACTAGACCTAATCCTACTTAAAACAATGAAAAAAACCTAAGTTATCCTTTTAGAAAGAGAATCTCCATCAGACTAGGAGATCAATCATCATTATAACATTCAAAAGGACAAAGTTGAGCAGGATCATCAAGTGGTGTAACAGATTTTTCAATAAAACTATCCACCATCTCTTTTGGAAAGTACATTGGTGACATTAATCATTCTAATCCATTGAAAATCCTGCTGAATAATTTCAGTACGTTTCTCAATAATGTTGTCACATGTACTAGGAAAGGAGAATTGCATTTGTTAGAAATCAGTAAATATGGATCTCCTTTCCATCTTGTCTAGGCAAAAATTTGTCAAATATGGGTAATCCTAGAAGTGTTGTTCTTCGGTTTGAACAAAACAATTAGGTGTGGAAACTTTAATCACTTCATCCACATAAATTTGGATAGTCTCCACATAATTAACTTTCACCAGTGCTTCCACAATCGATTTTTCAATTTGGCACTTTGTGGAAGGAAGCTTTTTAGGCACCGGAGGGGTCTCCCTCAAGGCATGCACTATGTCCTTAATCATGGGATCATTCTAATCTTTAAAATAACTCAAACACTCCTTTAGAGTATAGAAGACCTCAGGGGAGGAAGTTTTCAGATTTGGACCTTCACATCTTCTTCCTTCTCAGACTTTTGTGTAGGTTGGAGAGGGTCCTCAACCTCTACACTTTCAGAATTTGGCCTCTCAGTAGGCAAATCAAGCACCAATTCTGCTAATTCCTGCATAACAAATGTGTTTAAATCAGAAATTGGTGTCTTGTTAAGTAATCTTTCAAAAATTGGCTTTTTCAAGGCCTCATTAATAATCAAATTTAATTCATCCTTGGAATGTGCCGAACATATCTCCAAACTTCCAGGTAGATTGGATTGGAAAAACTCCCATTCTTTAGTAGATTCTATCATGTTTATTGTTCACTCGCCTCAAGTGTAAGGTTGCGATGTAGTAATAAAACTCGGTAAGACCGAGGTCAATCCACAGGGAATTGGAGAACAAGTTCTAAACTATTCCAGCAACTCAGTTTGCAATAGATAAAGGATTCAATTGGAATAATTATGCTAAAACAATAACTTAATGAAAAACAATAATTTAAGGTACTAAGGCATTCAAGGATCTACTTGTAGCAATCCCATGTCAATCTAATCAATCCAAGCATAGAGCACAACTAGATTTGAAGTCCTATCTCTCATCTAGTTGGAAAATAAAGATTTGAAGCACATTCAATCCTACTCAAGTTGAACTTCCAAGTTCTAGTCCCATTCAGCACATGTTGAATTCAAAATCATAGCCTTCGGAGTAACAGTCATGCCTATGGACTATGGACTGCTCAAGGGTTACTATAATTCGAATCTAAACAAGCAAAACATGATAATCTCAAAGAATTGCAAGGAATCGATGTCCGAAGCACATGAACTCTCATAAAACATCTAAAATTACCAACTTTAAGAACTAGAATATTCAAAATCCAAACTTGAATTAGAACTACTTAAATTAAACTGAATCAAACATGAAATTGGCTACAAGCTTCACCTCTCAGCCTTAGCTGAGAGATTCTAGTCGAGCATTATCATACTATAACTAGAACTCATAAAAGAAAACTAGAAAACATAGAAAAACTGGAGTTTGGAGGGTTGTAGACGCTCCACGACGGCGTCCTTTCTCTCCCACGACGTCCCTTAACTTCTATGATGCCCTAGGAAGAGCCCCTAGGTGTCCTTTTATAGTGGGGAAGCTCTGTTGCGTAAGAATCTTCCAGAACTTGAGTAAGGTTACGCACTGCGCAGAGAAAATCGGAGCTAGACTTGGAAATTTCTAAACTGGGCGCATTGTTGATTGATCGCTCAGATCGGGCGATCAATCGCTAGTTTAAATAACTGTAAAAACTGTCTTTTTCAGATCTGACAATTAATCGACTGGCTGAAAGATCAATCGGTCACTTTTGACGATCAATCGATCAGTGTCCAGCGATTAATCGGATGGTGCAAAAAGTGTCCAGAGAGTTTTTTTCTAAATTTCTTAAAAATTTGCATTCTGGCGATTGATCTATGGGATGGGTGATCAATCGCTCAGGCTGGGCGATCAATCGCAATTCTTCACTTCACTCCAGTGGGCGATCAATCGCAATTTTCACTTCACTCCAGCAACAATTTTGTCAAATTTCTGCTGTGGGCGATCAATCGCTCAAGTCTGTCGATCAATCGCTCAGGCTGAGCGATCAATCGACGGATTAATCTCTGGATCAATCTTCAGAAACTGCAACTTTCTGCATTTTACTTTTATGGCCCTGCAGCTCTGTACTTTGGTTTTTCTGGCCCTGCTAGGTTTTTAACATGATTTCTTCTGTGTTTTTCTTCTTCTCTTTCTTCTTCTCTCTCTTCTTCTCTCTCTTCTACTTGATTCCTTCTTTCTTTGGTCCTCCTTCAACCTTTATCCAATTGTTCTAAATGGATCCTTTTGGTCTCCAATTGGGTGAAGTCCATTCTCATTCCTACAATCACAAAACATGCGTTAGATGGGCCTTTTAAAAATGCAAACCATGCATATAATGTGATGTAATGGGTTATGCAATGTATAAATTAGAGGTTCAACATTTATCTCATGAGGACCATTATCATCGTCCCAATCCTCAAAAGGATCAAAGCAAACAACGTCTAGAGGATTAAAATTTTGATTTAAAATAAACTCTTCTTCCATAATGTACTCGATGAAGTCTACTTCATGGACACCATCATCATTCCTATGCCTTTTGCTCATATGGAACACATTCACCTCCAATATTATGTTCTCAAAGGACAATTGCATCACCCCATTCCGACAATTGATGATTTCGTTTGATGTAGCCAAGAATAGGTGGCCCAAAATTACCAGTATTTGATGCTAGTATTCATAACCGGTTGCATGTCCAAGACGATAAAATCCATCGGATAGTAGAATTTGTTGACTTGGACCTATACATCCTCAACTACCCCTCTCGGCACATGAATAGATCGATAAGCAAGTAGCAACATGGTTTTGGTGAGTTTTAATTCACCAAGACCCAATTGCGCATATACCGAGTAAGGGATCAATTTACGCTTGCCCCCAAATCTAGCAATGCACGCTCAATCCGGTATTCACCAATGATGCATGAGATTGTGGGACTACCAGGATCCTTATATTTTAGGGGGGTCTTTTGGGTGAGAATGACACTCACTTGCTCATTGAGGAAGGCCTTTTATTGCACATTGTATTTGTGTTTGGTTATTCATAGGTCCTTTAAAAACTTGGCATTAGAGGGGATTTGTTTAATGACATCAAGTAGAGGAATGTTGATCTTGATTTGATTGAAAACCTCTAGAATATCATGAGAGTTCGGGAGAGGTTTTGGAGCAACCAATCTTGAAGGGAATGGTGCTATGGGCTTATGAATGCATTCCGTTTTCTGTGGGGTTGAGCTAGATCCATCCTTATTCTCAGAAATTACTTGATCATTAGGCTTGTCGGCCTTCACCAGAATAGATTTATCAATTTTCTTACCAATTCTAAGAATGGTAATGGATTTTGCTTGCTCCACATGTTGGTAGGGGAAGTTATGGTTGCTTATTTCATATGCTTGTTTAAGATTGGGCTGAGGTTGGGCCGGAAAGGTCCCTTCCTAGCATTCAAGCGTCCCTTAATCTCATCAACTGACACTCACGTTCTTGGAGCATTTGCTGATTTGATTGATTGATTTGGGTTTGCCCTTGCATAAATGCCTTTAAAGTGTCGTCCATTTAGAATTGAGGTGGGGCCATGTTTTGCATGGGTGACCCTCCTTGAGAGTTGGTAGGATTGCTTGTGGGACCATTCCTCCAACTGAAATTTGGATGGTTCTTCCAAGTAAAGTTGTACGTGTTACCTATCGGTCCATTGAAAGGCCTTTGACACTCATATGTGGCATTTGCTTGCTCTTGTAACAACTCTTGAAATGCAGGAATTGTAGGACAATCTTGCATAGAGTGTACATTAGTGGCACAAATTTCGCACACGTTACCAATGGCTTTTGGGGACTTAGAAACTCCATTTTTACTTAGTGCCATAGCCTCGACTTTTCTTGTGAGGTTAGTTATCCTTGCGTTTACATCATCTTCCTCCTTAAAGATGTAAATCCCTCATTTCTCTTTTTATTGAGGAGGTTTGAGGTTACTAGACTTGCCTGAGGTATCTCATGATTGGGCATTCTCGGCCAACATGTCTAAGTAACTCCATGCCTCATCTGGATTTTTGCTCATGAACTCGCCATTGCACATCATCTCTATAAATTGGCGCATGTTGGAATTTAATTCATTATAAAAGAAGTTTATAATTTGCTAACTTTTGTAGCCATGATGTGGGCGAGTGAGTAAGAGTTCCTTAAACCTTTCCCAACTTTGAAAGAATGACTCACCCCCTTTTCCATAAAGTTCATTATAGATCTTCGAAGGGTGTTAGTTTTATGAGCCGGGAAGAACTTTTTCAAGAATTCCCGGGTCATCTCTGTCCATGTCTCTATCGAATGTGGTCTAAGAGAGTGGAGCCAACCTTTGGCTCTTTCTTTCAATGAGAAGGGAAATAATCTAAGTTTGATAACATCCTCTAACACATTGTTGTATTGCAAAGTAACAACAACCTCATCGAACTCTTTTAAGTGTAGATATGGGCTCTCAGAATCTAGCCTATGGAACTTAGGTAAAAGTTGAATTACCCTTGGCTTCATATCAATGTTCCCCCCGATGGTTGGTAAAACCACACAAGAGGGTGTAGTTGTACGGGCCGGTTGTAAGTAGTCACGTAAAGCTCTCATTGGAGGAGCATTGTACACCTCATTCTCTCCTACTCCCTCTTGATTTGTGTTTGTAGTTGGAGTAGGAGGGGGAGGATTCCTTAATGGTGTTTGATCCATACTCCCCGAACTTTCACAATGTTCTACATATTTTCTAACTCGTCTATGAATGGAGAGTGGTCCAACTAAACCACCTTCGGTTTGGAGACAGTTTGTGTGATCATGTTCCCAATGGGACATAAACCACACGAGCAAAAATCTGAACTAAAAAATAAACATAAATCCTAAAATAAAAATCTGTAATTAAACTAAAATTTAAAAACTAAAAAGCTAAAAAGTTCTAAGTTAGAAAGATAATATCCGATTAGCTTAAACTAGGAGAATTTCGTACAAAATAAAGTAAACTTGTTAGTTCTAGAAAATAAAAAACTAATTTTAAGAAAATAGAAAATCCTATCTAACTACTTCTACTTCTATAGCTACTAAAACAATCTAGAACCGTTTAACCTAGATTCCCCGGCAACGGTGTCAAAAACTTGTTCTCTCGCCTCAAGTGCAAGGCTGCGATGTTGTAATTGAAATTACGTCGGTAGTCTAACACGACATCTTCGTATGTGCAGAAGCTTAAAGAGCAACTAGAATTATGACTAAGTCCTATAAGGGGGGTGATTAGGACATTTTGAAATTCTTTTCGCATACTTACACAATTTAACAAGTTAAACTATGTAAGCAAGAACACTTCGCCTTTCAAGCCTAAGTGGGTCCAATCACAAGACCAGCATGTTGTTTAAGCAATAAGAAACTTAGTCTAAGCATGCATAGATACTTAAATGATTAAGCAAATCACGCTCTTAATCTATGCAACCTACGTAGACTTATGAGAATGGATCAATGTGCTCAAGTCTATACAATTAGTGAAAGTACATCTTGTGTGTGGATGTGCCTATCTTGTGTCTAGCATACATTCCTATCAAGCATATATAATTAATAATTAAACATTCAATACTAAGATAACAATGTGCTCAATTCAATCACAAACACAAGCATGTATAGTGGTTCGACATTGGGTCTACTCCACTCCCGGTTCAAGTACTCAACCCCATTGAGTACACCGGCATTCACTATCGGAGGTTTTAAATGATGTTCACCTCTCAACCTTTACACGGAGGTTTTCCTGGTTCACCTCTCAACCAGTAAACGGAGTTTTGTACAAGGCCAACTCTCAACCCGATGCAGGTTCACTCCTGTGTCAGAGGCTCTCCCTTGGAGACTTTGTTTAGGCTCGGCAAACGAGCCAAGGAGTGCCAAACAACCCCTCTTTAGGCCGACAAACAAGGCAAGGAACGGCCAACGTCCCCAGAGTTTTAGGCTCAACAAATAAGCCAAGGATTGGTAAACGACCCTAGTTCGAGTTTGATAAACAAAATCTACACTCAACTCCCATAGGGAATTGACTGGATGGACTCTCAACAAAGACAACCTTACTTGTCGGACGAGCCCCTTGTTCAGCGCCGGTTCGGGCTACTTGATCTCCGGTCTCTCGTGCTTCAATCAGCTTTCCTTGCTCCCCCGATCGTGTTGCCATTGCGTCGCCAATACCTCAGTTACACTTGATCAATCACCTTATGATGCCTTTGAGATGCCCAAGGTGATAGGAGGGTAGGTTTGACCAGTCAGACCAGTCCAGCCGATCGACCGTGACTGATCGGTTAGGCAATGCATAGTGCTGATGGGTGTGGGCTTGAAATACGCATCACATGTAACCCCATTGCCCTCTGTTGGGTGATCTTTTGGGACACCTAGGGCCAATATATGATGACAAGGATATGCTTAATGTGGTCAAGGTTATTAAGAAGTTATTGGATTAGTTTTGGTCAAGGTTCAAGGCTCACAAAGGCATCACTTTTAGCCTTTTTCTTCTTCCTTGATCCAGCAAGGCCACTTGAGTCTTCAGTCTTCGTCTTCATTAAGCTCAACTGACACTAGACTCACTGACCTAAGTGATTGACAAACAAGGTGAACTAGTATGCCACAGAAAAGTGCACTAACAGTAATAATCTCAGTAAGACCGAGGTCAATCCACAAGGAATTAGGGTAAACCAATTCAAATTATTCTTAGCAACTTCAACTTTAATAATTTCATATTTTAAATTCATAAACTAAGTAAAAACAGTAACTTTTGTAAAATCTATTAAGTAATGAAACTAAGGCCTCAAGGATCCACTTATAGTAGTCCCATGTAAATTCATTCATCCAAGCATAAACACAACTAGAATCGAAGTTCTATCTCTCTTCTAGTTGGAAGATTAAACATTCAAACATAAACAATCCCCACTTAAGTCGAAAGATAAGATTCTAGTTCTAATGAAGCACATAGAATTCAAATATGTAGCCTTCCAAGTAACAACCATGCTAAGAGATATGGTATGCTCCAAGGTTACTACAATTCGAATCTAATCAATCCAAACATGATAATCTCAAAGAATTGCAAGGAACTCAGGTCCGAAGCACATGAACTCTCATAAAACATCCAAAAATACCAACTTTATTCAAACTGGAACTTAAAAATCCAAACTTTAAGTAAAGTACTTGAATTAAATGAATTCTACATGATAACTAACTACAAGCTTCACCTGTTAGCCTTAGCTAAGAGGTTCTAGCTGCGCATCATCATGCTACAACTAAAAACAATGAAAAACTAATGAAAAGCATGAAAAATCGAGTTTGGGAGAGTTGTAGATGATCCACGACGATCCTCTTCACCTTCCACGAAGTCCCAAGCCTTCTATGATACCTTAGGAACGAACCCTAGGTGTCCTTTTATAATGGAGAGGCCCCACCGAATCAGAAAGTTCTAAAATTGCGTAGCCACTTACGCACAACGCATGAATTTCGGAGCTTGTATGAGAAGCTGCTGGAAAAATTCAGATTTTCTACAAATTTGAACATGGCCGACTGGTCGGACCAGTCTGGGGAACGTCTAAAGAGTTCCAGTAGTTGTTGGTTAGCTTACAAGGGGGCTAGCAAACCAGTCTTTACCGGTCGGACTGGGTTAGTCGACCGGTCCTGATCGGTCAAGACCCATCTTGGTGAGTGAACAGAGAGTGCAAGGGAGAGGGGGCATATGATCGACCGGTCAGGCCTCATTTTCTTCACTTTTTCCTCTTTTCTTTCTTCTCTCCTCTCTTTACTTCTTTCTTTTTTCTTTGGCCCACCTTTAGTCATCATCAAATGGCTTTAAAGTTCGTCTTTTAGTCATCAATTGGGTGAAGTCCTTCTCTCATTTCTACAATCACAAAACATGTATTAGATAGGTCTTTTAACATGTAATTAATGCATACAATATGACGTAATGGGTTAGAATATGTATAAATTAGGAGCTCAATAGTAGACATGTTGATTATTAACAATAGACTTTCAAGTGTTCGACATTCCATGGATGTGGGAGAGGTCGTCCCCCGAGGTCTTCTAGCCAATAGGTGCCTGACCGAGCTACACTAATGACTCTATATGGCCCTTCCCAGCTCGGACCTAAGGCTCTCGAGCCCTGCTCTTTGGTTCTTCAGAGACCTCCCATAGGACTAGGTCTATTACTCTGAAACTTCTTCTCTTTACTTTTGAATTGTAGTATCGCGCTACCCTTTGTTGATAGGTGGCGACCTTGATTTGGGCACTTTATCTGACGTCTTCTAGTAGGTCGAGGTTTAACAGCATCTGACATTCATTCTCATCTTGCTTAAAGAGCTCAGTCTTATAGGATGGCACGCCAATCTCGATTGTGACCACAACCTTGGCCCTAAAAGATAGAGAGAACGATGTTTCTCTAGTTATTGACCAAGTTAAGGTTCGGTATACCCATAGTAAATGGGGGAGCTCATCAGCGCATGCGCTTTTACACTGGCCCAACTTCATCTTTAGATGTCCTTTAATGATCTTATTGACGGGCTTGACCTGGCCATTGGATTGGGGGTAACAAGGCAAGGAGAAGGCGTTCTGGATGCCGAGCTCCTTGTAGAGTTCCCAGAACTAAGCATTGTCAAATTGACACCCGTTGTCGGTGACAATACTGTAGGGAATGTCGAATACGTAGATGATTGGCTTTTAAATGAAGTCGATTGTTTTTTTTTTCTATGATCCTGGCCAGTGACTCGGCTTTCACCCACTTGGTGATGTAGTCCACGACGATGATGACATACTTGGTCTGCCCTTTTCTCTTGGGGAGAGGTCTTATGATGTCCACCCCCCAGTGGGTGAACGACCAGTGGCCAGTCATGGGGGTCAGCTCTTCAGGTGGCTGCCAAGGTACTGGGGCGACCCTTTGACACTTATCGCACTTTTTCGTGATCTCTCGAGAGTCCTTTTGTATGGTCAACCAATAGTATCCTTGTCAAATTATCTTGTGGGCTAGATCCTTACTCTCAGAATGATTACTACAGACGCCTTAATGGATCTCTTTGAGGATATACTCCGCTTCGTCCAAACGTAGGAATCTTTGATGGGGCAGAGAGAAACCCTTTTTGTATAGTGCATCACCTATCATCGTGTACCGAGCTGAGCGATATCGGATTCTTCACGCTTAGCTTTCACTGTCTTAAGTAGTTAATTATCGGGTCCATTTAGCTTGATAAGACATTCACCGAGAACGACTCTTTTGTTTCTTCTTGGAAGATGCTTCGCTCTGGAAAGAACTCAATTGGAATTGTTCTGGCGAGATCGTCATCGACTGCTGATGCAATTTTTTCCAATGAATCTGTATTCATATTCTCTGACCTAGGGACCTGAATGATCTTAAAATGCTCAAACTGCTCGAGTAACTCTTGAGCTTTGTCTAGATAGGTGATCATTTTTTTCCTTTATCCTGATATTTGGCAGTCACTTAGCTGACCACCAATTGAAAATTGTTGTGTACCTTCAACCTCTAAGCTCCCAAAACCTTGGCTAGAAGAATCCCACCTAAAAGAGCCTCATACTTGGCTTCATCGTTGGAAGCTCGAAAGCCGAACTTTAGAGCATATTCCACCTTTATTCCTTTTGGGGAGGTTAGCATTCAGCCCGCCTCACTTGCTTGAGCGTTGGAGGACCCGTCCACGTGGAGGGTCCATGTTGGCGATGATGGGTCCTCATTTTCTTTATCTAAGGGTTGTTTGGCTAACGAGTCAGTGAATTCTGTAATGAAATCCGCTATGGCTTGCCCTTTGTAGCAATCCGTGGGGAAAATTGTATATCGAACTCACCGAGCTCCACTTGGTGAGCTGACCAGATGTCTCTAGCTTCTGGAGAACTTGTCATAATGGCTGGTTGGTTAAGACGGCAATAGAGTGTGCTTGGAAGTATGGTCTCAAGTGCGTAGTTGAGATGACCAAGGCCAGGGCCAACTTTTTTTATATTTGGGTACCTAGTTTCTGCATCAAGTACAGCCTTGCTATCATAATACACAGGCCGCTGGTTACCTTCGTCATCTCTGATTAGAGTTGAGCTCACCTCGATGGCGAGACAGCTAAATAAAGCAACAACTCTTCCCCTTGAATGGCCTTAGATAATAAAGGTGGTGACCCGAGATATGCTTTCAGCTCCTAGAAGGCCTGTTCACATTTATCAGTCCAGGTGAGTTTCTATTCCCCCTTAATTGCTTGAAAAAGGTTTAGGGCGGCGACCCATCCTGTAGGTGCTGGGTCTCCTTGGTGGTGCTGGGAGAGCTCATCTCGATTAGAGCTCGTATCTTTTCGGGGTTCGCCTTGATCCCAAGTTGGTGTACCATAAAACCTAAAAAAAAAAAAATTTTAAGCCAACATCAAAAGCGCACTTGCTCAGGTTGAGGTTTATTTGGTATCTCCTCAAAGTGCTGAACATTTCATGGAGATCAGCTATGTGATCCAAAGGCTCGATGCTTTTGATGAGCATGTCGTCAACATATACTTCCCTCATTCTGCCAATCTGGTCGGCAAAAGTTCTATTAACTAACCTCTGGTAGGTCGCCCCTACATTCTTCAAGCCAAAGGGCATGACCTTGTAGCAGTATAAACCTCAATCGGTGATGAAGGTTGTCTTCTACTTGTCATGATCGTGCATTCGGATCTGGTTATATCCGAAATACGTGTCCATGAAGCTGAGCAATGCGTAATGATAAGTACCTAATATTGTATAATTAACCCTGGTTGTTAAGGGCGTTATCATTGTTTTTCTGGTTAATTATCCCTCATTAGGTTAATTTTCTGTCTTCAGGTGTTTAGGAGAGGTTAGGCAAGATCTAAGCCAATCAGGGCGTTTAAAGGTCCAAAAGCAATCAAGATCAAGCACGAAGGAAATCAGACTACGGACTAGACCATACTCTATAGTGGATCTGAAGTTTAAGAAGACCACGTCAGGATAATGTAATTTGGAGATCTAGGTGATGGTCAGGATTGCACATTCATGCAAGTATGGAGGTATGCATGTGAGACCAGCCACATGTCCAGTTCCTATCATGGTGAAACTCGGCCAGTTGCATCATGACCAGCAAATGGACCATCTTTCACCGTCCATCAAGTGCGATCAGCACACGTGTGCAAGAGCAGTCCATCCATGCCATAGCTGGACATCTTTCATCTCAACTGTCCATTTCAAGTCCAGATATGGTGGATCACATCATTACCATCCAATTCAGTAAGGTGGGCCATCACATGCATGATCATCTAGCAACAACATCAACGTCTGGCAGAGGACATCTATCCAGCCATGCATCCAGCTATCAAGGTGGGCCCCCAACATGATGAAGCTCTTCACTACCGTCCACCCATTGCTCGTGTACATCAGCAGTCCAGCAAGTGGACCCCACTTCTCCAACACACGTGCAACCTCAACGTCCAAGGAGCTCCAGCCACACATCCAGCTGCAGTAAGGCCGTCCAAGCTACTTCATCCCAGCCATCCATCATCAGTAATGGACGGCTGATTTTCATCACCGTCCAACTTCGCCAGCAACATCAGCCGTCCATCCACCATCAATCAGGTGGACCCCACCAGCGTCCAGTACATCCATTCATGTCCAGCAATGGACGGTTGTCTAAATCTTCTCAACCTTCATCCAACAGCTGTCCAGTGGACCCCACATCATCATCCATCAGCTTGCACGTGAAGCATGTGCAAGCTGCATCTGCATCTCACCATCCAGATGGTGGGATCCATGGTCACCACACGTTCCACCCCATCTCCACATGTGATTAACATCTCCACCGGACCGTCCATCTCTAGCCGTCCATCCATTCATCAACGTGGTCCCCAGCATTAGATCATCTATCAAGATGATTCTCCAGCCGTCCAAAGCAGGTGGACCATCAACCTGATCTCCAGCCGTCCATCATTGCTGCCCTCATCTGCCTCACCAAGCTCTCCAGCCCTTCATCCAGTCCAGCTCATGGACGTCCCTGCTGTAGCACGTGCCAGCCATGGATCCAGCAGATCTCCACCTTCAGCAGTCCAAGCAATGGACGTTCCAGCCGTCCTCTTCATTTTCATCTCAACCGTCCATTTCACCATCCAATTCAGCAAGGTGGGCCACACAGCAGTCCAGCTGCAGCTGCATCAACGTGCAGCCAACCTCAGCCGCCCATCCAAGCACCAGCGGTGGACGTCATCAACTTCAGTAGGCCCCACCTTGCATGAGCAGCTGAACCAGCAGCCGTCCATCTGACCTCCAGCATGCTTGGCCAATCCACCGTCCAGTGGACCTCACATTCATCAGCACCAAGCATCCAGCACCGTCCAGCTGCAACAGGTGCAGCAGATGGCCTCCAGCAAATATCTGGACGATCCACAGCATCCACTGCATCCAATTCCAGCCGTCCATGCAGCTCTGGCCCATAGCACCTCTTCCGTCCATCAAGATGGGCCCCATTCCAATCATCCAATGGTTCAGCCAGCGTCAGGTGGGACCCATATCACGTCCAGCAGTGGACGTCCATCCATCTCCAGCTGCTCTCCCTCTCCCTTCATCTCACGTGTGGAGCTAGCAAGAGAGGAACTCTCTCTCTCTCTCTCTCTCTTTCTCTCTCTCTCTAGCTCTCTCTCTCTCTCCTTCTCTCATCCCAAGAAATGTCCTTCTCTCTCTCTCTTGCTCTCATCCCAACACATGAAGTGCCACCTAGGCTTGGGTGCCACCTAGGCTTGGGTGCCACCTAGGATTGGGAGGAGGCTTGGGAGCCTCTCAAAAGCCTATAAAAGGAGGCCTCTCCTCCTCATTTGAGGCATCCCTCAATCCCTCAATCCCTCAATCCCTCAAATCCCATTCTCTACAACTCCTCCCTTCTCTTCTTTAGTTTTCTTTCTTTCTTTTGTAGTAGTTTTCTCCTTTGTAGAGAATTTAGTCTTCCATTGTAGCATGGTTGGCTAAACCTCTAGCTAAGGCTAGGGGTGAAGCCTTTGAAGAAATTTGCAAGCTTTGGTTCTTTTGGTTCAACATTGGTGTGGTGAATGTTGGAGTTTTCTTTGGTTGATTGGTTCGATTATCCACCTCGGCGGACGCTATTGTTGTGCAAGCCCCTTGATCCATCGTCGACTCCGGGCACGTTGGATGCTTGGGATCCCTTGCACACCAATTAGCTAGTTCATGATCGATAAAGTCCCTTGATCCATCGTCGACTCCGGGCACGTTGGATGCTTTGGATTCCCTACGGTCATCGAGCTAGTGCAGGTAAAGTCATCGATCTGTAAAATCCCTTGATCCATTGTAGACTCCGGGCACATTGGATGCTTTGGATTCCCTGCGATCGATAGACGAGATCTTAACGGTTGGATCGGTCAATCAAAGCCTCCTATCTTGTAAGTATGCATTTGATCGTATGAATTGTGATCTTATCGGTTGACTTGTTGGCAAAGTTGTTGATCTGTACAATTCCTTGATCCATTGTCGACTCCGGGCACAGTGGATGCTTGGAATTCCCTGCGATCAACTAACGAGTGCTTCATGGTCAAATCAATCGGTTCAGATCACCATCTTTTATGAAATATGCAAATGGTTTAACTGTTTCATCTTCCGATTGGAATGAATCTTTATTCAATTCCAGTTGAGTTATAGTTGGACCAATAAATCAAATCTTGTGAATGAATCAAAGGTGGATCCCTGATGCCTTAGCCCCTTTTCTATCTTTGTCCTTCACCACACACAACTTGCTCCACTCACGTGGATAAATCAAATTTCATCTCACTCACCTAAACTAATTCCTCTAAGTGTTCTTAACCCCAATCCCTGTGGATCGACCTCGGTCTTACCGAGTATTTTACTACTTCGCTACCTGCACTTGGGTGTGCAATCTTCGGATTGTAGCAAGTTTTTGGCGCCGTTGCCGGGGATTGGCATCAGGTTTAAGAATATTTTTGGAATTGGTTTATGTATATATATTGTCAATAGTATACTAACTTCTTTTATTTTGTTGCTCTCAGGAATTACTCATAGCCAAGTGTTCTTCTTTCCGGGTAACCTCTTTCCTTATCTCCTTGATTAGTGTTTATGCGTAAGTGGACTCGTGATCACACAAGACGTCTTCTAAGCGACGGAATTTTGGTTGAAGGTCTATCCAGTCACTGTGTTAGAAAACTTCCTGATACTTGTGAATTAACCATAAACATGGCCGAGAATGAAAATGAATATGATCAAGATGAGAATGAAGTACACAATGAGCCACCATTTAGGAGTTTACGTGATTACTTGCAACCTGCAAGAACAAGTACTCCTTCTTGTATGGTTTTTCCAGTGAATGCGGGTAACATTGATTTTAAACCTGGAGTGATACAGTTACTTCCTAAATTTCATGGATTCGACACTGAAAGTCCCTATTTACATTTGAGGGAATTTGATGAAGTAATCGCTACTTTGCATTACGACAACGTTTCTGATGACTTGGTTAGGTTAAAACTATTTCCTTTTTCTTTGAAGGAGAAAGCCAAGTCTTGGTTGCACTCCTTAAGGCCCAGAACCATAGGGACATGGCAAGAGATGACTAAGGAATTTCTTAAAAAGTTTTTCCCTATTCATAAGACCAACACCCTGAAACGAGATATAATGAATTTTTCTCAAAAGGAGAATGAAACTTTTTTTCAGTGTTGGGAACGTTTCAAGGAACTCTTACTTGCTTGCCCACATCATGGCTACGAAACATGGCGCTTGATTAGCTTCTTCTATAATGGATTGAGCCCAGTCATGCGCCAATTCGTAGAAATGATGTGTAATGGGGAGTTCATGAGCAAAGGTTCTGATGAGGCTATGGAATACTTTGACTTCTTAGCAGAAAACTCCCAATCTTGGGACACATCTGACAAACCCGCTAAGACCAAGCCTGGGCCCAATGAAAAAAGAGATGTTTATCTTTTAACCGAGGATGACGATGTCAATGCAAAGATAGCAGGGCTCACACGTAAAATAGAAGCCATGGAATTAAGGAAGGTCAACGCTATTAAAACCAGGGAGACTGAAAGTGTTTGTGACATTTGTAAGAGCGATGCACACTTTACTAAGGGTTGTCCTACAATCCCAGCTCTTCAAGAAGTGTTGCACGAACAAGCCAATGCCATGAATACTTATCAAAGGCCTTTCAATGCCCCAGTGTCAAACACGTATAATCCTAATTGGCGGAACCATCCAAACTTCAGTTGGAGAAACGGACAAACTGCCAATGTAGGCAATAATCCTCAAGTGCCTTCCACTGGCACACCGTATGTGCCCCCACCAAGGAAGACCCTAGAGGATACTTTGCATACATTCATGGAGGGACAAACTCAAATCAATCAGAGACAAGATCAGAACATCACGCACATCATGCAAACCCTCCAAGAGCTCAAAACTTCCGTTGAAAGAATCGAATCACGACAGAATGTTAAGGAGAAAGGGACCTTTCCGGCCCAACCTCAACCTAACCCGAAGGGACAGTATGAGGTGAATGATTCAGGTTCTTCCAACCCTCATGTTGAGCACGCTAAATCTGTCACCACCCTAAGAAGTGGTAAGGTGATTGAAAAAGATATTCCTAGGATAGTTGATAAACCTAAGGAATCATCTAAAAGTGATGACGGATCTAGTGATGATCAACCTGAGAAGGAGACAGAGCATGTTTTCGAGCCAGTGGTCCCGTTTCCCCAACGCCTACTCTCATCTAAAGCAATGGTTAAAGCTCAAGATGTCTTGGAAGTTTTTAAACAAGTGAAAATCAACATACCCTTGTTGGATGCAATCAAGCAGATACCTTCATATGCCAAGTTTCTGAAAGATCTTTGTACTATTAAGCGCAAGCTCAATGTACAAAAGAAAGCCTTTTTGACTGAACAGGTCAGTGCTATCATTAACCAGAACTCTCCCCCAAAATACAAAGATCCAGGTAGTCCTACTATTACTTGCATAATAGGGAACTTCCGGGTCGAACAAGCACTTCTTGACTTAGGGGCGAGTGTCAATCTTATACCCTTCTCGGTGTACGAACAACTGGGACTCGGTGAATTGAAACCCACCAGAACCACCTTGCAACTTGCCGATCGATCTGTACGGATACCGAGAGGAGTAGTGGAAGATGTGTTGGTACAAGTCGACAAATTCTACTTCCCAGTAGACTTCATCGTCTTGGATACCCAACCTGTAGCAAATGTTAGCACCCAGATACCTGTTATTCTTGGCCGACCATTCCTGGCAACTTCCAATGCTGTGATCAACTGCAGGAATGGGGTCGTGAAGTTTTCATTTGGCAATATGAAGTTAGAGCTAAATGTTTTCAACATGTGTAAACAACAAGGGAATGATGATGAGATCCATGAGGCCAACCTGATCGATACCCTCATGGAAGAAGAATTCCTTCTAACCTCTCTGTCCGAACCCTTAGAAGCATGTCTAGCCCACTTTGCTGATTCTGATGATGAGATAATTTTGGAAGTGGTGAATGGATTGTTAGAATCCACCCTTGTGCATGATACAAACCAGTGGAGGCCCCATTTTGAAAAACTCTCTCTAAATGATTCACGACCTCTACCATCAAGAATTGAAGCACCAAAGCTTGACCTGAAGCCATTACCTTTGGAACTGAAATATACATACTTGGGTCAAGGCAATACTTTTCCTGTGGTTATTTCATCTCACCTTGATAAAGACCAAGAGGACAAATTGATCAATGTTCTCAAGGAACACAAGGATGCCATAGGTTGGACAATTGCTGACATCAAGGGAATTGATCCCCTGATTTGTACCCATAGGATACACCTCGAGGAAAATGCTAAACCCTCTAGACAACCACAAAGGAGATTGAATCCAAACATGACTGAAGTGGTTAGAGCCGAGGTCCTCAAGCTATTGGATGTGGGTATCATCTACCCTATTTCAGATAGCCAATGGGTAAGTCCAACCCAAGTGGTACCCAAAAAATCTGGAGTTACCATAGTTGCGAATGCAGACAATGAGTTGGTGCCAACTAGAGTCACTACTGGTTGGAGAATGTGTATCGACTATAGGAAACTGAATACTGTTACTAGGAAGGACCACTTTCCTTTACCATTCATTGATCAAATGTTAGAGAGGTTAGCTGGTCACTCCTATTACTGTTTCCTAGATGGGTACTCTGGATACAACCAAATAGAGATTGCCCTAGAAGATCAAGAGAAAACCACATTCACTTGTCCATTTGGCACCTTTGCGTACAAGAGGATGCCTTTCGGACTGTGTAATGCTCCTGCCACTTTTCAGAGATGCATGCTCAGTATTTTCTCTGACATGGTTGGACATTTCTTGGAAGTCTTCATGGACGACTTCTCGATATTTGGTTGTTCCTTTGATGAATGTTTGAACCATTTACAATTGGTCTTGACAAGGTGTGAAGAAAAGAATCTTGTTTTGAATTGGGAAAAGTGTCATTTTATGGTTCAAAAGGGAATTGTTCTTGGACATAATATTTCGTCCAACGGAATAGAAGTAGACAAGGCAAAGATCGACTTAATTGCCAACCTACCAGCCCCCATAAGTGTACGAAACATTCGTTCTTTCTTGGGTCATGCAGGATTCTATAGGAGATTTATAAAGGACTTCAGTCATATCTCTCGTCCATTATGCAATCTCCTGCAAAAGGATGCTCCATTCGAGTGGACCAATGACTGCCAAGAAGCTTTCACCAAGCTTAAAGGCATGTTGACCAGCGCACCGATAATGCAACCACCCGATTGGACTATACCTTTTGAAATCATGTGTGACGCAAGTGACTACGCTGTTGGGGCAGTTTTGGGGCAAAGAAAAGACAAGAAGCCCTATGTTATATACTACGCAAGTAGAACCTTGAACAGTGCGCAAGTAAACTACTCTACTACGGAAAAGGAACTCCTTGCCGTAGTCTTTGCACTCGACAAGTTCAGGTCCTACTTGATTGGGTCCAAAATTGTGATTTTTACTGATCATGCGGCTCTCAAGTATCTTCTTTCTAAGAAAGATGCTAAGCCTCGCTTGCTCAGGTGGATCCTTTTGCTCCAAGAATTCGACCTTGAGATCCGAGACAAAAAGGGAGTAGAAAACGTAGTGGCTGATCACTTGTCTCGCCTAGTACTCTCTGATTCCGTAGAGACGACACCGATAAAGGACACTTTCCCTGATGAACAGTTGTTTGAAATCTCTTGCCAACCTTGGTTTGCTGACATTGTTAACTATCTTGCTGCAGGTAGAATTCCAAGTCATTGGACCCCACAAGATAGAAGAAATTTTTCACCGAGGTACGCAACTTTTTCTGGGATGATCCGTATTTGTTCAAATACTGCCCAGATCAGATCATAAGGAGGTGTGTTCCAGATAATGAACAAACCAGTGTCATCTCTTTTGCCATTCTTATGCATGTGGTGGTCATTTCTCTTCTAAGAAAACCGCTGCCAAGATTCTCCAGTGCGGTTTCTACTGGCCTTCAATATTCAAGGACACCCATGTTTTTTGCAAAGCATGTGACCGTTGTCAGAAGTTGGGAGGAATCTCCCGTAGAAATATGATGCCTTTAAATCCGATAATTGATCATCGAAGTTTTCGACTGTTGGGGTATCGATTTCATGGGACCATTCCCTTCCTCATTTGGATATCTGTATATCCTATTGGCTGTCGATTATGTCTCTAAATGGGTTGAAGGCAATCCCGTGTAGAACCAATGATCACAAAACGGTTCTACGATTTCTAAAAGAGAATATTCTATCAAGATTTGGGACGCCTCGAGCCATTATCAGTGATGGGGGTACACACTTCTGTAACAGACCTTTCGAGGCTTTAATGAAGAGATATGGTATCACACACAAGGTGAGTACGCCCTATCACCCACAAACAAGTGGTCAAGCAGAAGTTTCCAACAGGGAAATCAAACACATCTTGGAAAAAACTGTGAATCCAGACCGCAAGGATTGGTCTCTAAGACTAACCGATGCGTTGTGGGCTTACCGTACAGCATACAAAACCCCGATTGGAATGTCTCCCTATAGACTTGTCTATGGGAAAGCTTGCCATCTGCCTGTGGAGTTGGAGCATAAAGCTATTGGGCTATAAAGAAATTCAATTTCAATCTTGACAAGGCCAGCTCGCTTCGCAAACTCCAGCTGAATGAGTTGGAGGAAATCCGGAATGAGGCTTATGATAATGCCAGAATATACAAGGAACGAACGAAGGTATTCCATGACAGGAATATCCTTCGAAGATCTTTTGAACCATCTCAGAAAGTTCTCTTGTACAATTCTAGGCTACATCTGTTTCCAGGAAAGCTGAAATCTCGATGGACCGGCCCTTTTGTAGTCAAAACTGTTTACCCTCATGGGGCTATCGAGATTGAGAACCCCAAAAATGGAAATGTATTCAAAGTGAACGGGCAGCGTTTGAAGCCCTTTCTTGAGGAATTTGCCCCAGAGGAGGAATCCACCCCTCTGGAAGATCCTGTTTATCAGGATTGATCTCCTAGTTTGACGGAGATCCCCTTTTGTATACTAGTAGGTTATTTTGTTTGTTGTATTTTGTTGTGGCAACTTGGAAAATTCCAGCGCTTACAAGTATTCATCCTCTCAGGTACTCTTTACCCTCTATTCTTTACCATTTTGCTCTCATGTTGCAGTTGTTTATGCATTCATTTTTCAACATTGAGGACAATGTTACATTTAGGTTGGGGGGTGTGGAATTCCTGTAAAAAAAATCTTTCCAGTTGTCTATCTCTTTGCTATTTTGCCTATCTTTTTGTTATTTTAGGTCAATAAAAAAAAAAAAGGTTTTATGGGAAACATCCTGTTCGTGTTGAACGCACCGTGATAGAGGACCTTAGTTGGAAATCGCTGTTGAAACCGACAGATATTTCCTGTTCCCAGAAATCATGAAGGGGATTAAGGCAGTTGGGAGGTGAAGCACACTCTCATGGTATTATGAGCAGCGTAAGACCCCAAACTGAATTGATCATGGGAAATGTGAGGATGTGGCTCATCTTATGGCCGAAGGAGTCTGTCGGATGATACGTGGTCTATGTGCATTGCACAAAAGGAACAGGAAATTTTGTGGTTGTATTGTCTATAAATTATTATTTCTTTAGCCTTAAAAAAAAAAAAAAAAAATCCTATGAATTTATGTGATTTTGAAATAATTTGAATAGTAGAATGAAAAGGCATCCAGTAATGAGAATATTAAAGCCTAGAGTTTTAGTTGCTTTAGTAAATTTCAAAATTGAGTTCTTTCCATTAATCTTCTATTAGAAAACGATAAACATTGATTGAGTCATGAATTTTCACAAGTTCACATCTAGCTTGCATTGCCAGGATTTGAGTTTGATACTATAATGTTGACTTGATGATTGTTGAGAGTGATAGACACCAAGCCTGGAGATCCTTGTCTACTTTGGTTATAAAAAAAAAAAAAAAAAAAAAAAAAAAGGGATATTCATAGTAATTTGGGGCAAGGATTTTCATCCATTGTCGTTACCATTACAAAACATTACCATAGTACGAAGTGAGCCTTTTGGAGTCTTCGGCTATCGGTTCTTCGTTCAAAAAAAAAAAAAAAAAAAAAAAAAAAAAAAAAAAGCTGGAAAATATTGAAAAGAACAGTAGCGAGGTTCGGAATCAGTGACTTGGTTGATTTGACCATTCTCTTCAATCATCAGTGTTAACATGAAAGTAGAAGACTGAACCCCTAGTTGTGTTAAGGCTAGACTTCACCGTGCACCATGGAACTCAATGTTTAGAATGCTTCTATTGAATCATTAATGCTTTGAACTCAATTAAGTTGTTTACTAAGTAGCTAGAATCTAGGTTTATATATTCTCAAAACTATATGCCTTGGAAACTCTACTGTTTAGATAATTTGAAGGATCACATAAAATCTTTTCTTCCTTTATCTTTGTTTCATTAAGAAATAAGAGAAGTCTCGAGATGGTCTTAATTGGTGAAAACTGTCAAGGATAATATTTAATCCTTAGATGATTTTCGCATGTTTTGCTCGAGACTAGCAAAATGCTGGTTGGGGGGTGTGATAAGTACCTAATATTGTATAATTAACCCTGGTTGTTAAGGGCGTTATCATTGTTTTTCTGGTTAATTATCCCTCATTAGGTTAATTTTCTGTCTTCAGGTGTTTAGGAGAGGTTAGGCAAGATCTAAGCCAATCAGGGCGTTTAAAGGTCCAAAAGCAATCAAGATCAAGCACGAAGGAAATCAGACTACGGACTAGACCATACTCTATAGTGGATCTGAAGTTTAAGAAGACCACGTCAGGATAATGTAATTTGGAGATCTAGGTGATGGTCAGGATTGCACATTCATGCAAGTATGGAGGTATGCATGTGAGACCAGCCACATGTCCAGTTCCTATCATGGTGAAACTCGGCCAGTTGCATCATGACCAGCAAATGGACCATCTTTCACCGTCCATCAAGTGCGATCAGCACACGTGTGCAAGAGCAGTCCATCCATGCCATAGCTGGACATCTTTCATCTCAACTGTCCATTTCAAGTCCAGATATGGTGGATCACATCATTACCATCCAATTCAGTAAGGTGGGCCATCACATGCATGATCATCTAGCAACAACATCAACGTCTGGCAGAGGACATCTATCCAGCCATGCATCCAGCTATCAAGGTGGGCCCCCAACATGATGAAGCTCTTCACTACCGTCCACCCATTGCTCGTGTACATCAGCAGTCCAGCAAGTGGACCCCACTTCTCCAACACACGTGCAACCTCAACGTCCAAGGAGCTCCAGCCACACATCCAGCTGCAGCAAGGCCGTCCAAGCTACTTCATCCCAGCCATCCATCATCAGCAATGGACGGCTGATTTTCATCACCGTCCAACTTCGCCAGCAACATCAGCCGTCCATCCACCATCAATCAGGTGGACCCCACCAGCGTCCAGTACATCCATTCATGTCCAGCAATGGACGGTTGTCTAAATCTTCTCAACCTTCATCCAACAGCTGTCCAGTGGACCCCACATCATCATCCATCAGCTTGCACGTGAAGCATGTGCAAGCTGCATCTGCATCTCACCATCCAGATGGTGGGATCCATGGTCACCACACGTTCCACCCCATCTCCACATGTGATTAACATCTCCACCGGACCGTCCATCTCTAGCCGTCCATCCATTCATCAACGTGGACCCCAGCATTAGATCATCTATCAAGATGATTCTCCAGCCGTCCAAAGCAGGTGGACCATCAACCTGATCTCCAGCCGTCCATCATTGCTGCCCTCATCTGCCTCACCAAGCTCTCCAGCCCTTCATCCAGTCCAGCTCATGGACGTCCCTGCTGTAGCACGTGCCAGCCATGGATCCAGCAGATCTCCACCTTCAGCAGTCCAAGCAATGGACGTTCCAGCCGTCCTCTTCATTTTCATCTCAACCGTCCATTTCACCATCCAATTCAGCAAGGTGGGCCACACAGCAGTCCAGCTGCAGCTGCATCAACGTGCAGCCAACCTCAGCCGCCCATCCAAGCACCAGCGGTGGACGTCATCAACTTCAGTAGGCCCCACCTTGCACGAGCAGCTGAACCAGCAGCCGTCCATCTGACCTCCAGCATGCTTGGCCAATCCACCGTCCAGTGGACCTCACATTCATCAGCACCAAGCATCCAGCACCGTCCAGCTGCAACAGGTGCAGCAGATGGCCTCCAGCAAATATCTGGACGATCCACAGCATCCACTGCATCCAATTCCAGCCGTCCATGCAGCTCTGGCCCATAGCACCTCTTCCATCAAGATGGGCCCCATTCCAATCATCCAATGGTTCAGCCAGCGTCAGGTGGGACCCATATCACGTCCAGCAGTGGACGTCCATCCATCTCCAGCTGCTCTCCCTCTCCCTTCATCTCACGTGTGGAGCTAGCAAGAGAGGAACTCTCTCTCTCTCTCTCTTTCTCTCTCTCTCTAGCTCTCTCTCTCTCCTTCTCTCATCCCAAGAAATGTCCTTCTCTCTCTCTCTTGCTCTCATCCCAACACATGAAGTGCCACCTAGGCTTGGGTGCCACCTAGGATTGGGAGGAGGCTTGGGAGCCTCTCAAAAGCCTATAAAAGGAGGCCTCTCCTCCTCATTTGAGGCATCCCTCAATCCCTCAATCCCTCAATCCCTCAAATCCCATTCTCTACAACTCCTCCCTTCTCTTCTTTAGTTTTCTTTCTTTCTTTTGTAGTAGTTTTCTCCTTTGTAGAGAATTTAGTCTTCCATTGTAGCATGGTTGGCTAAACCTCTAGCTAAGGCTAGGGGTGAAGCCTTTGAAGAAATTTGCAAGCTTTGGTTCTTTTGGTTCAACATTGGTGTGTGAATGTTGGAGTTTTCTTTGGTTGATTGGTTCGATTATCCACCTCGGCGGACGCTATTGTTGTGCAAGCCCCTTGATCCATCGTCGACTCCGGGCACGTTGGATGCTTGGGATCCCTTGCACACCAATTAGCTAGTTCATGATCGATAAAGTCCCTTGATCCATCGTCGACTCCGGGCACGTTGGATGCTTTGGATTCCCTACGGTCATCGAGCTAGTGCAGGTAAAGTCATCGATCTGTAAAATCCCTTGATCCATTGTAGACTCCGGGCACATTGGATGCTTTGGATTCCCTGCGATCGATAGACGAGATCTTAACGGTTGGATCGGTCAATCAAAGCCTCCTATCTTGTAAGTATGCATTTGATCGTATGAATTGCGATCTTATCGGTTGACTTGTTGGCAAAGTTGTTGATCTGTACAATTCCTTGATCCATTGTCGACTCCGGGCACAGTGGATGCTTGGAATTCCCTGCGATCAACTAACAAGTGCTTCATGGTCAAATCAATCGGTTCAGATCACCATCTTTTATGAAATATGCAAATGGTTTAACTGTTTCATCTTCCGATTGGAATGAATCTTTATTCAATTCTAGTTGAGTTATAGTTGGACCAATAAATCAAATCTTGTGAATGAATCAAAGGTGGATCCCTGATGCCTTAGCCCCTTTTCTATTTTTGTCCTTCACCACACACAACTTGCTCCACTCTCGTGGATAAACCAGATTTCATCTCACTCACCTAAACTAATTCCTCTAAGTGTTCTTAACCCCAATCCCTGTGGATCGACCTCGGTCTTACCGAGTATTTTACTACTTCGCTACCTGCACTTGGGTGTGCAATCTTCGGATTGTAGCACGTAACCTGCCATAGCATTAACTAGCTGATCGATCATGGGGAGGGGGAAGCTGTCCTTCAGGCAAGCTTTATTTAGGTCTATGTAATCCACACGGACCCTACACTTTCCATTCGCATTCTTGACCAGCATGACATTGGTGATCCAGTCAAGATAGTAGATCTCCTTAATGAAGCCGGCTTGGATGAGTTTATTGACCTCCTCATTGATGGTAGCATAGCTTTCTACATCGAACAATTATCGCTTCTGCCAGACAGGCTTGTGCTCCTAGTCCACATTCAGACAGTAGACCATGATGTTCGGGTCTATACCAGGAATTTCCTAGTGAGACCAGGAGAACACGTCGAGTGCTCCTTCATGAGATTACTGAGCCCCTTTTGGAGCCCAAGGTCGAGTTGAGCACTGTTCTCGTTAGGTCGTCTACGGACACTCGCACGTCGAGCAGGGCTTCAGCGGGTGACCCTCTCTTCGTAGACTCTTCTCTAGTATCTAAAGAGGTGACCTGCATGACGGTCGATACCTTGGTCTTACCTCGGAGGGCCATCGTGTAGCACCGCCGAGCTTCTTCTTAGTCGCCGTGTATGGTTAGAAATGAAAACGATTGCTTTCATGACCCTTAGGGAAGGTCGACCGTGTATGGTGTCATAGACTGAGGGTGTGTCTACTACCAGAAAGTCTACCATGAGGAGGACCTAGTAAGGGGCCTCTCTTGCGCTAGCTGGGAGGGTGATGCTTCCTTCTGGCATGATGCTTTCACCGGTAAACTCGACCAGCGAGGTTTTCATCGGTCGAAACCTTGCCCTATCGATCTTCATTTTATTGAAGGACGACGCATAGAGGATGTCGACTGAGCTTCCGATGTCTACCAGCATCCGAAACATCTTCTGATTGGCGACAATCATGGTCACCACCATTGCATCATCATGGGGTTGGACGACCCCTCTAACATCTTGCTCTATGAAGGTAATAGGACATGAGCCGACCTTGGAATCCATGCTCGGTTGACTGGTGAAGTTGAAAAAATGCATGTCTTTGACAACTCTCACATTCCGAGCATATGCTCGTCGTGCATTGTTGGAGTTGCCTATAGTGGGTCCGCCAAAGATTGTGTGGATTTTTCCTATTGGTTCATTGTTGATTCTTTCCTCTTATTGCTCCTATCAAGGAGCAGACCTGTTGTCATCCTGTCTTTAGGCAACATATTCTCATAAGAAACCCTATTGGATGAGGGTCTCGATCTACTCATTCAGGTCAAAATAGTCTGCTATGTTGTGACCATGATCCTTGTGGAAGAGGCAGTATTTTGATTTACTCCTCTTCTCTGGATTTGTCTTCATCTTGGACGGTCACTTGAGGACCTTCATATTTCTTTGACCTCATTGAACACCTGCTCAAGAGGGGTGTTCAGCAGCGTGTATTGCTCAGATGGCTGGCTAAGGTCTTAGGTGCTCAGGGAGCACTGCCTTAGTTGGACAAGCTGTGGTCGTCCTTTTGCCGCTTTCGGTTGTGGCCAAATTCTTCTTTCGCCTCAATTGAACTCTTGGATGATCCACTCCCACCTTCGTGGGAATTGAACAGCTCCTTGGCATTCGTGTACTTCTAACCCAAGTTAAGAACTCTAACAAGTGGCCGACGGGTTTTTATCGATCGATCAGAGGAATTTACCTTGCTTCAGTCTGGCCACCATAGTGAGAAGAATCACTTGGTCGGTCAAGCATTCAATTTGAATGGCTTCTGCGTTAAACTGAGCCATGTATACTTTGAGCGACCCATCATCTCTCTATTTTACTATCACGAGGTGAGTTGACGGCTTCCTTGTATCTTTGCTCCCGATGAACTGCGTAGCAAAGGCCTTGCTTAGTTCTTTGAACAAGCTAATAGATTTCGACTTTAAATTCTGAAACTACATCCGAGTTGATTCGTTCAATGTCAATGGGAAGGCCTTACACATGATGGGTCTGGTAGCACCGCGCAGTTCCATCTAGATTCAGAACGATTTTAAGTGCTCCGCAGGATCCCCCACACTTGTGTAGGGCTTGATTTGAGGCATTTTGAACCCCTTTGGCAGCTGCTCTACAATTATGTTACCAATGAACAGGGATTCAATTTGCTTCACGAGAGCGTCCATAGAGACCAGAGACTTGGCCTGATATGCTCACTGCATGTCACTGAGCTGACCCCTAAGTTCGCGGAGCTCAGCATCCCGGGGGCATTGTTCTCCACCACGTATTATGGGGCTTTGTCTTTTTGGGCTTGATGCCTTTCTTCCAAGGTGTGACATAGGTCAGAGGCGTCGAGCTCTACCACAATTCGCGCCCGAACCAGGCTAGCTCGGCTAATGCAGTCATCTCCATTTGGAATTTGGACCTAGCTTTGCTGGCCCCAAGACAGCTGGTCCCATCGATTGGCTCACGAGGGCGCTCCTCAGTTGCTCCCTGAGAGTCGAGCAACAGTTGAGGGGTCTGCCCTTCCAGGATTGTTCTGATGTAGCGTAGCTCCTAATTCATTCCTCTTAACTGCTCCTAAAGGATGGAGATTCTGGCTGCATGATTTTGGGACCTTTGACATCCGATCCCTTGTAGGGAATGGGTTGAAGCAAGATGTGGGAGGGGCATCTACGAAGCCTCCTCTTCATTTAGGTTAGGCTGAGAGGGTCCAGCTATCATAAGTGTTTTTCCTTTATTTTTCTTTCTCATCATGGAAATCGATCATAAAGGAATGACAAAGGTGGTGTTGCACTCAGCGAGATGAGAACACGACTTCGTCGTTTCCCACATATGCCACCAATCTATTGTCGTTGGATTTTGGAAATCGGATAGGATATCGGATGATCTTCACCGCTGAGTAAGTTGCTCCCTCTGATCTCCTGAGATGAACAGACTGGATTCGATCGGGAGGTCCTCAAGATCCTGCAAGTCACAAAGAAAGCTAAGAGTGGTGGTTGAGGTCCAGCCGTTAGCCGTTAGCCCTTCGATGCTTAAGTCATGCTCAAAGGTTACAGTGGTAAAGGCAAGTTGTGTGGGGGAGATTATGTGTACCTATGCCCGTAAGAGGGCTCCCTATTTATAGGGTAATCGGAGAGCTGTAGGGAGTGGTCAATGTGGGCGTCATGCCTGTAATGGCCGGCGTGATTCCCGGTGACGTGGATCATGTCCGTAACCGGCAGAAATGTGTCTAGTTCATTCGGGTTCATCCCTGGACTGTAGCCTACCTGTATGGCGGTCGTGGGCTAGGTCAACTTAGAGGTAGAGCTCATTAGGCGTTCATCGACTTAGGAAATATTTTGGATTGAAGTCGTTGGTCATAGAGGAGATGCAAAGGCCTAGTAATGCCAGACCGAGGATCGAGCTTATAGTTCGTCGGCCATGTTTAGTAGAATAACTCAACTTAAGTTGTTTGATGTATCCAAAATGACTTTCGAACGACAATCGAGCTGTCATAATCATAGTCCTTGTTCTCATATTCCTTCCCTAGGGAGGTCGGCCGTTTGGCGTCCGAGGTCAATGTCTCCTTAACCGGGAGGACTTGTATGATCCAAGACTTATACTTGGGCCCTTGGGCCCATGGGCTTTCCTCGTGAATTAGGGTTGGCTCGGAATTACCCACAACATGTATGATGGTTGATACACAAGAGAAATGGTATACGACATATGTTAAATCAATTAAACTAACTAAATTGAGGAAACCGTTGATCTAAATTACAAGATAAAAATCAGACAATCATATCCTCTAATTTGTGAACACTTGTTATTTGAAATAACACCATCCGATGTTTTCGAATTTTAACCATCCGATAATGTCCGCCATTATAATATTTAGATCACCAAATAAGTGTACTTTATAGCTGCATTCATCATTGTACGTGATATGATTGGTTCTATTGATTGTGGATGGTCCGAATGCCCTCGTCATTGTGAGTAATTTATAGCTGCATTCACGTAATCTGCCACACTACGCTAGAGTATCAAATGATTTCTTTACCTTTTATGGTCGTTACTTTGTGTCATTTTATTTTTGGGATGTGTTACATTTGTGGAGCTTATGATAAGTCAGAGAGTTTTGGCTCATGCATACACATATCACATGTTTCAAATTTAAGGCAATGTGTACATGTACGTATGTACGTACATGTGTAGTTTTGTATGGACTATGTACATCGTGGGCAAGAGCATGAAATGTTACATGTGCTGCAATGTTGGATGTAAATCGATCTATTTATTTCAAGTCTTCAGCGGATGGTTATTACCAGATAGTGGGCAAGAGCATAAAAGGATTTGACGAAACCTGAGTTTGTTCTTGCATTTTTATTTTATTTTTAATCGAGCACCAATGCAATACAGTTTTTCAGATCTTCTCTCCATTATAATAGAAAAATGCCATGGTCTTGTACCAAATCACCTCTCTTAAATGTACAACAACTGGAGAAAGAGCCCATTCCAGACAGCCCGTTATGTCAGGTGTACCTCTTTCATCCCAAGATAGATTTATCTCAATGAAAAACATCTTTTCAAAAGTATTTTGATTTAAAGGAAAATAAGAGAGTTTATTTTGCCGATAGCTGACTTTCAAATTATATATCCCTTTTCTTTTTTCTTTATCGAGCACCAATGCAATACAGTTTTTCAGATCTTCTCTCCATTATAATATAAAAATGCCATGGTCATGCCTGTACCAAATCACCTCTTAAATGTATAACAACGGGAGAAAGAGCCCATCCCAGACAGCCCGTCATGACAACTTTGTCAAGCGTACCTCTTTCATCCTGAGATAGATTTATCTCCATGAAAAGCATATTTTCAGAAGTATTTTGATTAAAGGAAAATAAGAGAGTTTATTTTGCCAATAGCTGCCTTTCATATCACACACACACATATAGGGAAAATGTACTATGCACTCAGACCTCATGGGAAGTTCCCATGAGGTTGAGCCGTGCAGGCCCCACTGTGATGCGTGATGGGAATCCACGTCATGCATTTGGTGGGTCCCCTAGTAGTTATGGGATATCCAAAATATCAGCTATATTCGGAACTCAAGTGGGCCATACCAACTGAAAGAGTGTAAAATCATGCCTACAACATCTAAAAGCACTTGTTGGCTAGGCCCATTTGAGTTTTGGATATGGTTGAAACTAGGTGTGACCTCTTGTTTAAGTGGGACACGCACAATGGATGGGCTGGATTTCTCAATCAAGTCTCAGTCGATCCTATAAACAATCATAAAGGTTTCAATGGGTTGATATCAACTCTTAACTGTTGTCTATGGTGTGGCCCACCCAAGTCATGGATTAGCCTGATTTTTAGGCCCATGGCCTTCCAGGGAATGGTGCATCTGACTGATGGTGTGGATGCCCATCACACATCACAATGGGGCCCACACTGCTCGACCTCATGGGAACTTCCCCTGAGGTCGAGCATATAGTACATTTTCCCATGGGTATATATATATATATATATATATATATATATATATATATATATATATATATATATATATATATATATATAGACGTGCGAGCACCTTTATGATAGTATTCAACTCGCGAGTCTATTTGGTCGAGGCTCACATGCTGGACAAGCACGGCTCACATTTACCGAGTCATCGAGCCCTTATGGTCGATGATCGAATATTAGGAAAGTACGGAACATCTTTCTTGACCTGTGAGCAGCTTTGCTCGTGGTCATTGAAAGGCGTCACATCTCGACATGCGAGCATCCTAGCTCGCGAGCATCTCCCGTCATGCGAGCATCCTCGGCTCGTGAGCAGCTCTCGTCATATGAGTAACTCCCGTCATGCAAGCAACCCTAGTCCCTGGTCTCTGGCAATGACGCCATCCAGCTTATAGTACCAACAGCCCATATAGGCCGATTTTGGTTTGTTTCTATCTATAGCTCCGAACTATGGGGGATCTCTATTAAGAGACGTAATCAATTAGACGTACAGAGTGGTTAGGCTATCCCCTTATCTAAGGATTAATAGGATAAGCGCCTTATCCCCGAAAATCAGCGGTAATCTTAATGGCTTACGTAACAGACTGGACCACCCGGATCTGCATAAATAGATAACCTTACAGATGGTAAAGGTACACAATTCACAATCTCAAAACTCCTAAACTAGTGGTTTCTTTTACAACCGTATCCTATCTGACTTAAGCTTCGGAGGGCTAACGGCTGGACGCTGGCCATCCTTAGTTTTCTCTTATATTCTTTCAGGTTCCAAGGAGAGCTGGCTTGAAGGGAGGTGAACATCTGGAGGATCCTGTTACCAAATCCGACGTTAACAGATTGGACGCCGTCTGTGTGAACTTTTTTGATCGCCGCTCTCATCACTGATCAGAGTTCTTTTACCATGCCTCCCAAAAAGACAGTTCATCCTTCCACTTCAAGGCAGACATTACCTCAGCCTGACATTACTGAACCAGCACCCATCCCTCAAACTACTTCGACGGGCATCCCTCAGGGAGACCCCGACGTGCCATCACAAATCCCATTATTGGATACTTCCAGAAATCAAGAGGATGTCATGTGTTTCCTCGGAAACACACTCCTAACCCTCAACGCCGGATTTCAAGCCTTGTCTAAACGGCTTGATCAGCATTTCTCAGAGCCCTGGCGACAACCTTCCGAAGGATTGCCGGCGCAACCTATACCAGTGCCTTCCAGAAATTCCGCGGACGAGCCACAAGTCCAACTAAATCATCCTCCTTCTAATTGAATGCCACTCGGCAACCAAGCCCCGATAATCCCCCCCCCCCCCCCCCCCCCCCCAATTCATTCACTCCAATACCTCCCGGCAACAGCAATCTCAGGGGTCCACCGTCGAAACGTCAGGTTATACCTTGCCATGGGAAGGAGACCTCAAGAGAATCCGTGATCGTTTTAATGATATGGAACAACGTTATCAGGCAAATCGATCATCTGCTGTTGTGGCGTCGATACATCGATCCGAGTCTCCTTTCACCCGCGAGGTCATAGAAGCACCTCTACCTAGGAAGTACTGCACTCCTGTCATCACCTCATATACAGGTATAGGCGATCCTCTTGAACACCTGGAAACGTATAGGTCTCTTATGGAGCTGGAGGGACATGGGTCAGAAATCATGTGCAGGGCTTTTTCTCTAACCTTAAAGGAGGCTAAAACCCCGATCCATTAGGTCCTTCGCACAGCTATCGGAGCTATTTCTCTCTCAATTCATGGGGAGCATCTGTAATAAAAAGCCAGCATCTCACCTAATGGATTTGAAACAACAGCATGGGGAGACGATAGAAGAGTTTACAGTATGGTTCACTGTAGAAGCTGTCCAAACTGTAGGTTATACTAAAGAAAAAGGCCTCACCGCCCTTATAGCCAGAATTACAAGTGAGAAATTTAGATTCGCCCTAGATAAGAACCCTCATAAAAATATGACGGAATTCCAAGCAAAAGCTCAGAAATATATCAATGCAGAAGAAGTTGCTTTAGCACGTCATGGTATACAGGGCAAGAAGCGCAAGCCAGAGGAAACCTCTCCCCCGGATAAGATATATCAGCGTGATTGACGAGATCGCTCTCCCAAGAAGATTTATTCGAGTAAATACCATAACTACACTCCTCTCAACCGGTCCCTGAAAAGGTGCTAATGGAAATCAAGCATAAACCATACATAAAATGGCCTGCAAAGATAAAATATGATCCCGAAAAGAGAGATAAAGCAAGTTTTGTTATTTTCACAAAGAACATGGGCATAGTACCCAAGATTGCATATCTCTACGAGATTACATCGAAGCTCTCATTCAGAAAGGTCATCTCCAAGATTATGTTGTTCGGCAAGGCCGATCGCCTAAAAGGGCGGAAGACGTATCACACCAGAAGAAGTCACCTCACACTCACACTCCACAAGAAGATGCTGAACCTACCGGGGAGATCCGGACCATAGCCGGAGGACCAGCCTGTGGGGGAGATTCTCAAACTTTAAGGAAAGCTTACACTCGTAAGGCGTCTAAGAAACCCCAACATATCTACTTGTTGGAACAGACACCCAAAAAGTCAGAATTTGGGCATCCTCCAATCTCCTTCTCTCTCAAGGATGCAGAGGGGATCCACTTCCCTCACGAAGACTCCATCGTGGTCGCACTAAAGGTATCAAATTATCTGACTCATCGTATTATGGTGGATACAGGTAGCTCTGCCCATATTCTCTACCTGGAGGCTTTCAACAAAATGGCACTCGCCAGAAGTCTGCTCAAACCAGTCACGACTCCCCTCGTCGGCTTCAGGGGAGAGGTGGTAACACCAGAAGGAAGCATTGACCTCCCAGTCACCTTTGGAGAAAGTCCAGCGAAAACGACCATCTTCATTAATTTCCTCGTGGTAGATCGGAGGTCAGCATACAATGCTATTTTGGGACGGGCATCGCTCAATAAGGTTGGGGCAGCTTTACATCCTTTATATTTATGCATCAAATTTTCTATCCCGAATGGTGTTGGGGTTGTACGAGGAAATAAAAAGGAAGCCCGTTCATGTTATGAGATAGCTATATAAGACCGAAAGAAGGCTCAGCTGACACCAGTTATGATGGTGGCACAAGATTCACCAAGCCTTCCGATGGCTACCTCGTTGGATCCAAGAGAAAATTCTCTCCAATCAGGAACTCCCGGAGAAGAGACAGTGGCAATCCACTTAACCGAAGACGATTTGTCCAAAGTTGTATACATTGGGTCCTCTTTAACAAACATCTTTCGAGAAGATCTGGTCCGTTTTCTCATTGAATACCAGGACGTGTTTGCTTGGTCTCACAAAGATATGCCAGGCATCGACCCTAGCGTCATCGCACATCATTTGAACATTGATCCGAAGTATAAACCTGTCCATCAGCACCGGCGCGCCTTCACTGTAGAAAGGCAAATGGTAATCAAGGCCGAAGTTGAAAAATTTCTCACAGCCAATTTTATAAAAGAAGTCGACTACCCAGAGTGGGTTGCGAACGTGGTCCTCGTTCGAAAAACTAATGGCAAATGGAGGATGTGCGTTGACTATTCCGATTTGAACAAAGTGTGTCCAAAAGACAGCTTCTCGACACCGCAAATCGATCAGCTGGTTGATTCGACCGCAGGGCACGCCCTACTAAGTTTCATGGACGCCTATTCTGGTTACAATCAGATTATGATGTATCCGCTGGATAGCCAGCACACCGCCTTCATCACCGACCGAGGTCTATATTGCTACCAGGTAATGCCTTTTGGTCTTAAAAACGCAGGGGCCACATATCAGCGCCTCATCAATAAAATATTCGCTGCGCAAATTGGCAGGAACATGGAGGTTTATGTCGACGACATGCTTGTGAAAACTGTCGTTGAAGACGACCATATTGCAGATCTTCAAGAAGCTTTCGACTTGATGAGGAGGTATCAGATGAAGCTAAATCCAAAAAAATGTGCGTTCGGAGTGTCTGCTGAAAAATTTCTTGGATTTATGGTTGGCCAGCGAGGAATTGAGGCAAATCCTGAGAAGATAAAAGCATTGACCGAGATGAAATCTCCGACTACTCTCAAGGATGTCCAACGCCTGGCTGGTCGCATTGCATCATTAAACAGGTTCATTTCACGAGCCTCTGACAAGTGCTTGCTCTTCTTTAAGCTCCTCCGAGCCACCGCCAAATCCGATTTGGAGTGGACTCCGCAATGCGAGGAAGCGTTCCAACAACTGAAGCAATATATGAGTGCACCCCCCGTTTTATCTAAACCTGTGGCGCACGAGCAACTTCTTTTTTATTTATCTGTGTCTCCTACTGCCGTTAGTGCCGCTTTAATAAGAGAAGATTCTAGGGTACAAAGGCCCGTTTATTATATTAGTTGACCAATGGTGGATGCCGAAACTTGGTATTCTGATATGGAGAAGTTGGCCCTTGCTTTAGTCACGGCTGCCCGCAAACTGCGACCATATTTCCAAGCCCACGCTATATTAGTGGCAACAAACCATCCTTTACGACAGGTCCTTTAGAAACTCCAAGTTTCGGGGCGATTAACTAAATGGGCGGTCGAGATCAGCGAGCATGATATTTCGTTCTGCCCCAGGACCGCAATCAAGGGCCAGGCCGTGGCATACTTCATCGCCGAATTTACGTATTCCTCTCCCGACGATAATCCCACGACCAGCGACCAGCCATACTGGTCACTCTTCGTGGACGGGTCCTCACGGGCCACCGGTAGCGGAGTGGGCCTAATTCTAGTTACTCCAGACGAGTCGCATTTCCAATACGCTTTACGATTTGATTCTCGCATCTCAAATAATAAAGAAGAATATGAGGCTCTGATCGTTGGCCTCGAACTGGCAAACGTCCTCTCAATTCAGAATCTACTCATTCATAGTGACTCTCATCTCATAGTCAATCAGGTACTCGGCGAATTTGAAGCAAAAGAAGAAAGGATGGCCTTATAAAAATCTCGAGTGCTCATCCTGCTCACAAAGCTGAAAAATTATGAAATAATCCACATCCCTCGCGAGGAGAACAAACTCGCAGATTCTTTGGCAAAACTCGCCTCTGCACCAGAATCTGAGTTATCATATTCAATTCCCATCGAGCACCTTCGGACCCCGAGTATCGACCGAGTAACTCTTGGGCAAGTGATTGTAGTCTATCCCTCTCCATGTTGGATGGACCCCATAATCCTCTATCTTAGAGATGGATATCTTCCAGATGACAAGAAATCCGCACGAAAAATTCGTCATCGAGCTGCTAGGTATACTTTACAAAATGGAACATTATTACGTAAGAGTTTCTCTTTGCCCTATTTAAGGTGTCTTCACCCAGAAGAAGCACATCGTGTTCTAGATGAAATACACCAGGGGGCATGTGGTAACCACCCAAAGGGACGATCTCTAGCATATAAGGCGATGAGGCAAGGATACTACTAGCCCACTATGAAGGCAGATGAGATCGAATTCTCTAAAAAATGCGACAAGTGCTAGCGACATTCTCCTATACCTCACGTACCATCTGAGCAAATGACGCCAATGGATAACCCTTGGCCCTTCGCCCAATGGGGAGTCGATATTATCGGACCATTGCCTATCCGGAAAGGTCAAAACAGGTTCGCGATCGTGGCGGTCGATTACTTCACCAAATGGGCCGAGGCAGAGCCATTAGCCAGAATTACCGAGAAACAGACCACTAAGTTCGTATGGAGGAATATCGTATGCCGTTCTGAGCTCCCCCACACTATAATCACCGACAATGGAAAGCAATTCGGTAACGTCGCTTTTGATGAATTTTGCGAAAAATGGAAGATATGCAATATCCGCACCTCTCCATATCATCCTCAGGCAAATGGGCAAGTTGAAGCAGTGAATAAAATCATCAAGCATCATTTAAAGACCAAGCTCGGTAAGTGTAAAGGCATGTGGCCAGAACTCCTGCCAGAAGTCTTATGGGCATATAAGACTACGACTCGTACATCAACAGGCGAAACTCCTTTCTCCTTGGCATTCGGTACCGATGCAGTAGTACCAGTTGAAATCCAAGTATCTTCGTATCGAATTGAAGTATGATCCTACTTGTAATCAGGAAGGTCTTCGACTTCATCTCGATCTCTTGGAAGAGTGAAGAGACGCCTCCTAGATGCGAGCAGCAGCGTATCAGCAACGCATCGCTCACTATTGTAATGCTAAAGTTTGGCCTAGAGGCTTCCAACTTAGCGATTTAGTCCTCAGACAGAACCTCGGAGCTCATGCTCGTTCACTGGATCCAAATTGGGAAGGCCTATATAGAGTCATCAAAATTGTACGACCCGGTACCTATTATCTTGAAGATATGCAGGGAAGACCCGTACGTCGCCCTTGGCATGTGGAACATTTACTACGGTATTTCCCTTAATTCGATGTAATGTTGAACGACATTCGAATAAATATCAATCAATGACAGTACTTTTGGTCACTACTCCATTTAATTGGACCCGAATAGCCCCGAAGAGAATATCCATGATCTCTTGGCCAATTGCCTACCCTTGGTAGGGTTAAAATTAGTATTTTGGTCGCTACTCCATTTTTTCGGACTCGAATAGCCCCGAAGAGAATTTGCACACTCTCTTGGCCAATTACCTACCCTTTGTGAGGTTAAAGCCTCAATCGAGAGATCAGTCTATCTCCAAGCGGACATGGTCACCAAGTCTCCTGGATTGAGCCTAACTCACCACTACGTGAGTTAAGTATGAAGGCATTCATTATACAAACAAAGGAAGAACGAAAGAAAGGAAATAAGACGCCAACAACATCATCAAAATGTGTTTTTTCATTCATTTGAATTGATTACAAAGGCTGATTACAAACGCCAAATTTATACATGAATAAGCAAAGAGAAGAAAGATAATCATTCTCGCGCATCGGTTGGAGGAGGAGCGGCACTCTCGACTTCAGGGCCCACTTCGGGAACCCCTCCAGCTTGAGTGACCTCAGCCACTTCATTCTCGGCAGCTGCTCTTTCCTCCGCAGCTATGATGGCCGCGACCTTCTCAAATTCGCCCATATCAAAAGATGGGGACATCCGCTGCACCACTCGTAGTGCGAAGTCGCGACCATCATCGTACGACTCATATCTCTCTTCGTCGTATAGCTGCGAGGTTCGGAACTCGGTGATAGCTCGAGCTCCTTCTTCATAGAGCATCTTGACAAGGGCTACTCTCTCCTCGTCCCGGTGGATCGAGTCATCCTTGAGTTGTGCAAGAGTGGAGCGCTCTTTATCCAAATTGTCGCTAACTTCCTTGAGCTGCGACTTGGTCTTTGCGAGCCACTCCTCCAACGAGATCTTGTCTTGGCGGAAGATCTCTCTTTCTCTCTCTGCCTTCTCCTTCAACTCCGCGAGCTTGGGGAAGTTGGAGTCCAAAGCCTGATACCTATCAGTCAAGACTTGGACCTTCTCGATGAGGATATTTTTCTCCTCAGTCATCTTCGCGATCAAGGTCTCGCGAGACTTGATGACTTGGTCCCTTCCCTGGACCACTTTCTCCAGGGCAACCCTCTTCCCGTCAGCCTCAGCAATCACACGACGAGCGGCGAGGATGTCACGCCTCGTTCGTAGAATGAGATCCAAGCCCTACAGAATAGAAGAAAGGTTATAAGATGAATACTCTGGAGTAAACAAAGAGAGCCAAACAACAGGGTCAAATTAAAAACATGTTACCTGTACCATCCTCACTCCTGCCTCGAGGAAGAGGTTTTCAGGACTTGGCTAGGGGAGGGTGCCAAATGTTTGGGGGGAGATGTTGTCGAACAAGAATTTGCAGATGGGGTGAAGATGACGGGGGACGGTGAATGATCCACTTCCAAAGGGCTGGGCCACGACCAGTCCAGCTGGGCTCGTGGCTTGAGCAGTAGCCGGCTCGCGTGCAGGATCCAACTCGCGAGTAGGAGCTAACTCACGAGCACCTTCAGGCTCGCAAGATTCTTCAACTGGGGGACAGCCTAACCCCGCCCCGTCGTCCCTCGGGGAATTATCGATAATATTAATAACTGGTGGTTCAGGAGGAACCACCAGTGAAGGAGCAACAGGTGCAGGTGCCACTGGCACAGCCACCGCAGCCTCGAGAAGGCGAGTTTGGGCGACACCTGTCCGATTAGACAGATGAGAAGGGCTGGCAGACGACTTCTCCTGCCTCTTCGAGCTCGTGCCCTTGAGGCGAGGCAACAACTCTCTTTTCTCCCCAGCATTGGTCATCGCGACCTCCTCACGAGATATTAGTCCTGCCGCTGCGAGTCGAGGGGCTGATAGACAAGCCTCGATATGCCTGTCGCGAGCAGGTAACTTGTATACCTTCACAATTTTCTCGTGAATCCCTCCCTTCAAGCTTGGCTTCGTCAAAGTCGGAACACCTGCAAATACGAGTATAAGTCAGAGAAACAGAAATCAGAAAACCCTAAATTAGCTCGCAAAGATCTGCGAAGTGTGAAACTAAGCCCACCTTCACAGAAAAAGAGGTTCACGCCAGGGCCCCCAGACGTAGATCTGGTCTAAGACTCCCAGCTCCCGGAAGCATAAAACCACCGTTTTCTCCACCCGGGGTAATTTGAAGTGGGCTTCCCCAGGAAAAAGTTATCCCGGTGCTAGTAACAGAGATAGTACCAGCCTTCGCTGGAGGGCGCCTTCTTAAGTTGGTACATCCGGAGAAATTCTTCGGTGGTTAACTCTCCATTACCGGCTTGCGCCCAGAGAGCGAAGGAACTCAGGACTACCCTGCACCCATTTACTATAAGCTGCCCGGGGCCAATCGTATAGCTCCGAAGTACGCCGCGAATGAAGGGGTGGAGGGGAAGACGTACCCCAAGGATGAAGAAATATTCATATAAGGTAACGCAACCGGGGGGGAGGAGAATCCGGGGTTTCTCCCTCTCCAGGTAATCGGAGAACGACTGAGTCAGGGACTTGGTATCTCTCCCGTAACTCATTCAACCGTTCCTCCGACGGGATGGATGGATACCCGGATGCTGAGTACCCACCTGTCGGAACCCTCGCATTATTGGAGGAAGAGGATTCCGGGGTGGCATCCCTCAGAGGGACAGTCTCCTCGTTGGAATCTCCAGCCATGGAAATTTTTAAGAAGAAAAGAAGAATGAAGAAATGGAGTTATACCAGGAATACCGGAGGAAGAAGGACCCACCAGGAGAGAGGGAAGAAAGAGGAAGGGTTTTTCGGAAGCCTCAGTGAAATTTTGAAGATTTGGCGGACTCCATATATTTATAAGCAATCATTCCTCAGGATTCTGTGACACGTGGCAAACGCCCGTTTGGCGCAGCAGTCAAACGGGCATGGCAATTAATTCTTTTCGACGTGGCGAGCGTCTCTTCATTTCCTCTCTGCAGAAAAGCTGCGGAAGGCTGGCGCTCATTAATGCTAGCCTAATCATGTACAGCTTCGTCTCCAATAAAGGTGTTAGGTGGTTATGCACGTCAGTAAGTAAGTCCTTCCCTTAGATTTCTTGACGGCAAGGACTTGGGGGCATCTCTGTTATAGTCAAATTGCAGGTGATTGGAGTTCTCGCGAGAGCTTGAGACGTGCGAGCACCTTTATGATAGTATTCGACTCGCGAGTCCATCTGGTCAAGGCTCACATGCTGGACAAGTACGGCTCACATTTACCAAGTCATCGAGCCCTTATGGTCGATGATTGAATATTAGGAAAGTACGGAACATCTTTCTCGACCTGTGAGCAGCTTTGCTCGTGGTCATTGAAAGGCGTCGCATCTCAATATGTGAGCATCCTAGCTCTCGAGCATATCCCGTCATGCGAGCATCCTCGGCTCGTGAGCAGCTCTCGTCATATGAGCAGCTCCCGTCATGCAAGCAGCCCTGGTCCCTGGTCTCTGGCAATGACGCCATCCAGCTTATAGTACCAGCAGCCCGTATAGGCCGATTTTGGTTTGTTTCTATCTATAGCTCCGAACCATGGGGGATCTCTATTAAGAGACGTAATTAATTAGATGTACAGAGTGGTTAGGCTATCCCCTTATCTAAGGATTAATAGGATAAGCGCCCTATCCCCGAAAATCAGCAGTAATCTTAATGGCTTACGTAACAGACTAGACCACCCAGATCTGCATAAATAGATAACCTTATAGATGGTAAAGGTACACAATTCACAATCTCAAAACTCCTAAACTATTGGTTTCTTTTACAACCGTATCCTATTTGACTTAAGCTTCAGAGGGCTAACGGCTAGACGCCGGCCATCCTTAGTTTTCTCTTATATTCTTTCAGGTTCAAAGGAGAGCTGGCTTGAAGGGAGGTGAACATCTGAAGGATCCTGTTACCAAATCCGACGTTAACATATATATATATATATATATATATATATATATATATATATATATATATATATATATATATATATATATATCGAGAGAGAGAGAGAGAGAGAGAGAGAGAGAGAGAGAGGAATGCTCACCTGCGCACCAGGTCTCACAAGAAGTAGTCAGCACTTTTTGAGCACTTACCACACGTGATATGAGCCCAAAATCCAAGCCGTCCACATGATGTAGCACCCCAAAAAACTCTCAGGGCCCAGTTTTCATCTGGATCTAAAATGCTGGCGGGCCGTAGCAAAGAGAGGCAAATCAATCAAGGGAGGAAACTATTTCCTTTTGCAGTGGCCTCTCAAAGTAAGTTTTGAACAAGGTTGAAAGTTGATCCTTGGGGTTTTTTTGGGGTGTCGCATCATGTGGATGGGTCAGATTTTGGGCTCACATCACGAGAGAGAGAGAGAGAGAGAGAGAGAGAGAGAGAGAGAGAGAGAGAGAGAGAGAGAGAGACCAATGCTCACTTGCGCGCTAGTTCTCACCAAAACTCATGAGCACCTTTTGATAGCTCATCACATGTGATGTGAGCATCTGAACTAAATAGTACCCCAAAAAACCTTGGGGCCAAATTTGAACCTAATCCAAAGCTGTGATGGGTCGTGGGGGTGGGGGCAAATCAAGAAAGGAAATTGTTTCCTTTTTCCATTGCCCACCGAAGTTCTATATTAGGGTAAAAGTTAGGCCCTTGGGGTTTTTTGGGGTACTACATCATGTGGACGGTTTAGATTCAGAGCTCACAACACATGTGATGAGCTGTCAAAAAGTATTCACGAGTTCTAGTAAGAATCGCGGCACGAGTGAGCGATATATATATATATATATATATATATATATATATATATATATATATATATATATATATATATATATATATATATATATATATATATATATATATATATATATATATAATTTTTTTGGAAAAGCAAGTGAGGAAGACTTTCTAATTATTAACTCAATGTAGAAGCCCGAAAAAGATACAATAGAAGGGGGCAACCTCCTATCTCTAAAAAAGGGAAAATAAAGGAGCCCACGCTCAGACTCAAGGAGAAAAAAAAAAAGGAAAGGAGGAAAAAGGGAACAAAGGGAACAAAGGGAAAAATCCCACATATATTTTGCCATAACAGTTTATTTATGAGAAACGATGAAGAGTTTATTTATATGGTAAGTAAAGCTCTTCTACGACTAAAGAGATCTAGGCCATTGATATGATGAACCCCATCGTTTCTGCACTACAAAAATTTCTAAATATTGATGATTAAGCCGTCCAACTTAAGACTTCTGTTTTTTAAAACCATGACAACTACTGTATTTCTATTTACAAAGGTTAGGGTACTTCAATTCAAGAGATTCCTTAGAATGGTTCTTTGATGTTGGGGACATCAGATCAGTGGTTAGGTTATTTGGACAATGCCAAAGGATTATATAATTCTCTTATTTAAACAAAGTTGTCCATGGAGAGAGGTCTACTTAGCAAATCATGCGGCATCATCTTTTTCCCAATGTTGTTTTAATAGGACAACGATGCTTTCTTTAAATCGATTGATGCCATTTGGATATATTGGCATGTACAGAACATTCATTGTAAATTGCACACCACAAACGCAGGTAACCTTTTTTCTATGCTTGTTAGAGGAAAATGAAAGATTACTCTATGTGCAATTGTTTTTTGTTGCTTTTATATTATCATTATCAATTAATATGAAAGATTTGTATTCCTGAAGAAAACAATCCTTAAGTTTTTTCATTAATTTATCGTTAATCATTGAGATCTTAACTGTTCGATCCATGTCCCCACTGTAGATGGACCACAGTGCGAAACTTGATGGCCAAGTGAATTAAGCAGAAAAGACCATTAATGCTCCATATTTGATGGGCCTTTGATTTATGGTCGTCGTTTTTCATGAATGCAGCTTTATTTAATTTGAGACGGTCCACCCATGGTTCGGACCATTTGGAGAACGGTCCAAATCCTGTGCCTATTTTGCCATGTCATATAAGATTGGATGAATAAATTTTCTTCAGTGTAGAAGCAAAAAATCTGTCTATCCATTTATCATCATCATGGTCATCCTCGTTCTTCACCCATGTTGCAGTTGGGCTGATCCTGGACCAAAACTCAGTCTCAAGTCCCACCCAGAGGCCTTGATGATGATCAACCCACCTGGCCAAGGTGGGCTACCTTAGGTCAGGCCAGGCCCAACCTCGCCATGTAAGGAAGGATTTCATGGTCCTCCTTGCCGGTTATAGTTGGTGTGGCTCAGGATTCCATGCCTGTGGAAGGTTCTAAGTTTCTAACACCTCCATGTCTCGATTTTTCCTACATTGAATGTAAACCATTGGTGCACTTCTTCTCCTAACCATCTACTCATAGATCACCATATGGATGGGCGCTGGGTTATTCCTGTATCAAAGATTTCTTAGGCATCCTCATCCTCATCTTCACAAGTAGAGATTCCTATAGCATAAGCAATGAACATGTTTGCACATGACAAAGATATACTAACTTCATGGTATAGATGAGTTGGGTAAGAAAAGATCTACTAACTACTCGTTTGTTTGATTTGGATTTCAGGTTGAAGCTTCCATAAAACGCTTGGATAAATGGCATGATGATATTGGCCCACCTAATCTTACTAAGAACTGAAGATGAAGATGGTCATTATGCTTTCATTTCTTTCCCATAAAAATAAACGCTCCTAACCTGTGGGGTGTGTGTGGATTGAATGATCCAATTCCAACCTTCAATCATCATTAAGCATAGTTGGTCCCATCACCGCTGATCATCTCATCACTAGGCATAGGTGATGGGTGAGCTTACATATGCTATTATTTGCATCCTTTGTTCTCTTTTCTTCTGCATGGTTATACGATTTGTTTGTTCACTAATCACGCTTTTCCTATATATTGAAGTGAAATGTGATTATTATTAATCTAATAATAAAACAACATCTAAGTAGAAGCCTCTTTCTCTTTCTCTCTCTTTTTTTTAACAAACCTATCATTAAAGACAAAACAACTATACAAATGCACTTCGGGCAAGCCTACACTAAAACCAGGCCCACCTATCATATACCCACACCAAAATTAACCCTCCATGAGATTACCCAACCCCACCCTTTCTAGGAAAAGATGCCCCTTGATGATTGGGGGGAGCTCCACAGCGGACTGGAAAACCCAATGCGCCTGAGAATCACTCCCCCCATACGTCCACAGAACTTTTGAGCTGATGCACCTTGCCTCGCCAATACCACGTGGACCACATGCATGGGGATTGTTTAGAGAAAAAATCTACCACAATCTTATAGTCCCTCATCATCTCCACCTTAGAGAAACAGAGGCTCGCACAAAGCGGCCATCAACCATTGCCTTGATCTCAGCTCGGGTGTTGGACCCAAAGTTGTACCTCAAAGAGAACACAAACAAAAAATTACCCAATTTATTTCTGCGAACACCTCCCCCACCTGATGGGCCCAGGTTCCCCTTAACTGACCCATCCACGTTAATCTTGACCCAACCCTGCTGAGGACGGACTCACTTGACCATGGAAACGCGCTGAATAGCCGAACCCAACAGGTCAGCCCCCAAAGCTTTGAGACCACCAATCCTGGATGACTTCACCCTTTTGATGGCTTGAAGGGTTGGATAAATAACGTTAATCCAACGCTTGTCGCGATCAATCACCCTTGATGCACTCATCAACACACCTTCAAAACGTGCTTCATTTCGAACTAACCACAGCCCCCATAAAATAGTAGCCTCTTTCTCTAGCATTCATGTTAAGGGCTTGTATGGATACCACCAAATAAATTACTTTTTTCACTTAAGTTAGTTGGGCAGGCATCATTGTAAAAGTAAATAATGTGCTAAAAGCTACTCATATCAATAAGTGTATTTTTTTTTCTTTAGCCTTTTCACTTATTACTATTGCACTTCTCTCCCTCTCTCTCTCTCTCTCTCTCAACATATCAAATGAGGCTCCACATGATGGACTGTCCATATCAAAGGTGGGGCTCACATGGTGGATGGTCCACAACAAAGGTGGGCCCCACATGATAGATGACACCTTATTAATGTAGGCCCACATTATGGATGGTCCACATCAAAGGTTGGCTCATGATGATAAATAGCCTACATCCAAAGCAAGTTGGTATGATGGATGACCCAATTCAAAGGTGGGCCTACACGATTTGATGATCCACATCAAAATTGGTCTCCAATTGATAGGTAGTGGACATTGAAGCTGGACCCCACATGATGCATGGCCCATATTTAGGTGGCCCCATGATGAACGGTCCACATAAAAGGTAGTCCCCTAATGATGAATGCCCCACATCCAAGGCGGGCTGCTGCATGATGTACGACCCACATCAAAGGTTAGCCCCACATGATGTATGGTGAATGTGAAGGGGACCCAACAGACTTGAGGGATAATTACGGATGATGTTGGAAACCAAAAATGCTTTTCTACTTTTTAGCTGACAAATATGTTGTTCGACAAACATATTTATATTTACTTAACAAGTAGAAACTAAGATAAGCACTACTTATGGCATAAGTAGCTTATCAAAAGTTACTTATGATCCAAACCCCTTAAAAGTATTTAGTACTTATGATCCAAACCCCTTGCAATTACTTCGATGTTGGACCTGTAAGACTGTAGTTTTTTCAACTACTAGTTAGAGGATTAACTGTGATGCATGGCTTCTATCTATGAGATGAGTAATTTGTTTTAAAGCTCCTTTGGGTTTTGGTAGAATGCAAGGCATCACATCTAGAGTCGAAAACTGAGACTAACTAAGTCGAGCTCAGCTCAGTTCGGTTAACAGCCTATCTCAACTCGAGTTCGACCCGGCTTGGTCCTCGATCCTAACTAGGTATCTTGGCACAGGCTATCTCGGGCCAACTCCAACTGAGTTCGAGTTCAAGCTTTCAAGTTGAGTTCAAGTTTAAGCTTTCAAGTTGGGTCGATTAGAGCGAACATGAACTAGAGGGTTGGGGTGTGTGTGTGTGTGTGTGTGTGTGTGTGTGTGTGTGTGTGTGTGTGTGTGTTGAGCTAAGTCGAGCCAAATCGATTCGAGTCAGATTTGGGCCGAGTTTCGAGCCGAGTTGTGTTGAGCTCAGGCAAGCTCGGTCTCAGCTCGAAATATTTTTTGAGCTCAATAAAACAGGCTCGGATAGGCTTGAACCCAGTTTCGAGCTAAGTCGAATGAGTTACTGAGCTAGCTCATTTTGTATCCATCTCTACTCGTATCACAAGGCAGCGGATTAGGTGTTATCTATGTAGTGGGTGTTTTCCTAACCACTGTTTCTTGTGGTGTGGTTCACTTGAGATTTGGATCTAGTTCATTTCTCTGGACCATGCCTTAAAATATGCCAGGAAAAATAATGGACAACATGGATACAGAACAAAAATATGAAGGTAGGCCTCACTGTCAAGTAAACACCCACTATGTTGTTACCGAGAACACCTGATCTGCTCCCCCATGGGTACGAATTGGGTACTACCCCCTCCAGTCTTTTGCTGGGAATGGAGAGGGGCTTTGAGGGGCCACTATGATGTATGGGTTTTATCCTCACTGTCCATCCATTTTTCCATATCATTTTAGCATTTTAGCCCGAAAATGAAAATGATGTAGATCTAAGGCTCAAGTGGACCACATAGTAGGGATTAAACACCTATGGTCGAAACTTCTTGGGGGCCATAAATATTTTTGATCAAGTCGATATTTGTGGTTTCCCTTCATCAAGGTCTATGTGATCTCCTGAACAAGTTGGAAAGTAATTAACCATCGCAGTGGGCGCTAGGAAGGTTTCAACAGTCACCGCACTACTTCCTGTGGTGTGGTCCACTTGAGCCTTTGATTTGCCTCATTTTTGGCTCATACCCTAAAATGATATGGAAAAATGGATGGATGGTGTGGATAAGACCGATGCATTACAATGGCCCCTCAGAGCCCCTTTTCATTCCTAGCTAGAAATAGGCATTGCAGCTATTAAGGCTTGGTTCCCACCAATGGATGGCGTGCATGTCAAAAAGCCTAGCCATTCATCAGCTACCATAAACTTTGTGCATGGGACACCCACTTGCGAATGCCCTCGAGCATAAGAAGTTCCTGTGTTCAGAAGCTATGTTGAGCCCACAGAGATGCTCGTGACAAATCCACTCCATCCTTCAGTTTTTGAAGACCACGATAAGCCAGGAAGTCCAAAACTCAAACATATCTAATGTTACGAATATATATGTTGGAAATCAAAATAAAAGAAACATAAAGAACAAAACTTCAAACTAGGCTATGAAGCACTATTAAAACTAGAAAATGCTTAAAGGCAGTTTTCTTGTGTTTCCTTATTCTGGGGAATTTCTAAGTATAGAAATATTCATAAACAATCACAAGCATTCACAAAGTACACACAAAAAAGCATCACAAGACGAATTTTATTCCAGAGATTCTGAGATCTTGTACATTTTAGGCTGTGATCTAGCACAAGCCCTTAATTACATCAATGGATGATCACCCTTGATTAAAAGGCAAAAGTAAATGTATGCAAGTGTCTTATATAAATTAAACAAAGCAAATGAGAAAGTATTAATGTAAATCATGCATGCCATAGAGAACAGAGAGATTTTTACTTGGAAACCCTTGCAAGAGAAAACCACAGCACAAAGCGACAAAACTCCACTATGAATAATGTTTGTATAATAGATGGAGTATTCGAGAAAAGGCCCGAATAGATCGAGTAGGTGATTAAGTCATCGGGGATTATAGTCTTTGAATTTACAATCGTAGAGACCTGTGTAGTTTTTGTTATGGACCGAGCCATCTTAGACAAGCTAAATGTCTATGTCCCGTGCCCCTTTGGGTTGGTCCAAGTCGAGAGACCATCAGGGTTTTTAATCGAGTGGTGCAACGCTGGGCCGTCTTCCCGTATTTTTATGACGGGTGACCATTAGAGTACATGAAGTACGACTGTTGGATGGCACAACTCAGAGTCACCACCTGCTTTCTTTTTACACCGATGATCGCAGGAAGGCACATTGCAACTACCTAATCGGCTCAACTTACGGATCCCGATTCGGACGGGTAGGGCATTGGCTAGCTTTTGTAATGGCAGTTTATAATAAATGTTTTGAGTGTTGTTGGAACTCTTTGATTACGATTTCTAGTAGTAACCATAATCCCTTTTGGTTAGCTTGAACCTCAATTCGGGCTAAACCTCAGTTGTGCAATGAACATAGACAATACAAAATTCCTATAATCAGTTGTCGAATAAGGCTGGAGTCTGTTGACTCGTCTTCAGAAGTGATCCCGGTCCTGCACCTTTGTTGATAGCTAATACGCAGTGAGAGATAAGAAGAGAACCTGCTCACGCATGCATAAATGTGTGAGACATTGTAACTAGACAAGGGATCTTTTATGCACGATGAATGTAATTGAATGTATATCATATGAGATTGCTTGTATGTGATGCATATAATAGAAGATATGTCATGTGAGAATGAATGTATATGAGAATGCAATAGTATGTATGCCATGTGAGGTTGAATACATGTCGAGTTAAGTAAATGCTAGATTAAGCAGAGATAAGTGATGGATTAAGCAGAGATGAGTGCTGGACTAAGTAAGATAAATGCTAGACTAAGTATGGATGGATGCTAGATTAAGCAAGATGGGTGTTAATGCATGAAGCAATCAATATTATCTAGTCACAACTCCATTTCTGTACAAATTTGCACTAAAACGATATTTTGGTCATATCGCTGCTTGAAAATTCTAAGTAAAAATCTGAATTTTTTATATATCCATAGATCGACCATAAAATATTGTGAATATTTCACCAGATTTTGGTGTTTTAGCATAATTAGGGTATTTCAGATTTTTTTGGACGGTTTAGATTCAAAGAAAACCACTCCATTCAAAAGGTGAACTTTTTGGGGAGTGCCAAAAAGTTACGATTTATACTTCAGATGGAAAATCAAAATCTCCATTGTTGAGAATTTAATTTTTTAATATTTTTTATTGAATCCAATTGGGGGTACTTTCTTATTTACATAAATAACTTAAACTAAATGTTTTACTAAAACGTTTTTATGTAAATAAGGTGTGCAGTGTGTAGTGCAGGTGCAGGTAGCAGTACAGTGTAGTGCAAACAGAAGTGCAGTGTAGTTCAGACAGAGTTCCATCAGGCGCATGAAGAGGGGAAGCGGGCGCATGTGTAGAGGCAGTGAGCGCATATAGGAGTGTGGGCGCATGTTAGAGTGAGAGGAAGAGAGTGGGCGCATATGGGATTGGAGGAGAGAAGGTGGGCGCATATGGGATTAAAGGAGAGAAGGTGGACGCATGTGTCCCTTATGCTCTCTCTCTCTCTCTCTCTCTCTCTCTCTCTCTCTCTTCTTCTTCTTCTCTTCACATCCTGAGGTCATCAGTGGGTTGGGCTATTTATAGCTAAGCTTCCATGGTACGGATCCAATCAAAATCGAGCAGGTGGAGGTTTCGAGTGCATGTGACACAGCCTTGGGCGCATGTCCCTCTTAGAGATAGGGAATTGGAGTTCTTAGCGCATGTAAGCATGCCCCGAGTGTATGTAGACATGCCCCGAGCACATGTCCCTCTTGGCAGCTTCCATACTTAGAATTTTTAGCATTTCAGGCCGAGCGCATGTTATTCTACACTTGCACATCTCCATGAAAATGCTCATAACTCCTTCGTTACAAATCCGTTCTGAATGCTCTTACACTCATCAGAAAGCTATTTCACTAATCTACGCAATGGAACTATCATGATAACCTTTAGAAGCCTCTTTCATCTTCAAAAGTGGGCCACAAGTGATCAGTACCATTCATAATGTACGATCTTCAGTGAACAACTCATATCTTCTTTGTTACAACTCAGAATTAGATGATCTTGTTAGAACAAATGTTCAGCTCTCTTCAGCATACCGTTCATGATATTGCATCTCGCTTATCATGCAGGAGCAACGATACCATCAGACCAACTCGATCATAGAGCTAGAGTGTTCTGACTTTTGGAGTCTATGTTGACCACCTCGGTCAGAGAGCTTTTTTATTGACCAAGTGTTAACCTTTTGATTATCCACTGCTTTATTTTGGCATATCATTCAGGGTGATTAGATGCTACAGTTGGCTAATATAGTTTAATGCTTACTTGATGGGTTAGTCGCCCCTACCTTATTGTTTTTTGACATGTCTGGGCTCATGCCCCATTTTGGATATCCATTGACTTTCAGTTTGATATATATGGTTGCTTCTATTACTATATGTTTGTTTGTCATAATAGTTAATTGTTATATGCTCTACATTTCTCCTAAGCGTTCTTGGTATATTAGTTCGGTCATATTAACATAAGTTTTCCATTGCTTAAACTACTGTATGTTGGCATGATCCTATGAGACATAGTTATCCTTATTAATGATACTTGAATCAATGGGTTGATTCAGTTATTGGGTTGCTTGCCCATTTCCAGTCCATTATTACTACATTGATGAGTCTATTGGATTTTATTGGTATAATTGATAGGGGGGGTTGGATAGTTTGGGCATTAAGCCCTTTTTGACTCATTGCTCTATTTAAATATAATGTATTTTGATTAATTGATCTTGATATACATGCCATTTGGGGTAGTTGGTTGATTGGGCGAAATGCCCTTTGTGCTATATTGATTAAATGTATATCATGATGTTTTCTGTCGCTTCTGTTCTCCCATGTTTTTCATGACCTATCTCTTCCCTTTAATCGTATGACTGACATACTTTCTACGCTTTATCACTTATTATTCATGGTTTAGCATCGCTGCTCTTATAGGCATATACTTTTGCGAGCTAACCTTTGTCAATCACTGAGAAAAAGGGGGAGAACTATATCCCACCAAGAAGCCGATTTATAGTTTTTTTTTTTTTTTTTTGCAGGCTCTCTTAGGTGCAGGTGTTGAGGGGGAGAAATTGAAGAATTTTCGAGTCTGTACATGCCATTTTGTAAAGTTTAAATTTGTAAATTTTGTTCTGACATGTAATTGGGTATAATAATATTTCTATTTTGAGATATTCATGATATGAAAATCATAAATTGTCTTAGTAAGTGTTTTGTCACGTAATTGACAAAGGGGGAGATTGTTAGTGCACTCTTTCGTGCATCGGATTATCAATTCTGTGATTGTATAAGTCAATCCTATCTTGTGAGCCTCGATGATGAATGCAGACTCAAGACTTGATGACTGAAGCTTTTTTCCGCATCTAGGACAAAGCACAATCTCTAAGGAAGGTAAGTATACATATAGACAGACTTTAGGCTCACAAAAACCTCTTGACTAGATGGCATAGCATTCTAAGAAAAGCCTTAGCCATTCAATCTTTGTCATTTCCGTCTTCTTGAAAAGGGAAGATTGTGTGTAATCATTGCTCAAAAGATAAAAGAGCTTGGTCCATAAATGATAACTCATATAGTTCAATTCGGTTGTCTGTTAATCAATCTACAAGGAAAATCGATTGATCAATAACCATCATTGATTGATCTCAATACCTGGACTTGTTTCAGCAAAGAAATCAAGCAAAAAATGCCAATTGCGATTGATTAACACTGCATGAGCGATTGATCGCTCATCCTGGATAAGGTCCAACAAGCATACAAGTAAAATCATTTACGATTGATCGGTGGAGCTCTTGCGATCAATCGGTAACCCGCAAAATGGTCCAGCAAGCATATCTACATAATATCGCATTAGCGATTGATCAACTGAGCCTTTGCGATCAATCGCTGGACCTCAAATATATCCAGCAAGCATATAGGCCCAAAATCGCATTTGCAATTGATCGTTTAGTCGGTTAATCAATCGACCAGCCTGGGCGATCAATCGACCTAGACGAGCGATCAATTGTTCAGGGTCATTTTTGTCCAGCAAGCTTATTTTCTGCAAAATTGCTTCTTGCGATCAATCGGTGCTTTGTTAGATCAATTGACAACTAGCCATTTTATATCCGTTGAAGCCTGATTCTTGGAGTCTATAAAGGCATATCTTCAGGGCTTTAATGGTATTTTTTGTACACCCATTAAGAGCATTGAAGGGGGCAATTAAGAACATCATCTCTCCTTCCTTTGCTCATCATTGCTTAGAGTTCATCATTCAAACCAAGTGATTCATAACACTTCAATGAGCATTCAAAGCTCAGTTTGAAGAATGAACTCAAGCAAGGTATTCATGGCTAACCTAACCCATCTTGTTGAATATCTTGGTCATCAATAGCCATTGAATACTCAGAGTTGGTAGTTCCTATCATCACCATTGTATTGAATAGGCAAAGGGAACTCCAACACCTCCTCTCACCTACCCAGCATTAGTCTAGGAACATCATATGCATTGGTAGCTGATCGTGGGAGCTTGAAAGAGGAGCTAAAGCATTCGTGGAAGCTAAAGCTACTCAACGGTGCTGAATCGGGGCTCATCTCGTGTAAGTGTTTAAGCTTATCGAGTTCATTGTTTGACTCCCCCCTTCTAGTTGAGATTCGGGTTTAGAGATTGTGACCCAATCTTGGAGTTGTCCTTGAGTACTACCAAAAAAACGACTTTCCCCGACGGCCCCGCCTTTTTTTTTTACGGCTATGAGCCGTCGGAATTTCCGACGGTCTAAAACCGTCGGCGAATGTCTATCGGCCGTCGGGAAAAACTACCCAAAGAAATACCTTCCCCGACGGTCCCGCCTTTTTTTTCCGACGGTCTGAAACCGTCGGAAAACGAAAATATGCTTAATGAAACGCACCCACCCTATTATCCTTACATTGGGGCCCACCTACATGATTTAATGTATATCCATGCTACCCATCAAATTTAAAAGCTCATTTTAGAGTTTTACCCCAAAGAAGGAGTCAGGTCAAAAGCTCAAGTGGACCACACCATATGGAGCCATATCCATGCCGTCAATTGTTGATTTTAGTGTTGCCCACTTGGACCTTCAATCTGCCTCATTTTTTGGATCATGCCCTAAAATGATATGTAAAAAGGGATGGACAGCATGGATGAATCACATACAACACAGTGGACCTCATGATCCCCTGTCTGGACCGTCTGTTTCTATCACCCCAATCATCACTCGAATTGGGGTGCGAATTAGCTAAGTGTTACCCATGCATGTAAGAGATTAGTGGGTGTTACCCATACCATGGGGCCCACATTGATGATATTTTATATATCCACAGCGTCCATCCGTTTTCTATGGACCATTGTAAGATGTGATACCAAAATTTATAGAGAGAAATTAATCTCAGGTGGATCACACCACATGAAATGTTGATTTGAGTGCCTCACCATTAAAATTTCTGAAGGCCGACCCATTGTAATGTTTCCTTAATGTTTATTTGTAATCCAACCTATTGATAAATGTCATGCAGAGCATCAACCAGGGTCATTAGTCAAACCGCATCCATCCCGATGGGGGTATAGCCCATTTCGTTGGCTGTTACCCGCGTAACATCACGGGTGTTTCCCCTACCGTGGGGCCCACCTTGATTATGCATTGTATATCCATACCGTCCATCTGTTTCTACAAATCATTTTAGTAAGGGGTCTCAAAACTTAAGTAGATCTAAATCTCAGGTGGACCACAATATAGCAAACAGTGGTGATTGAGTGCCTCACCATTAAAAATTCCAAAAGGCACATAATAAGGTTTTCATAATGTTTATTTGCCATCCAACCCATTGATAATGTCAAAAAGATCTAGATGATGGGAAAATAAGAATATCAGCTCGATTAAAAAATTGTGCGGCTCATAAAAAGTTTCTAATGGTCATTCATCACTGTTTCTAGTGGTATAGTTCACCTGAGATTAAGATCTTCTTAAGATTTTGAATGGTGACCTAAAATGATATAGGAAAATAGACGGATGGAGTGGATTTACAAAAAAAATACATTAAGGTGGGCCCCACATGGTTAGGATAACACCCACTATGTTATTACTCAATCACAAGTTTTGTTACAGTGGTGGACATTCAATCACTATTGGTTTCTTGCGGTGTGGTCCGCCTGAGATTTAGATGTGGTTAAGTTTTTCTATAAATCCATAAAATAATATTTAACAATTAATAGACGGCATGGATAGAACAAATAAATCATGGTGGGCCCCACGCAACACGTGGTAGTATCAACCCATTTAATGGTGTGAAATGTACACAGATTTAAACAAAAATCCAATTTTTTTATGGGTTCAAGTGGTAAAATGATCTTGAGAAATGGATGAACGGTGCGGATAAAACACATACATCACGGTGGGGTCCACAGAGCACTAACCACTAGTCACCTGGCCAGTGGCAACGGGTGCAAATTAGGTGTTACCCGCGTAACAGTTTGGTGGGTGTTACCCTTACCGTGGGGTCCACTTTGATGATTTTCTGTATATCTACGTTGTCCATCCATTTCTACGGACTATTTTAGGATGAGGTACCAAAGCTAATGCATATCCAAATCTTAGGTGGACCACACCACAGGAAACAATGTTAATTGAACATTCACCACTAAAAAGTTGTTAGGGCCAAAAAAGTTTTGGATCAAATTGATATTTGTTTTTTCCCTTCATCCAGGTCCATATGACCTAAACAATTTAGATGCCAAATAATCATTACAGTGGGCCTTGGAGGATTTTAATGGTGGACGTTCAATCATTATTGTTTTCCTATAGTGTGGTCCACCTGATATTTATATCTGCATCATTTATGGGATTCATTTGTAAAATGATCCGAAAAAATGAATGTACGGTGTGGATAAAACACATGCATCATGGTGGGGCACACAGAGCACCTACCACTAGCCACCTGGTTAGTGGCAGCGGGCACGGATTTCCTGCTAAAGCCTTGCGCAGGAAGTTCCTGCGCTGGGAATAAAGGTGGGGCCCACAGTGATTTTTTTGATAAATCCACCCCGTCCATCTGTTTTGGGACCTCATTTTAGGACATGAGTACAAAAATGAACCAGATCCAAGACTCAAGTGGGCCGAAAACGTGAGGATTGAACGTCCACAGTTGAAATATTTGTGGACCCACATGAGTTTCGAATGAGGATAATATTTGTGTTTCCAGTTCATCCCAGTAGTAGTGATGTTATGAATGGTATGGATGTCATATAAACATCACTGTGGACCTAGGGAGGTTTCAACGGTAGTAATTTACCTACCCACCTTTTCCATTAGTGAGGGCCACTTGAGTCTTGGATCCGATTCATTTTTATTTTCTTGTACTGAAATGAGCTCCCAAAACAGATGGACGTGGTGGATTTATCAAAAAACATCAATGTGGGCCCCACCTTGACTCCCAGCGCAGGAACTTCTTGCACAAGGCTTTCGTAGGAAATCCGCGCCCGTGGCAGCGTGGACGGAGGGAAACCAAAATTACCAAATCGGCTCTCCCGCCCTTAGGGAAAATATTTGGTAATCCCCTCTCTCCCCCTCTATCTCGTTGCGCCCCAAGCTCCTCTACCTCTGCCCCGATTCCATCGCCGACGAGGCTAAGATCGATGATCGATGGCTCATCGATCCCAAGCTCCTCTACCTCCGCCCCAAGATAGCGCGGCCATGCCAAGGTCTACAAGGGCATGTAATCTCTCTCTCTCTCTCTCTCTCTCTCTCTCTCTCTCTCTCTCTTCCACTATCTTTTTGGATGAAGGACTGGAGATAGCACAAAAATCATGGTGGGCCCAAGTGTTTTCAACGGCGGCATCAATCCCCATTGATTCATGCGATGTGGCCCACTTGAGTTTTCGATGTATTGTATCATGCCAAATCATGTAGAACTTTATGGGAAGTATGGGAGTGCGAAGGATGCCTCTCACGTGTTTGATAGAATGCCTGTACAGCACATGGATTTGGCATTTGATGATAAGTGGGTTTATTATTTAGTGAATTTTGAGATAGGGATCACTCCGCTTTGATTAACGGACCATGTCAAGGGTCTGGATGGTCAGATAAGACCCACACACAGTTGGTGGACCCCACAGAGATGGGCCACACAAGATCTATTAGAACAGGTTTTCAGTTTTCAGGTTGTGCAGAAATTGGTCGGGCCCATTTTTGGGTCCGATTCACGATCACATGGGGTCCACTTTGGGCAAGAGGATGTGACCTTTTGATAGCCCTATGTATGGGCATCAAAAACCCTAAGGTGGGGCCCGCTGAAAGTGTGCATGGAATTTATGGTGCAAGGCCCAATATGGGTACTTGGAATTTCTGCACAGTTTCTGCACAACTATTGCTGGCTCCAATTTTGGGTGTTGTTCACCGATCACATGGGATCCAATTTAGGGGTGTAGGAGGTCATTTATACTCTCACTTATGAGGGCTACAAAACCTCAGTGGTGGTTAACCAAATGGGTATTTGTAGGGTCTGCCACAAGGGTCTAAAAATGAAGGTTTGCCCCAAAACACAGGATTTTCAGAGCTAGTGTGATTTGTTACGAGTTTTCATCTGTTTATGCGTAAAATGACATGATTTGTCCATCTTAACTTGCCTGGCTGTTCTGTCCATCTTGTATTTGAGATTTGGGATACAGCGGGGCAGCAACAGCTGCTATTGTTTACGATATAACAAATCTGGTATATGAAAAAACTTACCAATATGTAGTTGGATGTATATGTGGGCTGATTTTGTTTGGGGACTCATTCATTTGGAAACATGCCATTTATTACTTTCTGTTTCAGTCACTCTGTTTTTGCTTATTCGATTGTGTAAATTTGGAAGGCATTTTATATTCTTAAATGACTTTGTGCAGTGAAAGTTGATGCTCTTGGTATGCTGGAATTTTGTTTTGGCTCAAGGTAATATACATAATAAGCTGACCAATGGCCTATATACAAACAAAAAAAGATTAAAAAAAAAACTCTCCTATTTTGCATCTTGTGGCTATTTTATTTTTTATTTTTTTGCTTGTAACTTGAGACTTAAATCATTTTTGTATTCGTGACAACCATCAGGGCCTTTGATATTGCCATGGAAAAGAGTAGGCCCCTGCTATGAATATCACCCTCCTCGAAAAACAGGCTGATCCTCTCACTAGGTGGGTCGCACATCTATGTTGAATCGAATTTTCGGTTCTCCAATGATCCCAATGGTGTGTGAGCCCAACTAGAGGAATATCCTGATTTTTGTACCTGATGATGTTCATGGCGCTTTTTTTTTTACCCACGCACCCACCCCCACACACTCACTCACTATTTGGGTATTTCACCACCTATGGGTTTCAAACCCAAGACCTCTTGTTGAAACTCCAAAGAGTCTACCAATGAGGCAAGGACATTCTTTTCTTTTAGTATTGTTTTGCTATATATTGCTCAATTCTCTTGGGTGCTGCAATTCTTGCCTCTGAATTTTCCAAAGACAAGTTTGCGGCTAAAGTGAAGATGGAGATTGTGGTGAGCAAGGATCAGGTATATGCATACTGCATATACTAATGTAGGTACATGTGAAAGTATGAATGTGCATGAGCATTTATGTCCTTTGAATTGTTAAATGAAAAATATTTGTAGATTAGTTTTATTGGTAAGATACATGTTGTTTATTTCTTCTCTTTTCTTTATGATTTCAGGGCTACATTACCTTACAACACTTTCTGCTTTTAAGTTCCTCTCTTCCATGGTAAAAGTTTAGTCTTGAAAATTTTGGTTCTTTTGCAGGGAAGAGGAGAGCACTGATATCTCCCATTATTGGATATTTTAGCGAGACCTTGCAACCAATCCCCAATGAGGTATGGGCTCTGCCACTTTTACAAAGCAACTTAGACATACATCTGTTGGTTTCAGAAATGGTGATGCCAAAGAACAGAAAATGCCAAACTTGTTTGTGGAGTAATATTTTAATATTAAAAGATGAGACATTTTCTAAACTGTTTCATTTCACTTCTCTTGCTTGGCCAATCGATGATGGGACCGCCATGGATGCTTGAAAAAAATGATCTAGATTGTCCATCCGATGGGCCCTACAGTGGATGGTGATGCTACAAATATTATACCAGGTGGTGGACAGTCCTGTTTTATCTATTTATGTAATTCAAACAGGAATCTAAAAATAAAATGGTCGACAATCTTCCTTAGACAGAGAAAATAAGGCAATTAGTATTGTACCAACAGAGCAACTTTTATGTCATTGTACATCACTATATGCCTAGCAAGATGGACGTTCTTAATCAGCGGACGTTAATTATTTTCTGCTCATGTTTTAGATGTGAGAAAGACTAAGAGAACTTTTTTTCTTTTAAGAAAATTGTGGAAGTTTTTGTATTTTGAAGCTGTCTAATTTACTTAAGCTGCCTTTGGATGTGATATCCAATCGAATTGGAATTTACTAATCAAATAGAGTTGAAATGACCAAATTGTGATTTCCTTAGCATCAATACTGAATGTCTGGGTTCTAAATTACAATTATGTTACTTGCAAGTTGGACTTGAAAGAAAGTTAATTGCAATTTGAGGGTGATTTCCCCGTCATGAATTGTAGGAAAATGTCATAGTTCCATCATTTCCTCTTGATTAAACTATATATTGGTGACTCTTTCACTTGTACAGTCAGAGCATTAAGGGAGATTACTGCTCCATCTATTTTCCTATTGATTCTTATGAGACCTTTTCACATATTTGGGTACCATAGCTGATAATATTGTACCCCTTAAATATTCTACCATTTCTGTTGTGGGAAAAGTCATCACATGCACATTGGACCACATACATATCACCACACATGGAACAACATGATGCGGTCCAAATTGATCTATTATGATCAGCAAGTTTGGAGTACAATCTGTCCAAGTGGACAAGATGTTTGGCCGTAGAATCTGTCCAAACGTGAATGGCATATTGGACTTTAGAACTGTCCAATTTGGACAGCATGAACAACACTCAAATTTGTCTGTTTGGACAGCAAAAACTGGGTTTTAAAGCTTGACCATCGTGGACAGCAAGATTGGAGTACAAATTCGTGAATTGAATTGGTGATGACCTTTAGATTTAGGTAATGAGGGTCTAGGGCCTTATTTCAGATGCATGGCGTGAATTGAATATGGATGATGGCTGCAAAAATTGCAACTGTTTGGGTTCTCTTGACCTTGACCATTGAATTTGAATTTGAACTATTAGCTTTTTCCTTTTTAGCACTCCATCTTATGGCACTACCATTAGGTTTGCTTATGATGTTTTTGTATATGACCTGCCGGCAATCATGCCTGCAACTTGAACAATCAGGATTGCTTGTACACGCAACTCAAATTGCAGTTTACACCCTTATATTGTTGTGCAGTTGCAGTTAAGAGGAGTAATTAGGGACAAATCTTTTTTCTTTTATATTTTTTGCATGGGGCATCCAAATGAAAGTTTTATTTTTGTGTTTGACTTATGTGTATGTGTTGGGTAGGGCTTAGGTTGGGTTTAGGTTGACCAAATACAGGTCATTTTTTTTTTTAAACTAAAATCTTTATTAACAAAAACTAAACATCTATACAGCCCCACTAACAGATTTGGGTTGGCCAAACCCAGGCTTACTATTTCAACGGACCATGTCAAGGGTCTGGATGGTCAGATAAGACCCACACACAGTTGGTGGACCCCACAGAGATGGGCCACACAAGATCTATTAGAACAGGTTTTCAGTTTTCAGGTTGTGCAGAAATTGGTCGGGCCCATTTTTGGGTCCTATTCACGATCACATGGCGTCCACTTTGGGCAAGAGGATGTGACCTTTTGATAGCCCTATGTATAGGCATCAAAACCCCTAAGGTGGGGCCCGCTGAAAGTGTGCATGGAATTTATGGTGCAAGGCCCAATATGGGTACTTGGAATTTCTGCACAGTTTCTGCACAACTATTGCTGGCTCCAATTTTGGGCGTTGTTCACCGATCACATGGGATCCAATTTAGGGGTTTAGGAGGTCATTTATACTCTCACTTATGAGGGCTACAAAACCTCAGTGGGGGTTAACCAAATGGGTATTTGTAGGGTCTGCCACAAGGGTCTAAAAATGAAGGTTTGCCCCAAAACACAGGATTTTCAGAACTAGTGTGATTTGTTACGAGTTTTCATCTGTTTATGCGTAAAATGACATGATTTGTCCATCTTAACTTGCCTGGCTGTTCTGTCCATCTTGTATTTGAGATTTGGGATACAGCGGGGCAGCAGCGGCTGACCCTCAAATCAGCCTAGCTAGACCATGTTTTGGGCCCACAAAACTGTCTAAGTTGGGCCACGTTTTGAGCACACCAATCTGCCTGATTTGGACAACGAATTGCACTCAATTTTACTCATTTTGAACAGTGAGATTTGGTCTCAAAACTGTCTATAGTGGTCAGCGTTAGTGGGTCTCAAATCTGGTCAAGTATTGGTATTTTAATATATAGATGTTAGAAGAACCATTTGGTATCATTTATGCATGCTGGAAGGTGATTAAATGGCAATGGAAACTGGTTTCCCCTTTTGTAACAGCCCGACATGTCTGAATTTTGTGGAATCCTTTAGAACAAGTGAGAGATTTCCATGCCATTTCCAAAAGCACTTGTGACAGGTTTGTATCATTTCAAAACATCCATACACAAACAGTTGCAGCAGTGCTGGTTATAGCAGTGCTGGTCCTAGTGTTATGGAATGAATGGAGTGTTCAAATTGAGGATTGGCTGTCCCACAGACTGATTCGCAGTAGGTTTGTAAATGATGGAGCTATACAACAAACTGGTGGTCATGGCAACAGACCTGATTTGGGTCAGCCAGAACATAGCGCATTCACCAATTCAGCCTGGAATTGAGACCCCATCCAAGTCGTTTAACCATCAGGACTGTTCAATAGGTTGTCTATGTTGGGGAAGGATGCACTAAAAGTTAATAACATTGTGTGAGGCATAATTTGTTTGGTTTCTCATAAATCTGGAATAATGTAATGGTGGGTGAAATCCAAGTCATTCATCAGGTGGATTGCACTGTGTGAATACCACGGTCCAATGTATGGGTATGGTTTTTATAACACTCATTCTCATACTTGGGTATTGTGCTTAGCAACTAGAATTTTAAAAAGGCAATTGGAGAGGATTAAAAATCCTGCTTTTTGAATATATATTGCTAGCTAGACAAGTTATTTATGAGTCTATGACTGACTAATCTTAGAATGAATGGGCAGTCCAGATCATCCATTGACTTATCCTTGTGTTTTGGGGGCTCTATCTTTGGATTGAATGGTCAGATCAATAAATGATCTTGACAATGATTCGGTGATAGAAATTGCAAAGAAGGTATTTTAGAATACCTTTTCTTTTTTTCTTTTTCCACAGCCTACCAGTCCAACTGAAACTTAGACCTGTTGTAGGGAATTTAGAATTTCTTCCAATCAAGAAAAGAATGATGGGGCAGCACATCTTTTCAACTTTCTATTAGCTGTGCATGAGTATTTGTTGCTAGTTTTTCTTTTTGCTTCTTCCTGTTTTTTTTTTTTTTTTTTTTTGCTAGTTTTCTTTTTGCTTTCTATGTTGTTGTTTGATTTGGGTAATGGTTGGTTGAGAAGAAATTCTTCTTTGCCTTCTTCATTTCTTTCTTTTGATATTTTGCCGTTTTAGCTTGGGCAATGAGTTTGGAAGAAAAATCGTTCACTATTTGGTATAGGGATAGTTGTAAGATATGTGAAATATTTTCTTTTAAGGTTATCATTATATCAAAGATAACAGTGTGAACATATGATGGTGTTTCTTGTCTAAGAAAATCTAAAATCATTCTTGCCTAAAGAAATTTGATTTTGTGTAGCCTTGGTTCACTTGTGCAGATTTGAAGTTTTGGTTTCTACATTTGCTCACGTGCAGCAACTGCACAATCTGATTTTTGTGCAATCCAATTTCTGTGCAATCTGAATTCTGTACAATCTGATTTTTGTGCATTTCCTGCTTAAGAGAGTCTTCTTGCATCAGAAATCCATGTGACCCATTCTCAACCAGTTGGACCTGGGATGGACTGAAAAAATCAGGCCATCCACTCTTGTGGTAGCCCACACATGTAGCTGGCAATCTTATTAAATTTTGGAGTCGAGGTAAGCTTGAAATCTTTTTTTTTTTTCCTATCATGCTGCTTGAATTCTAATTAAATTTTCCTGGAATGTACACAGAGCATTGGTGTATGTATGAGTTTTCTGACATGGAATATTTCACGATATATGGAGCGGCATGATCGGTGGGACTCTCATCCAAACATTGATATTAGCCATCATCAGTCTAGTGCAATTGGGATATGGAGGTAATTTCATTTATTCTAATTAAATTGTAATATTATCACAATCTAATATGCTACATTCAAATCGAATATGTGGCATAATGGTCTGCGATCCAAACCATTCATCAAGTTGGATCCATATTAATTGACTGTCATCCATAAAAAAAAACATGGATCATGTTGTTATCCCATCGCAGACCTTTTCATTTTCAATGCTGGATCATCTCTTCCCAGCCACCCATTTGTAGGTCACTGGTAGGGTGGTTAAGGTGGTCTGATCAGTAGCATTTTTCTCTTATGACTAATCTATGGTGGGACTTCCCATTGGTCCAGACAAACAACTATCATCCACGAATCCAATGGTTGAGATGTCCACTTCTCTGATAGGAGAATATATGTAGTCCAGTTGTAGAGAGGTCATTGGGCTGTCATCTTCTTTCTAGGAAAGTGTATAATCCAGCGTTAGAACTATGAGAATATTTCACTTATACAATCCCATCCGAGCCATCCAAACAGTGGGCCCCACCATGAAGATGAACTATCCAAAAATTCCTATGCATTCCAAACACATTCCTGTGCATATGATGGTAATTAGCAACTTATATATGTACGAATTGTGTTTATGGTGACATGAACTGTAATTTCTGGTCATGTAACAACTTCACATCTTTCAATAACAGGGGTTTTGTCAAAACATGTAGAATGGTTAAATGCGTAAATGATTAGGAGATGGACATTTGGTTCATTTTTTCTTTAATTCTACTATTACAGATGGATCACCTATTGGACAGCTTGGGTGTGTAGTGACTTTGATCTTGATAGAAAATGGGCCGCCTTTTAAATGCATCCCTGATTAGCCAACCTCAATTGTTTCCTCACCTGTATATATTGTATTTGTATATACTGATTGCTGTGATGACTTTTGTTTTCCACCTATGTAACTACAATCCCTACTACAAATTGAGCTAAATTGGGCAGCATGGGACCCATTTCTAAATGTCTACATGACCTATCTCAAATGGTGGGCCTCACTACGATACAGTAGCTACGAATGGACAATCAAAAGCCAAATTTGATTGCATATGTAGTGCTTGTTGCTTTCTTTCTTCTTTTTTTTTCCTTTTTTCATGCAACTTATCAATGGCTCTCTTCTTGTACATGTGGCAAATTGCACAAGATCAGAGTCGTCAAGTCAGCCATCTTGGACAATTTTAATAAAATGTGTAACTTTTGGATAGTGTCCCACCTGAAGAACAGTTTGGATCACCGGATTGTTGCAATTTGCATCTTACTATTGTCTTGTAATGTCGTTAACACTGATTTGAGAATGATGTCTTTGAAATTCTCCTTAATATGGTTTTTTTTATTCAGATTAAGATTTGTTAATTATGATAGTTTGTGTCAATTGTGAAGCAATGATGAAATCAAATATTCTCAACAGCAAAAGCATACAATTGTAAAATTCTAGAACTGATAACATTTGCTTGAAGGATTTCATTTGGAATTCTCATGGATGTAATATTAAGATTTGAAATTTTTATGCTTTTTATCAAATGCCTCGCAAGAAAAACATCTAACAACAGCATTAGTTTTGTTTTTGAGAGAGAGAGAGAGAGGTTGCTCGTCTTTCATATTCTAGTGGATTTTGATGTTTCAAAATATTAATTGCTGTTTTTTTTTTCTTCAACTGATGAGCAGAGAAATATGGCATACATCTGTAAGCCAGAGGCATGCATGTACTCAATCAAATAAGACTGAAGTGATCATTACTCGAGATAATATGTGTGATACAAACTAGTTAAAACAAATAAAATTCCCATCACCCTTTGCAAAAGAGAGACGAAGATTTTGCTTTGTAATAATCATGTTCTTACTATGGCATATGAATTGCTTTACACCAAATGCTTGTGTACCATTTCAGTAATTGTAAGATATGGTTTGATTGCAGTTATTTATACTGATTTGATGAGTCATTCTCATTCATGTAGACCTCTATAGCATTTACTAGCCTGGCGATTGCAGCTGTATCAACTCTTATTGTAAGTTACTTGATCTTATCTCACTCATTGTCTTTTTACAACACTTTTGAGTTGTCACAAACAAGGCACTCTGCAATTTGCATACAGATGTGTAACATATTTAAAATATTAATTGCTTAAATGTTGTATCAACTCTTATATTGAATTAAGGAACTTTTCTAGGTGCACGTGTTCCCATGCGGCAATGATTGAGGAGAATTGAAGACCCTACGCACGTGATTTGGCACATAGAAGACACGTGTGTAGGATGGAAGAAGACCCGACTGAAAGAATAGAAAAATGCTTTTTTGAAGGTGGTCGGGCGCTGGGCCAAATTTGACACCGGGCACCCGAAATTCAACAGATTTTTAGTTTCCATTGCTGGACAGTTTCTGTCTTAGCCGGGCGCCCGGCCAAATTGGTCACGGGGCGCCCGACCAAATTTGCTAATGGTTTTTTTTTCATATTCTAAAGCAACGCCGACGGTCATAAACCGTCCGTCGGAATTTCTGAAGGTTTACGACCGTCGGAATTTCCGACGGCTAATCACCGTCGAAAATTCCGACGGTGTGGAGCCGTCGGAATTTTCGAAGGTTTAAATTTCCGACGGTCGAGCGACGGCTCATAGCCGTCGGAAATTCCGACGGCCGACCGACAACTTATAGCCGTCGGAAATTCCGACGGCCTAGAACCGTCGGAAAACAATTGTGACGCCCCCTTTCCCGACGGCCCATCCGACGGCCAGAAGCCGTCGGGAAAGCCATTTGCCGACGGCTTTTGGCCGTCGGGAAAAGTCATTTTTCTGGTATGCTAGGACGTGTGTCCTTACATAGGCCTCTGACACTGGAGAATACGTACGTTGTCCTTGAGTAGGACTTATAAAAGTCCTTGTATAGGCATTAACCTTATGTAGGTTGTAAAGGTTGAGAGGTAAACCTCATTTAAAACCTCCGATAGTGAATGCCGGTGTACTCAAAGGAGTCGAGTACTTGAACCGGGAGTGGAGTAGACTCATCGTTGAACCACTATACACCGTGTGTATTATGGTGAATGCATTTTGTCTATTATTAAGATTTTTTTATTAATCATATGAGTGCTTAACTGAATGCCCATCTCATGTTTAAGGAAATGCCCATATGTCATTTTTGAAAGATTAGTACAAGCATGCATATCAACTGTTTGATCAATTGCTTCACTTAGTATAGTTGATCATTTAGAAAGACCTTATGTGATTAATTTACTTGCATTTACACATATTAAATTTGTATATTGATTTGTGAATGCTCTTGAGTTTTTAATTGGCAAGGAATTTGTAAAAAGTCGTATTCACCCCCCTCTAGGACATAAGCATACCTTCAAGCTTAACACAAATGTGGTGCAAACCGCAATTTCAGATCTTAGACTTGTCGAAATTATGAATTAATAAGAATTCCCATGATGTATTATTTTCTTCAAATGTATATTGCTTGCCCAATCATCCTTTCATTAAAAGTGATATCTTCACTGATATTTGTTCTCAAAAAAATTCAGGTTTCAGGCTCCGATTGTTCACTCCAATGGACAGGTACCTTTTCGAGGATCGAAGTCACTGACGCCAAAGCACTTTTATCCTTTAATCATGTTGCTGAATGAACGGGTCGGCTGGTGAATTGTCAAATACTATTAATTTTGGTACTTCATTCCTGATTTAGATCCTTCAATCGGCTCATAGCAGGGGAAAATGTACTTCGGGTTGCGTAAGCGGAAATATACATCGTACGATATCCAAATTTGGAGGTTATGAGTTTTTGGGCATTCCGTAGCATTTGGCGACAATACATATGTCCAGATCAGCTTCGGAATGATAGATTTCAGTTCTAGGTGTGATTGCACGAGCTGCTCGAGCTAGGACAGCACCGATGCTCTACTACTTTTCTGACTGCTTTTAGGGCTCTGTTGTTGACTTAAACTACTGTATTCAAGTTGTAACTTCTTCTTTTATCATCGGTGATATTTTGAGCCCCAACAAGCACATAGATGATTTGCTTTTCTTAAAGCATTATTTGCTCATTCTAGTCAATATGAGATCGTTGTCGAATTGCTAGAAAACTGCTTTTAGGATAGGACAAGCCTTGATAGTTCTGCATGAAGGAATCACAAAGAAACTATGTTACATAGTTTTACAATTCTGACAGACTATGTTTTTTCGAATAAATAACCCGCTTCAACTACTTGCAAAAGGAAAATGATTGAGAATATGAATGGAAGATTTCGATCTCTAGAAAGAGAAAAGTAAGATATTTTAATCCTCGATTCTCAATAAGTTTTAAAGAAAATGAAAAGTTGTGCATTTTTTGCAAAAAGGCGCTTTTAAATAGTCATTTTTGTAATTATTTAAAACGGCCATGTGTCATGCCTTGAAATCCGAGTATATGAGAAAAGCTACTTGAGACCCAAATCCCAAGTTTATAAACTATGTTATTTGAGTATTAATACAACATACATGACTATTCAAATCCAAATACAATCAACATTAACATAAATGGAAATTTCATTGAAATAAGCTCCATACTAAATTATTGTTTACTAATTAAGAATTCATAATTTTCCATTACATTTAAAATTATAAATCAAACTAAGCCTTATACATTGAAAGAAACTAATAGCAAAGGCCTACACTCGTAGTATTCCAATTCGACACTTGAAAAATATATTCAAAGTGGGGTGAGCATGTTAGCTCAATGGGATCATTTCATACATAAATAGATTTTAAAATTTTAAAATTTATTTTTAAAATACATAAACAAAACATAAATATAAATTATGGAGTATCAGTCGAGGCACATGTATTGAGATACTAAGATCCCAAGAATATTATGGATGTTATCAATAGGAACAATAAATAAAATAAGTAATATTTCTTCTTATGATCTTTTAGGAGTAATTCTATGATCGTTTATGGACATACCAATGATGGTTAAAGGGCCTGTAGCCCAGCTGGTTGAGTCCGAGTCTATCATCCAGCTAGTCTAAGGTTAGAGAAATATTGATAGCACCTTTAGGTGCTTCGGGTCGAGTGATCGGGCTGGGCTGGGTTGGGTTGCCATTTGGGTTGCGATGGGATGGGTTCGGGCTGGAAAAAAAAAGGGACATCTGTTGAGCTCTTAATTGTGCATATTCTAACCCCAATTCATCACTAATTGTGCAAGGTTTGTATGGTTTGTAAGCTAATTCAATGCATGTTTTGTGATTACAGGATTGAGGGTGGACTCTACTCAATTGAAGACATAAAGAGCTCATTTGGCATCATTCTAATGAATAATATTTGATGATCAAAGAAGAAAAGAAGAGAGAAAGTGAAAGCAAGAAGCAAGGAAAGAAAAGATAAAGAAGAAAAGAAGCTTGAAGGACTGCCGACCGGTCATGACCGATCGGCTAAGGAAGCCAGACCGGTCAGCCATGACACTAAAGGACACACAAAGGTGACCGACCGGTCTTGACCGGTCGGCTACAACTGCTGGAGGTACTTGCTGGACTGTTGTTCCACAAGACCGACCGGTCTTGACCGGTCGGCCATGCTTGCTGGATCGAACGTTTATTGAGGCCGACCGGTCGTGACCGGTCGGCCAGGTGTACTGACTTAGAAACTTCTAAGTAACGTCCGATTTTCTCTGCGCTGCGTAAGTGCTACGCACTTTCTCGATTCTTCCGGAGTTGGGGAGCCTCCAAACTATAAAAAGCCACCTAGGGATTGTTCCTAGGGGATCGGAGAAGGGCTCAAGCGAGGTTGGAGACTATGGAAGTGAAGATTGGAGTTTCACAACTCCTTTTGGTTTGCCTTGCTGTTTTCATGTTTTTAAGAGTTGTTTCATGTTTCCTTGGATCATGAGCAGCTAAACCTCTTAGCTAGGGCTAAGAGGTGAAGCTTGTAGTGTATCCAAGATGTTTTAATTCGTAGTTAAGTGGTTTCAGTTTGGAATTCATGATTATGAACTGAGGTTTGAAGTTTATACAAGTTTTTAAGTAATTTTTCTTAGTCTTGTGATGACTCATGGATGTTTGGATGAATTACTTATCTTCTTAATTCGTTTGCAACGGTCTAGACCTGTATGATCCGAGGAATCGGAGTGCGCTCTAGTACTAAGCTCTTCATAAACGGGCTTCATGCCAAAGTTCTAGTTTTGGTTGATTATCTGGAATATGTATGGACTGTGCATATAATTTGAATCCAGTTCAAATCATGATCTAGCCTTGTCTTGTGAGAAGACTTGAGGATGGTTATGATTGGGAATTGGACCTATAGAAAAGGTGAATGACCTATGCAATGAGCATGCTCAGATCAGCCTAGAGTTGAGTGAACTTTATGCACAGAACTTACGTGTTACAGACTTCTGGTTTAACAGTTCTATCATCCGACTAGATAGACCTGACTGGTGATTCTAGTTGAGAGAATGGGAAACCACAGCGGATTAAACATCGAGGATTGCTACAAGTGGATCCTTGAACCCCTAGTGCCTTCTTATAATTGTTTACATTCAATTTAGCTTAAACTGTTAATCACACACATTCTATTCAAACTTTGATTGTTAGCTTCAATAGAAACTTGTGGATGAGTTTGTGACATCCTACATAAGTCCCTGTGGATCGACCTCGGTATTACTGAGTTTATTACTACATCGCAACCCTACACTTGGGGAAGCGAACAAGTTTTTGGCGCCGCTGCCGGGGACCTTGACGGTTTTCACAAATTTCTGAAATTAGTATCTATTTAGGACTCTTTTAGATTTTTAGAACTAACTTAATTTATTTATTTGACTTTTTCTTTTCAGGGATTTCTAGGAAGCTGAAGAAGATACAAGAGTTTCAAGTGCGAATCAGGTTCTATCTTTCTAAACCTTACTCTTCTCCTTCTCCTATTCATTCCTATTCATCTCTTGTAGAGTGGGTGGAGATTCCTTTTGGATCTCTAAAAGGTCGGCCTTTTTGCCACCTGGATTCCTATTGGTCGGCTCAGCCGCCTTGGTTCACCTTGTGCTCGGAGATTTCTTTTCTCATCTCTACTCCTCTTTTTCCTTTTTCTGGACTTTTTCTCAAAAGATTCAAAGAGTGGGTGGGGAGTTTTCTGAACCCCTATTGACTAGGAGAAATCGGTCTTTATCCTTGCTTCTGGCCTAGCCATTGCAAGACACCTTGTGCTTCGGTCTTAGAGAAGAGTAAAGAAAAGGGAGGAAGAATTCTCCTTTCTTTTTGTTTCTTATTTTTGGTTTTGCATGCCACATTGGGCTCGGGATTCCAATAACCGACTCATAAGTGAAGGGGGGATAGTAGAAGGCTTTGATAGAGAGCCACGTGTTAGGAGACATCTAGATTCTCCAATTTTATCTGAAAGTATGGCTGCAAATCAACCTAACCTGGTTCAAAATCAAACTGAAACAGGGGAGAATGTGGTTGAGAATGTTCCCCGACCTAGGACTTTACGTGATTTCTTGCAACCTGCAAGAACGAGCACTCCCTCATGCATAGTTTTCCCACCAAATGCAGGGAATGTGGATTTGAAACCGGGAGTGATCAATCTTCTCCCTAAATTCCATGGTTTAGACAGTGAAAGTGCCTATCAACACCTTAGGGAGTTTGATGAGGTAATCACCACCATGCACTTTGCAAATGTGACTGAAGATGTAGTAAGACTTAAATTCTTCCCTTTCACTCTTAAGGATAAAGCCAAGGGTTGGCTTTATGCATTGAGGCCAAGATCAATTGGGTCATGGAATGATATGCACAGAGAATTTATAAAAAAATTCTTCCCTACTCACAAAACGAACATGCTTAAGCGCCTTATCAGGAACTTTGCCCAAAAGGAGGATGAAACCTTTTCCCAATGTTGGGAGAGATTCAAGGACCTATTAAACGCATGCCCACATTATGGCTATGAAAATTGGCGGATTATAAGTTTTTTCTATGAAGGACTGATTCCATCCATGCGCCAATTTATAGACATGATGTGTAATGGGGAGTTCATGAATAAGGAAGCTGATGAAGCATGGGATTATCTGGAAGAATTGGCTGAAAGTGCACAATCTTGGGACACACCTAAACCAACAAATTCCAAGATTGGCCAACAAAAGGAAAAGGGAGGAATGTATGTCCTATCAGAAGAAGATAGCATAAGTGCACGGTTGGCTAGCCTTACAAGAAAGGTCGAAGCCATGGAATTAAGGAAAGGAGAAACAATCAACTCCACTGAGGTTGAAACTGTTTGTGGAATTTGTGCTGGAAATCAACATGCTACACCAGATTGTCCCACAATTTCAGCAGTCCAAGGCATCCTACAAGAACAAACAAATGTCATAAACAGTTATCAGCAGCAATATGGTGCTCCAAACTCAAACACGTATAATCCTAATTGGAAGAACCATCCCAACTTCAGTTGGAAGAATGGGCCAAATGCAAATGCAAACAACACTCCAAAGTATCACTAGAAGAGATGTTGGGTGCATTCGTATCGGTCCAGAATGAGTATAACAAGACAAACTCTCTAAAAATAGATGGGTTCATGCAAGAGCAATTGAAATTCAATCAAAACTCAAACCAAGCCATCAATGAATTGAAAACATCTTTGGCTAGAGTTGAAGCTCACCTTAGTGTTAGAGAGAAGGGCACACTCCCTGCCCAACCTCTTCCTAACCCAAGGACCTAATATGAGATACAAGATGCAAGCTCATCCTCCCACCATACGGAACATGTCCAAGCTATCACCACTTTGAGAAGTGGGAAAGAAATTGATAAATCCAATCCGGTGAAGGCCCCCAAGCCTAAGGATCCGGAAATTCCCAAAGAGGATGATAGCCCAAACAATATTCCACAAGAGAAAGAACCGAAAAGACAATACAAGCCGGTTGCCCCATTTCCACAAAGGTTAATTTCACCTAAACCTTTAGATAAAAATCTGGAGATTCTGGAAGTTTTCAAGCAGGTGAAGATCAACATTCCGTTGTTGGATGCAATAAAACAAATACCATCTTATGCCAAATTTTTAAAGGAATTGTGTACAATCAAAAGGAAACATAACGTTCACAACAAAGTGCTTTTGGCTGAGAATTTGAGTGCCATCATCAAACAAGAGGTGCCCCAAAAATACAAAGATCCGGGTAGTCCAACCATATCATGCATCATAGGAGACTACCAGATTAAACAAGCCCTACTCGACTTGGGGGCAAGTGTGAATCTCATTCCATACTCGGTCTATGAACAACTTGGGTTAGGTGAATTGAAACCCACCAAAACCACACTCCAACTTGCTGATAGATCCATCCGGATACCGAGAGGAATGGTAGAGGATGTTCTAGTCCAAGTTGATAAATTCTACTACCCAGTAGATTTTATTGTCTTGGACACACATCCCGTGATAGGCACCGGTACTCAAATTCCCGTCATACTTGGACGACCATTTTTAGCTACCTCAAACGCCATTATCAATTGTAGAAACGGACTTGTACAAATGTCCTTTGGAAATATGACCCTTGAGCTTAACATATTTGAGTTATGCAAACAACCGCGGGAAGTTGATGATGATATCCATGAATTAAACATGATCGAATCATTCGTGGAGGATACAATCCCCTTGTCACTATTTTCCGACCCTTTGGAGGCATGTGTGGCCCATCTCCATGATATGAATGATGATACAACACAAGAGATGGATGCCATTCTAGATGTGATGCTGGTGCGTGAAAATAAAAGATGGAGGGCCCCAATTGAACCTTTGCCTATAAATGAGAACAAGGCCGTCCCATCCAACATTAAGGCACCAAAACTCGACCTAAAACCATTGCCAAGTGAGCTAAAATATGTTTATTTAGGTCGAGATGAGACATATCCAGTGGTGATTTCTTCCCACTTGGATGAGGAACAAGAGAGTAGGCTAATAGCCACTCTATTAGAGCACAAGAGTGCCATCGGATGGACAATTGCGGATCTCAAAGGCATAGACCCACTGATTTGCACTCACCGCATACACCTTGAGGAAAATGCAAAGACATCCCGGCAACCACAAAGACGACTAAATCCAAATATGAAGGATGTGGTTAAGGCCGAAGTGGTGAAACTATTGGATGTAGGTATCATTTACCCAATATCTGATAGCCAATGGGTGAGCCCAACTCAAGTGGTGCCTAAGAAATCCGGAATAACCATCGTAGCCAATGCCAATAACGAACTCGTGCCAACTAGAGTCACTACCGGTTGGAGAATGTGCATTGACTACAGGAAACTAAACACTGTCACGAGGAAAGACCACTTTCCCCTACCGTTTGTTGATCAGATTTTAGAACGGTTGGCGGGCCATTCCCACTTTTGCTTCCTTGATGGCTATTCAGGGTACAACCAAATAGAAATTGCCCTTGAAGATCAAGAAAAGACTACATTCACATGTCCATTCAGTACTTACGCCTATCGACGAATGCCGTTTGGACTATGTAATGCCCTCTGCCACCTTTCAGCGTTGTATGATGAGCATCTTTTCTGACATGGTGGGGACCATTCTCGAAGTCTTCATGGATGATTTTTCGGTATTTGGTTGTAACTTTGATGAGTGCCTTAAGCACTTGAAATCTGTGCTAAAAAGATGTGAAGAGAAGAACCTTGTGCTCAATTGGGAAAAGTGTCACTTCATGGTTCAAAAGGGAATTGTACTTGGTCACATCGTTTCACAAAATGGAATTGAGGTGGACAAGGCGAAAATTGATCTTATCTCTAACCTACCACCACCCAAAAGCATACGAGATATACGGTCCTTTTTAGGACACGCAGGATTTTACAGAAGGTTTATAAAGGATTTCAGTTCACTCTCTCGCCCTTTATGTAACCTACTTCAAAAGGAAAATTCATTCGAGTGGAATGAAGAATGTCAACAGGCATTTACCACCCTTAAAGGTATGTTGACATGCGCCCCAATAATGCAACCACCTGATTGGAGCCTTCCTTTTGAAATTATGTGCGATGCTAGCGACTATGCTATTGGGGCTGTGTTAGGCCAAAGAAAAGATAAAAAGCCGTGTGTTATCTACTATGCAAGTAGAACCCTAAACTCAGCCCAGGCAAACTACACCACTACTGAAAAGGAACTTTTAGCAGTAGTTTTTGCCTTGGAGAAGTTTAGATCCTACTTGATTGGATCCAAGATCATCGTATTCACCGACCATGCCGCGCTTAAGTATCTTCTCTCTAAGAAGGATGCTAAACCACGGTTATTAAGATGGATCCTCCTACTCCAAGAATTTGACTTAGAAATACGTGATAAGAAAGGAGTAGAGAATGTAGTAGCTGACCACCTCTCTCGACTTGTCCTCACTGATTCCCCTGAAACGACTGCAATCAATGACATGTTCCCTGATGAACAACTTTTTGCTGTTTCCCAATTACCATGGTATGCGGACATTGCTAATTATCTTGCTACAGGTACAATTCCTACATATTGGAAAAAGCAAGATAAGGATAGATTCTTCTCAGAGGTACGGAAATTTCTATGGGACGACCCATACTTGTTCAAGTATTGTCCTGATCAAATCATAAGGAGATGTGTCCCAGATGATGAGCAACAAAGTATCATCTCCTTCTGTCATTCTCAAGCATGTGGTGGCCATTTTTCGGCTAAAAAGACCACAGCGAAAATTCTGCAATGTGGGTTTTATTGGCCCACCATGTTCAAAGACACACATGAGTTTTGCAAAGCTTGCGAACCTTGTCAGAAATTAGGAGGAATCTCTCGTAGAAATATGATGCCACTCAATCCCATCTTAATTGTCGAAATTTTTTATTGTTGGGGCATCGATTTCATGGGCCCATTCCCATCTTCTTTTGGAAACCAATACATCTTGCTTGCCGTTGATTATGTTTCCAAATGGGTCGAGGCCATCCCTTGCCGGAATAATGACCATAAATCGGTCATTCGATTCTTAAAAGAAAACATTCTTTCCCAGTTTGGAACGCCTCGAGTCATCATAAGTGATGTAGGGTCTCACTTTTGCAATCGCCCTTTTGAAGCATTAATGAAGAAATATGGCGTAACGCACAAAGTGAGCACTCCCTATCACCCACAAACTAGTGGACAAGCTGAGATATCCAATAGGGAGATTAAACACATTTTAGAGAAAATGGTGAATCCCGATCACAAGGATTGGTCACTTCGGCTTACCGATGCGCTGTGGGCTTACCGTACTGCCTTTAAAACCCCTATTGGAATGTCTCCCTATAGACTTGTCTATGGGAAGGCTTGTCACTTACCTGTGGAGTTGGAACATAAGGCATATTGGGCTATTAAGAAGATGAATTTCAATTCTGACAAGGCAAGCTCACTACGCAAACTACAATTGAATGAACTTGCAGAAATCCGGAATGAAGCTTATGAGAATGTAAGAATTTACAAGGACAAGACGAAAATATTCCATGATAAGAATATTCTTCGCAAGACATTCACGATAAATAAAAAAGTCCTCATGTATAATTCTCGCTTACATCTATTTCCGGGAAAATTGAGATCTCGGTGGACCGGTCCCTACATTGTGCAAACTGTCTATCCATATGGGACTGTCGAGCTGTTAAATCCAAGGAACGGCAACATTTTTAAAGCAAATGGGCAGCGATTAAAGCCGTTCTTTGAGAACTTCCCTTCAGAAGGTATGTCCATACCTCTGAATGATCCTGTGTATCAGGATGATTGATCTCCTAGTCTGATGGAGGTATAGAGTAGTTAGGATTAGGATTTTGCTGCTTTTGTTTTCGTTTTCATAGGTTTGTTAAAAGGAGGAAGATCTCCACTTTTCACTCTCTCAGGTACTATCATTCCTCACTCCCTTTTATTTTCAAATTGCTCTCATGTTTTGCTCATTGCACATCTTTTACATTGAGGACAATGCAAGATTTGGTTGGGGGGTGTAGGATCACTTGGATGAATCCAGCGATTTGCAACATTTCAAGCAATCATGTGGAAATTTTTTTCGATTTTTCAAAAATTCGAAACTCTTTTGGAAAACACCGGTTTTATGCATTCGAGTTGATATGAGCATAAGAGGAGGAGATATGAAGTGTATGGGGCTGGATGTCTGCAATCTCTCATAGCATAATGGTTTTATATGTGAAATCCCCTATTTTTGTGATTGATAGAAAATCTGAACACTTTTACACCTATTTCACATTACACGATTTTCATGAGTTGAAGGGATTATGTGACTTATGGATTAGCTAGACTTTAAATTAAGGTATTGAGAAATCAGGCCGGGGTACTTTGTCCATCCTTGTCCATGGGAAAATAATGAAAGATATGGATTTTTAAAAATCCTATCTAATTTAAAAGAAAAAGGAAAAGGAAGGATGAAATTGGGAATGTGAAAAACGGTGAAAATTCCGATTAGGGCTACCTACTACCAACCGGGGGATGGTCTACCCGTAACCAAAGCCGGAAATGGGACGTAGTGTGAAAGTCGTCGGAAGGACGGTAAGGCGAATTCCTGTCATGGACCTGATGTGGCTCTATGTACCTTGAGTTCTATAGTCTACCTGATCTATGAAGAAGATAATCCTAGAAACTCGTGAGATGAATTTTCACTACCTACACTAGGTTAAACTTGTCCAAATCTTTCTATTTATCAACCAATCAGCGGGAATTTCATATGAATGCTTATTATGTTTTGAGAGTTTACGGTTTCAACCTCTGTTGCCTAATGTTTCTTAATCTTAAGCTTATGAACCTTGGAATATATAGAAGGATGGTTTCTGAAAGAGAGTTGAGTTTTAAAGGATGGAATTAGTTTCACGCATGTTTTGCTCGGGACTAGCAAAATGCTGGTTGGGGGGTGTGTTGAGCTCTTAATTGTGCATATTCTAACCCCAATTCATCACTAATTGTGCAAGGTTTGTATGGTTTGTAAGCTAATTCAATGCATGTTTTGTGATTACAGGATTGAGGGTGGACTCTACTCAATTGAAGACATAAAGAGCTCATTTGGCATCATTCTAATAAATAATATTTGATGATCAAAGAAGAAAAGAAGAGAGAAAGTGAAAGCAAGAAGCAAGGAAAGAAAAGATAAAGAAGAAAAGAAGCTTGAAGGACTGCCGACCGGTCATGACCGGTCGGCTAAGGAAGCTAGACCGGTCAGTGACCGGTCAGCCATGACACTAAAGGACACACAAAGGTGACCGACCGGTCTTGACCGGTCGGCTACAACTGCTGGAGGTACTTGCTGGACTGTTGTTCCACAAGACCGACCGGTCTTGACCGGTCGGCCATGCTTGCTGGATCGAATGTTTATTGAGGCCGACCGGTTTATTGAGGCCGACCGGTCGTGACCGGTCGGCCAGGTGTACTGACTTAGAAACTTCTAAGTAACGTCCGATTTTCTCTGCGCTGCGTAAGTGCTACGCACTTTCTCGATTCTTCCGGAGTTGGGGAGCCTCCAAACTATAAAAAGCCACCTAGGGATTGTTCCTAGGGGATCGGAGAAGGGCTCAAGCGAGGTTGGAGACTATGGAAGTGAAGATTGGAGTTTCACAACTCCTTTTGGTTTGCCTTACTGTTTTCATGTTTTTAAGAGTTGTTTCATGTTTCCTTGGATCATGAGCAGCTAAACCTCTTAGCTAGGGCTAAGAGGTGAAGCTTGTAGTGTATCCAAGATGTTTTAATTCGTAGTTAAGTGGTTTCAGTTTGGAATTCATGATTATGAACTGAGGTTTGAAGTTTATACAAGTTTTTAAGTAATTTTTCTTAGTCTTGTGATGACTCATGGATGTTTGGATGAATTACTTATCTTCTTAATTCGTTTGCAACGGTCTAGACCTGTATGATCCGAGGAATCGGAGTGCGCTCTAGTACTAAGCTCTTCATAAAGGGGCTTCATGCCAAAGTTCTAGTTTTGGTTGATTATCTGGAATATGTATGGACTGTGCATATAATTTGAATCCAGTTCAAATCATGATCTAGCCTTGTCTTGTGAGAAGACTTGAGGATGGTTATGATTGGGAATTGGACCTATAGAAAAGGTGAATGACCTATGCAATGAGCATGCTCAGATCAGCCTAGAGTTGAGTGAACTTTATGCACAGAACTTACATGTTACAGACTTCTGGTTTAACAGTTCTATCATCCGACTAGATAGACCTGACTGGTGATTCTAGTTGAGAGAATGGGAAACCACAGCGGATTGAAGATCGAGGATTGCTACAAGTGGATCCTCGAACCCCTAGTGCCTTCTTATAATTGTTTACATTCAATTTAGCTTAAACTGTTAATCACACACATTCTATTCAAACTTTGATTGTTAGCTTCAATAGAAACTTGTGGATGAGTTTGTGACATCCTACATAAGTCCCTGTGGATCGACCTCGGTATTACCGAGTTTATTACTACATCGCAACCCTACACTTGGGGAAGCGAACAACATCCCAAGGAAAATCACCTCTAATCATTTAAGGACAACATAAGGTAGAGCACTGTTCACTCCCCAAGTGTAGGGTTGCGAAGTAGTAATAATTCGGAAAGACCGAGTATCGTTCCCACAGAGATTTATGAATGGGTATTCTCAGAATTTATCTAAAACAACTAGTAATTAAGATCTTATTAAGAACTAAAACTGAAAAATAACAATTTGGGTTTAAACAGTGAATGTGTAAGGTAATTTCAATCTAAAAAGGCACTAGAGCGCCAACGATCCACTTATGATAAGTTTCAATGCATCAACACAACTAGGTCGCTCATAACTCAATCGGAATCGAATTCATATCTCTATCCGATCGGAATATAGAGCGGTTGAATCAACAATTATCCAAAACAGTTGCTTATTCATTTATTCGATTCCCACAACAATGCTCAGGCCTTGGGCACACTCAATTGTGTAGGCTAAGCCTCTTTCCAATCTAATTGAGATTCATAACCATAGCTTTCATCAAATCCTGTCACTAGACTTGATTACAACTAATGATTAGAACTCTAATTAAATCAAAATCAATCAGCAAACAGCTATTTTAGATTATAATAAAAAGATAAGAACTTTAGTTAAGTGAGTTCCCACATGAAAATCAGGCCATTGTACACAAGGCAATCAAAGGGTCTACCATGCCCGGAGTCGATGATAGATCAATAAACTACACAAGCATAAACAATGCTCATAAGCTAAATTACTAAGTTAGGATCACTAAGAATCACATGAGCCCGGAGTCATCAAGGGATCAAAGTAAAAACCCAACTAGTACTTGATTCAAACTCACATTAACTAAAATTCACCAATTAAATCATAAAAAGGAAACCTAGGTTGCATCAATCCATCAAAAACAAATCAAAAGCTTCACCTCTTAGCCCTAGCTAAGAGGTTTTAGTTCATCTCTAACATCCTTGCACTAGAAACCTCAAAAACATAAAAACTACTAAAACAGGAAGAAAACTAAGAACACTTGAAGTAGAATCCGTCTCCCAAGCAATCCCCACGTCCTAGCATGCCTTGGTATGAAGAGGAGAAGTCCCTTTTATAGATTAGCGCGGAAGATTTCAGATTTAGCAATGAATTACGCAATTGCGCAGAGAAAATCGGAGCTTTGCAGTGCAATCTGTTACGCTGACGACCGTCGCACGACCGGTCTAAACTCATGAACGACCGGTCGCACGACTGGTCTCAAAACTTCAAAAACAGTTCAGTGAGTTTGGTGTTTCTGGACACATCTCGACATGTCTGGCGACAGGTCTAGCTGTGTAGACCTGTCTGGCGACCGTTCTTGGGACAGGTCTTGGGACAGGTCTTGAGACAGGTCTTAAGACAGGTCTTGGGACAGGTCTTCCATATTTTCTTCTCTTTCTTTCTTCTTCCTTCGTCCACCTTTTGTCACTTGTTATGTTAATCTTCAATGCATACAAAGTGACTCTTTTGACTATGAATTAGTGAAGTCTCCCTCTCATTCCTACAATCACAAATCATGCATTAGAGTAGTCATTTAAACATGTAAACCATGCATAATGAGTGATGAATTGGGGTTAGAATATGCACAATTAAGAGCTCAACACACCCCCCAACCAGCATTTTGCTAGTCCCGAGCAAAACATGTGTGAAACAAGTTTCCTTCTCCAAAACCCAACTCTCTTTCAGAAACTATTCTTCTATGCATTTCAAGACACACAAGCGTAAAAATCAGAGAAATTAGGTGATAGAGGTTGAAACCTTAAACTCTTAGAACATAATAAGTGTTTATATGAAATTCTCGCTGATTGATTGATAAATAGAAGAACTTGAACAAATTCAACCTAGTGTGTATAGTGAAAGTTCATCTCATGAGTTTCTGGGATTATCTTCTTCATAGATCAATTAAACTATAGATCTCAAGGTGTATAGAGCAACAACAAGCCTATGACAGGAATTTGTCTTACCGTCCTTCCGACGGCTTTCACACTACGTCCCATTTCCAGCCTTAGTTACGGGTAGACCATCCCCCGGTTGGTAGTAGGTAGCCCTAATCGAAATTTTCCACCATTTTTCTATCATTCCCAATTTCATCCTTCCTTTCCCTTTTCTTTTACATTAGATAGGATTTTTAAAAATCCATATCTTTCGTTATTTTCCCATGGACAAGGATGGACAAAGTACCTCGGCTTGGTTTCTCAGCACCTTAAATCAAAGTCTAGCTAATCCATAAATCACATAATCCCTTCAACCCATGAAAATCGTGTAATGTGAACTAGGTGGAAAAGTGTTCAAATTTTCTATCAATCATAAAAATAGGGGAATTCACATATAAAACCATTATATTAAGATAAATTCAAAGCTTGCAACATCCCTCACTTCATATCTCCTTCTATTAAGAGAAATTCAACGCTTGCAACATCCCTCAATGCATAAAACCAAAGTTTTCTAAAAGAGTTTTGATTTTTAGAAAAATAAAAAAAAATTCTATATAATTGCTCGAAATGTCATAAAAGCTGGTAGATTTATCTAAGGAATCTCACCCCCAACCAAAATCTTACATTGTTCTCAATGTAATAAGATATGCAATATGCATGACATGAGAGCAATGACATAAAACAAAGGAGAGTGAGAACGAGAGTACCTGAGGTAGCAAGTAGATCAATTCTAGCATCTTCCATTGTCTTTATGAGACTTATTTAATCCGAAATGTAGAAAAATAAATCCTAACCTACCTACCTACCTTTGGTTAGTCCTGATCGACTACATGATCAAATTTGAGTAGGATCTTCATGAATTCAATAAGTTTCTCATGAGGACCATCCAAAGTCCTGCTCGAATGTAGACATGGGTGCGTTTCTTCATTAAGGTCCAATCATAGTGTGCACCACACGCATGTAAGGAAGAGATAAGAACAGCAAAAAGATATCTCCTCAAGTTCTGAATTGGGTTGTAATTTATTAAAAAGGGGTCCTCCCAATCAGAATTTTCAATGGGCTGAAGAACCCATGATGGTGGAGAGACATTCATTAAATATTTTTCAGTTTGGGTTGTCTCCTCCACAATTTCAGAATTGCATGGTGCTTCCACAAACAATGGTAAAGAGTGTAAATCAATGGAATGGTGTTCTTCAGGCACCGACACCATGTCTAATAAACTATCCAACTCCTTAATCATCTCATCATCCAGATCATAGGGGTGGGTCATGCATTCCTCTAGGAAATCGAGAGAGTCGGATGAAGGGTCCTCGTTCTCCCTAAGTGATTGAGGAAAGTCTGTTTCAATGGCAATGAATTCCTCCTCTATAGAGGGGAGGTCTTCCAAAGAAATTTTTTTAGATTTAGTGATAAGAACATCATCTAACATTGGTTGATCTAAAATTTCAGATTGTGCCACCACATCATCCAAAGAAACAAAATTCTCAGCCCAAGACAGTTCTTCCACAATAGAATCCGGCATGTGTTGTTGGTGGAAGGGCTAAAAAATATCGACTTCAGCCATCTCTCTAGCAAGAATATCTTCTGGCGACTCATAAACATTTGGCCCTTTGGAAGAAGAAATCATGGGCTCACAATCATCCACGGAACCCTCATTGTAGGCAATCTCACTATCACTTTCAGATTTTACGGATAGGAGTCCAAGCAGTTGGCGGTAACTTTAGAGAAGTAGTAATTTTAGCCTTATAGATTTTCTCTATCAACTAAGTGGTATTAGCTACCACTATAACCCCAGTGGTTCTAGTTATAGGACATCTTCAAATCAGTAATTTAGAGCGAGAAGGTTGGGTTTGGATAGCCTTATCCTCCTCATTATTGGGGATTGATTCGGTGTTCCCAATGTTGAGTTCAGGATTTTGAGATGGCGAGAGGTTTTATATGCATTGCTCAGTTATTTTCATAAACTCTCGCAGTGTATCCTCAAGAGTTCGTGTCGGTTGTGGCTCGTGAGAAAGAAACTCCTGAGGATAATTGTTGGCATCCATGGTTGGCTCGTCTCCCAAATTGAAATTAAACTACGAGGGTGGATAATCCTAATACGTACAGTATACAACACGATAATCTATCAACAACTATAAACATCGGTTTGTTCACTAGTATGTAACAGGATTGGTCACCTTGTAATAAGTAGAGAAAGGGATACTCTCCCATTGTCTTACCTGGCGAAAAGTTATGCCCATTGTTGTCATTCCGGTAATCTCGCAAGGTCTTACGTGGGAGTATTAGAAGTAGATTGAGTCATAGAAAGATATTCATGCTTGTAATGGTTCCAATCATAATGATTTTTTATTTGGTTCGACCTCTCATCTTCCAAAAGGTATTTAGACAATCCACCCGTCCAATCATTCATAATGAAATTATAAGAAGTTGAAACAGAAAAGAATTCTTCCTTCCATCCTTTACTCCTCTCTAAGACCAAAGCACAAGGTGTCTTGCAATGGCTGAGCCAGAAGCAAGGATAGAGACCGATTTCTCCTGGTTAATAGGGGTTCAGAGAACTCCCCACCCACTCTTTGAGTCTTTTGAGAAAAGTGCAGAAAAAGAAGAAAGAGGAATAAGATTGAGAAGAGAAATATCTGAGCACAAGGTGATCCAAGACGGCAGAGTCGACCAATAGGAATCCAGGCAGCACAAGGCCAACCTATCAAAGATCCAAAAGTAGTCTCCACCCACTCTACAAGAGATGAATATGGTAGGAATGAGTAGGAGAAGAAGAAGAGTAAGGTTAGAATGATAAAACCTGATTTGTGACTTAAGATGCCTACTTCTTCTTCAACTTCCTAAAAATTCCTGAATTAGACCTATGTTAGAATCCAGCAAAAATCAAAACAAAGTAAGTTAGTATTTAGAAGAAAACCTACCCTAGAAAGCAAAATAAATCCTAAACCTATCTTAACACAATCTCAACTAAAAGTTATTTCAGAAAATTCTAAAAATATCGCATAGAAATCCCCGACAATGGCGCCAAAAACTTGTTCACTCCCCAAGCGTAGGGTTGCGAAGTAGTAATAATTCGAAAAGACCGAGTATCGTTCCCACAGAGATTTATGAATGGGTATTCTCAGAATTTGTCTAAAAAAACTAGTAATTAAGATCCTATTAAGAACTAAAACTGAAAAATAGCAATTTGAGTTTAAACAGTGAATGTGTAAGGTAATTTCAATCTAAAAAGGCACTAGAGCGCCAAGGAATCCACTTATGATAAGTTTCAATGCATCAACACAACTAGGTCTCTCATAACTCAATCGAAATCGAATTCATATCTCTATCCGATCGGAATATAGAGCGGTTGAATCAACAATTATCCAAAATAGTTGCTTATTCATTGATTCGATTCCCACAACAATGCTCAGGCCTTGGGCACACTCAATTGTGTAGGCTAAGCCTCTTTCCAATCTAATTGAGATTCATAACCATAGCTTTCATCATATCCTGTCACTAGACTTGATTACAACTAATGATTAGAACTCTAATTAAATCAAAATCAATCAGCAAACAGCTATTTTAGATTATAATAAAAAGATAAGAACTTTAGTTGAGTGAGTTCCCACATGAAAATCAGGCCATTCTACACAAGGCAATCAAAGGGTCTACCATGCCCGGAGTCGATGATAGATCAATGAACTACACAAGCATAAACAATTCTCATAAGCTAAATTACTAAGTTAGGATCACTAAGAATCACATGAGCCCGGAGTCATCAAGGGATCAAAGTAAAAACCTAACTAGTACTTGATTCAAACTCACATTAACTAAAATTCACCAATTAAATCATAAAAAGGAAACCTAGGTTGCATCAATCTATCAAAAACAAATCAAAAGCTTCACCTTTTAGCCCTAGCTAAGAGGTTTTAGTTCATCTCTAACATCCTTGGACTAGAAGCCTCAAAAACATAAAAACTACTAAAACAGGAAGAAAACTAAGAAAACTTGAAGTAGAATCCGTCTCCCAAGCAATCCCCACGTCCTAGCATGCCTTGGTATGAAGAGGAGAAGTCCCTTTTATAGATTGGCGCGGAAGATTCCAGATTTAACAATGAATTACGTAATTGCGCAGAGAAAATCGGAGCTTTGCGTGCAATCTGTTACGCTGACGACCGGTTGCACGACCGGTCTAAGCTCATGAACGACCGGTCGCAAGACCGGTCTCAAAACTTCAAAAACAGTCCAGTGAGTTTGGTGTTTCTGGACACATCTCGACCTGTTTGGCGACCGGTCGTGCGACCGGTCTGGCGACCGGTCTAGCTGTGTAGACCTGTCTGGCGACCGGTCTTGGGACAGGTCTTGGGACAGGTCTTGAGACAGGTCTTGGGACAGGTCTTCCATATTTTCTTCTCTTTCTTTGTTCTTCTTTCCTCCACCTTTTGTCACTTGTTGTGTTATTCTTCAATGCATACAAAGTGACTCTTTTGACTATGAATTAGTGAAGTCTCCCTCTCATTCCTACAATCACAAATCCTGCATTAGAGTAGTCCTTTAAACATGTAAACCATGCATAATGAGTGATGAATTGGGGTTAGAATATGCACAATTAAGAGCTCAACAAGCACCTTTGATCGTTTAGGGATAACCCAAGGCAAAGCACCTATGATCTTTTAGAGACAACCCAAAGTAGAGTACCTAAGATCTTTTATAGACAACCTAAGGTAGAGATCTTTGATCTTTTAGGGACAACTAAAGGTAGAGTAACTATGCTTCATCCTCAATTCTTATATTGAGCTCCATAAATACAATAATCACAATTCACATAATCCATCACCAATTCCAATATAACATAAACATGTACACAATAATAATAACGTATCCAAACTTAAACCCAATATGAAAATGAACATCTTGAAATTAAGGTATTCCTTAGGTTTAATTATAACATCATTATACTAGAGTAAACTCAAAATAAAATTTAACTAAACATTGTATGAAAATTGAAAATAATGTAATATGATTGTGTAAACCTAGAATTTACAAAAATTGGAATAATCACCCACCTAATTTAGGTTTGAGATGGCCTTAGTTATTGCTAGAATTTACATGTACACGATTTAGATTTGATTTGACCTGGACTCAGTTTTACTCTGTTCACTCACTTTCAATGCGATTTAGCAAGATCTCAATGTGAAATCACACCAGCTAGTCCCTCAATTCATGTTCTACGGTTTTTAGTCTCTTGGACTAAAATCAGACTTGAACTCAATCCTGACCCAGTGAAATGACTTTATGAATCAATAAATATAATCTAAGAAGAACATAATGAAATTGCGTCGTTAGTCTAACACGACACCCTACGTATATACGCAAAAGCCTAGTAGAACTATGGCTAAGTTCTAGAAGGGGCTGATTAGGACCGTTTAAAAATTCTTTTGAAAACCTCTTGTCTAATTAGCAATTATAAACTAATTAAGCTAGAACACTTAACTTCCAAGCTTAAGTGGGTCCAATCACAAGGCTAGCATATGATAAGCATATAAAAATCTAGCCTAAGCATGCATAGATAATCAAATGATTTAACAAATTAAACACCTAATCTATACAACCTATGTAGACTATATGAGAATGGATCATATGAGGTCAAGTCTATACTACTTAGTTAAAGATCATCTTGTGTGAGAATGTGTGAATGTGCCTATTTAGCCCCTAGCATACATTCCTATCAAGCATTCATAATTAAGCAATTAAACATACAATGCTAAGATAATAATGTGCTTAAAACAATTACAAACACAAGCATGTATAGTGGTTTGACTTTGGGTCTACTCCACTTTCGGTTCAAGTACTCATACCTTGAGCACACTGGCATTTACTAAGGAATTTTGACATTACACCTGTTAATGTCAAATTTTGTAACGAGATCCTTCGACTTTTCTCCTTCACTCCAGCAGGAATTTCCACCACCAGACCTAAAGCAAGACAGCAAATAAGGGTGTCTGGGGACCAGCCGTTAGCCCTCCGATGCTTAAGTTAGGCCACAGTAAGAAGAGAAGCCAAGTAAACGAGACCAAGATCGAATGATGTGTGCGTACCTGCTCTCAATGGAGCCACCCCTTTATATAGATCTGAAGCAATCCAATTTGTTACGTGAGATGTCGAAATCCCGTTGATGTCGCATACGATACTGAGAATTCGCTGATTTCGTGGGATAAGATCCTATCTTTTTAGTCAGATCCAATCCCAATGACTTATTCCAACAATCACGCCCCTTGATGGTAATCCCTTGAAATCCGGCTGGAAGCCATAGTTGGAATCATAGCCTCTGAAAAGGAAGGAGACGCCCGTAGTTGGAGTCATAGCTTCCGAAAAGGAAGGAGACGCCCGTAGTTGGAGTCATAACCTCCGAAAAGGAAGGAGACGCCGACAAGACGGAAACCACCGAACTGGTTGTAGCCCTGCTTGGTGTAGCAGAGGGATTGGACAAGCTGCTCGACGGGAATCGGGTGCTAGTACTGAAAGCTAAGAGAGATTACCGCAGAAAAGCTACTCGCAGGTTAGAAAGTGGTCGCGAGTCTGAGTACATACTTAGATGTGACGTCTTTCAACGACTTGTGAGAATATCTGTTCGCGGATCGAATTTTGCCGTATTTGACTATCGGTTATGAAGACTCGAGACTTGCGAATAGCTGCTCCGTATTTTTCAATCTATGACTCCTGATCAGGCGTGCTCGAGAATCGAATGGACGTCCCGCATTTATCCAACATTCGATTCTCGAGCAGATAATCTCGAGAGTCGAATGGACGTCCCGCACTTATCCAACATTCGATTCTCGAGCAGATAATCTCGAGAGTCGAATGGACGTCCCGCACTTATCCAATATTCGACTCTCGATTAGACAATCTCGAGAGTCGAGAGCGAAATGGGCATTTCCGCGTGAAATCTTATCTCCATCATTTTGCCTATAACAGATGCCCCCCAAGTCCTTGCCGCCAAGAATTCTTAAGGAAAGGACTTAGCTTACTATCACACGAAACCGCCCGCTGCTTGCATCGAGAACGGCACCCCACATGATGGGCTGGAATTAATGAACGCCAGCTTTCCGCAGCCTTTCCGCAGACGAAAAATGAAGGGGCGCTCGCCACGTGTTTGTGTAATTAATGGGCGTGCCTGCTCGAGCGCTGTGTCAAGGGAGGGACTGCCACATGTCATCAGATACGGCGGAATGATTGCCTATAAATATACGGAGTCCGCCATTTCTTTGATTTTCTATAGAAGTTTTTTCGAAAGGAACCTGCAGCCTTTTCTTTCCATTCTTCTTCCTCTTCCGGTGCTCATTTTCTTTCCTTTTTCCGGTATACTTCCTTTTTCTTCTCCTTCTTTTATTTTTATATCCCCATGGCTGGGAACTCTGACGAGACTACTGTCCCTCTTGGTGATGCCACTCCGGAGTCCTCTGCCTCCAGCAGTGCAAGGGTTTCGGCGGGGAGATACACAGCAGCCAGGTATCCTTCCGTTTTATCGGAGGACCGGCTGGCTGAGCTACGGGAGAGATACCAAATCCCTGACTCTGTAACTCTCCGCTTGCCCGGAGGTGGAGAAACACCCGACTCCCCCCCCCCCCCCCCAGGATGCGTAGCATTTTATGAGTACCAGCTTATCCTGGGGGTACGCTTTCCCCTCCATCCCTTCGTTCGCGATGTACTCCGGTGTTACAAGATTGCCCCTGGGCAACTCATTGTGAACGGGTGGAGGGTGGTTCTGGGCTCCTTTGCCCTTTGGGCTCAGGCTGGCAACGGGGAACTCACGGCGGAGGAGTTCCTCCGTATGTTTCGTCTGAAGAAAGCTCCATCCAGCGAAGGCTGGTATTATTTGTGTTACTGGCACCGGGATAATTTCGTGTTGGGGAAGCCCTCCTCGAACTATCCCGGCTGGAGGAAGCGGTGGTTCTATGCTTCCGGGAGCTGGGAGTCTGCCTCCTCCAGGGGTCCAGGAGTGACCCGGTTTTTCTGTGAAGGTAGACACAATCCCGTATTGTGCAGTTTCCTCAGAATAATTTTTAGGGTTTTGCTTCGTTTGACCATTATTTGTGCTCGCAGGTATCCCGGCATTGAGGAAACCGAATTTGAAAGGAGGGATCAACGAGAAGATTGTCAGAGTATATAAGGTGCCTGTCGGAGATAGGCATATCGAGGCTTGCTTATCTCCTCCGCGACTTGCAGCAGCAGGCCTCATATCCAGAAGAGAAGTTGAAATGACGAAGGCTGGAGAGAAGAGAGGCCTACTGCCCCGTCTGAAGGGCACAGGCTCCAAAAGGCAGAAGAGAACCCCTGCCGAACCTTCTCAATCCTCCATCCGCACGGGCAGCGACCAGCCTGCCCTTCCCGCGAGCATGGAGGGGGCCCCAGCTGGGCCCACTATTCCTTCACTGGTGGTCGCACCTGGGCCACCAGTGATCAACATTGCAGATAATTCCCCAGATGGGGTGGGGTCCAACTGCCCCCCAGCTGAAGAGGCTCGAGAGCAGGTAGAGCCTCAAGAGCCGACTCCTGCTCGGGAACTGGTCCCGGCTGCCGAGCAGGGACCTGCTCGCGAGTCCATGCCTCCACCTCGCGAGCAGGCCGGTTTGGTCGTTGCCCAACCGTCTGGGAGCGGGACGTACTCGATTCCACGCCACCTCCACCCTGTATGTAAATTTTTGTTCGAGAACGTCCCGCCTCACGCCTTCGGCTCTCTCCCCGAGCCAAGTCCTGAGAACCTTATCCTCGAAGCGGGGATGAGGATGGTTCAGGTAAGACTTCGTCAAGATCTGTTTCGACCTGTTGTTGCGTTCCAGAACTCTTATATTTTTCATCTCTTTGCAGGGTTTAGATCTTATTCTGCGAACGAGGCGTGATATCGTTGCCAGCCCGTCGCACGATAGAGGAGGCTGAGGGAAAGAGGACTGCCTTGGAAAAGGCAGTTCAAGGAAGAGATCAACTGCTCAAGGCATCTTGAGGCAGTGATCTCGAAGAGAGATGAGGAGAAAAAGATCCTCATCGAGAAGATCCAAGTCCTGACCGACAGGTATCAGGCCTTGGACTCAGACTACGTGAAGCTCACGGGTCTGAAGGAGAAGGCAGAGAGAGAGAGGGAGATCTTCCGGCAGGACAAGATCTCGTTAGAGGAGCAATTCGCGGGGGCCAGGTCGCAGCTCAAGGAGGCCTACGACAACTTGACTAGGGAGCGCACCGCTCTCGCGCAGCTTAAGGACGACTCGATCCACTGGGACGAGGAGAGAGTCGCCCTTGTAAAAATGCTCTCGGAGGAAGGTGCTCGGGCAGTTTCCGAGTTCCGGACTTCGCAGCTGTATGACGATGAACGATATGAGTCATACGATGCTGGTCGAGACTTTGCACTAAGAGTAGTGCAACGAATGATCCCATCCTTCGATATGGGGGAATTCGGTCGAGTCGCGACCATCATAGCTGCAGAAGAGCAAGCTGCTGCCGAGAACGAGGTGACTGAAGCCACGCAGGCTGGAGGGGCTCCTGAAATGGGCCCTGAAGTCGAGAGCGTGGCTCCTCCAAGCGATTGATTTCCTTTTATTTTCTTCTCTTTTGTATCTGCGATCATCTCTGTAATCATCTAATTATCAATGAAAAGATATTTTTGGAAGTGTTACTGTTTTGTTGCTGTTCTCCCTTTATCTTTCATTTTTTGCTTTATGTTGATCTTGAATGGATTCATCAGAGATGTGACCCTTTAATTCGAGCATGAGCTAAGCTGCTCGCGATTAGGATGTGACCCCGATCGCTGCCCTAATTTGAGCACGAGCTGCGGTGCTCGCATTCCGGAGTGCGATCCCTCCTCTCACCAATCGCGAGTAACTAACTCATAAAAAAAATGAATTAGACTCAATCCGGGGGTCGTGAGACCATGTCCGCGTTGAGATAGACTGATCTATCGATTGAGATTTTGATTCTACCAAGGGCAGAAGGTTGGTCAAGAGATGGTATTCATTCTCTTTGAGGCTTTTCAGGTCCATGAAAATGGAGAAGCAACCAACTAGTAATGATTTTAGTCCTACCAAAGGTAGGCAATTGGCTAAGAGGATGTGTAAGCACTCTCTTCAGGGCTATTCAGGTCCATATAAATGGAGTAGCGGCCAAAAGATATCTTTCACTTTATTCATAAAACGTTATGATAAACTACATCGAATCTAGGGGTAGTATCGTAGCAAATGCTCCACGTGCCAAGGGCGACGTACAGGCTTCCCTTGCATGTCTTCAAGATAATAAGTACCGGGTCGCACAACCCTAATAACCCGATACGGGCCTTCCCAATTCGGATCCAATGAACGAACAGGAATTCCAAGATTTTGCCTTAGGACCAAATCTCCGAACTGGAAGGATCTAGGTCGAACCTTCGCATTCCGATAACGAGCAATACGTTGTTGATATGCCGCCACTCAGTACTTGGGAAGCATTTCTTCGCTCTTCCAAGAGATCGAGATGAAGTCGGAGGTTTTCCTGATTGCTCGCGGGATCGTACTGTTCGATCCGATATGAGGGCACTTGAATTTCCACTGGTACTACTTGCGTCAACACCAAATGCTAAGGAGAAAGGAGTTTCACCTGTCGATGTACAGGCCGTGGTTCTATAGGCCCATAACACCTCTGGCAGAAGTTCTGGCCACACCCCTTTACATTCACTTAGCTTGGTCTTTAAATCATGCTTTATGATTTTATTCACTGCCTCGACCTGCCCATTCACCTGAGGATGATATGGAGAAGTGCGGAGATTACGTATCTTCCATTTGTCGCAAAATTCATCAAAGGCTGCGTTGTCGAACTGCGTTCCGTTATCGGTAATTATAGTATGAGGAAGTCCGAAGCGACATATGATATTTCTCCACATAAACTTAGTAGTTTGTTTTTCAGTTATTTTGGCTAATGGTTCTGCCTCGGCCCATTTGGTGAAATAATCAACCGCCACGATCGCGAACCTATTCTGTCCCTTTCCCATAGGTAAGGGCCCGATGATATCGATCCCCCACTGAGCAAAAGGCCAAGGGCTGTCGACTGGGGTCATCCGCTCAGACGGTACACGAGGTATAGGTTGATATCGTTGACACTTGTCGCATGTTTTAGAAAATTCTATGGCGTCTGCTTTCATAGTAGGCCAATAATATCCTTGCCTCATCAGCTTTATATGCTAGAGATCGCCTCCTGGGATGATTACCACATGCCCCCTGGTGTACTTCATCTAGAACACGATGTGCTTCTTCTGGATGAAGACACCTTAAATAAGGCAAGGAGAAGCTTTTTCGCAACAAGATTCCATCTTGTAAGGTGTACCTGGCAGCTCGAAGCCGAATTTGTCTTGCAGCTTTCTTGTCTTCTGGTAGGTATCCATCTCTGAGATATAGGATGATAGGATCCATCCAGCATGGAGACGATTGTACCGATATAACTTGCTCGAGAGTCACTTGGTCGATACTCAAGTGTTGACGGTGCTCGATGGGGATCGAATGTGATAGCTCCGATTCCGGTGCAGAAGCGAGTTTTGCCAAGGAATCGGCAAATTGGTTCTGCTCGCGAGGGATATGAAATATTTTATAAGTCTTCAGTTTGGCGAGCAGGATGAGGACACGAGACTTGTATAAGGCCATTCTTTCTTCTTTGGTCTCGAATTCGCCAAGAACTTGGTTGACAATGAGCTGGGAGTCGCTATGAATTATCAAATTCTGGACTGCGAGGACAACGGCTAGCTCGAGGCCAACAATCAGGGCCTCATATTCTGCTTCATTATTGGAGATGCGTGATTCAAAACGCAGAGCATATTGAAAATGCGACCCGTCGGGAGCCACCAAAATCAGGCCCGCTCCACTGCCAGTGGCTCGCGACGACCCGTCTACGAAGAGAGACCAAGGAGGCTGGTCGCTGGTCATAACATTATCTTCAGAAGAATACGTAAATTCAGCGATGAAGTCAGCCACGGCCTGGCCCTTGACTGCCGTCCTAGGACAGAATGAGATATCATGCTCACTGATCTCGACCGCCCATTTAGTCAAGCGTCCTGAAGCCTCAGGTTTTTGAAGGACTTGGCGTAGTGGATGATTTGTTGGTACTAAAATAGCATGGGCTTGAAAGTATGGTCGCAGTTTTCGAGCTGCCAGTGATTAAGGCTAGGGCCAGTTTCTCCATATCAGAATACCTAGTTTCTGCATCAACCATTGCTCGACTGATATAATAAACGGGCCTTTGTACCCCGAAATCTTCTCTTATTAAAGCGGCACTAACGGCCGTGGAAGACACAGATAAATAAAGAATGAGTTGCTCATGTGTCACAGGCTTAGATAAAATGGGGGGAGCGCTCATATATTGCTTCAGTTGTTGAAAAGCTTCTTCACATTGAGGTGTCCACTTCCAATCAGACTTGGCCGTTGCACGAAGGAGTTTGAAGAAGGGCAAGCACTTGTCAGATGCTCGCGAGATGAACCTGTTCAATGATGCGATGCGACCAGCTAGACGCTGAACGTCCTTCAGAGTCGCTGGGGATTTCATCTCTATCAATGCTTTAATCTTTTCGGGATTCGCCTCAATTCCACGTTGGCCAACCATGAACCCAAGAAATTTCCCTGCAGATACTCCAAACGCACATTTTTCTGGATTTAATTTCATCTGATACTTCCTCATCAGATCAAAGGCTTCTCGAAGATCAGGAATGTGGTCATCTTCATCGATGCTTTTTACGAGCATATCGTCAACATATACTTCCATATTCCTACCGATTTGAGCAGCGAATATTTTGTTGACAAGACGTTGATAAGTAGCCCCTGCATTTTTGAGACCGAACGGCATTACCTGGTAGCAATATAGTCCTCGATCTGTGATGAAGGCAGTATGCTGGCTATCAGGTGGATGCATCATAATCTGGTTGTAACCTAGAATAAGCATCCATAAAACTGAGGAGAGCATGTCCAGCTGTTGAGTCAACCAACTGGTCGATCCGCGGTGTCGGAAAACTATCTTTGGGACATGCTTTGTTCAAGTCTGAATAGTCGACGCACATCCTCCATTTGCCATTAGCTTTCCGGACGAGGACTACGTTGGCGACCCATTCTGGGTAGTCAACTTCTTTTATGAAATTAGCCGCGAGTAGCTTTTCAACTTCAGTTTTGATTGCCATTTGTCTTTCTGCAGTAAAGGCACGTCGACGCTGATGTACGGGTTTATGCTTCGGGTCAATGTTGAGACGATGTGCGATGACATCAGGATCGATGCCTGGCATATCTTTATGAGACCAAGCAAACACGTCCTTGTATTCGGTGAGGAAACAGATCAAATTTTCACGATGGATAATGTTTAAGGAGGAACCGATGTACACGATCTTAGACGGGTCGTCTTCGGTCAAGCGGATCGCCACTGTTTCCTCTCCTGGAGTTCCTGATTTCAGAGCATTTTCCCTTGGATCCAATGCGGTGGCGAGAACGTCGGATGAACCTTGAACTATTTCCATGATAGGTGTCGCTTGAGCCTTCTTTCGATCTTGGAGGGCTATCTGGTAACAGGACCGTGCCTCCTGCTGACTTCCTCGCACGACCCCGATGCCATTTGGGGTAAAAAATTTAACACATAAATATGAAGGGTGCAAGGCCGCTCCAACCTTAGTTAGAGACGGTCGCCCCAAGATGGCGTTATATGCTGATTTTCGATCCACGACGAGGAAGTTTACGAAGACGGTGGTCTTCGCTGGACTTTCCCCAAAGGTGACTGGTAGATCGATACTTCCTTCAGGTGTTACCACCTCTCCTCCAAAGCCGACAAGAGGGATCGATACTGGCTTGAGGAGGTCTCTGGCAAGTGCCATCTTGTCGAAAGCCTCCAAATACAGAATATCGGCCGAGCTACCTGTATCCACCATAATTCGATGAGTCAGATAATTTGATACCTTCAGTGTGACTACGATGGAATCTTCATGAGGGAAATGAATTCCCGCTGCATCTTCGAGGGTGAACGAAATTGGAGGATGGCTAGCCTTCGATGAGTTGGACGCTTGTTCCAGCCAATAGATCTGCTGGGGTTCTTTGGACGCCTTTCGGGCGTATGCCTTTCTTGAAGCTTGAGAGTCACCCCCGCAAGCTGGACCCCCGACGATAGTGCGGATTTCTCCTGTGGGCTCGGCGTCCTCCTGGTTGGTTTGATGATGAGGTGGTTCCTTTTGGCGAGATGAGGTCTTCGCCCTTTCTGGTGATCGATTTTTACGAGCAACATAATCCTGGAGATGGCCTTTTCGAATAAGGGCTTCGATATGGTCTCGTAAAGAGATGCAGTCCTGGGTCCTATGCCCGTGATCTTTGTGAAAGTAACAGAACTTGCTCTTGTCCCTCTTCTCGAGATCGGATTTGATCTTTGCAGGCCACTTCACATATGGCTTGTGTTTAATTTCCATTAGAACCTTTTCAGGAGACTGATTGAGAGGAGTGTAATTATGATATTTACCAGAGTAAGGCCTCTTGGGAGAACGATCGCGCTGGTCACGACGGTATTTCTTATCCGTAGAAGAGGCTCCTTCTGGTTTGCGCTTCTTGCTCTGTACTCCATGGCGTGTCAATGCGACTTCTTCTGCATTGATATATTTCTGAGCTTTGGCTTGAAATTCTGCCATAGTTTTTGGTGGGCTTTTATCTAAGGCAAACCTGAATTTCTCGCTCGTTATTCCAGCGATGAGGGCTGTAAGACCCTTTTCTTCGGTGTATCCCTCAGTTTGAACGGCTTCGGCAGTGAATCGTACTGTGAACTCCTTTATTGTTTCCCCATGCTGCTGTTTCAAATTCATCAGATGGGAGGCTGGCTTCTTAATGCGAATACTTCCCATGAATTGAGAAAGAAATATCTCCGATAATTGGGAAAAGGAACTGATGGAACGAGGCTTTAACCCCCGAAACCACGTACGAGCCGCTTCCTTCAATGTAAGGGGAAAAGCCCTACACATGATTTCTGAACCATGTCCCTCCAACTCCATGAGGGACCTGTATGTTTCCAGATGTTCCAGAGGATCGCCAATGCCTGTATACGGAGCGATAACAGGCGCTCGATACTTTCTGGGCAACGGGGCTTCCATGACCTCTCTAGTGAAGGGAGATTCAGATTGATGTATCGCCGCCATGACAGCAGATGGCCGATTTGCCTGGTATCTCTGTTCCATGACATCAAAACGATCTTGGATTCTTTTGAGATCTCCTTCCCATGGCAGGGTATAGCTAGACATTTCGGCGGTGGAGCCTTGCGGTTGAGGTTGTCGAGACGAACTGGAATGTATGGAATGTGGAGACGGCACAGGGGGATGGCCGCCAAGTGGTGGGACCTGTGGTTCATCCATAGAATGTCTGGAAGCAACTGGTATGGGTGGCGGTGGTAACCCTTCGGAGGGTTGTCTTTGCGGTTCAGGGAAGTGCTGATCAAGCCGATTTGACAGCGCCTGAACTCCGGCGTTTAGAGTTAGGAGAGTGTTTCCGAGGAATCGTAGGACATCATCTTGATTTCCAGAGGCCTCCAATAATGGATTTGTTGATGGCATATTTGGGGCTCCTTGAGGGATATCCGTCGGAACAGGTGGGAGGGCAGGTGCGGATTCCGTCTCATCAGGCGGAGGTGGTGCCTGCCTCGAAGTTGAAGGATGAACAGTCTTTTTAGGAGGCATCACCGAAGGATTTTGATCGGTGGTTAACACGATTGATTTTGACGATCAAGTCGTTCCCACAGACGGCGCCAAACTGTTAATGTCAAATTTTGTAACGAGATCCTTCGACTTTTCTCCTTCACTCCAGCAGGAATTTCCACCACCAGACCTAAAGCAAGACAGCAAATAAGGGTGGCTGGGGACCAGCCGTTAGCCCTCCGATGCTTAAGTTAGGCCACAGTAAGAAGAGAAGCCAAGTAAACGAGACCAAGATCGAATGATGTGTGCGTACCTGCTCTCAATGGAGCCACCCCTTTATATAGATCTGAAGCAATCCAATTTGTTACGTGAGATGTCGAAATCCCGTTGATGTCGCATACGATACTGAGAATTCGCTGATTTCGTGGGATAAGATCCTATCTTTTTAGTCAGATCCAATCCCAATGACTTATTCCAACAATCACGCCCCTTGATGGTAATCCCTTGAAATCCGGCTGGAAGCCATAGTTGGAATCATAGCCTCCGAAAAGGAAGGAGACGCCCGTAGTTGGAGTCATAGCTTCCGAAAAGGAAGGAGACGCCCGTAGTTGGAGTCATAACCTCCGAAAAGGAAGGAGACGCCGACAAGACGGAAACCACCGAACTGGTTGTAGCCCTGCTTGGTGTAGCAGAGGGATTGGACAAGCTGCTCGACGGGAATCGGGTGCTAGTACTGAAAGCTAAGAGAGATTACCGCAGAAAAGCTACTCGCAGGTTAGAAAGTGGTCGCGAGTCCGAGTACATACTTAGATGTGACGTCTTTCAACGACTTGTGAGAATATCTGTTCGCGGATCGAATTTTGCCGTATTTGACTATCGGTTATGAAGACTCGAGACTTGCGAATAGCTGCTCCGTATTTTTCAATCTATGACTCCTGATCAGGCGTGCTCGAGAATCGAATGGACGTCCCGCATTTATCCAACATTCGATTCTCGAGCAGATAATCTCGAGAGTCGAATGGACGTCCCGCACTTATCCAACATTCGATTCTCGAGCAGATAATCTCGAGAGTCGAATGGACGTCCCGCACTTATCCAATATTCGACTCTCGATTAGACAATCTCGAGAGTCGAGAGCGAAATGGGCATTTCCGCGTGAAATCTTATCTCCATCATTTTGCCTATAACAACACCTTTTGGATTAACACACTTATAAATGCGTATATGTGCGGAAGCTTAGAGGAGAAGCCACCGGGGGGGGGATTAGGACCTTTTAAAAATCTTTTCCCCTACTTAACGGTTTTATCAATTTAAACTAAGTAAGCAATAACACTTCGGCTTCTAAGCCTAGGTGGGTTCAATCACAAGATTATCATATGGTTAAGCGACAAGCTACCTAGTTTAAGCAAGTATAGATTAACATATGATTAAACTAATCAAGAACCTAATCTATGCAACTTAAGTAGACTATATGAGAAGGGATCATATAAGCTAAAGTCTACTCAATAAGTGAAAGTACATCTTGTATGTGTAGATGTGCCTAATAAGTACCTAACATACATTCTAATTAAACATTCATAACTAAACAATTAAACATAATGCATAGAAAGAAATGTGTTCAAATACAATCACAAACACAACAATGTATAGTGGTTCAACTTTGGGTCTACTCCACTCTCGATTCAAGTACTCAACCCCTTTGAGCACATTGGCATTCACTGAGGAGTTTAAATCAGGTTCCTCTCAACCTAGGTGTTTTAACTCGAATCTACCCTACCGGGGAGTTTACAGGTTCCTATCAACCTAACGTTTACACCCGTGTTGGTGGCTCCCCTTGAAGACTTATTTAAGCCTAACAAACGTGCCAAGGAACGGCAAACATTCTTGAAATTTAGGCTTGACAAACATGCCAAGGAATGGCAAACGTGTTGGAAATCCGATCAGCGAAAGCACCAAAGAATATCAAGAAATCACCACATAGCCACACAAGCAATCAATGCAAAAGTAAACAAATTTTATATGGAAATCCCTTGTGGGAAAAAACCACGTAAAATTCGTTTGCTTTTGCGTTGATTGCTTGTGTGGCTATGTGGTGATTGTTTGATCTTCTTCGGTGATTCCGCTGACCCAATTTTCAATAAGTGGTATCAGAGCTATCATTGGAAGGTTAAAGAAGAAGTTTTCTGAGATAATCTCATAGCTTTAAATGCAAAGTTCGACGTTGAGAAGTTTTCGGATAAAAATAACTTTGAGTTATGGAACGTGAAAATGAGGGTCGCCCTAACTTAGCAAGGGGTCGTGAACACCCTTGGAAAGTGACCTACCAATATGAAAGATGATGAGTAGACCAAGATGGATGAGAAGGCTATGCTCGTAATTCAATTGTGCCTTATTGATGACGTCCTCTATAACGTCATGAAGGAGAAGATCGCTATAGAGACATGGACAAGCTAGAGAACACCTATGCGAAGAAGTCTCTAGAAAATCGCATGTATCTAATGATGCAACTCTTCACCTTGAAGATGGCAGAGAGGACAGATGTGGAGGACCACATTAACATATTCAATAAGTTAATTTACAAGTTGCTTAATTTTTGTGAACAGATGAAGGACGAGTATCAAGCCTTACTCTTGCTGAACTCGCTTCCTAGTTCATATGAGTCCTGTTCGCTTGCCTCAAGTGCAAGGCTGCGATGTAGTAATAAATCTCTGTAAGACCGAGGTCGATCCACAGGGAAAGAGGTAAACAATTCCAAGTACTTTAATAACTAGAATCTAAGAAGTTTAAGAAAGTAGTTTTTTACATGAAATAGGAAAATCTGAAAATAAGAAGAACTAGAGCATCAAGGATCCACTTGTAGTAGTCCAATGCCAATCCATTCATCCAAGTACAACACAATTAGAATCAAAGTCCTATCTCTCATCTAATTGGAAGATATGACATTCAAGCACAAACAGTCCCACTTAAATCTGGAAATCAGGTTTCTAGTTCTAATGAAGCACATAGAACTTGAACTTGTAGCCTTCGGAGTAACAGCCATGCCTATGGACTATGGCATGCTCAAGGGTTACTACAATTCGAATTCAAACAACCCAATTATGGTAATCTCAGAGAATTGTAAGGAACTCATGTCAGGAGCACACAAACTCTCACAAAACTTCTAAAAAACCAAACTTTATTCAAGCTAGAACTTCAAAATCCAAAATTAAGAAAAGGGTACTTGAAATAAAAGAATTAAAGCATTGGAACTAACTATAAATTTCACCCCTAGCTCTAGCTAAGAGGCTAGCTAAGGAAAAGCATATTAAAACTAGAAACTAGAACTAGAAGAAGAAGAAAACTAGTTGTAGGAGGCTAGGAAGCCTCCTAGGTCTTGATCTCTTTTTCCCCCACGTTGCTAGATGAGTTAGGAAGAGGTTGTAGGTGTCTTTTTATAGCTTGGAGGCATCACCGACTTGGAAGAAACGCGGAATTACGGAGTCCTCCCGCACTTAGGAAACCCAAAAATCGGATTTAGAAACTTGTTGGTTGCTGTTTGTATGTGGCCGACCGGTCTTGACCAGTCTAGCCTTCTTGGCCGACCGGTCTTGACCGATCTAGCCTTCTTGTTTTGACATTTTCTTTCTTTCTTTCTTCTTCCCTCTCCTCTCCTTGCTTTCTCCTTTCTTTGATCCACCTTGGCCTTCATCTAAAGCTCCTAAATGTGCCCCTTTTGGTCTCCAATTGGGTGAAGTCACTCTCATTCCTACAATCACAAAACAAGCATTAGATGGGCTTTTTAAACATGAAAACCATGCATATAATGTGATGTAATGGGTCGGCAAATGTATAAATTGGAGGTTCAACACACCCACCAACCAGCTTTTTGCTAGTCCAGAGCAAAACATGCGTGAAACAAGTTCAAACCTCTAAAAACCAACTCTCCTTCAGAAACCATGTTTCTCTCCATTCCAAGACATACAAGTATAAAATTTGGAGAAATTAGGTGATAGAAGTTGAAACCTTAAACTCTCAAAGCATAATAAGTGTCTACATGAAATTCCCGCTGATTGATTGATAAATAGAAGAACTCGAACAACTTCAACCTAGTGTGTATAGTGAAAGTTCATCTCATGAGTTTCTGAGATTATCTTCTTCATGGATCAACTAAACTATAGATCTTAAGGTGTATAGAGCAACAACAAGCCTATGACAGGAATTTACCTTACCGTCCTTCCGACGGCTTTCACACTACGTCCCATTTCCGACTTTGGTTACGGGTAGACCATCCCCCGGTTGGTAATAGGTAGCCCTTTTCGGAAATTTCCATCATTTTTCCATCATTCCCAATTTCATCCTTCCTTTTCCTTTTTTTTTAAAAAATTAGATAGGATTTTTAGAAATCCATATCTTTGTTATTTTCCCATGGACAAGGATGGACAAATTACCCCGGCTTGGTTTCTCAACACCTTAAATCAAAGTCTAGCTAATCCACAAATCACATAATCCTTTCAACCCATGAAAATCGTGTAATGTGAATGTTCGCTTCCCCAAGTGTAGGGTTGCGATGTAGTAATAAACTCGGTAAGACCGAGGTCGATCCACAGGGACTTGTGTAGGAATTCACAAACACTTCCAATAGTGTCTATTGAGAGCTAACAACCAGATTTTGTATGAGATTAATGTGAGTAACAATTTTAAACTAATTTGAAGGTAAACAATTATAAAAAGGCACTAGGGTTTCAAGGATTCACTCGTAGCAATCCTTGATGTTCACTTTCTCAACTAGAATCGATATTAAGATCTATCTAGCCGGATGATAGAGCTGTTAAACCAGACAATCTATCATATGTAAGTCCAATGCATATGATTCACTCAATGTAAGCTAGGCTAAGCATGCTCAATTGCATAGGTCAGTCCCAATTCCAATAGGCTCAGATCACAATCATAACCATCCTCAAGTCCTGTCACAAGACAAGGCTAGATTACAATTTGAACTTGATTCAAATCACATGCACAGTCTCCTACATAATTCAGAAAACCAGAAAAGTAGAACTTTGGTAGGAAGTCCCCACATGAAGATCATAGTACTAGAGTGTACTCCAATTCCTCGGATCATACAGGTCTAGACTAATATAAAGTAGTTAAGAACTTAAGTAATTCTCCCAAACATCCATGAGTCATCATAAGACTAAGAAAAACTACTTAAAACTTGTATAAACTTCAAACCATTGTTCATAAACATGAATTCCAAACTTAAAACCAACTTAGAATGAATTGAAACATCTTAGATCCACTACAAGCTTCACCTCTTAGCCCTAGCTAAGAGGTTTAGCTGCTCATGATCCAAGGAAACATGAAACAACTTAAGAAAAGCATAAAACAGTAAAAACAAACTAGAAGGAGTTGTGGAACTCCAAAATCCACTTCCGCCGCCTCCAACCTTGCTTAAACCCTTCTAAGATACCCTAGAAACGATCCCTAGTATCCTTTTCTAGTGGGGAGGCTCCGCAACTTCAGAAGATTCGAGAATCTGCGTAACACTTACGCACTGCGCAGAGAAAATCGACGCCAGAATTAGAAAGTTTAAATCTTACGTAGGCGACCGGTCGCAGTAGCTGAACGACCGGTCGTGGATGCTGGACAACCGGTCTCAAAACGGCCTAAAAGTGTCCAGAGAGTTTTGTCTCGAAAAAATAATTTAAGGACCAGTCGCACGACCGGTCGCACGACCGGTCGTGAACAATCCAGAGAGTTATGGCCTCTATGCCTCCTCTGTGCATGTGCGGACCGGTCGGACAACCGGTCCTTGGCCTTGGACGACCGGTCGTGGGCACCTTCTTCTGCATTCTTTCTTCTTTTATCTGACTTCTTTCTTTCATTCTTTGACGCTTAGCCCCTTTGATCTTCTTTGCTTCTAACTAGCATCTTTAAGTCTTCAATTGATGCTTCCTCTCTCTCATCCCTACAACTACAAATATATGCATTAGATTGGTCTTTGAGTCATGGAACCATGCATAATGAGTGATGAATTGGGGTTAGAATATGCACAATTAAGAGCTCAACACACCCCCCAACCAGCATTTTGCTAGTCCCGAGCAAAACATGCGTGAAACTAATTCCATTCTCCAAAACCCAACTCTCCTTTAAAAACCATTCTTCTAAACATCCCAAGATACATAAGTGTAAGAGTTAGAGCAATTCGGTGATAGAGGTTTAAACCGTAAACTCTCAAAACATAATAAGCACCCATATGAAATTCCCGCTGATTGGTTGACAAATAGAAGAACCTGAACAAATTCAATCTAGTGTGCATAGTGAAAATTCTTTTCATGAATTTTCAGGGTTATCTTCTTCATAAATCAACTAGACTATGGATCTCAAGGTATATAGAGCAACAACAAGCCAATGATGGGAATTTGCCTTACTATCCTTCCGACGACTTTCACACTAAATCCCATTCCGGCTTTAGTTACGGGTAGACCATCCCCCGGTTGGTAGTAGGTAGCCCTAATTGGATTTTTCCACCATTTTTCCATCATTTCCAATTTCATCCTTCCTTTTCCTTTTTCTTTTAAATTAGATAGGATTTTTAGAAATCCATATCTTTCGTTATTTTCCCATGGACAAGGATGGACAAAGTACCCCGGCTTGATGTCTCAACACCTTGAATCAAAATCTAACTAATCTACAAATCACATAATCCCTTCAACTCGTGAAAATCGTGTAATGTGAACTAGGTGTAAAAGTGTTCAAATTTTCTATCAATCACAGAATTAGGGGAATTCTCATATAAAACCATTATGCCAAGAGAAGATCAAGATTTACAACCTCATACACTTCATATCCCCTCCTCTTACGCTCATATCATCTTGAATGCATAGAATCAAAATTTCCAAAAGAGTTTTGAATTTTTAGAAAAATCAAAAAATTTCTACATTATTGCTCGAAATGTTACAAAACACTGGATTCATCCAAGTAATCCTACACCCCCCAACCAAATCTTGCATTGTCCTTAATGTAAAAGATGTGCAAAGAACAAAACATGAGAGTAATTTGAACATAAAAGGGAGTGAGGAATGAGAGTACCTGAAAAGGTGAAAAAGTGGAATTCTTCCTCCTTCTAATAAACCTAAGCAAAAGCAAACAAAAGTAGCAAAATCCTAATCCTAACTACTCTACACTTCCATCAAATTAGGAGATCAATCATCCTGGTAGACAAGATCAGTCAGAGGTATGGACATACCTTCTGAAGGAAATTTCTCAAAGAACGGCTTTAATCGTTGCCCATTTGCCTTAAAAATATTACAATTCCTTAGATTTAACAACTCGACAGTCCCATATAGATAGACATTTTACACAATGTAGGGACCGGTCCATCGAGATCTCAACTTTCCCAAAAATAAATGTAGACGAGAATTATACAGGACTTTTTTATTAACCGTGAATGTTTTTCGAAGAATATTCTTACCATGGAATATCTTCGTTTTGTCCTTGTAAATTCTCGCATTCTCATATGCTTCGTTCCGGATTTCTGCAAGTTTATTCAATTGTAATTTGCGCAACGAGCTCGCCTTGTCATAATCAAAATTCATCTTCTTAATTGCCCAATATGCCCTATGTTCCAACTCCATAGGCAAGTGACAAGCCTTCCCATAGACAAGTCTATAGGGAGACATTCCAATAGGGGTCTTGAAAGTAGTACGGTAGGCCCAAAGCGCATCGGTAAGTCGAAGCGACCAATCCTTGCCATCGGGGTTCACCGTTTTCTCCAAAATGTGTTTAATCTCCCTATTGGATATCTCAGCTTGCCCACTAGTTTGTGGGTGATAGGGGGTACTCTCTTTGTGTGTTACACCATATTTCTTCATTAAAGTTTCAAAAGGGCGATTACAAAAGTGAGACCCTCCATCACTTATGATGACTCGAGGTGTGCCAAACCGGAAAAGAATATTCTCTTTTAAGAAGCGGATGACCGTTTTATGGTCATTGTTCCGGCAAGGGATGGCATCGACCCATTTGGAAACATAATCAACGGCAAGCAAGATGTATGTGTTGCCAAAAGAAGATGGGAATGGACCCATGAAATCGATGCCCCAACAATAAAAAAATTTCGATTATTAAGATGGGATTGAGTGGCATCATATTTCTACGGGAGATTCCTCCTAATTTCTGACAAGGTTCACATGTTTTGCAAAAGTCATGTGTGTCTTGAACATAGTGGGCTAATAAAACCCACATTGCAGAATTTTCACTGTGGTCTTTTTAGCCGAGAAGTGGCCACCACATGCCTGAGAATGACAGAAGGAGATGATACTTTGTTGTTCATCATCTGGGACACATCTCCTTATGATTTGATCGGGACAATAATTGAATGAGTATGGGTCGTCCCATAGGAATTTTCGCACCTCAGTGAAGAATTTATCCTTATCTTACTTTTTCCAATGTGTAGGAATTGTACCTGTAGCAAGATAGTTAGCAATGTCCACATACCATGGCAATTGGGAAACAGCAAAATGTTGTTCATCAGGGAACATGTCATTGATTGCGGTCGTTTCAGGGGAATCAGTGAGGACAAGTCGAGAGAGATGGTTAGCCACGACATTTTCTGCTCCTTTCTTATCACGTATTTCTATGTCAAATTTCTAGAGTAGAAGGATCCATCTTAACAACCGTGGTTTAGTATCCTTCTTGGAAAGAAGGTACTTAAGCGCGGCATGGTCAGTGAATATGATGATCTTGGATCCAATCAAGTAGGACCTAAACTTGTCCAAGGCAAAAACTACGGCTAAGAGTTCTTTTTCAGTAGTAGTGCAGTTTGCTTGGGCTGAGTTTAGGGTTCTACTTGCATAGTAGATGACACGTGGCTTTTTCTCTTTTCTTTGGCCTAGCACGGCTCCAATAGCATAGTCACTAGCATCACACATAATTTTAAAAGGAAGGCTCCAATCAGGTGGTTGCATTATGGGAGCACATGTCAACATACCTTTAAGGGTGGTAAAGGCCTTTGACATTCTTCATTCCACTCGAATGAATTTTCCTTTTGAAGTAGGTTACATAAATGACGAGAGAGTGAACTGAAGTCCTGTATGAACCTTCTGTAAAATCCTGCGTGTCCCAAGAAGGACCGCACATCTCGTATGCTCTTGGGTGGTGGAAGGTTAGAGATAAGACCAATTTTCGCTTTGTCCACCTCGATTCCATTTTGTGAAACGATGTGACCAAGTACAATTTCCTTTTTAACCATGAAGTGGCACTTCTCCCAATTCAGCACAAGGTTCTTCTCTTCACATCTTTTCAGCACAGATTTCAAGTGCTCAAGGCACTCATCAAAGCTACAACCAAATACGAAAAAATCATCCATGAAGACTTCGAGAATTGTCCCCACCATGTCAGAAAAGATACTCATCATACAACGCTGAAAGATGGCAGGGGTATTACATAGTCCAAACGGCATCCGTCGATAGGCGAAAGTGCCGAATGGACATGTGAATGTAGTCTTTTCTTGGTCTTCACGGGCAATCTCTATTTGGTTGTACCCTGAATAGCCATCAAGGAAGCAAAAGTGGGAATGACCCGCCAACCGTTCTAAAATTTGATCAACAAATGGTAGGGGGGAGTGGTCTTTCCTCGTGACAGTGTTTAGCTTCCTGTAGTCAATGCACATTCTCCAACTGGTAGTGACTCTAGTTGGCACGAGTTCATTATTGGCATTGGCTACGATGGTTATTCCGGATTTCTTAGGCACCACTTGAGTTGGACTCACCCATTGACTATCGGATATTGGGTAAATAACACCCACATCCAATAGTTTCACCACTTCGGCCTTAACCACATCCTTCATGTTTGGATTTAGACGTCGTTGTGCTCGCCTAGATGTCTTCACATTCTCCTCAAGGTGTATGCAATGAGTACAAATCAGTGGGTCTATGCCTTTGAGATCCGCAATTGACCATCCAATGTCACTCTTGTGCTCTAATAGAGAGGCCATTAGCCTACTCTCTTGTTCCTCATCCAAGTGGGAAGAAATCACCACTGGATATGTCTCATCTCGACCTAAATAGACGTATTTCAGCTCAATTGGTAATGGTTTTAGGTCGAGTGTTAGCGCCTTGATATTGGATGGGAGGGCCTTGTTCTCATTTACAGGCAAAGGCTCAAATAGGGCCCTCCATCATTTATTATCAAACACCGGCATCGCATCTAGAATGGCATCCATTTCTTGTATTGTGTCATCATTTATCTCATGAGAATAGGCCACACATTCCTCCAAAGGGTCGGAAGATAATGATAAGGGGAATGTATCTTCCACGAATGATTCAATCATGTTTAGTTCGTGGATATCATCAACCTCCCGTGGTTGTTTGCATAAATCAAATATGTTAAGCTCAAGAGTCATATTTCCAAAGGACATTTGTACAAGTCTGTTTCTACAATTGATAATTGCGTTTGATGTAGCTAGAAACGGTCGGCCAAGTATGACAGGAATTTGAGCACCGGTGCCTATTACTGGATGTGTATCCAAGACAATAAAGTCTACTGGGTAGTAGAATTTATCAACTTGGACTAGAACGTCCTTAATCATTCCTCTCGGTATACGAATGGATCCATCAGCAAGTTGGAGTGTGGTTTTGGTGGGTTTCAATTCACCTAACCCAAGTTGTTCGTAAACGGAGTAAGGAATGAGGTTCACACTTGCCCCCAAATCGAGTAAGGATTGTTTAATCCGGTAATCTCCTATGATGCATGAGATGGTTGGACTACCTGGATCTTGTATTTTTGGGGCACCTCTTGTTTGATGATGGCACTCAAATTCTCAGTCAAGAGTACTTTGTTGTGAACATTGTGTTTCCTTTGGACTATACACAATTCCTTTAGAAATTTGGCATAAGATGGTATTTGTTTTATAGCATCCAACAACGGGATGTTGATCTTCACCTGCTTGAAAACTTCTAAAATTTTCAGATTTTTATCTAAAGGTTTAGGTGAAATCAACCTTTGTGGAAACGGGGCAACCAGCTTATATTGCCTTTCCGGTTCTTTCTCTTGTGGAGTGTTGTTTGAGCTATCATCCTCTTTGGAAATTTTCGGATCCTTAGGCTTTGGAGCCTTCACCGGGTTAGATTTGTCAATTTCTTTCCCACTTCTCAAAGTGGTGATATCTTGAACATGCTTCGTATGATGGGAGGATGAGCTTGCATCTTGTATCTCAAACTGGGTTCTTGGGTTAGGAAGAGCTTGGGCAGGAAGTGTGCCCTTCTCTTTAACACTAAGATGAGATTCAACTCTAGCCATTGATGTTTTCAATTCATTGATGGCTTGAGTTGAATTTTGATTGAATTTTAATTGCTCTTGCATGAACCCATCTATTTTTAGAGAATTTGTCTTGTTATACTCAGCTTGGACCGATACGAATGCACCCAACATCTCCTCTAGCGTCACTTTTGGAGTAATGACTAGAGATGGACCTATTATAGGTTGAGCTTAAGGGATAGGGTTTGCATTCGCAGTGGGTCCATTCCTCCAACTGAAGTTGGGATGGTTCTTCCAACTAGCATTAAACGTGTTTGAGGTTGGAGCACCATATTGTCGTTGATAACTATTTATGGCATTTGATTATTCGTAAGATGTCCTGAACTGCTAAAATTGTGGGATAATCTTGTGTTGCATGTTGATTTCCGGCACAAATTCCACAAACAGTTTCAACGTCATTGGAGTTAATCGTCTCTCCTTTCCTCAATTCCATGGCTTCGACCTTTCTTGTGAGGCTAGCCACTCATGCGCTTATGCTATCCTCTTCCGATAAGACATACATTCCTCCTCTTTCCTTTTGTTGGCCAGTCTTGGAATTTGTTGGTTTTGATGTATCCCAAGACTGTGCATTCTCAGCCAATTCTTCCAAATAATCCCATGCTTCATCAGCCTCCTTATTCATGAACTCCCCATTACACATCATCTCTACGAATTGGCGCATGGGTGAAGTCAGTCCTTCATAGAAAAAGCTTATAACCTGCCAAATTTCATAGCCATGATGTGGGCATGCGTTTCATAGGTCCTTAAACCTCTCCCAACATTGGAAGAAGGTTTCATCTTCCTTTTGGGCGAAGTTCATGATAAGGCGCTTCAACATGTTTGTTTTGTGAGTAGGGAAGAATTTTTTTATGAATTCCCTATGCATATCAGTCCAAGCACCAATTGATCTTGGCCTTAATGCATGAAGCCAACCTTTAGCTTTATCTTTAAGAGTAAAAGGGAAAAATTTAAGTCTCACCACATCATCAGTCACATTAGCAAAGTTCATGGTGGTTATTACCTCATCAAACTCCTTAAGGTGTTGATAGGCACTTTCACTGTCTAACCCATGGAAATTAGGGAGAAGTTGGATCACTCCCGGTTTTAAATCCACATTCCCTGCATTTTCTGGAAAAAATATGCATGAGGGAGTGCTCGCTTTTGCTGGTTGCAAGAAATCACGTAAAGTTCTAGGTCGGGGAACATTCTCAACCACATTCTCCCCCGTTTCAGTTTGGTTTTGGCCCAGATTATGATTGGCCATCAGATTAGGTTGATTCACAGCTATACTTTCAGACAAAATTAGAGAGTTTAGCTGTCTCCTAGCACGTGGTTCTCTGTCAATTCCTTCTACTATCCCCCCTTCACTTATGAGTCGGTTATTGGAATCCCGAGCACAATGTGGCATGCAAAACCAAAAAAATATGAAACAAAGAGAAAGAAGAATTCTTCCTCCCTTTCTTTACTCTTCTCTAAGACCGAAGCACAAGGTGTCTTACAATGGCTAAGCCAGAAGCAAGGATAGAGACCGATTTCTCCTGGTCAATAGGGGTTCAGAGAACTCCCCACCCACTCTTTGAATCTTTTGAGAAAAAGTACAGAAAAAGGAGAACGAGGAGTAGAGGTGAGAAAAGAAATCTCTGAGCACAAGGTGATCCAAGACGGTAGAGCCAACCAATAGGAATCCAGGTGGCACAAGGCCTACCTTTCAGAGATCCAAAAGGAGTCTCCACCCACTCTACAAGAGATGAATATGATAGGAATGAATAGGAGAAGGAGAAGAGTAAGGTTTAGAAAGATAGAACCTGATTCGGCACTTGAAATCCTTGTATCTTCTTCAGCTTCCAAGAAATCCCTAAAAAAGAAAAATCAAATAAAATAAACTAAGTTAGTCCTAAAATCCTAAAAATCCTAAATAGATACTAATTTCAGAAATTGGTGAAAACTGTCAAAGTCCCCGGCAACGGCGCCAAAAACTTGTTCGCTTCCCCAAGTGTAGGGTTGCAATGTAGTAATAAACTCGGTAAGACAGAGGTCTATCCACAGGGACTTGTGTAGGAATTCACAAACACTTCCAATAGTGTCTATTGAGAGCTAACAACCAGATTTTGTATGAGATTGATGTAAGTAACAATTTTAAACTAATTTGAAGGTAAACAATTATAAAAAGGCACTAGGGTTTCAAGGATCCACTTGTAGCAATCCTTGATGTTCAATCCGCTGTGGTTTCTCACTTTCTCAACTAGAATCGATATTAAGATCTATCTAGCCGGATGATAGAGCTGTTAAACCAGACAATCTGTCATATGTAAGTCCAATGCATATGATTCACTCAATGTAAGCTAGGCTGAGCATGCTCAATTGCATAGGTCAGTCCCAATTCCAATAGGCTCAGATCACAATCATAACCATCCTCAAGTCCTGTCACAAGACAAGGCTAGATTACAATTTGAACTTGATTCAAATCACATACACAGTCTCCTACATAATTCAGAAAACCAGAAAAGTAGAACTTTGGTAGGAAGTCCCCACATGAAGATCATAGTACTAGAGCGTACTCCAATTCCTCGGATCATACAGGTCTAGACTAATACAAAGCAGTTAAGAACTTAAGTAATTCTCCCAAACATTCATGAGTCATCATAAGACTAAGAAAAACTACTTAAAACTTGTATAAACTTCAAACCATTGTTCATAAACATGAATTCCAAACTTAAAACCAACTTAGAACGAATTGAAACATCTTAGATCCACTACAAGCTTCACCTCTTAGCCCTAGCTAAGAGGTTTAGCTGCTCATGATCCAAGGAAACATGAAACAACTTAAGAAAAGCATAAAACAGTAAAAACAAACTAGAAGGAGTTGTGGAACTCTGAAATCCACTTCCGCCGCCTTCAACCTTGCTTAAACCCTTCTAAGATACCTTAGGAACGATCCCTAGGTGTCCTTTTATAGTGAGGAGGTTCCGCAACTTCAGAAGATTCGAGAATCTACGTAACACTTACGCACTGCGCAGAGAAAATCGGCGTCAGAATTAGAAAGTTTAAATCTTACGTAGGCGTGGGCACCTTCTTCTGCATTCTTTCTTCTTTTATCTGACTTCTTTCTTTCATTGTTTGACGCTTAGCCCCTTTGATCTTCTTCGCTTCTAACTAGCATCTTTAAGTCTTCAATTGTTGCTTCCTCTCTCTCATCCCTACAACCACAAATATATGCATTAGATTGGTCTTTGAGTCATGAAACCATGCATAATGAGTGATGAATTGGGGTTAGAATATGCACAATTAAGAGCTCAACAGTGAACTAAGTGTAAAAGTGTTCAAATTTTCTATCAATCACATAAATAGGGGAATTCACATATAAAACCATTATATTAAGAGAAGTTCAAAGCTTGCAACATTAGTCACTTCGTATCTCCTCTTCTTATACTCGTATCATCCCAAATGCATAGAAACAAAGTTTTCCAAAAGAGTTTCGAATTTTTAGAAAATTCGAAAAAATTTGCACATATGATGCTCGAAATATTGCAAACTGCTAGATGAGGAATCTCATCTCACCCCCCAACCAAAATCTTACATTGTCCTCAATGTAACAAGATATACAATAAGCATGACATGAGAGCAATGAAATAAAACAAAGGAGAGTGAGAACGAGAATACCTGAGGTAGCAAGTTGATCAATGCTAGCATCTTCCATTGTCTCGATGAGACTTATTCAATCCTAATTTCAGAAAAATAAATCCTAACCTACCTACCTACCTTTGATTAGTCCGATCGACTACATGATCAAATTTGAGCAGGATATTCATGAATTTCAATAAATTTCTCATGAGGACCATCCAAAGTCCTGCTCGACAGTAAACATGTGTGCTTCTTATCATTGAAGTCCAATCGTATTGTGCACCACATGCATAAAAGGAGGAGACAAGAGCAGCAAAAAGATATCTCCTTAAATTCTGATATGGGTTATGATCGATTAAAAATGGGTCCTTCCAATCAGAATTTTCAATGGGCTAAAGGACCCATGATGGTGCAGAGACATTCATCGTGTATTCTTCAGTTAGAGTTGTCTCCTCCACAATTTCAGAATTATATGGTGCTTCCACAAACAATGGTAAAGAGTGTAAAACAGTGGAATAGTGTTCTTCAGGCACCGACACCGTGTCTAACAAAATGTCCAACTCCTTAATCATCTCATCATCAAGATCATAAGATTGGGCCAAGCATTCCTCTAGGAAAGGATGAAAGGTCCTCATCCTCCCTTAATGATTGAAGAAATTCTGTTTCAATGGTAAGGAATTCCTCCTCTATAGAGGGGAGGTCTTCCAAGGAAAAATTTTCAGATTTAGGGGTAAGCACATCATCTAACATTAGTTGATCTTTTAAAATTTCAGATTGTGCCACCTCATCATCCAAAGGAAAAGAATTTTCAATCAAAGGGAGGTCTACCACAATAGAATTTGGCATGTGTTGTTGGTGGAATGACTCAAAAAGATCGACTTCGGCCATCTCTCTAGCATGCATATCCTCTAGAGACTCATAATCATTATGCCCATTGGAAAAAGAAACCATAGGTTCATAAGCATTCACCAACCCCTCATTGTTGGCAACCCCACTACCGCTTTCAAATTTTATGGATTCCTCGGGTTCGTCAACCGTCATTGAAATCTCTTCATCATTAAGTTCAAAGCATCCAAAAGAGATAGTGGACTCACCATAATTGATGATGACATTGGGATCATCGAAATCAATCTCCTCTAAAAGTCTATTCATTAAATCCGAAGAAGGTGGGACTTGGGTAGCCCCATCCTTCTCATTAAAGAGATTGATTTGATGCCCCTAATTTCGGGCTCAACGTCTTCATAAGATGGCGAGTAAGCTTGATTTGATTGTTCATCTACATACTCATTCTATATTTCCTCAAGTATTTGTGTATACTTATCATCAAAAGAGGAAGACGTTTTAGGGTGATTGTTAATAACCATGGTTGGTTCCTCCCTTGAACAAGGAGAATGGTGGTTTTCCTAATTAAGACCGTACGCATTGTAGGATGAAAAGTTATATGATGGTTGATAGGCATATCCATACAAGTAATCACGCATTGTCTTAACCGGTTGGCTACTATTCACCTGTTCCTTTTGTTGTTGTACACCTCCTACCATAACCGGTGGAACACTCATGTTATTTTCAATCTGGTAATCACGTAATGTTTTTCCCGGATGATTATCTAATTTTGCTTCGTTCCGGTATTCCCCCACCGTCTTACGTTTTGTCTCAATATGTGTACTGTTTTCATTAATGTAATCACGCATCGTCTTACGTGGAGGGGTAGTGGAGGTTCTTTGAATCTCAGAAAAATATTCATGCTTGGAGGGATCCCGATCACAATGAGTTTGGGTCCCCCAATCCGACATCTCATCCTCCAAAAGGTACTTATATGCACCATTCGTCCAATCATACATGATGAAATTTTAAGGAATTGAAAACTACCCTAATCTAGAAAAAAAAAACAAAAAGAAGGGAGATGGGGAGATGTTACCCAATAGAGTGAGATCTATGTCAGCAACAATGTCCTACAAAATCAAACAAAAAATTGTTAGTAATCTAGAAAAAAATCAAAAAATCTACTTCTATAAAAACTTAAAATCCTACCTAACTAAAACTACTCTATAGCTACTAGAACAATTAGAACCGTTTAACCTTTTTTCCGGCAACGACGCCAAAAACTTGTTCGCTCGCCTCAAGTGCAAGGCTGCGATATAGTAATAAATCTCGATAAGACCGAGGTCGATCCATAGGGAAAGAGGTAAACAATTCCAAGTACTCTAATAACTAGAATCTAAGAAGTTTAACAAAGTAGTTTTTCACATGAAATAGGAAAATCTGAAAATAAGAAGAACTAGAGCATCAAGGATCCACTTGTAGTATTCCAATGCCAATCCATTCATCCAAGTATAACACAATTAGAATCAAAGTCCTATCTCTCATCTAATTGGAAGATATAACATTCAAGCACAAACAGTCCCACTTAAATCTGGAAATCAGATTTCTGGTTCTAATGAAGCACATAGAACTTGAACTTGTAGCCTTCGGAGTAACAGCCATGCCTATGGACTATGGCATGCTCAAGGGTTACTACAATTCGAATTCAAACAACCCAATCATGGTAATCTCAGAGAATTGTAAGGAACTCATGTCCGGAGCATACAAACTCTCACAAAACTTCTAAAAAACCAAACTTATTCAAAATAGAACTTCAAAATCCAAAATTAAGAAAATGGTACTTGAAATAAAAGAATTAAAGCATTGGAACCAACTACAAATTTCACCTCTAGCTCTATCTAAGAGGTTAGCTAAGGAAAAGCATATTAAAACTAGAAACTAGAACTTGAAGAAGAAGAAAACTAGTTGTAGGAGGCTAGGAAGCCTCCTAGGTCTTGATATCTTTACTCCCCACGTTGCTAGATGAGTTAGGAAGAGGCTGTAAGTGTCTTTTTATAGCTTGGAGGCGTCACCGACTTGGAAGAAATGCGGAATTACGGAGTCCTCCTGCACTTAGGAAACCCAAAAATCGAATTTAGAAACTTGCTGGTTGCTGTTTGTATTTGGCCGACCGGTCTTGACCGGTCAGACTGGGCTGGCCGACCGGTCTTGACCGGTCTAGCCTTCTTGTTTTGACATTTTATTTCTTTCTTTCTTCTTCCCTCTCCTCTCCTTGCTTTCTCCTTTCTTTGATCCACCTTGGCTTTCATCTAAAGCTCCCAAATGTGCCCCTTTTGGGCTCCAATTGGGTGAAGTCACTCTCATTCCTACAATCACAAAACAAGCATTAAATGGAATTTTTAAACATGAAAACCATGCATATAATGTGATGTAATGGGTCGGCAAATGTATAAATTGGAGGTTCAACAAGTCCCTCAGGGACTCGTTGTGTGCCGGTAGGGACACTATTTGTGTTGAGACTGTTGTCTTAGTCCTTTAGTCGAAGGCAATGAGATAGAAGAGCAGTGATGCTAATTTTTCTTCTGATGCACTGATTATGAGAGGAAGAAATTCTGAGCGAGGTGAAGGATCGTCATGTTCTCGATCCAAGTCGAAGGGCAAGGGCATAGTTAAGTTGGAGTGTTGGGGATGTGGCCAAGTTGGATACATGAAGAAGGACTGCAAGAGTCCCAAGTATAAGAAGGAAAAGTCAGGAGACTCCTCTAGGGAAGCTAATACCACTGAAGCTGAAGAAGGTGGTAGTGATGTGTGCGAGGTTTTGACGGTGTCAAAGGTTAGATCTCTTTGCGATGAGTGAATCATGGACTCCGGGGCTTCATATCACATGTGCCCAAATAGGAGCGTCTTTACTTCCTACAGGGAGTATGAGGGAGGCTCGGTATTTTTAGGCGATGACTACGCTTGCAAGGTTGTGGGAATTGGTACTGTGCGCATCAAGATGTTCAATGGGATCGAACGAACCTTCACGGAAGTGAGGTATGTTGTCGGGTTGAGGAAGAATCTGATTTTCCTTGGTGCACTAGAGGCATTGGGGTGCAAGTTGATCGGTTTTGATCGATTCTATAAAGTTTTAAAGGGGGCCCTTGTAATTATGAAGGGACAGAGACATGGAAATATTTACAGGCTGATTGGGAGCTCTTCAGTAGGTGGAGCTGCAGTGATTGTAGCGGATTCTACGTCTGCACATATGTGACATGCACACTTAGGCCACATGAGCGAGCGGGGCATGAAGGTACTCTCTAAACGATCTTTGATTCCTTCCTTTAAATCTGTAAACTTTAGTATATGTGAATATTATATGTATGGTAAACAGTATAGATTGTCATTTAAATAGGGGAAACATGTATGTAAAAGGGTGCTTGAGTATTGTCATTCCGATGTATGGGGGTCGTCGCCCATTATTTCTGTTGGGGGTTCATCGTGGTTCTTGTCATTTATCGATGATTATAGCAGGAATTTTTGGGTTTATTTTCTGAAAAATAAATCCGATGTCTTCATGACCTTCAAGTATTGGAAGGCTATGGTGGAGAATCAATCAGGACAAAAACTGAAAGTTTTGAAAACCAACAATGGAGGTGAGTTCACTTTCAGAGAGTTGAACACGTATTGTAAGGAGAAGGGGATCGAGAGGCACAACACAGTGCGCCACATGCCAGAGCAAAATGGTGTGGCAGAGCAGATGAATCGGACTCTCTTGGAGAGAGCCTGATCCATAATTAGCAATGCTGGGTTGGGCAAAGAGTTATGGATTGAGGCCGTTAACACGACTTGTTACTTGATAAATTGATCACCCTCTATGGCAATTGAATGTAAAATCCTTGAGGAAGTGTGAAGTGGTCGTACGCTAGACTACTCAAGTCTGCGGGTCTTTGGTTGTGAGGCTTACTCTTATGTATCGTCAGTTGAGAGAGATAAACTAGACCATAGAGCCAGAAAAGAGATCTTTGTGGGTTATGGTGATGGTGTGAAGGGTTATCGTATATATGATCCTGTCACACGAAATATTACCCTGAGCCATAATATCAAGTTTGATGAAGGTTCTTTGTTCCGTAAGGATACTACAAAAATTAGAGATTGTTGACATATAGAGTGACAGAGATGAGACACGGGCCAATAATGAGGTGTAGATAGAGGTACAAGATCAGGTGGAGCAGCCACCTGTGCGAAGAAATCCACGTAGGGATCACAGGTTACCGACAAGGTATAGGGATGACTCGAACATTGCATTCGCTCTCATTACATATGATGGGGATCTGTCTAACTTTGAAGAGGCACTATAGGATGTAGATACTGAAAAGTGAAAGATGGCAATGCAAGACGAGATGAACTCTCTGTACAAGAATGAGACTTGGAATTTTGTGGAGCTTTCAGTGGGCCGAAAAGCGATTGAGTGCAAGTAGATTTTTTAAAAGAAACAGGATAGATACAAGGCAAGGTTGGTAGCGAAAGGGTATGCTCAGCGTGAAGGCGTGGACTGCAGTGAGATTTTTGCGCCGGTCATGAAGCAAGTATCTATCAGATTCGTATTGGCGCTGGTAGCCCAATACGACCTCGAGATGGAACAAATGGATGTAAAGACTGCGTTCCTACATGGAGAATTGGAAGAACAGATTTACATGGTGCAACTAGAAGGTTATACAGTGTAGGGGGCTGAGAACAAGGTTTTCAGGTTAAGGAGATCATTATACAGTCTCGAACAAGTCGTCTACGCAGTGGTACAAGAAATTTGATTCCTTCATGATGAGTCAGGGCTTTTCCAAGAGTGTTGTCCGTCGATGACATGCTTATTACCAGTCATAGCATGTCTGACATTGATGTGTTGAAGACTCAAATTTCAGGGACATTTGAGATAAAGGATCTGGGGGCTGTGAAGAGGGTTCCTGGCATAGATATTCATAGAGACAGGAAGAGGAGCAGGTTGTGGTTATCTCAGGAGAAATACCTTGAAAAGGTGTTGAAAAAGTATGAGATGGACAAGTCAAAACCGGTTAGCGTTCCCCACGTGGCTCACTTCAAGCTTTTTTTTTAACATTATCCCAAAACAGATAAAGAAAAGCATGTTATGTCTCATGTGCCCTATTCAAGTGTTGTGGGTAGTTTAATATATGTCATGGTCTGTACAAGACTGGATATTTCACAGGCTATGAGTGTTGTTAGTCGATTTATGTCTAACCCAGGCAAACAACATTGAAAAGTTGTGAAATGGCTACTTCGATACATTCGGGGTACATAGGACTACGTCTTAATGTTTGAAAAGTTCGAGGACAAGTTGGTTAGTTACGTCGATTCTGATTACGCAGGTAATGTGGATAGTAGGAGATCGACTCCAAGGTACTCGTTTGTGTTAGCGGGTGGAACGATTAGTTGGATGTCTAAGTTTTAGTCTGTGGTGGCTCTTTCCACTACAGAAGCTAAGTATATGGTGGTGACAGAAGCTTTCAAGGAAGTTTTTTGGTTGAAAGGAATGATAAATCAGTTGGGGCTTCCGCAGGAAGCCGTGCCGGTTAATTGTGACAGCTCTAGTGCTATCAATTTGACTAAAAATTCTATTTATCACTCTCATAATAAACAGATTGATGTGTATCACCATTTTATTCGACATGTGCTTGAGGAAGGAGATGTGACCCTGGGTTAGATTCACACTAGCGTGGATCTGGTGGATATGATGACCAAGATGGTCCTAACAGAGAAGTTCAAGTTTTGCGTAACTTATCTAGGATTGGTGAAGGCTTGACGAAGACACAATGATGCATGAGAAGCAGCGACATTATGATTGATGAGGAGCTACTTTATGAAGAGAAGAGAAGATGGTTTGATGTTTTAGAAGCCTCGGTGGAGTTTGTTGGGAGTCTTACAAAACTGTGCAAAAATAATGTCCACCGACTTGTCGGCTGACCGGTCGGACAGTGGAATGTTCTTTACAGCATGACCCCTGGACAGATTTTCGAGGTCTCAGACCGGTCGGCCGACTGGTTGAATTATTAAGGTTGAAGACAATTTTAATGTAAAACTCCCTGGACCGTTTTGGTCGGTCAGCGACCGGTCGGGCGATGTGTGGTGTAAGTTTTGTCTTACGCGAAAATGCGTTGTATATTTCTATTTTCAGATGGAGGCCTATATAAACTCCTCCTAACCCGAATTAGATGTATCCTAATCACATCCAAGGAGTCCAAACTCGGATTAGGGCTTTGGGGGAGTGATTTGTGAGTTTTTTTTAGAGCTTTTGTTCATGATTGGGATTTACCTGGGTAGATTAGCTTTATAATCATTTGAGATTCATAGTGGAGGTGTCGCTTTGTGCCGTGGATTTTCCCTCAAGGGTTTTCCATGTAAAATCCGTTTGCTTTTGCGTTGATTGCTTATGTGGTTGTGTGGTAATTGTTTGATCTTCTTTGGTGCTTCCGCTGACCGGATTTCCAACAAAATGTCCTTAGACTTTTAGGCTCAACTAATAAGCCAAGGATCGGCAAACGACCCTAAATTTGAGTTTGACAAACAAACTCTACACTCAATTCCCACCGAGAAAAGAGTGGTTGGACTTAACACAAATTGACAACCTTACTTGTCTGATTTGAGCCCCGTTGTAGCGTCACTTTGGGTTGCTTCTTCTCGCTCTCCTGTACTTGAATCAACTCCCCTTGTGCTCTCCCAATGTTGATGCCGTTGCGTCATCAATACTCAAACTCCAACGATCAATCCCCTTGCATTTGCTCTTCTTGAGATGTCTAAGGTGGATAAGAGGTGGATTTGAGATCTTTACAACTAATGGAAATAGGTTGTCTAGATTATCTCACCTACAAGGATCTCATCATAGAGTTTTGGATAGGAATTTTACTATCAAGGTCAATCTAAACTCTTGATATCAAAGAGGAACAAATATATCTTTAACATGAGCTTGGAATGCTTTAATCTTGTGAGGAATCACAAGGAAGATGCCTTACTAGGGTTAGGAATAAAGCTCATAATGGTATGCAATGGTGGTAGCTTATATCTCCTTAAAATCCCTCTCTTAAGCCCCAAAACGAATCACCCTCCTTATATAGATTTTCTTCCAATGGTAAAAAAATGGATAGATTCGCGTATCTCCGATTGATGGGAACAAGGTCTGATTGATCGGCGGTCACATTCGATTAATCGGAGCCACTGTCCGATTGATCGAAAATCTGTCCAGAGAGTCTCAAAGGTTCTCTGGAACAAATTCTGATTGATCAGAACATGGTCCGATTGATTGTAGAGACCACATCCAATTGATTGGAGGCTCTGTCCAATTGATCGGAAATCTGTCCAAAGGATTTTGGAAATGCTCTGAACATATTCCAATTGATTAGAGGAACTATCCAATTGATCGGAGTCCCATCGGAACAAATGTCTGATTGATCAAAGATCAATAAAAAACTATTGTTTGGGCTGATTTTAATAACAATGGCAGTAATGATGCTATTGGCGGTAAGATATATAGTTAAACTTAATAATGACAAAACCCCTGAACACACCACCTAGCGGTTCTCTGAACGAGGATGTAGCGGCGGATGATGAATATGCCACTAATCCGCTGCTATATATATATAAAAGGATGGCACAATGGCGATGGCAGTAAGAAGGCATATAACGGCAAAAACTACTATCAGCCACTATTTATGGCTGCAATAGGTCTGGAATATTCATTACCGTGGCAGAAATCATAATTTTGCTGTTGTATTTTATTTATGATGACCGAATTGGTTATATCTGCGGCTAATACTGGCCGCTATAGGTCACTTTTTTTATAATGATGGTCTGACCCACTCAATAGAGGGATTATATTGCAGACACATTTGCCACCTTGACACATGCAATGGTGTGCCAAAGGGCTTGTTACATTCTTATGGCCTAAGAAAACATCATTTATTTGCTAAAATATTCAATATTTGTTAATAGAATATAATACTATTATTAAACTACATGGACCTGACCTACCTAGCTTGATCGACTCAACCTGATTTAAATTCGGTATTAGTTGAAGAACCTGATTTAAAAACCCGAATGACTTTCTTAACGGGTCCAAAATATCGAATCCAGACCTGTTAAAGTTTGGTCGGGTTGTGACAGCGCTGAGGGCAGGTTAATAACGGCTCTCCTAAACACGTACCGGGCTTAGGTGGATCCCTGACCATGGGGCGTACCTTGATGTATGTACCTTAAATCCACCACGTCCATTTGTTTGGCAAGATTATATTCGCATACGAGCAAAAAAATGGAACATATTCAATGTTATAGGCAAAATGATGGAGATCCAACTTAGCTGCTAAGATTTTACGCAGGCGCCCATTCGACTCTCGAGATCATCTGTTCGAGAGTCGCAGATCGAGTAAATGCGGAGTGCCCATTTGACTTTCGAGATTATATGCTCGAGAGTCGCAGATTGGATAAGTACGGGGCGCTCATTCGACTCTCGAAATCATATGCTTAATAGTCGCTGTTATAGTCAGAATAGCGAAGATCATCTGCTGGAGATAGACCTCGCGAGCACCCTTATTCGACTATCGAGAACGTCTGTTCGAGACTCTCTGCCTATCTTCCTCTTCCTCAGTTTCGCTCTCGTCCCAGGTTCTGATGTACACTCGAGGCTCGCATATTAGGAAAACGATGCCCGACTACCAAAGCTTCGAGAAGTTGCGTTTTTCCTACGAGCAGACCTTCTCACAAGTCGTTGAAAGGTATTACATCTAAATAAGCGAGCACTTGGACTCGCAACCATCTTCCAACATGCGAACATCTTTCTCTGTGGTGACCCCCCTTAGCCTTCAGTACCAGCAGCCCGTATAGGTCAATTTTGGGCTTATCTTCTCTTATGGTTCCGAATCTCAAGGGATTGCTATCAAGGAATGTGATTGTCAAGACAAGTCATTGGGTTATATCTCTTCTCTAAGGATAAGGATCTTATCCCACGAAATCAGCGGGATCTCTGTGTCGTACACGAAATCAGCGGGATCTCGATATCTTACGTAACAGATTGGACCCTTCCAGATCTATATAAGGAGAAGACTCCATTAAGATACAAGTACACAATATTCAATCTCTAGCCTGGTTTCGCTTGGTTATTATTCTTCTTGCTTTGCTTGACTTAAGCATCGGAGGGCTAACGGCTGGACACCAGCCACCCCTAGTTGCTTTCTGTCTTCTTACAGGTCCGGCGGAAGAAATCCCTGTTGGCAAGAAGGTGAACGACCGGAGGATCCTATTACAAAATCTGACGTTAACAGTTTTGGGCGGTTGATTACTTCACCAATTGTGGCGGTTGATTACTTCACCAAATGGGCCGAGGCAGAACCATTAGCCAAGATTACTGAGAAACAAACTACCAAGTTCATATAGAGAAATATCATATGCCAGTTTCGGACTCCCTTACACTATAATTACCGACAACGGAACGCAGTTCGACAACACGGCCTTTGATGAATTTTGTGAAAAATGGAAGATACGTAATCTCCGCACTTCTCCATATCATCCTCAGGCGAATGGGCAGGTCAAGGCAGTGAATAAGATCATCAAGCACCACTTAAAGACCAAGCTAGGAGAATGTAAAGGTGTGTGGCCAGAACTACTGCCAGAAGTACTATGAGCATATAGAACCACGGCTTGTACATCAACAGGTGAGACCCCTTTCTCCTTAGCATTTGGTGTCGATGCAGTAGTATCAGTGGAAATTCAAGTGCCCTCATATCGGATCGAGCAGTATGACCCGCAAGTAATCAGGATGACCTTCGACTTCATCTTGATCTCTTGGAAGAACGAAGAAATGCCTCCCAAGTATGAGTGGCAGCATATCAACAACGTATTGCTCGTTATCGAAATGCTAAGATTCGACCTAGATCCTTCCAGCCCGGAGATTTGGTCCTGAGGCAAAAACTCGGAGTTCCCGCTCGTTCGCTGGATCCAAATTGGGAAGGCCCTTATTGGGTTATTAAGATTGTGCGACCCGGTACTTATTACCTCGAAGACATGCAGGGAAGACCCGTACGTCGCCCTTGGCATGTAGAGCATTTGCTACAATACTATTCCTAGATTCGATGTAGTTCATGACGACATTTCGTGAATAAAGTAAAAAGATATCTTTTGGTCGCTACTCCATTAACTTGGATCTGAATAGCCTTGAAGAAGATGTATACGATCTCTTGGCCAATTGCCTACCTTTGGTAGGATTAAATTCACCCAGGATGGTCGCATTTCTATTTTATGGATCGAAAACAAACACTGCAGAAGAGCTTGTTTGTATTCTCGACCATCCTTCTACCCTTGGTAAATTTGGAGTCTCAATCGATAGATCAGTCTATCTCCACGAGGGTATGGTCATCACGACCCCCCGGATTGAGCACAACTCTTCTCAATCGATAGATCAGTCTATCTCCACGAGGGTATGGTCATCACGACCCCCCAGATTGAGCACAACTCTTCTCAATCGATAGATCAGTCTATCTCCACGAGGGTATGGTCATCACGACCCCCCGGATTGAGCACAACTCGTTCCTCGATCGATAGATCAGTATATCTCCACGAGGGCATGGTCACTACGACCCCTCGGGTTGAGCATAATTCATTGAAACAAGAAGGCATTCATTGCATGAAAGGGAAAGAGTAAACAAAAACAACACTACTTCCAAAATAACTTTCCATTAATATCGAATGTTTACAAGTATCAACTTGCAAGTACAGGAGAAAGGAAAATAAAAAGGAAAATCAATCTCTCGGAGGAGGAGCCGTGCTCTCGACTTCAGGGCCCATTTCTGGAGCCCCTCCAGCCTGCGTGGCTTCGGTCACCTCATTCTCAGTAGCAGCTTGCTCCTCTGCAGCTATGATGGTCGCGACTCGCCCAAATTCCCCCATATCGAAGGATGGGGACATTCGTTGCACTACTCTTAGCGCAAAGTCGCGACCAGCATCATATGACTCATATCTTTCATCGTCATATAGCTGCGAAGTCCGAAACTCAGAAATTGCCCGAGGTCCTTCCTCCGAGAGCATTTTTACAAGGGCGACTTTCTCCTCGTCCCAGTGGATCGAGTCGTCCTTGAGCTGTGCAAGAGCGGAGCGCTCCTTCTCCAAGTTGTCATTGGCTTCTTTGAGCTGCGACCTGGCCTCCGCTAGTCGCTCCTCCAACGAGATTTTATCTTGGCGAAAGATCTCCCTCTCTCTCTCCACTTTCTCCTTCAAACTCGTGAGCTTCGCGAAGTTGGAGTCCAAGGCCTGATACCTGTCGGTCAGGACTTGGACTTTCTCGATGAGGATCTTCTTCTCCTCATCTCTCTTCGAGATCACTACTTCACGGGCCTTGAGCAGTTGATCCCGTCCCTGGACCGCCTTCTCCAAGGCGATCCTCTTCCCTTCTGCCTCATCGATCACGCGGCGAGCAGCGATGATATCTCGCTTCGTCCGCAAGATGAGGTCCAAGCCCTGCAAAATGAAAAAGAAAAAAAGTGAGAAAAAACATTTTGAGAGCCCCAAAATAAAGAAGTTAAAACTAAATCTCCAAGGTTTTACCTGCACCATTCTTACCCCCGCCTCAAGGAAGAGGTTCTCAGGGCTTGGCTCGGGAAGAGAGCCAAAGGTTTGGGGGGAAACGTTCTCGAACAAAAATTTACATATTGGATGGAGGTGGCAAGGGATAGAATATGTCCCACTTCCAGATGGTTGGACAACGACCAACCCAGCCGACTCGCGAGGAGGAGCCATCGACTCGCAAGCAGGTCCCTGCTCAGCGGCAGGGATCATCTCGCGAGCAGGAGCTGTCTCGCGAGCAGGAGCTGTCTCGCGAGGCTCTATTTGCTCGCGAGCTTCTTCAGCTGGGGGGCAGCTGGACCCGGCCCCATCCGGGGAGTTGTCAGTGATGTTAATCACTGGCGGTCTAGGTGCGACCACCAGTGAGGGAATATTGGGCACTGCCGGTACCCCAGCCGTGCTCGCAAGAGGGGCAGGCTGATCGCTGCTCTTGCGGACGGGTGGTTGAGATGGTTCGGTAGGTGTTTTCTTCTGCCTCTTGGAGTTCGTGCCCTTAAGTCGGGGCAGCAGACCCCTTTTCTCCCCGGCCTTCGTCATCTCGGCCTCTTCGTTTGGGATTAGTCCTGCGGTCGCGAGTCGCAAAGGAGATAGGCAAGCTTCGATATGCCTGTCATGAGCAGGCAGCTTGTACACCTTCACGATCTTCTCGTGAATTCCTCCTTTCAGATTTGGCTTTGCCAAAGCCGGGATACCTGCGAGCACAAATCGGAGTTAGAAAACGCGCAGGCCTAAAAATTTGATCGTGGACAAAATGCACAATGTACAACTGTGCCTACCTTCACCGAAAAAGCGGGTCACTCCTGGACCTCTGGAGGAGGCAGACTCCCAGTTCCCGGCAGCATAGAACCACCGCTTCCTCCAGCCGGGATAGTTCGAGGAGGGCTTCCCCAGCACAAAGTTATCCCGGTGCCAGTAACACAAATAGTACCAGCCTTCGCTGGAGGGCGCCTTCTTCAGACGGAACATACGGAGGAACTCTTCCGTTGTGAGTTCCCCGTTCCCGGCCTGAGCCCAAAGGGCGAAGGAGCTCAGGACCACCCTCCACCCATTCACAATAAGTTGCCCGGGGGCAATCTTATAGCTTCGCAGAACATCCCGAATGAAAGGATGGAGAGGAAGACGCACCCCCAGGATGAGTTGGTACTCATAGAAGGCCACACACCCTGGGGGAGGAGAGTCTGGTGTTTCTCCATCTCCGGGCAACCGGAGAGTGACTGAGTCGGGGATCCGATATCTATCCCGTAACTCCATCAATCGGTTCTCCGATAGAATGGAAGGATATCCGGCCGCTGTGTATTTGCCTGCCGGAACCCTCGCATTGCTAGAAGCAGAGGATTCCGGCGTAGCATCTCCCAGCGAGACGGTGGTCTCATCAGAATCCCCAGCCATGAGGAGGTTTAAAGAAGATAAGAAAAAGAAAGGAAAAAGGCCTGTACCCAGGAAAGAAAGAAAGGAGAAAAAGGAGCACCGGAGGAAGGAGAATGGAAAAAGATGACTGCAAATTCCTTTTCGAAGAGCTTCTGTAGAAAACCAGAGAAATGGCGGACTCCGTATATTTATAGGCAATCATTCCGCCGCATCTGGTGACACGCGGCAGCCCCCCCTTTGGCACGACAGTCGAGCAGGCATGCCCATTAATTCTCCGGACACGTGGCGAGCGTCTCTTCACTTTCTGTCTGCGGAAAGGCTTGCGGAAAGCTGGCGCTCATTAATTCCAGCCCATCATGTATGGTTCCGTTCTCGATGAAGACAGCGGGCGGTTACGTGTGATAGTAAGCTAAGTCCTTCCCTTAAGAATTTTTTGCGGCAAGGACTTGGGGGGCATCTGTTATAGGCAAAATGATGGAGATCCAACTTAGCTGCTAAGATTTTACGCAGGCGCCCATTCGACTCTTGAGATCATCTGTTCGAGAGTCGCAGATCGAGTAAATGCGGAGTACCCATTTGACTTTTGAGATTATATGCTCGAGAGTCGCAGATTGGATAAGTACGGGGCGCTCATTCGACTCTCGAAATCATATGCTCAATAGTCGCTGTTATAGTCAGAATAGCGAAGATCATCTACTGGAGATAGACCTCGCGAGCACCCTTATTCGACTATCGAGAACGTCTATTCGAGACTCTTTGCCTATCTTCCTCTTCCTCAGCTTCGCTCTCGTCCCAGGTTCTGATGCACACTCGAGGCTCGCATATTAGGAAAACGATGCCCGACTACCAAAGCTTCGAGAAGTTGCGTTTTTCCTACGAGCAGACCTTCTCACAAGTCGTTGAAAGGTATTACATCTAAATAAGCGAGCACTTGGACTCGCGACCATCTTCCAACATACGAACATCTTTCTCTGTGGCGACACCCCTTAGCCTTCAGTACCAGCAGCCCGTATAGGTCAATTTTGGGCTTATCTTCTCTTATGGTTCCGAATCTCAAGGGATTGCTATCAAGGAACGTGATTGTCAAGACAAGTCATTGGGTTAGATCTCTTCTCTAAGGATAAGGATCTTATCCCACGAAATCAACGGGATCTCGGTGTCGTACACGAAATCAGCGGGATCTCAATATCTTACATAATAGATTAGACCCTTCCAGATCTATATAAGGAGAAGACTCCATTAAGATATAAGTACACAATATTCAATCTCTAGCCTGGTTTCGCTTGGTTATTATTCTTCTTGCTTTGCCTGAGTTAAGCATCGGAGGGCTAACGGCTGGATACCAGCCACCCCTAGTTGCTTTCTGTCTTCTTGCAGGTCCGGCGGAAGAAATCCCTGTTGGCAAGAAGGTGAACGATCGGAGGATCCTGTTACAAAATCTGACTGTTAACATTCAAGTTCAGGTGGACCACACCATAGGAAACAATGGTGATTGACCATTAGAAACTTCTTGGGGGCTACAGAAGTTTTGATTCAAGCCGATGTTTCTGTGGTCCTTTCATCCAGGTCTTTGTTACCTTATCAACAGGTTAGATGGAAAATAAACAGTCGGGTGGCCTCCAATAAGTTTTTAGTGGTGGGCATTCAATCACCACTGTTTCCTGTGGCGTGGTCTACTTCAGATTTAAATCTGCTTCATTTTTTGGCTCATATTATAAATCGATCTGGAAAAACGGATGGACGGCATGGATATAATACACATACATCATGGTGGGCCCCACAGTTAGGGATCCATTGAAGCAGCGTCCAATGCTGGAATCTCTCTCTCTCTCTCTCTCTCTCTCTCTCAAACTTCATATTGCAAAAAGCCCATCATGTTTAATTATGAAACATGATCATCAAGATGTTCATCATTCAACAGAAAATGTCATCTGCATTGCATGATAACCAAAACCAAATCAAGATTAAGGAAATTAATATAACCATAATCACAACATTACATAGTCAACCTAATAACGGATCACCAACAGCACCCTCACTTGGAGCTGCACCCTTCAAGATCTTCATCTGTCGAGCAATGATCCGCTGCACCGTCACTGTCCAGATCGAAAGCACGAGTTGCATTCTCTTTCTCAATCTCTTCAATCTTTTTCCGATCTTAATCTTCAATCTGCATATTCTCAATCTTAGAGAAGATCGCTTACTTATCGAATCCGATTTCTCCATTACTCGGGCGATCAAGAGCTGCGCTCGCCGGTGCCTTCTCTCATCCGGGTCTTCCATCTCCACCGTTGAGTAAGCGTATGGCCCCCTTAAATGGCCCATCTGTTACTAACAATTACTTGCACGTGACAATTCACGTTTCGGGATGGAGAGAGAGAGAGAGAGAGAGAGAGAGAGAGAGAGAGAGCTTCCTCGGAGTCTTACTCAGGAGGAAAAGAAGGTGTGCTTATATAGGGGAGCCGGGAGCGGATTAGGTGTTACCCGGGTAACACCTTAGTGGGTGTTAACCTTACAGTGTGGAGCCCAATTCGATGACCTTTCGTTGTATATCCACGCCGTCCATCCGTTTTCCCATATCCTTTTAGGACGTGGTCCCAAAAATTAAACAGATCCAAATGTCAGGTGGACCACACGACTGGAAACAGTAGTGAACCACCATTAAAAGCTTTTTTAGGCCACACAAGTTTTGGATCAAGCTGATCTTTAAATTGTTCCCTTCATCCATATCTGGTTGACCTTATCAACGAGTTGGATGGAAAGGAAACATTGTGGTGGGCCACTTGAGATTTGGATCTGCTTAATTTTTGGGAATACGTCCTAAAGTGGGCGGGAGAAATGGATGGACGGCATAGATATACATCATCAATAAGATGGGGCCCACGGGAAGGGTGTCGACCACGAAGGTGTTACCCGTGTACGTAACACCTAATCCACTCCCGTTGTATAGATTTTAATGATGAGGTCCACCTAAAAGAAGTAGAGTGAATACGCTGTTTTTGTCAGTTTTGTCTCCCATTTAGCATCATGGCACAAGTGAGTGAGATCTGAGCCATTTATTAGGTGGGTTTCACTGTTTAAATTGGTAGGCGAAAAAAAAAAAAAAGGGCTGTTCTCGTAATCAGGATGATCCACTTACATATATATAGAACTAATTGACAAAAGAAATTGAAAAATGATCCATATCCAACATACACGTGGCCTGGACTTTGTGATGACTTGGGGAAACATAGATTTTTGGGCTCGTTCATCTTCGTGCTGGACCGCACCTGATGAATGTCCCCAATCAAACACATGTGTGCAGATTGTGAAATGTGCTGCAATGGCCTCCGTCTATACACAGTTTGACGTTAGGTGATTTGGTAGAAGGTGGGTCAAATGGTAGATCACGGCGTGAAGCAAACGTTGCATGCAGCTTAAGTATTTAGCTGCAAATGAAAGGTTGACACCCATCCCTCGCGTTGGATCAGAATCTTGTGTTCATCGCCAATAACGCTCAAGGAGAAGAACGGACATTAAATCCAGATTGCCCATCCTTTCTGAGAATTGCTTGATGCTCAAAACCTAACCAATAAGAGAATCTTAGCCGTCGTTTTATTTTTTATTTTTTATATTTTTTTATGGATATTGACAACCAATATTTGAAATACTTCCGGACATTTTAATGTTATAGATTGCAATAGAAGGCTATGTTAGTCTCTTATGCATGATTTTAAAAAAACCAATATTCTTCAAGAGGTAGGTTCTACTCAACGTATGGTCTGGATCTACCCTATCATCTGGCATGTATGAGATGTTGCGTGATGAAGTTCCTTTGCTGATCCAGCGCTTGTAGGTCAAACCTCCTCAACAAAACATGGTAAGGGCAACGGGGTTCCTAGCTGGCATAACGTCATGCTGTAAGAAAAATACTTTTCCTGCACGCCTGATTTTACGGCGTGGTTGGGAAGCGGATTGCATGGTATGCCGACCTCAGCAAGTTATGTGGGCCCCACCATGATGTATGTGTTATACTTATACCCAAACCGTCCATGCATCTGGTTAAATCGTTATAGGGCTTGATAAAAAAATTGAGACAGATGCCAAAGCTCAAGTGGACCATTCCACAGAAAGCAGTGGGGATTGAACATCTACCGTTCAAAACTTCTTGGGGTTCACATAAGCTTGATCCGTCTACCATTGAAAACTTTTTGGGGGTCACAGAAGTTTTGGATCAATCAGATAATTTTTTTTTCCCTTAATCCAGGTTTGTGTGACCTTATGAATAGGTTTGATGGCAAATTAACATCTTGGTGGGCCCTAGGAAGGTTTCAACAGTGAAAATCATTGTACGGGCTTCTTTTTACAGTGTCGTCTGCTTGAGCATTGGATCTGCCTCATTTTTGGCGTGGATATAACACATACATTATTGTGGGGCCCACAAAACTTTGTGGCGTCAACACACCACCAAGGCCGGTGGTGTGGCCCACCACTCAATCCGTTTCCGGTGGACACTGCCTTTGGATGCTGCTTTCAGCGTGACGTCGCCGAGATTTTAAATCTTTGAGGATAATCATTTATTTCTCACCAATTTTATAATAAATTATCACCATTTTTATCAAATACATGTCTAAAAGATTACCCAAAATATAAAATTTTAAATAATTTATTAATTTATAATAAATATGATTTAACATTTTATTTTCAGCAACATTTCTCAAACATTATGGCAAGAAAACTATCAAGATCTGAAAAAATGTATGGAGAAATCCCATGCGGAGAAATTGGTAGGAAGAGATTATTTTTTTCTTCCTACGAAGAAAAGGAATAATTTTATTAACTCCCTGGGCCGTCCAAAATTAGAAGTCAAAAGTGGCAAAGTGTTGAGAAATATTCCTAGGTAGACTTCACTTTTAACCAACTAGCCTCACTAAACCTTCAAAACTTTAGTTTTCATTTCTATATGTATCGTTTTTTTTTTCTTTTTTTTTTTTTAAGGAAAATACCCTCCAAAACCATTTCCATTTTTCTTCCTGAAAAACTCATATTCTCTTCATTTTTCTCTTCAGCTATACCAAAAAACCTCATATTCTCTTCATTTTTTTTTCTTCAACTATATTAAAAAAATCCTTCTCCGCTTTATTTTGAAATCATGTTTCCCTTCACCGCACTCTTCTTTTTCTTCTTGAACTCCTGTTTCATTGGAAAGATGATTGTGGGCAAGTTAGAATGAAAAATGAATGTGTTTTTTTTTTTTTGTAAGGGTTTTTTTCACAAAGATGTAATCAATGGAACTTGGTAAATTTCACTGAGTACAATGAAAATTGACTGAGTTCTGTTTGAATATCACTGTACTCGGTGAATGGTGAAGGTGATTTGAATGGTGATTGGTGATAAGAATTCACCAAGTTGTAATGTTGATCGATTACTTAATCAAACAACTCTATACTCGGTGAATTTCACCGAGTATGTTATAACCGAGTACTTGATCAAACAACTCTGTAATTCACTGAGACTCAGTACCTTATAATTTGAGCTAGTACAGCGAAAAACGACTGACTAAGTTCGTTACAAATCAACTGATTCACTTTAAATTTAAATGTACTTAGTCAAACAACTCTATACTCGATGAATTTCACTATGTTATAATTTAACTGAGTACTGCAAAAAAATGACGGATCAAGTACGTCACAAATCGACTGATTCGCTTAAAATTTGAATGTACTCGGTCGAACAACTCTGTAGTCAGTCAAACAACTCTATACTCAGTGAAATTCACCGAGTACGTTACAATTTGACCGAGTATAGCGAAAAATGACGGACCAAGTATGTTGCAAATCAACTGAGTTCTCTTTCAAAGAGTACAACGAATTTCATCGAGTTCTCACAGTGAAAATGATCGAGTTCTCTTTGAATTTCAATGTATTCGGTATATTTCGCAGAGTATAGTGAAATTTGAAATTGCATCGATCGGATCGTCTAACATGACACCTTACACTAATTGTGAAAGCTTGGCAGAGCTACTAGAACTATGGTTAACTCCTAGGGGGGGGGGGGGGGGGGGGGGGGGATTTAAAAAACTTTTGCTTAACTAAAACTAATTAAAGTAAGAACACTTATCTTCCAAGCTTAAGTGGGTCCAATCACATATGCTACAAATGATGAAGCAATTAATCAACTAGCCTAAGCATATATATTATAAACGATACAACTAATAGAGCAATTAATCTATGTGCAATATCTAGAGAACAAATGATATTACTAATAAAGCAACTAGTCTAGAAAGTGAAACTACAAGATGTGTATGTAAATTTACCTATCAAGAACATAACAAACATTCCACGCAAGCATTCATATAACTAACAATTAAAATAATAATGTGCTCGAATCAATAAAACACACGAGCATGTATATAGCGGTTCAACTTCTTATTTACTCCATTCCTGGTTGCCATTCCCAACCCATGAGAACACTAGATTTCACTATGACAGATGTTTCAATCAGGTTCACCTCTCAACCGTTTAACGGAGGTTTTACACATTGGTTCACCTCTTAACCTGAATGGAGATTTTTCAGGTTCATCTCTCAACATAGGTGTTTAAAACGGTTCCACCCAACCGAGGTGTTTAACTGGTTCAATCTAACCCAGGAGTTTATAGGTTCCTCACAACTCTTTGGTTCCAATCCGAGAACCTACAACAGTTTATCAGGATAACTAATAACTTACACTTACACACTCGTGTTGGTGGTTTTCCTTGGAGACTTAATCGAGTTTGGGTCACAAACTCTCGCACTTAATCTTATCCAGGAAAGAGTGCAACCGGACTCTCATAATTGACATTTACTTGTCGAATTGAGCCCCTTTTACAGTGCCTTCTTGAGTTGCATGATCTCCGCTCTTCTATGCTTCAATCAGCTCCCATTTACTCTCCTGATCTTATTGCTAATGCTTTGCCAAAGCCTTAGCTCCAATGATCAACCACCTTACATTTGGTGCTCTTTTGAGTGTGCAAGGTGAGAGGAGATAAGTTGAATCTTTCTACAACTAATTGTGTATTGTAAGCCTAGAAGGATTTACTTAATTGGATCTCTAGAGAGGTTCAGACAAAGGATATACCTATGGTGTAGGTGCATAAACATTTAGAGATCAAGAGAGAGCAAATTCATCTTTATTTAAGTTTTTGAATGCTGCAACTTGTGATGAATCACAAAGAAGATGACTTGGGTAGCTTAGGTTTAGAGCCTAGATATGGTTTTTATAATGGTGGCATCTAAAACACTAAATTTCATCTCTTAAAGCCCAAGAGCCAAGCCCCATTCTTATATAGATAAAGCTCTAACGGTTGAAAAACAGGCTGCAACGGCTAACTGGTGATCGGTCACATAGAGCTTGCGACTTGTCGCACAAGGGCTGTCGACCAGTCACAATTGAGCAGCGACCGACCGATTTAATCCAGGGACTGGTATTTGGTTGCAGTCCCAATTTGACTTCTGATGACCGATCGACCAGACTTGTGACCAGTTGCACGGTGTTATTGATCGAAAGCTGACGAGTCACTAGCACATGAGTTTTGTTGTTCTGATCTTCATTTTTATAGTAGCTCAAAGACCTCTTAGGCCTTCTTTTGAGTGATCATTTGGAACACCTAAGGTCATTTTAAGATGACTAAAAGTTTACCTATGGGGTCAATCCATCTAGAGGTTAAGGTTTGTTTGGGTTCAAAGGTTTTAGCTCACCAAGGCATCTCATTTACCTATTTCTTCTTCCTTGATACAGCTGGTCCACTTGGTCTTCAGTCTTCATCTTCTTTGGGCTTAACCAACACTTAAACATGAGGACCTCCGTAATTGACAAATTAGGCAATATACCTCATAAAAGTGCACTAAGAATTTACCATTGATTACATCATTCATTCCCTCAAATTCTACTTGCGAAAAACACATTCATTCTTCATTCTTCCCTGCCCACAGCCACCATTCTAGTGAAACATGAGTTTAAGAAGAAGAACCCGTAAGAAATTTAGAAGTTCCAAGTTTATCAATGCAACCGGTTTAAAGAAATGAAGAAAATCTTAAGAAAGATTGCATATGTAAAATGACAATAACTAGAGATTTCAAGAAGAACTGGAGATTTTAAGAAGAAAAATGAAGAGAAGAAGATGGATTTTGGGTATAGCTAAATGAAACAAATAGAATCCAAAAAACAAGGGTATTTTCATTTGAAAAAAAAAAGCCCATCTGTACAGCCTACGTTTAGAAATGGAAACTAAATTTTTGGAGGTTTAATTAGGCTGGTGGGTTAAAAGTGAAGTCTACAGAGGGAAATTTCTCAAAAGAGCTGAGTGGGGCTGTTTTATGGGAGATTATACCATATACGATGTAGATCCACATATGGTAGAGCCATCTCTTAACATTGTATGTGATATGTCAATTGGATCATTCATCTGGGAGCTATATTATGGATAAAAAATCGCTCGAAGTTTACACCTATTGTTGTTGAATTAGGCATGTGAACATATAAGTTGGTGAACATATAAGTTGATGAACATATAAGTTGTCAACCGTGTTCATTATGATAGTGCTAAAGTGCCAGAGTTGTACTTGATGTCACTCGCCTCAAGTGTAAGGCTGCAATGTAGTAATAAATCTCAGTAAGACCGAGGTCGATCCACAGGGAATTAGAGAACAACTTCTAAGCTATTTTAGCAACTAAGATTGCAATAATTAAGTGATTCAATTGAGAGAATTGTGTTAAAACAGTAACTTAAGAAAAACAGTAACTAAGGAACTAAGGCTTTCAAGGATCCACTTGTAGTAATCCCATGTCAATCCAATCAATCCAAGCATACAACACAACTAGATTTGAAGTTCTATCTCTCATCTAGTTGGAAGATAAAGCATTAATCACATTCAATCCCACTTAAGTTGAACTTCCAAGTTCTAGTCCCATTCAACCACATATAGCATTCGAAACCATAACCTTCGGAGTAACAGCCATGCCTATGGACTATGGCATGCTCAAGGGTTACCATAATTCGAATCTAAACAAGCAAAACATGATAATCTCAGAGAATTGCAAGGAATCCATGTCCGAAGCACATGAACTCTTATAAAACTTCTAAAAATATCAACTTTATAAGAACTAGAACATTCAAAATTCGAACTTGAAGTGAAGATACTTGAATCAAACTGAATTAAACATAAAATTGGCTACAAGCTTCACCTCTCAGCCTTAACTGAGAGATTCTAGCCGAGCATTGTCTCACTATAACTAGAACTCAATAAAAAGCATAAAAAGCATAAAAACCCGGAGTTGGGAGGGTTGCAAACGCTCTACGACGGCTTCCTTCACTTCCCACGAAGTTCCTCAGCTTCTATGATGCCCTAGGAAGAGACCCTAGGTGTCCTTTTATAGTGGAGAAGCTCTGTTGCATCGGAAACATCCAAAAGTTGTGTAAGCTTACGCACTACGCAAAAATTCTCGAAGTTCAAATTAAGAAACTGCTATTTTCCCTGTGGTCGACCGGTCGTGATAGGAATTTGCCTTACCGTCCTTCCGACGGCTTTCACACTACGTCCCATTTCCAGCTTTGGTTACGGGTAGACCATCCCCCGGTTGGTAAATGAGTAGCCCTTTTTGGAATTTTCCTCCATTTTCTCCATCATTCCCAATTTTCATCCTTCCTTTCCTGTTTCTTTCACATTAGATAGGATTTTTAGAAATCCATATCTTTCGTTATTTTCCCATGGACAAGGATGGACAAAGTACCCCGGCTTGGTTCCTCAACACCTCAAATCTACGTCTAGCCAATCCACAAATCACATAATCCCTTCAAAACATGAAAATCGTGTAATGTGAACTAGGTGTAAAAGTGTTCAAATATTTCTATCAATCACATAAAAAGGGGAATTCACATATAAAACCATTATATTAAGAGAAGTTCAAAACTTGCAACATTACTCACTTCGTATCTCCTTTTCTTATACTCGTATCATCTCGAATGCATAGAAATAAGGCTTTCTAAAGGAGTTTTCAATGTTTAGAAAATTTGAAAAAAAATTTCACATATGATTGCTCGAAATGTTGCAAACTGCTAGATGAGGAATCTCATCTCACCCCCCAACCAAATCTTGTATTGTCCTCAATGTAAAAAGATATGCAATGAGCATGAACATGAGAGCAATGGTAAAATAAAAGAGAGTGAGAATAATAGTACCTGAGAGAGTCGATCATGGAAGTCTACAACTTCAACAACTAAATCTACTAAGCACGCAAAACTAAAATAGAAAAAACAACTAAACCTACCTATGTCATACCTCCGTCAGACTAGGAGATCAATCATCCTGATACACAGGATCATTTGGAGTGATGGACATGTCCTCTGAATCAAATTTCTCAACAAATGGTTTAAGGCGTTGTCCATTAACTTTAAAACAATTACCATTTGCAGCATTCTCTATCTCAATAGCCCCATGAGGAAAAACTTCTTTAACAATGTATGGGCCGGTTCATTGACATCGCAATTTTCCTGAAAAAAGATGAAGTCGGGAATTATACAAGAGCACTTTCTGACCTTCATGGAAAGATTTCCTAAAGATGTGGTTGTCATGAAAGGCCTTCATTCTACTCTTGTAAATTCTCGAGTTCTCGTAGGCATCATTTCGGATCTCGTCAAGCTCATTCATTTGGAGTTTGCGAAGCGAGCTAGCCTTGTCAACATTAAAGTTTAATGGCCAAATTGCCCAATAGGCTTTGTGTTCAATCTTCACAGGCAAGTGGCAAGCTTTCCCATAGACAAGTCTATAAGGGGACATTTCAATGGGGGTCTTGTAAGCGGTACGGTGGGCCCAAAGCGCATCTTCTAATCTCAGTGACCAATCTTTGTGATCCGGCCTCACCGTCTCTTCCAAATTTTGTTTGATTTCCCGATTGCAAATTTAGCTTGCCCACTCGTTTGTGGGTGGTATGGGGTACTCACTTTTATGCCTAATGCCATATTTCTTCATTAAGGCTTCAAAAGGCCTATTGTAAAAATGAGAACCACCGTCACTAATGATGGCTCGAGGCGTTCCAAATCTGGAAAGTATGTTTTCTTTAAGAAACTTTAGAACTGTACGATGATTGTTGGTTCTACATGGAATAGCCTTCATCCATTTAGACACATAGTCTACGATAAGCAATATATAGACATGTTCAAAAGATGAGGGGAATGGTCCCATAATATCGATGCCCCAACAGTCAAAGACTTCAAGATGTTGAATTGGGGTAAGAGGCATCATATTTCGACGGGATAATCCTCCTAACTTTTGGCAATGCTTGCATGCTTTGCAAAACTCGTGGCTGTCCTTAAATAGAGTGGGCCAATAAAAACCACACTGCAGAATTTTTGCAGTGGTTTTCTTGGCGGAAAAATGACCCCCACATGCTTGATCATGACAAAAGGAGATGACGAAATTATGTTCATCATCAGGGACACATCTCTTAATAATTTGGTCTGGGCAATATTTTAACAATAAAGGTTCATCCTAGAAAAATCTGCGCACTTCCCTTAGAAATTTTTGTTTGTCCTGCACAGTCCAATGAATCGGCATCGCACCTGTGGAAAGATAATTGGCTATGTCAACGTACCATAGTGGATGCATAGCAACAAAGAGTTTCTCATCAGGGAATGAGTCCTCAATAGGTGACTTGTCAATGAAATTAGGTAGAACTAGGTAGGATAGATGATCCGCCACCACATTTTCTACTCCCTTCTTGTCCTTGATCTCCAAATCGAATTCTTGAAGGAGTAGGTTCCATTTAAGCAAACAGGGCTTGGCATCCTTCTTAGAAAGAAGGTGTTTCAGCGCCGCATGATCTGTGTAAACGATGATCTTGGATCCTATTAAGTAAGGCCTGAATTTATCCAAGGCAAAGATGATGGCTAGGAGCTCCTTCTCCGTAGTCGAGTAATTGAATTGTGCGGGATTCAAGGTCCTACTAGCATAGTAGATAACATGGGGCTTCTTCTCCTTCTTTTGGCCTAACACCGCCCCAATAGCATAATCGCTTGCATCTAACATCAACTCAAAAGGTATGGACCAATCCGGTGTTTGCATGATAGGAGCGGTAGTTAACATGTCTTTTAGCTTTGAAAAAGCTAATTGACATTTGGCACTCCACTCAGATTGGTTCTCCTTTTGGAGAAGGTTACATAAGGGCCTTGAGGTATGACTAAAATCCTTTATGAACCTTCTATAAAAATCCGCGTGTGCAAGGAAGGACCGCACATCGCGTATGCTTTTAGGTGGTGGTAGATTTGAAATTATATCGATTTTGGCCCAGTCTACCTCTATTCCACTAGACGAGATGATATGTCCAAGGACTATTCCTCTTTGTACCATGAAATGACACTTTTTCCAGTTTAAAACGAGGTTCTTCTCCTTGCACCTTGTCAAGACCAACTTCAAGTGATTGAGGCACTCATCAAAAGTACAACAAAAAACTAAAAAATCATCCATGAATACCTCGAGAAATTCACCCACCATGTCCGAGAAAATACTCAACATGCATCGTTGAAATGTGGCGGATGCATTACATTGCCCGAATGGCATTCTTCGGTATGCGAAGGTGCTAAACAGGCATGTAAAAGTGGTCTTCTCTTGGTCTTCTGGGGCTATCTCGATTTGGTTGTAACCGGAATAGCCATCTAGGAAGCAGTAATAGGAATGACCTGCTAACCTCTCTAAAATTTGATCCATGAATGGCAGAAGGAAGTGGTCCTTCCTAGTGATTGTGTTTATGTTTCAATATTCAATACACATACGCCAACCGGTGGTTACTCTAGTCAGTATAAGCTCGTTGTTGGTGTTTTCTACGATGGTAATATCAGATTTCTTGGGGACAACTTGGGTAGGACTCACCCATTGGCTATCCAAGATGGGGTAGATGATCCCCACATCTAGTAGCTTTAATACCTCGGCTTTAGCAACCTCCATCATGTTGGGATTTAGCCTTCTTTAAGGTTGTCTAGTCATTTTCGCATTTTCTTCGAGGTGTATACGATGAGTACAAACCGAAGAATCTATCCCTTTGAGATCCGCTATTGTCCAACCTATGGCTCCCCTATGTTCTTTGAGTAGCTCAATCAACTTGAGCTCTTGGTCTTTCCCTAGGTGAGAGGCAATAACAACCGAGAATGTTTCTTCTTGCCCAAGTATACATATTTAAGCTTGGATGGCAATGGTTTAAGTTCAAGCTTCGGTGGTTTGACGTTAGACGGTAGAGGCCTTGATGCGGTTGGTGGCAATCTTTCAAAATGGGGCCTCCACTGGCTAGTACCAACTACCGGTCCTCTCAATATTCAATGCTTGCACAATTTCACTAATGATGGAGTCTTTGGAATCCTCGAAATGTGCCAAGCATGTCTCCAAGCTTTCTAGTGGTTCAAGTTGGATGAGCTCTTCTTCTTCAAAAGATTCGATGTTTACCTCGAAGAGCTCGTCATCATCAACATCCCTGTGCCTTTTGCCCAAGTGGAACACATTCACCTCTAATGTCATGTTCCCAAAGGATAATTGAATCACCCCGTTCCGATAATTGATGATTTCATTTGATGTAGCAAGGAATGGGCGGCTTAAAATCACCGGTATTTGAGTGCTAGCATCTATAACCGGTTGTGTGTCCAAGATGATAAAATCTACCGGATAGTAGAATTTGTCAACTTGGACTAGAACATCCTCAACTATCCCTCTCGGTACACGGATGGATCTATCAGTGAGTTGCAATGTGGTTTCGGTAGGTTTTAATTCACCAGGACCCAATTGCTCATATACCAAGTACGAGATCAAGTTTACGCTTGCCCCCAAGTCTACTAATGCACACTCAATCTGGTAGTCTCCAATGATACAAGAGATTGTGAGACTACCGGGATCTTTAAATTTTGGGGGGGTCTTTTGAGTGAGAATGGCACTCACTTGCTCGTTTAGGAAGGCCTTTTGCTGCACATTATATTTGTGTTTAGTTGTGCATTGGTCCTTTAGAAACTTGGCATAAGAGGGGATTTGTTTGATGGCATCAAGCAAGAGAATGTTGATCTTTACTTGTCTGAAAATCTCTAAAATATCATGAGAGTTTGGAAGAGATTTTGGAGCGACCAATCTCGAAGGGAATGGTGCTACGGGCTTATAAACGCGTTCCGTTTCTTGTGTTACTAAGTTAGATCATTCCTCATGCTTAGAATTTACCGGATCATTAGGCTTGTCGGCCTTCACCAGAATAAATTTGTCAATTTGTTTACCACTTCTAAGAGTGGTGACGGATTTGGCTTGCTCCATATGTTGGTTCGAGAGATTAGGAATGCTCACTTCATGTACTTGCTTTGGATTAGGCTGAGGTTAGGTCGAAAAGGTCCCTTCCCTAGCATTCAAGCGTCCCTTAATCTCATCAACCGAGACTTTAAGCTCTTGGAACGTTTGCTGATTTGCTTGCTTGATTTGCGTTTGCCCTTGTATAAACGCTTTTAAAGTATCATCCATTGGGAATTGAGGTGGGGCCATATTTTGCATGGGTGGCCCTCCTTGAGAGTTGGTAGGATTGCCTGTGGGAGCATTCCTCCAACTGAAATTTGGGTGGTTCTTCCAAGTAGAGTTATACGTGTTACCCACCGGTTCATTGAAAGGCCGTTAATAACCATATGTGGCATTTGCATGTTCATATAACACCTCTTGAAACTCAGGAATTGTAGGACAATCTTACGTAGTGTGTAAATTGATGAAACAAATCCCACACATGGTCTCAATAACTTCATTAGACTTTGAAACTCTACTCTTACTAAGTTCAATGGCCTCGATCTTCCTTGTGAGGTTGGCTAACCTTGCATTCACATCATCTTCCTCCTTGAGGATATAGATCCCTCCTTTCTCTTTTTCTTGAGTAGGCTTTGGGTTATTAGATTTGTCCGAGGTATCCCATGATTGAGCATTCTCGGCCAACATATCTAAATAGCTCCAAGCTTCATTTGGATTTTTGCTCATGAACTCGCCATTGCACATCATCTCTACGAAATGGCGCATATTGGAACTTAATCCATCGTTGAAGAAGTTTATGATTCGCCAACTTTCGTAACCATGATGTGGGCAAGCAAGTAGGAGGTCCTTAAACCTTTCCCAACATTGGAAGAAAGATTCATTCCCTTTAACCAAAAGTTCATTATGGTTCTTTGAAGGGTGTTCGTTTTATGAGCCGGGAAGAACTTTTTCAAGAATTCCCAGGTCAACTCGTTCCATGACCCTATCGAATGTGATCTAAGAGAGTGAAGCCAAGTCTTGGCTCTTTCTTTCAATGAAAAGGGAAAGAGTTTGAGTTTTATGGCATCCTCAGAGACATTGGTGTATTGCAAGGTAGCTACCACTTCTTCAAACTCCTTTAAGTGTAGGTATGAGCTCTCAGAGTCTAGCCCATGGAACTTTGGTATGAGTTGAATCACACCCGGCTTTATATCAATGTTTCCCCCGGTTAGTGGTAAAACCACCCACGAGGGTGTAGTAGCACGGGCTGGTTGTAGGTAGTCTCGTAATGATCGCATTGGAGAACGTTATGTACCTCATTCTCTCCTACTCCCTCTTGATTTGCATTTGTCATTGTAGTATAGTGGTGAGTATTCCCGCCTGTCACACAGGTGACCTGGGTTCGATCCCCGGCAACATCGCCAAAAACTTGTTTGCTCGCCTCAAGTGCAAGGCTGCAATGTCGTAATAAATCTTGGTAAGACTAAGGTCGATCCATAGGTAATTAGATAACAACTTCTAAGCTATTTCAGCAACTAAGATTGCAATAATTAAGTGATTCAATTGAGAGAATTGTGTTAAAACAGTAACTTAAGAAAAGCAGTAATTAAAGAACTAAGGCTTTCAAGGATCCACTTGTAGTAATCCCATGTCAATCCAATCAATCCAAGCATACAACACAACTAGATTTGAAGTTCTATCTCTCATCTAGTTGGAAGATAAAGCATTAATCACATTTAATCCCCACTTAAGTTGAACTTCCAAGTTCTAGTCCCATTCAACCACATATAGCATTCGAAATCATAGCCTTCGGAGTAACAGCCATGCCTATGGACTATGGCATGCTCAAGGGTTACCATAATTCGAATCTAAACAAGAAAAACATGATAATGTGATGTAATGGGCTATATCATGTATAAATTGGAGGTTCAACACTTGACTTGAAATCAATTAAACTCTTATGTAACGTCTAGGGTTTTCATTGCCTGAGTACAATCCTTTGCAATGAAAACTTAAGTGTCACATCAGGGAAAAAAATCACATGTGGGTGTGTTTTCCACGTTCCCTCATTTTCAAATAATCATTCACACATAATCAGATTAGCATTTACACTTGCAGCGAGAATCAAAACATAAGTAAAGATAATTATACCAGAGATATTAGGAATCATATCGACATTATACAAATCCAAAACCCACTTAGATAGAGATTATACAAACCACATATAACAAATGTACATGATGAAAATCTAACAAAAGGAGGGAATTACTAGAATCTATTGGTTGAGCTTGTAGAGCTCAGCCACGCAAACATAAGGCGCATAAACTCCTAGCTCATTACTAAGTTCTATCCGGTGCGCCCACGAGCGCGCCGTTGTCCTAAGCAATTCCTAAATCATCTATTATTTGCCAAATTTGAAAGTGCTAGTAGCCGACAAAGTGATGAAATCCCGTCAATATCATACACACAACATAATAGCTAAGTATAGTTTTCAAATAGGCATAATAATTCATAGTATTTAAATCATACATGCTAATCTCAACTATGAATGGAACATAACGGCATAACAAATATTTCAACAAATGAGTCTTATTTAAATACATGGATGTATGAGATGCACTTAGACTTAGGGATGCACATCCAGTTGGCAAAAAGGACACCCAAGGAGAACTAGCCTCCTGAAAAAATACTCTAACGTATGCTCAAGGTTAATTAGCCATTCGGAAAAGTCCATGCAAAAAGGACGCCAAAGGAGAACTAGTCACTCGAAAAAGTACTCTAAGGTACGCCCAAGGAGAACTAGCCACTCAAAAAAGCCCATGCAAAAGGACGTCCAAGACAAACCGACTGCACGCAACGATACATCGAGGTCATCCGAAAAAATTACTCCAAAGAAGACCCAAGAAGACCCGAGAACCCCGTGTCTTACATTGGCCATCTGGAAAAGTCTGTGTCATGTATGCATGATTAGCCCAACCATTATTAGTCAAATTTACAAGCCATCCAATTATGATAAATCATTCCAACTAGTGGCCCTTTCAAGTCAATAATAACATGATAAATAAAATGATCATTTCCATCACAAGTCCATATATGAACATATAAAGGGTTCAACCTAAAAAGCTAGTAAGGTAATAAAGTCCTTCAAGGGACACAACCTAATGATTCATCCCTAAAAGTCAAGATGGGTACAAATATATCAAAAGATGGGATTCATCAGTCAAATTCAAAAAACTTCCAAAAGACAATGCCACTAGTCCAAGGGTTGCTTCCATCAATTCATAAAAGTGACAATGTAAACTACATAAAAAATTCATAAAAGTAGTGATACAAACTACATAAATAGTTTACAAAGCAGTAATCATACCCACATTTCCATGATTCTAAGCATATTAATAACCTAACACATATCACTTATAAGCTAGCATGCCAAAAATCATATTCAAGTGAATTATGCAAAACCTTACATGTTATCATGGATTTCAAGAACTATAAACGATTTCCCACAATTTCAAAGAAACTATACAATGCATATACCAAAACTAATATCAAACTAAAAGTGTCAGGGAAAGCTTGAGGGGTAATTCATCACCTTAAGGTCGGATTCCTCGATTCCTAGGCACACTAAGCACATGTTTCGAGAAAAATCAAGATCCCATGTTCAAATACAAACCTACGCTCAGTAACTTGGATTTTTATATTCGAATTTAACTTTCAATAAGGGTTTAAAAGTTTATCTAGCTCAATTAGGTCGATTCCCAACTCAATATGGCCAAATTTTAATATCCAAAGTGTACTTGGAGACGGCCTATTTTGGGGAAATTAAACCCTAAATTTATTAAGCTAGTTAATAATCAATAATCTAAAATTTTCACCAACTAACACTTGAAGGAGAGGCCTAGGGGTGAAATCAGTCTATTATCAACTCAGTAGCTCAACCCCGAACTCAGGGCCCCAAATAGAATGATTCGACATAGCTACACCCCACAGCTCATGCATGCAGCTGGGGTTTTTGCTAGCAGCTAAAGACTCATAAACCTAACATGCATTAACACATCAAGTTAGTATTTTTTAAACTCGGAAAGACGTGGAAAATTGGTCACTAAGCTAACTCTACCCCACATCAAGTTGCTGGGAACATGCGGAACAACGTGCATGTGCTGGATCGCAGCCATGCATCATGCATGCACTAGTTAGAGCCAAGCAACATGTGTGTGTTGTTAGAGAAAACTCGAGACAACTTACCCGACTCAAACTTGATGAAGATCGGTCATGTCAACCCTGATGGGGACATATGCGGCTGATGGGCTCATGCCAGAAAACCACTCTACATTATCAGCCTTCACTAATACTTTATATAGTAGCTCAAATTGTCTAGGCGTGTTGATACCCGAAGTGATTGTTTAGGCGCGTCGATGCCCGTAGTGGTAAGGCTCTCTCTCTCTCTCTCTCTCTCACTCTCTCTCTCTCTCTCTCTCATTCAATTCTTGGGTCTTTAGAAGGTTTTTGAGTCGGAGAAAGTAAGAAGGGTATTTATAGTTCAAGACTCCTTGTTGGTTGATTTGCGGTTGAACACTTTAATGATTTAACGAGGTCTATCAGTCGAACCGATAGGAACTGATGGTTCTATTGGTGGAGCTTGTGATTGTTCTCTGTTTTCCATAGTCGGTCGACAGACACAACACTAACTCACCTCCTAAGTGAGTTTTTGGTACTCTACGGCTCAAGGGACTTATTTAATCGACTCCATTGGTTAATCTCGAATTCGAATATCAAATTTGGTGTGTTAAAATGGGGATTCTATCTGTCCAAACACTAGGGATCTGATAGATTGTGGCTTTGATATTTCAGGGCCCATGATTAGTTTGGGATGATTGATTTGTTTATATGCAGAGTTTATTGAGTTTTGGGGTTTCTAGATTTAAGGTTCACTAAAAATCTTTAGATTTTCGAGTTTAAAACATATGTACCCATGTGCAGTCGCATAATAAATAAATAAAAATTGTATAGTAACACCCGAGGACAGCCAATACCAGAGTATTGGAAAGTTAGGGTGTTGCAGCTTGCGACCTTGTGCACCAAATCAACCTTAAGATCATACCTATAGAGGTTGGTCTGATTGTCCAGCCACCAATGTTGTAGCAATTAGGTGATTCAGAAGGGGAGGGTTAGTTCTTCAATAAGATCTTTTTGCCTTTGAGCTAAGGCATTTCTTTCAACAGTGACATGGTTCTCAGATTTCTCAATGATGTAATAATGGATTAATAAAATCATAAATAAAAATTGATCACCAATTTTATTGATTTAGAAATAAGATCAGTACAATCAGTGAAGAAAATCAAATTAAGCAGAAAAAAATGAAAGATAAATTACCTACGATCATCTGTATGAACAAACAATCAAGGTTTTCGGCTGGTAGGATGTTGTCTATGTGATCTTTCAAGTATGAACTCAGTTGATCAGAAATCTGCTAATGGTGGTCATGGATATTTACACTACTCCTAGAGCGTACTGCAACAATGACACTGGAAAGTAGCGGATCTAAGCTATGCTAATGACGAGTCACTACCAATGAGATTGGACAAAAGTGGAGGAATTAAAGATAAAACTAATATATGCACAAGGTTGTGTGTGTTGGTGAGGGCATGAAATATTTTCTTCGAGTGTTGTTTATATAGATTTGAAGAGTTGGTGGCCACATCAAGGTTTCCTTGTTGATCCGCACTTTTATTTTCAAAGGTTACAAGGCTGTATATCCTTATCTCCTTCTAATTTTGGAATTATTGACCCTCCATGGTCTCCACAAAAGCATCAAACGTCTTTGGGAAATTTACTTTTATCAGTATGATTGTGTGAGACGGCCATGCCATACATATCTTGTATCAAAAGATTTTCGGTATTGGTGGGGCTTTGTAAGCTTGTTAAGCATATTGCTCGGTCACACGTGCCACTCATGCAACGGTAATGTGTCATTCTTGGGTGTCTTGATTTTCTCGACCGTAAATGTACATTCAACTCTGATCTATTTTTATTTTAACAAGCTACATTACATTGAAGGAAATAGGCTATGAGATATCCTCGAGGCATGAGTGAGATTTTTTATTTGTGAGTAGTGCCAACACATGACTACATCCTATTGAGCTACCTGTGGACGCTCGCATTTCCGCGCTCCTGGCCCTCCCTTTCGAAAAAGGGTTGCGCGAATCGCTGTTGTGCCACTGGCTCGCCTCATTCTCAAGGGCTTTTTCACTTGTCATGTTAAACTGATATGTTTGAATTTGTTCGTATAAGACTAGAGTCGCCGCTAGCTAGTTAGTTCGAATCTACAGTCGGCTAGACCCCGTAGAAACGTTAGAGAAGAGAATTCGAAGATTCCTTCCTCTAAAATGACTCCTTTTAATCCGCGGTCAAAGATTCGAGGTAAGGGATCACGGTTACAGGGTGGGAAGGTATTAGGCACCCACTTTGCTTGTACCGAAGTACGGTCTTTACTTCACAGAATCGAACTAATACTTGAAAGTCTGATTTAATCCTCGTACATTCTCATGAATGATATGATGCATGAATGTAGGTCTAAATAGTAAGATTTTTTTATGGGCAGGTTTCCATTAATAGGTAAGCCCAAAGCATACACTCGAACTGACAAGTGCTTTATGCGGGATGCATACTGTGTGTTTGATCAATCAAAGTACTTGCAGTGGGATGATAAGCAGGGGGTTGGAAGAATAGTAAATATTGCACTTATGCTAGATGCAAATGAGATGATGCTGATATAAGTAGCTGGATGGACGGAGGTATCATAAGGATTTGCTTCGAGCGGCTAAGATCAAGACTTAGGTAGCTTAAGAGGCTTGACCAAGGCTAGACTCTTCGCGCTCAAGCTCTCCTTGGTGGAGAAATGGGCTAAAGGGATTGGACTAGGAACTCTCGGGCTGAAGAGAGGGGAAGTGGATTTTTTCTGGATGCTAAAACAAGAGAGGAGAGGGGTATTTATAGCTGTGAGCAATAATAGCTCGTGTAAATAAGTTTGGGCGCCCCCCAGGGGGCCGCCCGTACGGACGCACTGCTCCAGCTTCAGAGCATACGGCCCCCAAACCTGAAGCAAAAAAGTTGTAGGTTCGATGTTCGGAGCTACTTTGAAGCTGTGGCTCGAAACCAGGTTAGTTGACTGGGTTTGAAAGATGGCTTAACAAGGTGAGTTGACTGGGTGATTTGGGTTGGACTAACCCGGTGAGTTGACTCAGCGGGTTAACCCACTAAGTTTGACTTTTTGGAGATTTTTTACTAGTTTTTCTTATGGGGGGGGGGGGGGGGGGGGGGGGGGGGGGGTTCTTCAGGCTGATGTTTAGTGGTGAGTTGACTAGGTTCAGGCTTGAGCTAGGCTATGAATTAGGGATTATAAGGATGAGTTTAGCTGGGTTTGGTCATGGAGTTTGGGGGTATGAACCTCCAGTCATTCAGCTATCTCTACCAACATTGTAGCCGAAGGTGGGGTGTTTACAGATGCCCCTCTTTGGCAGAGGTTGTATGCAACCGAATGTCAAAGAGAGTGGACACCCCACTTCGGACCCGGTCATTCATAGATCGTGGTCTGGAATCTTTGCTTGCCTTTGTATCTGATTCAGTTGATTGTCTAGAAATTGATAACTCGCATATACCGTGGGAGTTTGGAGGAAATGTTGCGATTATCCCTGCATGAGCTGCAACTTGAGTACCCAATCGTAACCCTTTCGTTCTCGATCGGTCTAACATCGAAAATATACAGTAGAGCATCTACGTCCATTATAGTCTTACGATGTTGCTGACCCTGTGATTGATTGTTTGTTGCTTTCCCGGATCACTGCAGGAGTACTTGTTTCACTTGACTATCAAAGTGGTTAGCTGCCCTGCATCTGCGCTGCCTTACGAGTAATCCACTACTCCGACTTGAACTCAGTCAAGGTACTTGAGGCATCTACGCCTAGGTATGTGCGGGTGAACTTTTTCCACCCAATCTTTTGGTTTTGATACTTGGGTTACAATTCATCGTTTACACTATTCAGATGGTTTCTTTGACCGAGCCTTTTGGCTTTCATCCTTTCGTATCTTGGCATTTTTTACGACCGCACTGACACTGGAGTTTAGTTCGACCGTATTTTGAGTCCATTGGATCCCGTGGCCTTTAGGAAAACCGCGAGACATCGGATCTTATTTGATTTTGCATCGGCTCCTACCCCGAGATATGGAAGATTTCTTAGTGTTTTGGAGGCCGAACGCTCTACTGAGAAAATATTTTTGGATTTTGAAAAGATACCCACTATGGGGAGTGATACTCCATGGTGTTTTTATTTGCAAATAGGAATATGTATTATTTTTGCCTTTTTTTAAAATGAAATCTGGCTTGCACGCGCCTCCACTAGGGATGCTTATGGGGTCTTTGGTTAACCGACTTTTATTTTGAAAGCAGGTAAACATGATGATTGATGCGATGGATGATGATGCATATGGATGGATGCATGGTTTGGCTCATTCTCATCCCGTTCAATGGGATGTAGAGAACTTTGAGCTTATTGCTTGTAACGTTTTTCTTCCTTGGAGATTTTCTTTTTTATGCAGATGCCTGGTCAGCGGGTTGGTCAAAATCCCGACCCGTGGTCGATCAAGTCCATCATCCCAAGATGCTGTTTCGTTTGCCGTTGGGGATGAATGAAGGGGGTTCTAGGTTGTAACCTCAAGATGTTCTTCTAGGGGAGGGATGTGATTGGGATGGTGTTTGGTCGCCAGTTTTGGTCAAGATTTCAATTTGCAGGCGATCGGATCCGTCATCCCAAACTGTGAAGTGTGTGAGTGGAGTTCGAGACTCCTGAAGTGTTGTGCCAGGGATAATGACAATTTTTTGTGATTTTTTTTTAATATTTGATCCGAATCTTTTCCTGAGTAGTCAGGATGGAGATTGGTTATTGAAAACAAGGAAAATATTTTTGTGATTTTGTAAATTGATTTTGCAATGTTTTGGTGTTTTGTCGGATTTTTTGAAATGCAGGGAAAGGTATAAAATTTTCATCCATTTCCAGCTTCTACTGCTGGTAAGGCACCCGATCCAATTTACATCAACGAGCAAGACGAGTCTCACACAGTTAAGTGTCGTAGTTTTACATCTTCGGATGAGGAAATTTTGAGGGTTTTCTGTCAACACACCCACAAAGTTGCATGTTCCTTATGTGCAATGTACATAGACCACGTATCATCCGACGAACTTCTTCGGCCACAAAATGAGCCACATCCTCACATTTCCCTTTATCGATCCAGTTTGGGGTCTTATGCTGCTCACAATTCCGTGATTGTGCGTTTCACCTCCCTACTGCCTTAATCCCCTTCATGAGTTTTAGGAACAAGGAATATTCGTCAGATTCAACAGCGACTTCTAAATTAAGGTTGTCCTATCACGGTGCGTTCAACACTAATAGGATTGCGGGGTTCTGCCCGCCTCAGCCTTTACCTATTTAGAGAACTTCGGACACCCGTACAATCAAGTGTTAGCCATGTCCGGAACAGGTTAGGAAAGAAAGCCTCCGAGAAATTAATCCCAGTGTAGTTTAAGGTCTTCGGACCGCTGGGGATAGATTTGTGCAGTTAAAATTGATGGTGAATTTTTTTTTTTTTTGAGAAAGTTCCAGACTTCAACTTGAGTGATCAAGATTGATATTGGTTTTTATGAAAAGCTTAAAATCTTTTTGGTATTTTTAAAATGATCTGAGTCATCGAACCTTGACTCAAAGGGCCGAGATTAAATACCAGTTTTTGGTTGAAAGCAGGAAAAGTCTCCCGAGAAATTAATCCCAGTGTAGTTTAAGGTCTTCGGACCGAAACTATGTACATGCTGAAAATACACTCTTTTTGTGATTTTTTGAAAAGATCTGGACTATCGAACCTTAATCCGAGCGGTCGAGGTCGATGCCGATTTTTGGTTGAAAGCAGAAAAAAATCCCCTGAGAAATTAATCCTAGTGTAGTTTAAGGTCTTCGGACCACGGTTTTCTATAAACGATGACGCATTTTTTTAGAAAGGTCCGGATTGTCGGATCGTGACTTGAATGATCATGATCAAAGCCGATTTTTATTGAAACTTTCTTAGGATCTTGATCTCGACATAGTTTAAGGTCTTCGGACCACATTTGGGAGTAAGACTGAGAATATATATATATATATATATATATATTGTGATTTTGAAAAATGTTCTGAGTCATCGATTCTGATTTTTATGGTTAAGATCGATGCCAGTTTTTATTAGAAATCCCTCGGGATTTTGATCCCGACGTAGTTTAAGGTCTTCGGACCCAAAACTTTGCAGATTGGAAATCAGAGCTGGAAATTCTCGGTATTTTCTAAAAATGATTCAAGCCATCAGGCCATGATTTTGGATGGTTGAAATCAATGTTTGACCAAGTCAATTCTTTTTTCTTTCTTTCGAAATTCTCATGGAACGTTTTCCACATCATCTCCTAAAATCTACTCAATTTCTCACAAGATGAAATTTTAGTGAAATTTTTTTCTCTTTTCTCATTCTTCTCCTTCATCACTTCACTCTTACATGGAGGTATAAGATTCACTTGCAACTACTCTTCCCAAGGGGGAATTCTTCCCAAGGAGAGAGGAGGGGTCATTTCAACTTGATGGGAGGACGGCTGGCCCCCTGGGTGCCGCCCAAGCCTCCTTTGCCCACTGGTTTTTTCAGTGGGCTGGGTAATAGGGTGCCCTCCTCTTTTTTATATAACATAGGGCACCCCTTGCACTTCCAACGTGCACTCTTTCTCTCTTCTTTCTCATTCTCTTTCCTTCTTCACGTTTTCCTCTTCTTTTGGTGGCCCTTTTGCTCTTTTAAGTAGTGAGGCTTTGGTAGAGTTTGGGACAGCAAGGTGGTCCCCCTTTTGGTGAGTGGTGAAGGTATGGACCACTCCCTTTTTATTTCTTTGTTTCTCTTTCCATTCTTCTCTTCTCATGCTCTTTTTCTTTTCTTCATGTAGGTACTTTAAGAGAATTAGGTGGGCCCTAAGCCTTTGGTCTTTTTTACTTTTCAAATTCTACTCAAGGTGGTGCATGGAGAGGGACATTTCAAGCTTCATCTTATTCTTTTTTCTTTTTCATACTCCCTCCATGTGCATGTAAAGGGTAATTTTTCCATGTCCATCAAGTGTGCATGGTAAAATATCATATTTCCTTTCATGGGAGTTGGGCTTTTTATGTGTATCAAATGGGCTCAAAGTGAAGTCATGGCCCTTGGTGCATTTGATGGGCTCAATACTTCATTTTGGGCTCTCTCATACCCTCTTTTCCTTTTCATGCTTTCCTTAAATGCTTTCTCTTCCATTTCATTTTCTTTTCAAGGTTTGGGCCTATGAGATTAGTAGGGCCCACCTCAAGTTTTGGATGGCCCCTTCTTTTTTCACATGTGTATGGACAAAAGTTACTAGCCCATTTTTCATTTGGATCTCAAGTAGGCTAAATTTCCTAGTTGGGCCTTTATGGACAAATGACCCAGTTCTTCCCCCATCTTTTGATTATGATGTATATCCTTGGTCTCCTTTCCTTATACACAAGGTGTGGTGGGCCTTTTGGAATTCCTCCACATAGATGGGCTTTTGGGCCCTCATTAAAACTTAGGAATTTCTTTTAGTCAAGTGTGCACCACCACACTTTGTGTATGTAGGATTTCTTTTTATGCTTTTTCCTTGGATAGATGGAGGACTTGGGTCATTTGATCATTTACAAGGACCATGAGTGAGTTATTTCAACAACCTCACTAGGTTCAAGTGGTCTTTCATGTTGTAGGAAAGTGATACTCAAGAGTTTCTTTTAATGCATTCACCAATCCTCAAACGGATAATCCTTCTTCAAGTGAGCCATCACACAATCTTAGCTCCTTGATCTTCTCGTGGGGTGTTTGGTGGGTCATCCACCATCCTTCTCAAAGGTAAGTGATTTTTTCAATTTATGGGAAGGAATGATGTCCATAAGTTGCCCAAGTTTGTCCCATGCTTTGGGCGCTTTGGATTTTGGTTTTCAAGTGGGCTATGTACATCATTCTTAACCATTTTTATGATGGTTAGGGTGAATCATCAAGCCATGCACTCTTGTGTTCAAATGGTCTTTTCTTTGGTAAAGAAAGTGGTGCACATAAGTTGCCCAAACATGTCCTTGCATGGACATTGTCAACTTTAATTCTTCAAGTAGGGTATGTGCATCATTTTTTACCATTGGCTTCTTTAACTCATATGTTTGTGGGTAGACCATCATATTGTATTCTCATAGCCAAAACAAAGATGATGGACATAAGTTGCCCATGATTGACCCAAGAGTGGGTTCTTATGGTTCTTCAAGTGGGCTATGTGCACTTTCCATTCATTGAGGTGGGGCATTTGGGTTCCTCTTGGGGACCAATTTCCTTCCTATTCCCCATTTGTCCATGTACATATGTAAAAAAGACAAAAGCATCTTAAATGAGGCTGATTGCCTTGATGTGGAAAATGAACCAAACCTTGGTCACGCATGGACTTTGAGAAGGGGTTTTTCACATGAAGCTTGATTCTTGCCCCACTTTGATCTCATGGCACTTGAGTGCATTTGGTGTCCAAAATGTATCCTTGGATGGTGGATTTTCCTCATCTAAGGCATGACATGCAACCCTCTTTAAGGTGGGCCTTGCTTTCTTCAATGGGTCCAACACATATCCTAGGCGACACATGGAGTTGGACATTGAATTTTTACATTTGAATGTAAGTCCAAATTCATGGGTCTCCTGGATATAGATTTGGATTTTAATGGGTAAAGAATAGGAGCTTACCTTGCCCAGCTTATAGGATTTGATGGCGGACGACACGAGGGGGCGTAGAGTGATTAATGAGGATGATCCTGCTTTCATTGTATGTCGTGGGGACCATATGTGTTCCCTGGCCAAAGAACACCAACCTCTTCCTTCCATAAAAGTTAGGGGTACCCGAGACCTCTGGGATAACTGGGTGGAACAACCACAACCGATGCTTGAAAGTGTTCTGGCCAACACTCCTTTCGCAGGCCTTCTTACATTGTGTTTCCACAACAATAATGCCAACTGCACGCTACTCACGGCCCTTTATGAGAGGTGGAGGGATGATACCCACACCTTTCAACTTCCTTGTGGTGAATGGGGGATAACTCCCCTGGACATATATATGCAGATAGGTTTTCCATTCCACGGGGCAGTTGTTCCCCATGTGGGCTCTCTTGCCTCAATTACCCCCAATGACTGGATGCGGCTTGTGGGAGCCATCCCTCCTGAGAGCAAATTTCAAAGTAGTTAAGTGAAACTGCGGTGGTTTCATAACACCTTCGCTGCTGTCATCCTTACTACCGAGCTGGAAGCTCTTCATAAAGCACGGGCAATGATCACTTACACCTTCGGTTCATTCCTTTTCTGTCATGTGAATGAAAGGATCAATCCTAGCTTTCTTCACTTGACTGAGGACCTTCATCATTCATACAATTGGAATGGGGCCATTCTAACTCGCATCTACTAAGGCCTGGATAAGACTTCTCGGAGTAGCAAGTTTTTACGGGTTTTTGGCCTGTCGTGGAGGTATTCTCTTTAATCTCCCTTGGTAATTTTTTTCCTTTTTATTCGTCTGATCATTGTGTTTGCCCTTGCCCAGACCTGCTTCTATGATCATTTCACTCACCCGTCTCCAAGGATACAGGATGATGTTGAACCTTCTTTGTATCGCTTCATGCATTGGCATCAGCAAAATCATCAATGAAATCCCTGAGTGTCTGGGGATAATTGGCGTGCAGACATAGATAGATTGACTACAGAGGACATAAGTATCTCATTTTTCCTTATCCATCGTGCTGTTCTGTAACTGACTGTGGTGTGATTTTCTTTTTTTAGTTTGCCCGGATGCCATATGCCTATTTTTCCCTTTACTATACTCCTCAGTGCGTGGAGGCGTATGATTCCTCGTATCTCCTAGATCATGCTTTCAGATGCTGAGTCATTTCATTAGTACTTGGGAGAGAGATTGCTTCGACAGATTACCAGCGTCGCCAAGGTTCCATGTTCAGTGCCCCCTCAAGCTGCTCAGATTCCTACTGATGCTATGGCCGATGCTCTCGAGGGTCAGCTTGAATTTCGCTTCATGATCCCGGATCATGATTATGATGAGTGGTATCCGTTGTATGGACAATGACCTCTTCTTCCTTCATTATATATTCCAGGTGGCCGACGCAGGTATGTTGGAGGATTAGTGACAACTCCTCTGATGGACCTTCACCGTCGTGAGCGGGAGGAGAGGAGGGATGATGATGATTATGTCGGTGATCTGTAGCCTGTTCTTTGAGGATGTATGCAGCTTGTTGATGTATGGCCTACAGACATTTTAAGGCCCCTTTTTTTACTTTTCTTCTATATCAAAATCTTTTAAATGAAATACAACTCATGTTTTACCTCAAATTTCTTAATGATGCTTGGATGCTTTGATTTTCGATCCATTCTCTGATGATTTGTGGAAGATAGGATTCTCAACTGTATGGATGATGACTTGAATGGTTCAGATTGCTTGATTTGGCCATGTGGGCCCTTTTCAGATTTCAGCTTTGCTATGGAACACCTATCATTGATGTTTTGTGAGGCTAAGAAGGCTTTCCATGGTGCGGATGATGATTTAAACGGTCTGGATTACTCTTTTTGGCCATGTAGGCCCACTTGATGATCAGATCTTAGATTCTGGTCTTCTTTCTTGACGATCAAACCCTTGATCTTGCTATTTTATGACTTATGTAAGTTCTTCCATGGTTTGGATCATGATGGTCTAGCCTTTGGATGGCTTAAATTGCTTGTGAGCCCTTCTTGATCTGTTTTTCTTTTCTTTGACTTGGTCAGACCCATTTTGGTCATAGTTCTTCATGATTGGATAGGTGGGGCACCTTCCAAGTGATTCAGATCAGATTCGGTCAAAATTCGGAGTTGATCGAAGCTTTGGGCGGCCCCCAGGGTGCCAACTGCTGACGTGGACTAACAGTCTCACCTACCAGAGGCTGTGGGGCCAATCCCGCGAAAAGAGAAGGAGACCGTCCGTACGGACTGCCCACAAGGGGCTGCCCAAACCTCGCCTCTTGTGCGGTCCGTGCTGGCCCTGGTTCAGATATTCCTCACTATTCTCTGTTGCTGTCTTCATATTCCTTGTACTCGCAGGTTCGATTCCAACCATGAATCTCTCCCTTGTCTTATCTCTCCTTCTCTTTTTGTCTTTTTCTTGCTTTGTCCCTTCTTGGGCAGCCATTGATGATGGCTTGGGGGCCATAATGGCTGATCTTAGTGGGCCCCTTTTCAAAAAGTGGTCAGGGCTTTAATGATGGTGAGATGCCTTTGATGGTGTGGATGAAGCCTTAAATAGGGGTATTAATGGGGGATTAAGAATGGTGGTTGATGGAGCTTTTAATGCCCCCATTAATGGTGGGATGGCAGGAATTTCATATTTGAATGGGGCATTGACCATGGGAGGAATGGATGGTATGGATGAGATGGAGAGATGGACCATAGGTGAGGCTACACATCCCTTGGGTGTGGGCCGCATGGATGATGTGATCTATGGTGATGATGGGGTCATGATGGACATAGATGGGTTGATCTCATTTTTAGACGGTATGGATGGTTCAGATGATACCTTTGACGGCTTAGATGCACTTGATGACGGCCGAGATGTGCAGTATACTTGCTTGGGCGGACTTGATGTGATCGTTGATGATGTCCCCTTGGCGATGGACGATGTGGATGTCCCGATGATCTCTTTGACTGGATAGAGTGATGGTTGGATTCCTGACTTTATGTTGGAGAGGACTGTAGGTCCAGATCTGACCGTAAATTCTTCAATCGGGGTCGTCGGGGCCCTTCTTGACGGTTCAGATGCATTTTTCAGCGGTCAGAATGGTCAGGATGCCACGATGTGCAGTGTGATCTTTGCTGATAGCCTTCTTGACGGAGTGTACTGACCTTCTCCTGATCATCGACCCTTTACGCACTCTATTCACGAGGTGGGCGAGTCTTCTCATGCTGCTAAGGTCGTGACAGTTTCAGATAGTGATGCGACTATATCAGACATAGTCGTTGCTGGGGATATGTCAGGGACTGTTAAGTTCCCAAGGGTTCTAGCTTTCCCTTCTCCTTTGCCTATGGATCTTTCGATCCTTGATGAGCTGTCAGCAATTCCTGGGCCTTTTGTTCTGGAGGGGATTTCTGTGGGGTCTTGCCAGTTGCTTCCTCGTCCTTCTTGTTCTCCATGACTGCTTGCTTGGATTGATAGATTGTCAGCTTATGAGATTCGAGAGCTAGAGTCCTATGGCTTTGGTGGTCTGATCCATATGGCTAGGGTTGACATTGATTGGAGGATGCTCGGGGCCGCACTGATTGACTGGGTCCCTTCGTTGAACTTGTTTGCGTTCAACGATATGGAGATGGGACCTTCTTTGGAGGAGCTTGCGCGCTTGACGGGTCTTCCCTAGGATTATGCTCAGTACTTTCATGGAAGAATTTGCCGAAGACTGTCACTCCGCAAAACTAGTTTGGAATTCCATACCTTATTCAGCCTGCAGTTGACGGTTAGGATGTTATGGTCTTCTCCTTAGACTCACTGTATGATCTTTTTTTAGGCCCTTAGAGTGTAGCAGGGTCCATACTTTCTCGAAATGCACTGATGTTGTGTCTAATAGCTGAGGTGCCATTCTTGGGATGGCACAGATCTCAGACTCCTTTGCTCTTCGAGGTGATGAGCCGAGTTGTTCATCAGCAGGGGATCATTTCTCTTATCCTGACTGAGCTGTTCAATGGGTTGACTGACTGTGCCTTAGGCCGTACCCGCATCCTTCGCGGTTGCTGTGCATTTCTTCAGGTATCCCTTTTGTACTTTCTTTTTCTTTCTTCTCTTTTGGGAACTGATTTGCTTTAGCTGAGTCTCTTTACTTTCTCATGATTAGATCTGGCTATGGGAGTGTCTTTCGCTGACTGTTCCTGTATCCTTTCCCGACACTCGTGGCCTTGATCTTATGCGTCATATCATGGAGTTTCTTCCGCATATAGCTAAGATGAGCGAGCCCTTGTTTCGCAGGATGCTTTGCTAAGCTGCATGACTGGAATGTTCATTGGGAGTCATCTTGGCTTTCACTTCTTTCGGTACTTTGTAATGCTCATTGCCTTCCTCTGATGTTGGTAGGCTTTCACTCTTATTTCTCTTATCACCCCATCCGGTTCTTGCGGTAGTTTGGGTATGAACAGGATGTTTCACATTTTGCTTTCTTGGGTATTGGGCGTCGATCTCTTCCGGCCAAATCATCTGACTTTAGAACTCGGGTTGATGGTTCCTAGGCGAGTCACCTGACTGCAGATTTGCTTGGTTTCGAGCCCGGACTTTTTCGATGGTGACTACTCCATATCAGCATTGGGTTGCTGAGCAGTCTCTGTATTGACACATTCCTTGCTGGCACCTGACTGCTGATGAGGATGAGCTGGATGTCCTTAGGGATGCTGGTTCTTCATCTGGTTCATATGAGCCCTTTGAGGAGCGCCCATTTATCAACCCCAGCTTCCTCTTGGCTACTCATGGCCACTTCCTATCTGAGATTTCTGTGCTTCAGTATCATTGTGAGATGATGTCGATGTTAGTACATCTTTTGTTGTTAATTGGCGTGTTGGTTGGTCGCGTCTTATCGTGTGAGCCCTGGTCGAAGAATTGAAGATTACGCTTCGTCCATTGCTCAAGCTCATGCTGAAACAAGATCCCAGGTAAGTTGCATATAGATCGACCATAGGAAACCCAAAACATCAAAGAATGGCGTGATGACTCACATATCTCTTACCATTCCCTCTCAACCCTTTCATAAAGTTGATCAGACTTGTGGTCCTTGGCTGGTGCGAAACGTATTGAAGATATGTCCATACATTGGACCATATGCACCTCATCACTTCATAACTTGAAGTGATCCGCTGTTGGGTTCAGGAACTTGGTCCAGCAAGCTCGCTGTGACAAGTTCATCTAGAAAGCGGCCAGGCTTCTCAACACATCAGCTACCTGCTGTGTAGAAAACAGATGGACAGCCGACCGGTCTTGACTGGTCGGCCAGGCTTTTCAGTTTACAACAGGTGACTTGCTGTGAGATAAGAATATGGACAGCCGACCGGTCCTGACCGGTCGGCCATCAGATTACATGATGTCCAGCAGGCATAGCCGACCGGTCTTGACCGGTCGGCCTGGATTAATCAAACTGTCCAGCAAGCACAGCCGACCGGTCTTGACCGGTCGGCCTGTTTTCTCCAAAGGGTTTCACCAAGCCTAGCCGACCGGTCTTGACCGGTCGGCCTGTAGTTTTGGAAGCCTCCATCAAGGTGAGCCGACCGGTCTTGACCGGTCGGCATGTATTTTGAACTTCTCCAGCAAGGGGGTCCGATCGGTCTTGACCGGTCGGCCAGTCTCAAATATGGCCTATGATTCAAATGACGACCGATCCATCCGACCGGTTGAGACCCTTCTCTGACAGGTCGGTCGTGACCGTTTTAGATCCGTTGGGGCCATCATTTGGGGCTCTATATAGCTAGGACTTGTGGTCTTTCATGGCATGCATTCAACACCCTTCAAGAGCTAAGAGAGAGAGCTTTTACTCACATCCTCTTACCCTCTTTGCTCTTGTTCCCCTTGAGTTCATCATTCAAACCTAGCCATTAATGGCTTTTCACTAAGTATTCAAAGTTCGGTTTGAAGTATGAACTCAAGACCTTCAATCATGGCTGACCTACCTTCAGAATATATTTAAGAGGTCATTTATAGCCATTGAATGCTTGATGTTTGGTAGTTCCCTCATTACCATTGCATTGAATAGGCAAGAGGAGCTAGACCAACTCTCTCCCAACTACCCGGCATCAACATAACCTCATCATTTGCATCGGTAGCTGATCTTGGGAGCACAAAGAGAAGCTGAAGCACGTGGAGCTGAAGCTACTCATCAAAGGCATCGAATCAGGGCTCAATCGTCTAGGTATGTCTAGTATTTGAGAGTCCATTTATTCAATCACTATTCCCTGGATTAGGAAACTTTGGCGGGAGGGTACGTGACCATCCTTGGATTAGGATTGGTGAGAGTTTGAGATCCAAACTCGTTAAGTCCCTGGATTAGGCCATCGGCGGATGGTAAACGCGGTCCTAAATCAAAGGATGTCAAGGTTGATGGTTAACCTGATTTAAAACCAAGACTATAGTGAAATCCGATGGTCTCATAGGTTGAGATCGTGAACCGGGAGTGGATTAGGAAAACCGAACCACTATAAATCGCTGTGCATTGTGAGATTGAATGATTGCTATGTGTTGAATGGTTTAGTCAATCATGAATGATAACTGTTTGATGAAATGCCTATGATAGTCCTTGCTTACAAATTGCTCATATAAATGCCTTGAATGCTATTGTGATTATCTTATTTGATAAGATTGACTTGATTAGTTTTTAATTGTAATTGAAATTTAAAAAGTCCTATTCACCCCCTCTCTAAGACATTAGGCATATCTCCAAGTATCTCTATAAGCAGTAAAACCGCAATTTCATTTGGTATCAGAGCGGGTTCCTCCGCTCAGGTTTAAAAACCCTGAGTGAGATCCTAAGAGAGCTTGAAAATATGTCTAGAGAGGACTCTTCATCCGTTACTAAGCCTCCTTTCTTTGATGGGTCAAACTATCCATACTGGAAAGCCCGAATGAGCATCTTCTTGGAATCTATTGATTCGGATGTTAGGGATATGATTGATATTGGATATAAACCCCCAATGGACACTATATGTAAAGAAGGTGAACCGGGTGTCCTCAAGCCAAGAGATAAGGCGATGTGGACCGATTATGATAAAGCTCAACGAGTTCATAATGCCAAAGGGCTGAATGCCATCTTTTGTTCAGTGTCTAAAGATGAATTTGGCCGGATTCAAAATTGCACAACCAGTAAGCAGGCATGGGACATTCTTGAAGTTACTCATGAAGGAACGAGCATTGTTAAAAACTCAAAACTTCAGCGCCTCTCCACACAATTTGAAAACATTACTATGGAGGAGCACGAAACATTTACTGATTTCTATACCAAGCTGAACAAGATTACAAATGAAATGTGGGGCTTGGGGGATCCTGTTCCGGAGCATAGACTATGTAGGAAAATTCTGAGATCCCTACCGGAACGGTTCTCTTCCAAAGTGACTACCATAGAAGAATGTAGGGACCTAAATATCATGAAAGTTGAAGAACTTCTAGGGTCCCTTCAAACCTATGAGCTAGGTTTCAAAACTCCCTCCAAATCCAAAAGTACAGCCCTGAAATCTTCTCACAAGAAACAAGAATCTGAATGTGGAAGTGAGGAAGATCCAGACTTAGAAGAAATGGCACTTATGGCCAAGAAATTTCAAAAATTCTTCAAAACTAAGGGAAATACTTCTAGAAGGAAACCCTACCAGAAGGGTAAACCTTTTGATTCTAAGAACAACAAAGAAAAATTTGTTAAGTCAAAAGATCCTCAATGCTACAAGTGTAGAGGATTTGGTCACATTGCATTCGAGTGCACCAATAATAAAGCCAAGAAAAAGGCAATGGCAGCTACATGGGATGAGACTGAAGAATCCGAATCAGAATCAGTCATATACCAAAGTGAGGAGGAGCAAGGTTCAATCAGAATTTTAATGGCCTCCATTACTGATATTGTGCCTCAAATTGAGCCCATTGCAAAGATCACCGGAGACATTGATGATCATGAATCCTCTAACACTGGAAATGATTCCTTGAGTGATGATGAGAATGAGGAGGAAGGCCTTCAGGAGGTATATAACCAACTATACATTGAAAATGTAAATACCATAAAAAAGTTGGGCCAAATGAAGGCTGAAAATGACAAACTGATGAAAAATCTTGACGGATTGAAAATAGAGAATTAAAAGATAGGTCAAGATCTAGAAGAGCTGAAAAAGGAAGAATGATGAGCTTGAACAAGAAAAGAAAAAGCTCATAAGTGGTGAATCTCTAGACAAGCATGCTAGACTTAAGAAAGAACTCAAAGAGGCGAACACTGAAATTGATCGTCTTAAGTGTCAAGTCGTTGATTCTAGAAGACGGTTCGCCCAAGGAGAAGAAAACCTTGAAAAACTCCTAGGTGTTGTAAGATCACCAAGGGACAAAAGAGGTTTGGGCTATGACAGTCACACTTCAAAAACTACCTCAGTCCATCCGATTGTAAGAAAAGATCATGGTGCATCAGGGAGTAAAACTAGAGCATCTCCTGTCTGCCATGCTTGTGGAGACATTGGCCACTTAAAATTTGAGTGCTTGGTATTCAAAAATCCGGTCAGAAACTTGAAAGGTAAAGTTATACCGACCGGAAAAAATGTCTAAGCTAATTGGAATCCTCCCATGCATTCTTCACCAAAGAAGGGAAACATTCGAAAGAATTATCCTGCTCTTCCTAGGAAGGACAAGAGGATGGATGAACTGTTGGAGCAAATTAAAATGCTGAATTTGAAAACTGCTCTTCTCTTGCATGAAAAAGAAAAATCAGATTCTCCCAAGAAAACTAGAGAATCTCACCATAAGAACACCTCTTATAAAAGGACAACAACTAAATGGGTTGTTGAGAACAAGTGTTTGGTCATTTATACTGCCTTAAAAGCAGGGAATACCCCTAGATGGTACTTGGATAGTGGTTGCTCTAGACACATGACAGGTGATAGATCTTAATTTTGTGCATATGACGAATTTGATGGTGGGTCTGTCACATTTGGTGATGGGAGCATAGCTAAAATCATTGGTAAATGAACCATCACAGGGCCAGGTTTGCTCGAAATTGAAAATGTGCTGTATGTTGATGGCCTTAAACACAACTTACTGAGTATCTCACAGATTTGTGATGAAGAGCACTCAGTAAGCTTCTCCAAAGATATGTGCAAGATCCTGAACTCCACAGGAAAATTAGTCATGAAAGGTCTACGCACAAGAGACAACTGCTATGTCATTGAAAATCTCAACAATTCAAGCTCTCCACCATGTGTCACGTGGCCGTTCAGGATGAAACAGAACTATGGCACCATCGACTCGGTCATGTACATTATAGAAATCTATTTAAACTGAGTCAGAAAAATTTGGTGAGAGGTCTACCCAAGATGGGTAAAAGACCAAATACTGTGTGCGCCGCATGCCAAAAAGGTAAACAAATCAAGGTTGCACACAAGAGAACCTCTATCCTGGCCACATCAAAACCATTTGAAATGCTACACATGGACCTAGTTGGTCCTACCAGGGTACTTAGCCATGGTGGAAAACGATACTTCTTTGTAGTCGTTGATGATTACTCTAGATTCACATGGGTCCGCCTTCCTAAAGAGAAAAATCTGATACTTTTGGTGAATTCTAAAAACTAGTGAAGCAACTTCACAATGAGAAAGGATACATGGTTGCAAGAATCAGGAGTGATCACGGCGGTGAATTTGAAGATCATCGTTTGAAGGCATTATGTGATGAATTGGGTATTCGTCATGAGTTCTCAGCACCCAAAACACCTCAACAAAATGGGGTTGCTGAAAGAAAAAATAGAGTGTTGTTGAATATGGCCACAGCTATGCTTAATAATAAAAATCTTGCTCAAAATCTGTGGGCCGAAGCTGTTAACACTGCCTGCTATATTATTAATCGAGTTTATTTAAGGGTAGGTCTAAACAAAACAGCTTATGAACTGTGGTGTGGAAAGACACCGAATGTTAAATACTTTAAGGTCTTTGGTAGTACATGCTATATTCTGAGAGACCGAGAAAATTTGGAAAAGTTTGACTCCAAAAGTGATGAGGGTATCTTCTTGGGATACTCATTAAATAGTAGAGCTTTTCGTGTCTACAACCTTCAAACCTCATCAGTTCAAGAGTCAATCAATGTGACTGTGGATCATAGCTTGGATAAATCTGTGTCTCCAGGTGATGAAGAAGAAGATGAGGGCATATACGAGATAGGAAAATCTGATAAACAACCTTCATCTCCAAATGCCCCCACTGCTCCTGGTGATGTACAAATTGTCAAGGATCACCCCCTCAATCAAATCATTGGGGATCTTAGCATTGGTGTCAAAACCAGGAGACAGTTGGAGGCAGTCAACAGTCACCTGTGCTTCACATAAAAAATAGAACCAAAAAATGCTGATGAAGCTCTAAATGATGAATTATGGATCCTTGCAATGCAAGAAGAGCTTCAACAATTCATTAGAAATGAAGTATGGTATCTGGTCGACAGGCCGGAAAGGAAAAATGTTATTGGAACCAAATGGATTTTCAAGAATAAATCCGATGAAGCTGGGAATGTAATACGAAATAAGGCTCGGTTAGTGGCTCAGGGATATTCACAAATTGAAGGCATTGACTTTGATGAAACATTTGCCCCTGTAGCCAGACTCGAGTCTATTAGAATTCTTATGGCTGTTGCTTGTGCGTTAAAATTTAAACTATTTCAAATGGATGTAAAGAGTGCCTTCTTGAATGGTATTCTTGATGAGGAAGTGTATGTTGAACAACCAAAAGGATTCATTGATCCTAAGTATCCTCACAAAGTGTACCGGTTGAAAAAGGCGCTTTACAGACTCAAGCAAGCACCCCGTGCATGGTATGAACGCTTAACTCATTTTCTTGTAGACCATGATTTTGCTAGGGGGAGCGTTGACAAAACTCTATTTATTAGAGAAGCCGAGAATTCTGTGTTGATTGCCCAGATTTATGTGGATGACATTGTTTTTGGATCCACTTGTGAGAAAATGTCCATCTCCTTTACTAAATTAATGACATCTGAATTTGAGATGAGTATGGTAGGAGAACTGAACATGTTTCTAGGGCTTCAAGTAAAACAACTTGCATCAGGTATATTCATTACTCAAGCCAAATATGCTAAAGACCTTGTTAAGAGATTTGGCTTAGACTCTGGTCGTTCCTACACTACACCTATGAGCACCACTGTTAAATTATCAAAAGACCTTGCAGGGAAAAGTGTAGATCAACATCTTTATAGAAGCATGATTGGTAGTCTTCTTTATCTCACTGCTAGTAGACTAGATATTGCTTTTAGTGTAGGTGCTTGTGCTCGGTTTCAGGCTGATCCCAAAGAATCTCACCTTACCGCTATTAAGCGAATCATTCGGTTTGTTGGATGCACCGCCGAATACGGTCTTTGGTACCCCTTTGATTCATCTACAGATATTGCAGGGTATTCAGATGCCGACTGGGCTGGTAACATGGATGATCGTAAATCAACCAGCGGTGGGTGTTTTTATGTTGGAAATTGTCTTGTAGCGTGGCATAGTAAGAAACAAAACTCCATCTCTTTATCCACAGCCGAAGCAGAATACATTACTACTGGTAGTTGTTGTGCCCAATTATTATGGATGAAACAAACCTTGACCGATTATGGTCAACCAAGGCACAATGACTCCATTTTGCGACAATACGAGTGCCATAAATATATCAAAAAATCCAGTTCAGCACTCGCGCACTAAGCACATAGACATTAGGCACCATTTTATTCAAGAATTGGTTGAAGATCACATAATATCTCTCGAACATGTGCCTACCGAGAATCAGCTAGCTGACATCCTAACGAAACCTTTGGACTCGATTCGCTTTATGAACCTCCAAAAGTCCATTGTTGTTGGATGTGTCTAGTTTATCTAACAAGTGTATGTTTTGCAGGAAAAATCTGAGGATTAAGCCTCTCTTTCTGATCTTTATAGGTATATCTGAGGATCTTTGCCTCTTTTCATTGTTTTTTTTCGAAAATCCGGGATCATAGTCCCAATTCTTGTCCTCTATCGATAAATCTGGACCTTAAGGGTCCCTCATTTTGTGTTAAGGTGTACCTTGGTACACCATGACCATGGATGTTGTACCCTTGGTTAGGGTACTTGGTTTTAAATGATAAAGGTCTGTCCAAAGGACCGACGCTCTACCCAGCTCATCCAGTGCAGGATCCACGTCAAAATAGTGCAAAACTACCTGCCGACCGGTCGGCCTATGTAGAAAACATTGCTGGTCTTGCATTTTGCATCCCACGACCGGTCACGACCGGTCGTGCATCTCTCAACCAGCAGTCCGTGCGTCAGCCGACCGATGTGGGAGGGGGGGGGGGGGAGGGGGGTCTTTAAAACCCGTTAAAGCTCATTTTAGGTCAGACACTTCCCATTTTTTCACCTCCACTTGCTGCTCCAGCTCCCCCTCTTGCTCTCCAAGGTAATTTTGCGCTGATTCGTTGCAAGATTCGAGGTTCTAACCTCCTCTTCTTCACTTCTCTTCACTCTCATTCATTTGGTAAGGGATTCCTTCTCTTCACTCTCTATCTTCTTTGGTTCATCCATTTCCTTCATCTCTTGGAGTGATTTAGAGATCTTCTTGCCTCTTCCATGTCGTCCCAAGACAGCGAAGATGAACTCCCTTTGAGGAGGAGTGATCGTCCCAAGGCAAAACCTAAGCCTCCTCCTCCTCGCCCTTTAAAGTCCAAGAAAACAGCTTCCAAATGGAAAGGGGCTGCCACCTCTTCTGTTCCCCCTGTTCAATCTAAATCCTTGGGGAAAAATGTCTCATCCCATTCCACCCATTTGGATGATTTCAAGGACAAGGAGGTAGTCTGTGAAAAATCAGTCCACTTGGGTGACTTGTCCGACTACAACGTTCGTTCCATGTTGGATGCCATCAATTGGGGCCCCGTACTCCACATAGGGGGCCCGGTCCAATTTGACGTTGTTAGGAAATTTTATGCATCCTGTGTCCATGTCACTTCCTCTCCCCCCTCTTTCAACGTTGAGGTTGGTGATCGGGATTGCCTGTTTACATTGAAATCCATATCAGAATTTGTTGGCGTTCCTATTGTTGAGGAGCCTACTTTCGATTTTTCCTCCTTGGGTCCCAAACCCAACCTTGTTATTGCTCAATTCCTATGTGGTGATGGGACACCCAAATGGGTGGGAGGTGCACTTCGAGCATCCTCTATGACATGGGATTTTCGCATTTTGCACAACCGCGTACCTCTTCTTCCGTAATGTATACCCGCGGATGAGTAACAAAGAGGATGTCACTGAAACTATGTTTCGGTTGCTGTATCGTGTTGGTAAGGGTCATCCGCTCTGCCTTTCCACTCGGATCATGAATATCATTCACCAGGTCATCCTGCGCGATGATGGAAACTCCACTAGTCTACCTTTTGGGCATCTCATATGCACATTAGCTGAGCATATTGGTATTGTTGGTACTGATAAAATTCACAGGCCTGTCATTATCAACCGTACCATCATTGCTCGTATGGAGCTTACCAAAGAAGTCATCCAGCGTCGTCATCTGCAGGAGCAGCAGCAGGATCAGGCCGAGCCGTCCCAGCTTGAGGCTTCACCTGTCTCCATTGGCCCTTCACACACTTCAGCTCCTTCCTCTGATCCATCCCTCGATCCTCGCGATGCTCCAGGTCGATTCAGCATGCCTCCTAGAGCTTTTTCTCGTCGGCAATCTCCCTCCGTGGATCCACCTTCATACATTGCGGAGATTCGCCAGCTTAGGGCGGATATATTTCAGTGGCTTGACAGGCTCGAGCAGACCGGGGACTAGATTTTGCAGGGTCAGGCCACCATACTTGTACAGCAGGAGGCCCTTATCACTCGCCAGGCACAGATCGAGAGGCGGATAGAGAGATGGGAGCGCGCGGCGCGTGGGGACGTTCCACCCCCTGATCTGGGAGATGGAACAGATTACTAGTCTTATGTCTTGGTCACAGTTACTTTTTGTATAACCAACGACATTGTCTGGATTTCATGCACTATCTTTTATGGGTTGTCTGTATATTTTGCACGGATTGATATATATTTGCATTTGGGCTGCTTGCCCATTTTGGTATATATATGGATGCTATAGTTATATCTTTTTATATGAGCTTTTGATCCTTTATTGAATATCTGTGGGAGGTTGGATGGTTTGGGCACATTTGCCCTTTTTAGCTCATGCTTTGTGTTCTGTGTTTGTCTAGATATACATCTGGAGGGGTGGTTGGTTGATTGGACTATAAGCCCTCTATGCTTTCATGTTTACTTGTATATCTGGCATGAGTTGTTCTTTAAATCTCCTCAGGGCTTAAATTTCTAAATCTCTTCCTTGTCTTATGTGATTGACATATTTTCGGCGCTAGCCTTGCAGCTTTATTAGGCATATCTTGTTGCTGGCTAACCCTTGTCAATTACTAACAAAAAAGGGCGAGAATCATCCCACCTAGAAGGTCCGATTATATCTTTTTGCAGGACTTTGTAGGTGCAAGCATTAAGGAGGAGATTTTGAAGAAAATCGAGTCTGTACATGTTCTTTTGCAAAGATTATGTTGTATATCTGTATAAACATGTAAATGGGTGTATATTTCTTTCTGTTTAAGGGTCAATCATGATAAGGAGTCATGATTTGTCTAGTTTAGATGTTTTGTCACACAATTAACAAAGGGGGAGATTGTTAGTACATCTTTTGTTGTCAATTGGCGTGTTGGTTGGACGCGTCTTGTCGTGTGAGCCCCGGTCGAAGAATTGAAGAATCAAGACTTGAAGATTACGCTTCGTCCATTGCTCAAGCTCATGCTGAAACAAGATCCCAGGTAAGTTGCATATAGATCGACCATAGGAAACCCAAAACATCAAAGAATGGCGTGATGACTCACATATCTCTTACCATTCCCTCTCGACCCTTTCACAAAGTTGATCAGACTTGTGGTCCTTGGCTGGTGCGAAATGTATTGAAGATATGTCCATACATTGGACCATATGCACCTCATCACTTCATAACTTGAAGTGATTCGCTGCTGGGTTGAGGAACTTGGTCCAGCAAGCTCGCTGTGACAAGTTCATCTAGAAAGCGGCCAGGCTTCTCAACACATCAGCTACCTGCTGTGTAGAAAACAGATGGACAGCCGACCGGTCTTGACCGGTCGGCCAGGCTTTTCAATTTACAACAGATGACTTGCAGTGAGATAAGAATATAGACAGCCGACAGGTCTTAACCGGTCGGCCATCAGATTACATGATGTCCAGTAGGCATAGCCGACCGGTCTTGACCGGTCGGCCTGGATTAATCAAACTGTCCAGCAAGCACAGCCGACCGGTCTTGACCGGTCGGCCTGTTTTCTCCAAAGGGTTCCACCAAGCCTAGCCGACTGGTCTTGACCGGTCGGCCTGTAGTTTTGAAAGCCTCCAGCAAGGTGAGCCAACCGGTCTTGACCGGTCGGCCTGTATTTTGAACTTCTCCAGCAAGGGGGTCCAACTGGTCTTGACCGGTCGGCCAGTCTCAAATATGGCCTATGATTCAAATGACGACCGGTCCATTCGACCGGTTGAGACCCTTCTCTAACAGGTCGGTCGTGACCGTTTTAGATCCGTTGGGGCCATCATTTGGGGCTCTATATAGCCAGGACTTATGGTCTTTCCATGGCATGCATTCAACACCCTTCAAGAGCTAAGAGAGAGAGCTTTTACTCACATCCTCCTACCCTCTTTGCTCTTGTTCCCCTTGAGTTCATCATTCAAACCTAGCCATTAATGGCTTTTCATTGAGTATTCAAAGCTCGGTTTGAAGTATGAACACAAGACCTTCATTCATGGCTGACCTACCTTCAAAATATATTTAAGAGGTCATTTATAGCTATTGAATGCTTGAAGTTTGGTAGTTCCCTCATTACCATTGCATTGAATAGGCAAGAGGAACTAGACCAACTCTCTCCCAACTACCCGGCATCAACATAACCTCATCATTTACATCAGTAGCTGATCTTGGGAGCACAAAGAGAAGCTGAAGCACGTGGAGCTGAAGCTACTCATCAAAGGCATCGAATCGGGACTCAATCGTCTAGGTATATCTAGTATTTGAGAGTCCATTGATTCAATCACTATTCCCTGGATTGGGAAACTCCGGCGGGAGGGTACGTGACCATCCTTGGATTAGGATTGGTGAGAGTTTGAGATCCAAACTCGTCAAGTCCCTAGATTGGGCCATCGGCGGATGGTAAACGCGGTCCTAGATCAAAGGATGTCAAGGTTGATGGTTAACCTGATTTAAAACCAAGACTATAGTGAAATCCGGTGGTCTCATAGGTTGAGATCGTGAACAGGGAGTGGAGTAGGAAACCGAACCACTATAAATCGCTGTGCATTGTGAGATTGAATGATTACTATGTGTTGAATGGTTTAGTCAATCATGAATGCTAACTGTTTGATGAAATGCCTATGATAGTCCTTGCTTACAAATTGCTCATATAAATGCCTTGAATGCTATTGTGATTATCTTATTTGATAAGATTGACTTGATTAGTTTTTAATTGTAATTGGAATTTAAAAAGTCCTATTCACCCCCCCTCTAGGACATTAGGCATATCTCCAAGTATCTCTACAAGCGGTAAAACCGCAATTTCAGTCGAGGAGATTAGCCGCTGATCAGAGGTTGTCTGATGAAGAGACGACGATACGTAGCCTTGAGGAGATGAGGTGTATTACATGTGCATGGAGGTTAGCAGGTTGAGAGCGAGACTATTTCATTATGAGTCAGAGGACTTACCTGACGTGGCTGAGGAGAAGAGCAGAGATTGATTTTTTACTTTTGAGGGCTGTGTCGGCCATTTGTACGTTCCTTTTTGCATAGTACATGTGCTACAACCCGAAGATTGCACGCCCAAGTGCAGGTAGCGAAGTAGTAAAATACTCAGTAAGACCGAGGTCAATCCATAAGGATTGGGGTTAAGAACACTTAGAGGAATTAGTTTAGGTGAGTGAGATGAAGTTTGGTTTATCCACGAGAGTGGAGCAAGTTGTGTGTGGTGAAAGACAAAAATAGAAAAGGGGCCAAGGCATCAGGGATCCACCTTTGATTCATTCACAAGATTTGATTTATTGGTCCAACTATAACTCAACTGGAATTGAATAAAGATTCATTCCAATCGGAAGATGAAACAGTTAAACCATTTGCATATTTCATAAAAGATGGTGATCTGAACCGATTGATTTGACCATAAAGCACTCGTTAGTTGATCGCAGGGAATTCCAAGCATCCACTGTGCCCGGAGTTGACAATGGATCAAAGAATTGTACAGATCAACAACTTTGCCAACAAGTCAACCAATAAGATCACAAATCACACGATCAAATGCATACTTACAAGATAGGAGGCTTTGATTGACCGATCCAACCGTTTAAGATCTCGTCTATCGATCGCAGGGAATCCAAAGCATCCAATGTGCCCGGAGTCTACAATGGATCAATGGATTTTACAGATCGATGACTTTACCTGCACTAGCTCGATGACCGTAGGGAATCCAAAGCATCCAACGTGCCCGGAGTCGACGATGGATCAAGGGACTTTATCGATCATGAACTAGCTAATTGGTGTGCAAGGGATCCCAAGCATCCAACGTGCCCGGAGTCGACGATGGATCAAGGGGCTTGCACAACAATAGCGTCCGACGAGGTGGATAACCAAACCAATCAACCAAAGAGAACTCCAACATTTACACCACATAATGTTGAACCAAAAGAACCATAGCTTGCAAATTTCTTCAAAGGCTTCACCCCTAGCCTTAGCTAGAGGTTTAGCCAACCATGCTACAATGGAAGACTAAAACTCAATAAGAAAGAAAATTCTACACTACTCTACACTACAAATGAAAGAAAGAAAGAAAACTAAAGAAGAGAAGAGAGGAGTTGTAGAGAATGGGATGATGAGAATGAGAGGGAGAGGAACTTCGTTTATAGCCTCATGAGAAGCTCCCAAGCATAGGTGGCACTCCAAAAGTTTCTTTATGTTTGGGAATGGAGTTAGGCTTGGAGTGACATGTGGCAAGAAAAGTACTCCAATCCTAGGTGTCACTCCAAGCCTAAAGCAAACTTTTCTTTTAGGTTTGGGCTTGGAGTGAGGCTTGGATGATGAGGTGGCAATTCCAAGCCTTACACATGTGTGGGGAGAGAGAGAGAGAGAGAGAGAGAGAGAGAGAGAGAGTTGCTTTGCTTGCTGGCCGGATGGAGGAGCTGATTTGGTGGAGATTCTTCAGCTGGTTGTTGAATGCAAGTGATGGAGGAGACGTCCTCTTCAGGAGGTTGCTGGACATGATGAAGCTGAGGAAGTTCATGTGTGAAGCTCTTTTGAGCTGCCGCTGCTAAGTTCTAGGTGGAGAATGGCTGGGAATGTCCCAGCTTCTAGAGACATTGAAGATGAGAGTGCTATCCATCCTTTGCTGGCTGGTGAAGATCGTGCGGCTGCTGCACTTATAGGAGTGGAAGATCTTCTTCCAGTCATGTGCTGGATATGGAAGTTCAGCATGTGCTGTCCACTGCTCATTGAGATGCTCCATACATGAGGTGATGTGGGAGCTTGTGAGATTGAATGGACGGTGATGATGGGTGATCTCCCTGCTGGAGCTCGTGTGGGGTCCACTGGAGTTGCAGAATGGAAAATGTCAATTGCTGGACTCTCTGCTGGGCGGAGATCAGCCGTTGGTGATGGAAGACGGTTATGGACAGCTGGACAGCTGGAGTGATGGGGTCCACCTGATTGATGGTGGATGGACGTTGAGCTGCCACTACCTACATGAGGGAGAGATGAGGGTCCTGTTCATATGGTGATGTCTGATGCTGGACGGTAGCTGAAGATGGACTGGACGTAAGGTGACCATGGATCCCACCATCTGGACGGTTGGAATGTGGCCTATCTTGATGGACGGCTGAGCTGGTTCAGCTGCACGTGCAAGGTGGGGCCTGCTGAAGTTGATGACGTCCACCAGCTAGACTTGGATGGACGGCTGATGATTGGAGATGTCCATTGCTGGACGGTGATGATGGGGTCCACTGAACTGGACAGATGGACGGCTGATGGATGCTATGGTGTTGTTTGCTGGCCGTTGATGGACGGGTCCACATCTGGACCATCTGGATGATGGGTGTTGAAGATCTGGACGGTGGAGATGACTCCCTCACTGGATGGTGGAGATGACTTCAACTGCTGCAGCTCGGATGTGCTTGCAGCATGTGTGAGGAGTGGAAGTCCATTCTTGTTGGACGATCAGAATCAGCTGGACGCTAATGGGTCCACTTTAGCTGATCTGATGCTCAAGAAAGTGTGGCCCGCCTTGATGGATTGTTGGTCCCTCATGTGGACATCCAATCTTGACCATCCAAGCATGATCATTCATTTTTTTGTGAAGGCCTTGATCACGATCATCATAACATGTCTTAGATGGACCTCCAAAATATGTCGATTTGATGAGGCCCTCTGAGACTTTAGATCCACCACAGAATATGGTTCACTCTTCGATCTTTACGCCCTGATTTCCCTCAGGATTGTCACACACTTGACGTTGATTCCTTTTAAACCTTAAATCGTCCTGAGAGGTACGGATCATCTTCAGCCTCCACTAATCACAAAACGGTCCAGGCTTCGATCTCTATGGTTTGCTTTGCTTCAAGATTACCAACACGCTGAATCTTGCTCTTTTTTAGGCCTTTAAATGCCCTGATTGGATCGAATCTTGTCCAACCTCTCCTGATCACCTGAAGACAGAAAATTCACCTAATGAGGGATAATTAACCAGAAAAACAATGATAACACCCTTAACAACCAGGGTTAATTATACAATATTAGGTACTCATCAACATGACTGGTGATGACGTTTTTTTTTTTAAAGAAAGGATATGATATATGTAAAAGAAACACGATGCATTTAATGAAAAGAGAAAACTTTTTGAGAATTTATTATGTTATGAGTTGTCTTGTGAGTGTGTCTGGATTTTGTGCCAGAACGTAGGAATCAAAACTGTAGCTCGACTAATGCTTTTGACCGATGTTTCGAGATTGACTTCTATGGGATCCCGTTGGTTCCTTAGAGAGGTAGGTCGTAGAAATCGTTACTTCCTGAGAGTTTTGTCAGAGTTTGCAGAGTTCTTTGTCCTCGACTTTACTTCTTCTTGTTCTCAAACTGTAACTGCCTCAACTGATCTGGACTGCGTGGTTTCTTGGTACCTGCACTTTTTTTTTTCTTTTTGAGCCATTTTTGCCTATAGTGCTCTTTCGAGTTTTTACCATAGCTGGCTTTTTCCCGTCATTTTTGCCCATGACGCCCTTTCCGATTTTCACCACGTCCCGGGTATTTGATCTTGCCTGCCCCTTAGCAGCTTACTTGTTTGCTTCCCCAAGTGTAGGGTTGCAATGTAGTAATAAACTCGGTAAAACCGAAGTCGATCCACAGGGACTTATGTAGGATTTCACAAACACATCCAAAAGTGTCTATTGAAAGCTAATAATCAGATTTTGAATAAGATTGATGTGAGTAGCAATTTTAAACTAATTTGAATGTAAACAATTATAAAAAGGCACTAGGGGTTCAAGGATCCACTTGTAGCAATCCTTGATGTTCAATCCACTGTGGTTTTTCATTCTCTCAACTAGAATCGACATTAAGGTCCATCTAGTCGGATGATAGAGCTGTTAAACCATACAATCTGTCATATGTAAGTTCTATGCATAAGATTCACTCAATGTAGGCTGAGCTGAGCATGCTCAATTGCATAGGTCATTCCCATTTCCAAAAGGTCTAGTCCACAATCATAACCATCCTCAAGTCCTGTCACAAGACAAGGCTAGATCATGATTTGAACTTGATTCAAATCACATGCACAGTCCATACATATTTCAGAAAATCAGAAAAAATAGAACTTTGATAGGAAGTCCCTTCATGAAGATTATAGTACTAGAGCGCACTCTGATTCCTCGGATCATATAGGTCTAGACTGAAACAAACCAATTAAGAAATTAAGTAATTCTCCCAAACATCCATGAGTCATCATAAGACTAAGAAAAACTACTTAAAAACTTGTACAAACTTCAAACCATAGTTCATAATCATGAATTCCACACTTAAAACCAACTAACTACGAATTGAAACATCTTGGATCCACTACAAGCTTCACCTCTTAGCCCTATTTAAGAGGTTTAGCTGCTCATGATCCAAGGAAACATGAAACAACTAAAAAGTTCATAAAAAACAGCAAAACAAACTAGGAGTTGTGGAACTCCGAAATTCACTTCCGCCGCCTCCAAGCTTGCTTCAACCCTTCTTAGATACCCTAGGAACAATCCCTAGGTGTCCTTTTATAGTAGAGAGGCTCCGCAACTTCAGAAAGATCGAGAATTTGTGTAAGAGTTACGTAGTGCGCAGAGAAAATCGGCTTGAAAATAGAAAGTTCTAATCTTTTCATGTGGCCGACCGGTCTGGCCTCTTCAGCAGCACTCCAGCAGGCATGGCCGACCGGTCAAGACCGGTCAAGCTTGTTCAGCATCATTCCAGCGTGCATAGCTGACCGGTCAAGACCGGTCTGGCTCTCTTGGCCGACCGGTCAAGACCAGTCGGTCAGTCTTCCTTCTTCTTTTTCTTCTTTTTCTTCCTTTTCTCTCCTTGCTTCTTTCTTCCTTCGACCCACCTTGGGTCTTCATCCAAGGTTCTAAACAAGCATCCTTCATCTTCAATTAGGCGGAGTCCACTCTCAAACCTGCAATCACAAAACATGCATTAGATTAGTTTATAAACCATGCAAACCTCGCACAATGAGTGATGAATTGGGGTTAGAATATGCACAATTAAGAGCTCAACACACCCCCCAACCAGCATTTTGCTAGTCCCGAGCAAAACATGCGTGAAGCTAATCCCATTCTTCAAAACTCAACTCTCTTTTAGAAACCCTTCTTCTATACGTCCCAAGACATACAAGTGTAAGATTCAGAATTATTAGGCGACAGGGGTTGAAACCGTAAGCTCTTAAAACATAATAAGCATTCATATGAAATTCCCGCTGATTGGTTGATAAATAGAAGAACTTGAACAAATTCAACCTAGTGTGGACAGTGAAAATTCATCTCACGAGTTTCTAGGATTATCTTCTTCATAGATCAACTGAACTATAGAACTCAAGGTACATGGAGCCACATCAAGCCAATGACAAGAATTTGCCTTACCGTCCTTCCGACGATTTTCACACTACGTCTCATTTCCGGCTTTGGTTACAGGTAGACCATCCCCCGGTTGGTAGTAGGTAGCCCTAATCGGAATTTTCCACCATTTTTCCATCATTCCCAATTTCATCCTTCCTTTTCCTTTTTCTTTTACTTTAGATAGGATTTTTAGAAATCCATATCTTTCATTATTTTCCCATGGACAAGGATGGACCAAATACCCCGGCTTGATTTCTCAACACCTTAATTCAAAGTCTAGCCAATCCATAAATCACATAATCACTTCAACCCATGAAAATCGTAATGTGGACTAGGTGTAAAAGTGTTCAGATTTTCTATCAATCACAGAAATGGGGGAATTCACATATAAAACCATTATGCTATGAGAGATTCCAGACATACAGCCCCATGCACTTCATATCTCCTCCTATTATGCTCATATCATCTTGAATGTATAGAAGAAAATGTTTTTCCAAAAGAGTTTCGACTTTTGGAAAAATAAAAAAATTTCCACATAATTGCTTGAAATGTTACAAAACGCTGGATTTATCCAAGTGATCCTACACCCCCCAACCAAATCTTGCATTGTCCTCAATGTAAAAGATGTGCAATAAACAAACATGAGAGCAATGTGAACATAAAGGGAGTGAGGAGTGAGAGTACCTGACAGGTAAAAAGTAGAATTCCTCCTCCTTCTAACAAACCTAAGCAAAAGTAAACCAAAGCAACAAAATCCTAATCCTAACTACTCTATACCTCCGTCAGACTAGGAGATCAATCATCCTGATACACAGGATCATTTAGGGGTATGGTCATACTGTTCGCTCGCCTCAAGTGTAAGGCTGCGATGTAGTAATAAAACTCGGTAAGACCGAGGTCGATCCACAGGGAAAAAGTAACAGCTTCCTAATTACTTCAGCAACTCAGTTTAATGGAGCAAATTCAATTTCAATAGGATGTTTAATTAAAACAGTAACTTAATGAAAAATCAGAGATATAATGTACTAAGGCTTTCAAGGATCCACTTGTAGCAATTCTATGTCAATTCAGTCAATCCAAGTAGAGAACACAACTAGATTTGAAGTCCTATCTCTCATCTAGTTGGAAAATAAAGCATTCACACACATTCATCCAATTCAAGTTGAACTTCCAAGTTCAAGTCCATTCAATCAATGTAGAATTCAAATTCATAGCCTGCGGAGTAACAGCCATGCCTATGGACTATGGCCTGCTCAAGGATTACTATAATTCGAATCTAAACAAGCAACCTGTGATAATCTCAGAGAATTAAAAGGAATTCATGTCCGGAGCACATGAACTCAGATAAGACATCTCAAACTACCATCTTTTGAACTGAACATAAGAAAATTCTAACTTTGAATTGAATAATACTTGAATCAAACTGAAATTAACATAGAATTGGCTACAAGCTTCACCTCTCAGCCTTAGCTGAGAGGTTTTAGCCGAGCATAGTCATGCTACAACTAAAAACTCAAAAATAAAGCATAAAACTAGAAAAACCCGAAGATAGATGTTGCAGACGCCCCACAGTCGCCTTCAGCCTCCAAACTCACGTTCTTTCTCCTCTCTGATACCTTAGGGAGAGCCCCTAGGTGTCCTTTTATAGCAACAAACCCCCCTTGCGTCGGATCCTGCGAAAGACTTCGCATTGCGCAGCAAATTTCGGAGTCCCGAATTAGAAAGGACTCCTATTACGCAGAGCCGACCGGTCGTGACCGGTCGGGCTGATTTCCAAACATTCCAGTGAGTACAGCCGACCGGTCATGACCGGTCGGACTGATTTTTATTCATCCAGCGTGTGTGCCCGACCGGTCATGACCGGTCGGGCTGATCTCCCTCTCATCCAGCGTGCATGGCCGACCGGTCATGACCGGTCGGCCTCTCTTCTTCTTGTTCATGTGATGTGGCTGACCGGTCGGACGACCGGTCAGCCTTGTATTCCTTCATCTTTTTCTTCTTTTCTTCATTCTCTTTTCTCTCTCTTTCTTCTTCTTTCCTTGGTCCATCTTAGGACTTCATCCAATGTCTTCAAATGTAATCTTTTGACTCTAATTTGATGAAATCCCCTCTTATCTCTACAATCACAAAACACATGTTAGGTGGGCCTTTTAACCATGAAAATCATGCAAATTATGTAGTGTAATGGGCAATGCAATGTATAAATTGGAGGTTCAACACACCCCCCAACCAGCTTTTTGCTAGTCCCGAGCAAAACATGCGTGAAAATAATTTCAACCCTCCAAATCCAACTCCCCTTTAGAACCTATGATTCTATCCATCCCAAGATGTATAAGTGTAAAATTTGGAAAAATTAGGTGTTAGAAGCTGAACCTTAGACTCTCAAAACATAAGAAGTGTTTACATGAAATCCCCGCTGATTGATTGATAAATAGAAGAACTCGAACAAATTCAACCTAGTGTGCATAGTGAAGTTCATCTCATGAGTTCCTGGAATCATCTTCTTCATAGATTAAGTAGACCAAGGATTTTAAGGTGCACAGAGCAACAGCAAGCCTATGACAGGAATTTGTCTTACCGTCCTTCCGACGGCTTTCACACTACATCCCATTTCCGGCTTTGGTTACGGTTCGACCATCCCCCGGTTGGTAATAGGTAGCCCTCTTCGGAATTTTCCACCATTTTTCTTTCCTTCCCGATTTCATCCTTTCTTTCCTTTTTCTTTTAGCTTAGATAGGATTTTTAGAAATCCATATCTTTCATTATTTTCCCATGGACAAGGATGGACAAAATACCCCGGCTTGGCTGCTCAACACCTCTAAACCAAAGCCTATCTAATCCACAAATCACATAAACCTGTTACTCATGAAAATCGTGTAATGTGAACTTGGTGTAAAGGTGTTCAAATTTTCTATCAATCACAACAATAGGGGAATTAACATATAAAGCCATTATGTTGGAAGAAATTCCAAACTACAACATCACACACTTCGTTTCTCCTCCTCTTCTACTCATAGCCTCTCAAATGTATAGAAACAAAATTTTCTAAAAGGGTTTTGAGATGTTAGAAAATTCGAAAAAATTTTGTGCATATGAAGCTCGAAATGTTGCAATATGCTAGATGAGGGATCTCATCTCACCCCCCAACCAAAACTTACATTGTCCTCAATGTAAAAAGATAATTAGTTAGCATGAACATGAGAACAATGGTAAAATATGAGAGAATGAGAATCAATAGTACCTGAGAGAGTGATCATGGAGGTCTGCAATTCCAACAACTAAATCCTACTAAAACAGTAAAAACAAAACTAAACCTACCTATGCTATACCTCCATCAGACTAGGAGATCAATCATCCTGATAGACAGGATCATTCAGGGAGATGGACATGTCCTCTGAATCAAATTTCTCAACAAATGGTTTAAGGCGTTGTCCATTAACTTTGAAACAGTCACCATTCGCTGCATTCTTAATCTCGACAGCCCCATGGGGAAAAACTTCTTTAACAATATATGGGCCGGTCCATCGAGATCGTAATTTTCCCGGAAAAAGATGAAGTCGGGCATTATACAAGAGCACTTTCTGTCCTTCATGGAAAGATTTTCTTAAGATGTGTTTGTCATGAAAGGCCTTCATCTTGCTCTTGTAAATCCTCGAATTCTCATATGCATCGTTCCGGATCTCATCAAGCTCATTTAATTGAAGTTTACGAAGCGAGCTAGCCTTATCTATGTCAAAATTTAGGACCCGAATTGCCCAATAGGCTTTGTGTTCTATCTCCACAGGCAAGTGGCAAGCTTTCCCATAGACCAGTCTATAAGGGGACATTCCAATGGGTGTCTTGTAGGCAGTACGATGAGCCCAAAGTGCATCATCTAATCGTAAGGACCAATCCTTGCGATCCGGTCTCACCGTCTTTTTTAAAATCTGTTTGATTTCCCTATTGGAGATTTTAGCTTGCCCACTTGTTTGTGGGTGGTATGGGGTACTCACTTTGTGCCTAATACCATATTTCTTCATCAAAGTTTCAAAAGGTCTATTGCAAAAGTGAGCACCACCATCACTAATAATGGCTCGAGGCGTCCCAAATCTAGAAAGTATATTTTCTTTGAGAAACTTGAGAACCGTACGATGATCGTTGGTTCTACATGGGATAGCCTCTATCCATTTAGACACATAGTCTACGGCTAATAGAATATAGACATGTCCAAAAGATGAGGGGAATGGTCCCATGAAATCGATGCCCCAACAGTCAAAGACTTCAAGATGTTGAATTGGGGTGAGGGGCATCATATTTCGACGGGATAATCCTCCTAACTTCTGGCAGCGCTCGCAAGCTTTGCAAAACTCGTGGGTATCTTTAAATAATGTGGGCCAATAAAAACCACACTGCAGAATTTTTGCAGTTGTTTTCTTGGCTGAAAAATGACCCCCACATGCTTGATCATGACAAAAGGAGATGACTGAATTGTATTCATCATCGGGGAAGCATCTCCTTATAATTTGGTCTGGGCAATATTTAAACAATAAAGGTTCATCCCAGAAAAATCTGCGCACTTCCCTTAGAAATTTACGTTTGTCTTGCGCAGTCCAATGATTCGGCATCGCACCTGTGGAAAGATAGTTGGCTATATCAGCGTACCATGGTGGATGCATAGCAACAAAGAGTTGCTCATCCGGGAATGAGTCCTCAATAGGTGACTCGTCAATGGAATTTGGTAGGACTAGGCGGGATAGATGATCCGCGACCACATTTTCTACCCCCTTCTTATCTTTGATCTCCAAGTCGAATTCTTGAAGGAGTAGGATCCATCTTAGCAAACGGGGCTTAGCATCCTTCTTAGAAAGAAGGTATTTCAGCGCCGCATGATCCGTATAAACAATAACTTTGGATCCTATTAAGTATGGCCTGAATTTGTCCAAGGCAAAGATGACAGCTAGGAGCTCTTTCTCCGTAGTTGAATAATTAACTTGGGCAGGATTCAAGGTCCTACTCGCGTAGTAGATGACATGGGGCTTTTTATCCTTCTTTTGGCCTAACACCGCCCCAATAGCAAAATCGCTCGCATCGCACATCAACTCAAAAGGAATGGACCAATCTGGTGGTTGCATGATAGGAGCGGTTGTCAACATGTCTTTTAGCTTTGAAAAAGCTAATTGACATTCGGTACTCCACTCAAATTGGTTCTCCTTTTGTAGAAGGTTGCATAAAGGCCTTGAGATGTGACTAAAGTCCTTTATAAACCTTCGATAGAAACCGGCGTGTCCCAGGAAGGACCGCACATCGCGTATGCCTTTGGGTGGTGGTAGATTGGAGATTATGTCAATTTTTGCCCGGTCTACCTCTATTCCATTGGACGAGATGATGTGTCCAAGGACTATTCCTCTTTGTACCATAAAGTGGCACTTTTCCCAGTTTAATACAAGTTGCTTTTCCTCACACCTCATTAAGACCAACTTCAAGTGCTCGAGGCACTCATCAAATGTACAACCAAAAACAGAGAAGTCATCCATGAACACCTCAAGAAACTCACCCACCATGTCTGAGAAAATACTCAACATGCATCGTTGGAATGTGGCGGGTGCATTGCATAACCCGAATGGCATCCTTCGGTAGGCGAAGGTACCAAACGGGCATGTAAATGTGGTTTTCTCTTGGTCTTCCGGAGCTATCTCAATTTGGTTGTATCCGGAATAGCCATCTAGGAAGCAATAGTAGGGATGGCCTGCCAACCTCTCCAAAATTTGGTCCATAAATGGGAGAGGGAAGTGGTCTTTCCTAGTGACCGTATTGAGCTTCCTATAATTAATGCACATACGCCAACCGGTGGTCACCCTAGTCGGTATAAGCTCGTTGTTGGCGTTTTCAATGATGGTAATACCGGATTTCTTGGGGACAACTTGGGTAGGACTCACCCATTGGCTATCTGAGATGGGGTAGATGATACCCACATCCAATAGCTTTAATACTTCGGCTTTGACAACCTCCATCATGTTTGGATTTAGCCGTCTTTGAGGTTGTCTAGTCGTTTTTGCGTTTTCTTCAAGGTGTATACGGTGAGTGCAAACCGAAGGATCTATCCCTTTGAGATCCGCTATTGTCCAACCTATGGCTTCCCGGTGTTGTTTGAGTAACTCAATCAACTTGAGCTCTTGGTCTTTTTCTAGGTGGGAGGCAATGACAACTGGGAAAGTTTCCTCTTGACCCAGATATACATATTTAAGCTCGGATGGCAATGGTTTGAGGTCAAGCTTCGGTGGTTTGATGCTAGACGGTAGAGGCCTTGATGTGGTTGGTGGCAATTTTTCGAAATGGGGCCTCGTCCGGCTAGTATCAACTACCGGTCTTTCTATATTTAATGCATGCACAATCTCACTAATGATAGGGTCTTTAGAATCCATGAAGTGTGCTAAGCATGTCTCCAAACTTTCTAGTGGTTCAAGTTGGAGGAGTTCTTCTTCTTCAAAGGTTTCAAGCATGTTTACATCGAAGAACTCATCATCATCGACATCCCTATGTCTTTTGCCCAGGTGAAATACATTCACCTCTAGTGTCATGTTTCCAAAAGATAATTGCATCACCCCATTCCGGCAATTGATGATTGCGTTTGATGTGGCAAGGAATGGGCGGCCTAATATCACCGGTATTTGGGTGCTAGCATCCAAAACCGGTTGTGTATCCAAGACTATAAAATCTACCGGGTAGTAGAATTTGTCAACTTGGACTAGAACATCCTCAACTATCCCCCTCGGTACACGGATAGATCTATCAGCGAGTTGCAATGTGGTTTTGGTGGGTTTTAATTCACCAAGACCCAATTGTTCATATACCGAGAATGGGATCAAGTTCACACTTGCCCCCAAGTCTAACAAGGCACGTTCAATCCGGTAGTCTCCAATGATACATGAGACGGTGGGACTACCGGGATCTTTGAATTTTGGGGGAGTCTTTTGAGTGAGGATGGCACTAACTTGCTCAGTTAGGAAGGCCTTTTGCTGCACATTATATTTGCGTTTTGTTGTGCATAGGTCTTTTAGAAACTTGGCATAAGAGGGAATTTGTTTGATGGCATCAAGCAAAGGGATATTGATCTTGACTTGTCTGAAAATCTCTAGAATATCTTGAGAATTTGGGAGAGATTTTGGGGCAACCAATCTCGATGGGAATGGTGTTATGGGCTTGTAAATGCGTTCCGGTTGTTGTGGGGCTAGGTTAGATCCATTTTCATCCTCAGAATTTACCGGATCATTAGGCTCATCGGCCTTCACCGGAATAGTTTTGTCAATTTGTTTACCACTTCTAAGGGTGGTAATGGATTTAGCTTGCTCCATGTTTTGGTTGGAAAGATTAAGGATGCTTACTTCATGTACTTGCTTAGGATTGGGCTGAGGTTGGGCCGGAAAGGTCCCTTCCCTAGCATTCAAGCGTCCCTTAATCTCATCAACCGAGACTTTCAGCTCTTGGAACAATTGCTGATTTGATTCATTTACTTGCGCTTGCCCTTGCATAAACGCTCTCAAAGTATCCTCCAATGAGACTTGAGGTGGGGCCATATTTTGCATGGGTGGCCCTCTTTGGGAGTTGGTAGGATTGCCCGTTGGGGCATTCTTCCAACTGAAATTCGGGTGGTTCTTCCAACTCTCATTGTATGTATTACCTACCGGTCCATTGAAGGGCCGTTGATAACCATATGTGGCATTGGCTGTCTCTTGCAACACTTCCTTAAATGCAGGAATTGTGGGACAATCTTGTGTAGCGTGTAAGTCGGTGAGACAAATCCCACATGTGGTTTCAACAGCTTCCTTGGACTTGGAAACTCCATTTTTGCTAAGTTCCATGGCATCAACCTTCCTTGTGAGGTTGGCTATCCTTGCATTTACATCGTCTTCCTCTTTAAGGACATATATCCCTCCTTTCTCTTGAGTAGGCTTGGGGTTCTTGGGTTTATCCGAGGTGTCCCAAGATTGGGCATTTTCAGCCAACATGTCTAAGTAACTCCAAGCATCATCTGGATTTTTACTCATAAACTCGCCATTGCACATCATTTCCACAAATTGGCGCATATTAGGACTTAATCCATCATTGAAAAAATTTATAATTCGCCAACTCTCATAGCCATGATGTGGGCAAGCAAGCAGGAGTTCCTTAAATCTTTCCCAACATTGAAAGAATGATTCACCCTCTTTTGCTGAGAAATTCATTATGGCCCTTCGAAGAGTGTTTGTCTTATGAGCGGGGAAGAACTTTTTCAAGAATTCCCGGTTCATCTCAACCCATGACCCAATCGAATATGGTCTAAGAGAGTGAAGCCAATCTTTGGCTCTTTCTTTCAAGGTGAAGGGAAAAAGTTTAAGTCTGATTGTATCCCCAGAAACATTGGGATAATGCAAGGTGGCCAACACTTCTTCGAATTCTTGCAAGTGTAAGTATGGGCGGTCAGAGTCTAGCCCATGGAATTTAGGTAAAAGTTGGATTACTCCTGGTTTTATGTCAAGGGTCCCACCGTTAGCTGGTAGAACTATGCAAGAAGGTGTAATTGTACGAGCAGGTTGTAGGTAATCCCGTAGTGATCTCATTGGAGGAACATTATGTACCTCATTCTCTCCTACTCCTTCCTGATTTGCGTTTGTGGTTGGAGTAGGGGGTGGAGGATTCCTTAAGGGTGTTTGCTCCATACTCCCCAAACTTTCACAATGCTCTTGATAATTCCGGACTCGTCTATGGACTGACAATGGTCCAACTAAACCACCTTTAGATTGGAGACGATTTGAATGGTTACGTTCCCAACGGGACATAAACCACTCAATCAGAAATCAAAACTAATCCTAACCTAGAAAAACTGCAATCTGAAAATTCTAAAAACTAAGTTTAGAAAGGTATCACCTGATGCGCTTGAACTGAAAGAAGAATTCCTACAAAATAGAAAACTTTGTTAGTTCTAAGAAAAATCAGAAAAACCTATCTACTTCTACAGCCACTGAAACTATTTGAAAACTATTATCTAATCTCCCCGGCAGCGGCGCCAAAAACTTGTTCGCTCGCCTCAAGTGTAAGGCTGCGATGTAGTAATAAAACTCGGTAAGACCGAGGTCGATCCACAGGGAAAAAGTAACAGCTTCCTAATTACTTCAGCAACTCAGTTTAATGGAGCAAATTCAATTTCAATAGGATGTTTAATTAAAACAGTAACTTAATGAAAAATCAGAGATATAATGTACTAAGGCTTTCAAGGATCCACTTGTAGCAATTCTATGTCAATTCAGTCAATCCAAGTAGAGAACACAACTAGATTTGAAGTCCTATCTCTCATCTAGTTGGAAAATAAAGCATTCACACACATTCATCCAATTCAAGTTGAACTTCCAAGTTCAAGTCCATTCAATCAATGTAGAATTCAAATTCATAGCCTGCGGAGTAACAGCCATGCCTATGGACTATGGCCTGCTCAAGGATTACTATAATTCGAATCTAAACAAGCAACCTGTGATAATCTCAGAGAATTAAAAGGAATTCATGTCCGGAGCACATGAACTCAGATAAGACATCTCAAACTACCATCTTTTGAACTGAACATAAGAAAATTCTAACTTTGAATTGAATAATACTTGAATCAAACTGAAATTAACATAGAATTGGCTACAAGCTTCACCTCTCAGCCTTAGCTGAGAGGTTTTAGCCGAGCATAGTCATGCTACAACTAAAAACTCAAAAATAAAGCATAAAACTAGAAAAACCCGAAGATAGATGTTGCAGACGCCCCACAGTCGCCTTCAGCCTCCAAACTCACGTTCTTTCTCCTCTCTGATACCTTAGGGAGAGCCCCTAGGTGTCCTTTTATAGCAACAAACCCCCCTTGCGTCGGATCCTGCGAAAGACTTCGCATTATGCAGCAAATTTCGGAGTCCCGAATTAGAAAGGACTCCTATTACGCAGAGCCGACCGGTCGTGACCGGTCGGGCTGATTTCCAAACATTCCAGTGAGTACAGCCGACCGGTCGGACTGATTTTTATTCATCCAGCGTGTGTACCCGACCGGTCATGACCGGTCGGCCTCTCTTCTTCTTGTTCATGTGATGTGGCTGACCGGTCGGACGACCGGTCAGCCTTGTATTCCTTCATCTTTTTCTTCTTTTCTTCATTCTCTTTTCTCTCTCTTTCTTCTTCTTTCCTTGGTCCATCTTAGGACTTCATCCAATGTCTTCAAATGTAATCTTTTGACTCTAATTTGATGAAATCCCCTCTTATCTCTACAATCACAAAACACATGTTAGGTGGGCCTTTTAACCATGAAAATCATGCAAATTATGTAGTGTAATGGGCAATGCAATGTATAAATTGGAGGTTCAACACATACCTTCTGAAGGAAATTTGTCAAAGAACGGCTTTAATCGCTGCCCATTCGCTTTAAAAATGTTGTCGTTCCTCGGATTTAACAGCTCGACAATCCCATATGGATAGACAGTTTGCACAATGTAGGGACCGGTCCATCGAGATCTCAATTTTTCCGGAAATAGATGTAAGCGAGAATTATACATGAGGACTTTTTGATTGATCGTGAATGTCTTGCGAAGAATATTCCTATCATGGAATATCTTCATCTTGTCCTTGTAAATTCTCGCATTCTCATAAGCTTCATTCCGGATTTCTGCAAGTTCATTCAATTGTAGTTTGCACAACGAGCTTGCCTTGTCAGAATTGAAATTTATTTTCTTAATAGCCCAATATGCCCTATGTTCCAACTCCACAGGCAAGTGACAAGCCTTCCCATAGACAAGTCTATAGGGAGACATTCCAATAGGGGTTTTGAAAGCAGTATGGTAAGCCCAAAGCGCATCGGTAAGCCGAAGTGACCAATCCTTGCGATCGGGATTCACCGTTTTCTCTAAAATGTGTTTAATCTCCCTATTGGATATCTCAGCTTGTCCACTAGTTTGTGAGTGATAGGGAGTGCTCACTTTGTGTGTTACGCCATATTTCTTCATTAAGATTTCAAAAGGGCGATTACAAAAGTGAGACCCTCCATCACTTATGATGACTCGAGGCGTTCCAAAGCGGGAAAGAATATTTTCTTTTAAAAATCAAATGACCGTTTTATGGTCATTATTCCGGCAAGGGATGGCCTCGACCCATTTGGAAACATAATCAACGGAAAGCAAGATGTATAAGTTTCCAAAAGAAGATGGGAATGGGCCCATGAAATCGATGCCCCAACAATAAAAAATTTCGATTACTAAGATGGGATTGAGTGGCATCATATTTCTACGGGAGATTCCTCCTAATTTCTGACAAGGTTCACATGCTTTGCAAAACTCATGTGTGTCTTTGAACATGGTGGGCCAGTAAAACCCACATTGCAGAATTTTCGCTATGGTCTTTTTAGCCGAAAAGTGGCCACCACATGCCTGAGAATGACAGAAGAAGATGATACTTTGTTGTTCATCATCCGGCACACATCTCCTTATGATTTGAGCGGGACAATACTTGAATAAGTATGGGTCGTCCCATAGGAATTTCCGCACCTCCATGAAGAATTTATCCTTATCTTGCTTTTTCCAATGTGTAGGAATTGTACCTGTAGCAAGATAGTTAGCAATGTTCGCATACCATGGCAATTGGGAAACAGCAAAAAGTTGTTCATCAGGGAACATGTCAATAATTACAGTCGTTTCAGGGGAATCAGTGAGGACAAGTCGAGAGAGGTGGTCAGCTACTACATTCTCTACTCCTTTCTTATCACGTATTTCTATGTTGAATTCCTGGAGTAGAAGGATCCATCTTAACAACCGTGGTTTAGCATCCTTCTTAGAAAGAAGATACTTAAGCGCGGCATGGTCAGTAAATATAATGATCTTGGATCCAATCAAGTAGGACCTAAACTTGTCCAAGGCAAAAACTACTGCTAAAAGTTCTTTTTCAGTAGTGGTGTAGTTTGCTTGGTTTGAGTTTAGGGTTCTACTTGCATAGTAGATGACACATGGCTTTTTCTCTTTTCTTTGACCTAACACGGCCCCAATAGCATAGTCACTAGCATCGCACATAATCTCAAAAGGAATGTTCCAATCAGGTGGTTGCATTATGGGAGCACATGTCAAGATACCTTTAAGGGTGGTAAACGCCTTCTGACATTCTTCATTCCACTCGAATGAATTTTCCTTTTGAAGTAGGTTCCATAAAGGGCGAGAGAGTGAACTGAAGTCCTTTATGAACCTTCTGTAAAATCCTGCGTGTCCTAAAGAGGACCGTACATCTCGTATGCTTTTGGGTGGTGGAAGGTTAGAGATAAGATCAATTTTCGCTTTGTCCACCTCGATTCCATTTTGTGAAACGATGTGACCAAGTACAATTCCCTATTGAACCATGAAGTGACACTTCTCCCAATTGAGCACAAGGTTCTTCTCTTCACATCTTTTCAGCACAGACTTCAAGTGCTCAAGGCACTCATCAAAGCTACAACCAAATACGGAAAAATCATCCATGAAGACTTCGAGAATGGTCCCCACCATGTCAGAAAAGATACTCATCATACAACGCTGAAAGGTGGCAGGGGCATTACATAGTCCAAACGGCATTCGTCGGTAGACGAAAGTGCCGAATGGACATGTGAATATAGTCTTTTCTTGGTCTTCACAGGCAATTTCTATTTGGTTGTACCCTGAATAGCCATCAAGGAAGCAAAAGTAGGAATGACCCGCCAACCGTTCTAAAATTTGATCAACAAATGGTAGGGGGAAGTGGTCTTTCCTCGTGACAGTGTTTAGCTTCCTATAGTCAATGCACATTCTCCAACCAGTAGTGACTCTAGTTGGCACGAGTTCATTATTGGCATTGGCTACGATGGTTATTTCGAATTTCTTAGGCACCACTTGAGTTGGGCTCACCCATTAGCTATCGGATATTGGGTAAATAATACCCACATCCAATAGCTTTACCACTTCGGCCTTAACCACATCCTTCATGTTTGGGTTTAGTCGTCTTTGTGGTTGCCTAGATGTCTTCGCATTCTCCTCAAGGTGTATGCGATGAGTACAAATCAAGTGGGTCTATGCCTTTGAGATCCGTAATTGACCATCCAATGGCACTCTTGTGTTCTACTAGAGTGGCTATTAGCCTACTCTCTTGTTCCTCATCCAAGTGGGAAGAAACCACCACTGGATATGTCTCATCTCGACCTAAATAAACATATTTCAGCTCACTTGGTAATGGTTTTAGGTCGAGTGTTGGTGCCTTGATGTTGGATGGGAGGGCCTTGTTCTCATTTACTGGCAAAGGCTCAAATAGGGCCCTCCATCTTTTATTATCAAGCACTAGGCATCATCTCTAGTATGGCATCCATCTCTTGTATTGTGTCATCATTTATCTCATGAGAATGGGCCACCCATGCCTCCAAAGGGTCGGAAGATAGTGATAAGGGGACTGTATCCTCCACGAATGATTCAATCATGTTTAATTCGTGGACATCATCATCAATCTCCCGTGGTTGTTTGCATAAATTAAATATGTTAAGCTCAAAGGTCATATTTCCAAAGGACATTTGTACAAGTCCGTTTTTACAATTTATAATGGCATTTGAAGTAGCTAGAAACGGTCGTCCAAGTATGACGGGAATTTGAGCACCGGTGCCTATTACGGGATGTGAATCTAAGACAATAAAGTCTACTGGGTAGTAGAATTTATCAACTTGGACTAGAACATCCTCTATCATTCCTCTCGGCATACGGATGGATCTATCAGCAAGTTGGAGTGTGGTTTTGGTGGGTTTCAATTCGCCTAACCCAAGTTGTTCGTAGACCGAGTATGGAATGAGATTCACACTTGCCCCCAAGTCGAGTAGGGCTTGTTTGATCCGGTAGTCTCCTATGATGCATGAGATGGTTGGACTACCCGGATCCTTGTATTTTTGGGGCACCTCTTGTTTGATGATGGCGCTCAAATTCTCAGTCAAAAGAACTTTGTTGTAAACGTTGTGTTTCCATTTGACTATACACAATTCCTTTAGAAATTTGGCATAAGATGGTATTTGTTTTATTGCATCCAACAACGGGATGTTGATCTTCACCTGCTTGAAAACTTCTAAAATTTCCAGATTTTTATCTAAAGGTTTAGGTGAAATCAACCTTTGTGGAAATGGAGCAACCGGCTTGTATTGCCTTTCCGGTTCTTTCTCTTGTGGGGTATTGTTCGAGCTATCATCCTCTTTAGAAATTTTCGGATCCTTAGGCTTTGGGGCCTTCACCGAATTAGATTTGTCAATTTATTTCCCACTTCTCAAAGTGGTGATAGCTTGAACATGTTCCGTGTGGTGGGAGGATGAGCTTGCGTCTTGTATCTCAAACTGGGTTCTTGGGTTAGGAAGAGGTTGGGCAGGAAGTGTGCCCTTCTCTCTAACACTAAGATGAGATTTAACTCTAGCCAGTGATGTTTTCAATTCATTGATGGCTTGAGTTGAATTTTGATTGAATTTCAATTGCTCTTGCATGAACCCATCTATTTTTAGAGAATTTGTCTTGTTATACTCAGCTTGGACCGATACGAATGCACCTAACATCTCCTCTAGTGATACTTTTGGAGTGTTGCTTGCATTTGTAGTGGGTCCATTCCTCCAACTGAAGTTGGGATGGTTCTTCCAATTAGGATTAAACGTGTTTGAGTTTGGAGCACCAAATTGCTATTGATAACTGTTTATGGCATTTGTTTGTTCTTGTAAGATGCCTTGAACTGCTGAAATTGTGGGGCAATCTTGTGTTACATGTTGATTTCTAGCACAAATTCCACAAACAGTTTCAACATTAGTGGAGTTGATCGTTTCTCCTTTCCTTAATTCTATGGCTTCGACCTTTCTTGTGAGGCTAGCCACCCGTGCACTTATGCTATCTTCTTCTGATAAGACATACATCCCCCCTTTTTCCTTTTGTTGGCCAGTCTTAGAATTTGTTGGTTTCAATGTGTCCCAAGCCTGTGCATTCTCAGCCAATTCTTCCAAATAATCCCATGCTTCATCAGCTTCCTTATTCATGAACTCCCCGTTACACATCATCTCTACAAATTGGCGCATGGGTGAAGTTAGTCCTTCATAGAAAAAGCTTATAACCTGCCAAATTTCATAGCCATGATGTGGGCATGCATTTAATAAATCCTTAAACCTCTCCCAACATTGGAAGAAGGTTTCATCTTCCTTTTGGGCAACGTTCATGATAAGGCGCTTCAACATGTTCGTTTTGTGAGTAGAGAAGAATTTTTTTATAAATTCTCTGTGCATATCAGTCCATGCACCAATTGATCTTGGCCTCAATGCATAAAGCCAACCCTTGGCTTTATCTTTAACAGTGAAAGGGAAGAATTTGAGTCTTACTACATCTTCAGTCACATTTGCAAAGTGCATGGTGGTGATTACCTCATCAAACTCCTTAAGGTGTTGATAGGCACTTTCACTGTCTAATCCATGGAATTTAGGGAGAAGTTGGATCACTCCCGGTTTCAAATCCACATTCCCTGCATTTTGTGGAAAAACTATGCATGAGAGAGTGCTCGCTCTTGCGGGTTGCAAGAAATCACGTAAAGTCCTAGGTCGGGGAACATTCTCAACCACATTCTCCCCTGTTTCAGTTTGGTTTTGGCCCGGATTAGGTTGATTTGCAGCCATATTTTCAGACAAAATTGGAGAGTTTAGATGTCTCCTAGCACGTGGTTCTCTGTCAATTCATTCTACTATCCCCCCTTCACTTATGAGTCGGTTATTGGAATCCCGAGCCCAATGTGGCATGCAAAACCAAAAAATAAGAAACAAAGAGAAAGAAGAATTCTTCCTCCCTTTCTTTACTTTTCTCTAAGACCGAAGCACAAGGTGTCTTGCAATGGCTAAGCCAGAAGCAAGGATAGAGACCGATTTCTCCTGGTTAATAGGAGTTCAGAGAACTCCCCACCCACTCTTTGAATCTTTTGAGAGAAAGTGCAGAAAAAGGAGAAAGAGGAGTAGAGGTGAGAAAAGAAATCTCTGAGCACAAGGTGATCCAAGACGGCAGAGCCGACCAATAGGAATCCAGGTGGCACAAGGCCGACCTTTCAGAGATCCAAAAGGAGTCTCCACCCACTCTACAAGAGATGAATAAGATAGGAATGAATAAGAGAAGGAGAAGAGTAAGGTTTAGAAAGATAAAACCTGATTCGGCACCTGAAATCCTTGTATCTTCTTCAGCTTCCTAGAAATCCCTGAAAAGAAAAATCAAATAAACAAACTAAGTTAGTCCTAAAATCCTAAAAAATCCTAAATAGATACTAATTTCAAAGATTTGTGAAAAACCGTCAAAATCCCCGGCAGCGGTGCCAAAAACTTGTTCGCTTCCCCAAGTGTAGGGTTGCGATGTAGTAATAAACTCTGTAAAACTGAAGTCGATCCACAGGGACTTATGTAGGATTTCACAAACACATCCAAAAGTGTCTATTGAAAGCTAATAATCAGATTTTGAATAAGATTGATGTGAGTAGCAGTTTTAAACTAATTTGAATGTAAACAATTATAAAAAGGCACTAGGGGTTTAAGGATCCACTTGTAGCAATCCTTGATGTTCAATCCGCTGTGGTTTTTCATTCTCTCAACTAGAATCGACATTAAGGTCTATCTAGTCGGATGATGGAGCTGTTAAACCATGTAATCTGTCATATGTAAGTTCTATGCATAAGATTCACTCAATGTAGGCTGAGCTGATTGCATAGGTCATTCCCCTTTCCAAAAGGCCTAGTCCACAATCATAACCATCCTCAAGTCCTGTCACAAGACAAGGCTAGATCATGATTTGAACTTGATTCAAATCACATGCACAGTCCATACATATTTCAGAAAATCAGAAAAAATAGAACTTTGATAGGAAGTCCCTTCATGAAGATCATAGTACTAGAGCGCACTCCGATTCCTCGGATCATACAGGTCTAGACTGAAACAAACCAATTAAGAAATTAAGTAAGTCTCCCAAACATCCATGAGTCATCATAAGACTAAGAAAAACTACTTAAAAACTTGTATAAACGTCAAACCATAGTTCATAATCATGAATTCCATACTTAAAACCAACTAACTACGAATTGAAACATCTTGGATCCACTACAAGCTTCACCTCTTAGCCCTAGCTAAGAGGTTTAGCTGCTCATGTTCCAAGGAAACATGAAACAACTAAAAAGTTCATAAAAAACAGCAAAACAAACTAGAAGGAGTTGTGGAACTCCGAAATTCACTTCCGCCACCTCCAAGCTTGCTTCAACCCTTCTTAGATACCCTAGGAACAATCCCTAGGTGTCCTTTTATAGTAGGGAGGCTCCGCAACTTTAGAAAGATCGAGAATTTGCGTAAGAGTTACGCAGTGCGCAGAGAAAATCGGCTTGAAAATAGAAAGTTCCAATCTTTTCATGTGGCCCACCGGTCTGGACCGGTCGGACTGGGCTGGCCGACCGGTCACGACCGGTCTGGCCTCTTCAGCAGCACTCCAGCAAGCATGGCCGACCGGTCAAGACCGGTCAGGCTTGTTCAGCATCATTCCAGCATGCATAGCTGACTGGTCAAGACCGGTCTGGCTCTCTTGGCCGACCGGTCAAGACCGGTCGGTCAGTCTTCCTTCTTCTTTTTCTTCCTTTTCTCTCCTTGCTTCTTTCTTCCTTCGGCCCACCTTGGGTCTTCATCCAAGGTTCTAAACAAGCTCTCTTCATCTTCAATTAGGCGGAGTCCACTCTCAAACCTGCAATCACAAAACATGCATTAGATTAGTCTATAAAACATGCAAACCTCGCACAATGAGTGATGAATTGGGGTTAGAATATGCACAATTAAGAGCTCAACAATACTGTTTTTACCCTCGATGCCCTTTCGAGTTTTCATTAAGTTCGCTGTGTACCCACTGTTTTTACTCGGAGCGCTCTTTCAAGTTTTCACTTCGCCCTCTTTGTTTAGGCACACACTTTCTTTCTTTGTTCTCTGAATTTTGGATTTTTGGATAACTGCGGTGACCAGAGGTCAAGAATTCCTCATTGCCGGCCAATGGCAGCCTTTCAGCCCTTAGCCTGAGTTACGATGATAGAGTTGTCGATTTTAGCTGTAGACTCTTCTGAGATGAATGGGTGGATGACTGTGTTTCCTTTTGGGTTGATTTTTTTCAGGTGCCTTGTTTTGGCTTCCCATTTTCTTTCTTTTTTCTGTTCTTTGTATTCTTTTTTCTTTTCTATTTTGTGTCTTTTTCTTCTCTCTTTTTTCTTTTGAATTCCTTTATTTGGAACACTTATTGGTGGACGGAAATGATTTCTCAGAGGTTTTAGCTTTGACCCCTTAACTTCAGCTCTACTAATGTAACTCTTTATAAGGTCAGAATAACTTACCAGTGAAAGATCTTCACTTTGTCGGCGTTGATTGGCTCAGGAAGGTCCACCCCTCTCATGCTGGTGAGTCTGAGGGTGCCTCTGGGAAGTACTTCTCTGATGATCAGCAGTTCGTCTCATGCTGGTTTGAACTTTCTTCTGGGATCCGGAAGGTGTGACGGTAAAATCTTCTTCATGACCATGTCACCCACCTTGAAACTTCTTTTTCAGACTCTCTTATTGTAAGCCCAAGCGATCCTTTTCTGATAACACTAGGAATGACTTAGCGCATGCATGCGCTTCTCATCTGCTAGCTGTAATTGATCGAATCTGGCCCGTTGCCGTTCTCCTTCTTCGATTCCACTTTCAAGCAACACCCATAGTGACGTTATTTCCACCTCGACTAGTAGAACTGCTTCATTCTGTAAGTAAGTTTAAAAGAAGTAACGCCTATAGCAGATCGTATAGACGATCGATAGGCCCAAAGTGCATAGGGGAGCATGTCTGACCAATCTCGATAGGTCACGACTATCTTTTTGAGTATCCTGACGACTATCTTATTTGTGGCTTCTACCCCACCATTCATCTGGGGACGGTAAGGACTTGATCAATGACATTGAATCTTGAACTTGCTAAGGAAGTCATCCATCTTCTTGTTGACTAATGGAGTCTCGTTATCTGTGATGATAGCGTTTGGGATTCCATATCGGCATATGATGTTGTTTTTCATGAATTTGATCACCTGGGATGCTGTAATCGTGGTGTAGGAGGCTGCTTATACCCACTTGGTGAAGTAGTCGACTGCCACAAGTATGTACTCATGATCGTTTGATGCTTTGGGACTCACCTTCCCAATGATGTCAAGTCCCCACATAGAGAAGGGCCAGGGAGTTGTTAGGTTGTATAGTTCTGATGAGGGGGCATGAATTTGATTCGCATGCTCCTGGCACTTGAAGCATTTTCTAACATGCTGGCAGTAGTCTGTCTCCATGGTGAGCTAATAGTAGCCAAGTCGTAGAATCTTCTTTGCCATCACGTGCCCGTTCATGTGTGGGCCACAGATTCCTTCATGTATTTCTTGCATGATCTTTGCAGCTTCTATTTCATCGACGCATCGAAGGAGGACTTGATTATAGGATTGCTTGTAAAGAATTTCGCTACTAATGGTGAACTGGCTGGCCAAACGCTGGATGGTTCAACGATCTATTACTGTTGTTACTTCCGGATACTCCTGGGTTTCGAGATATTGCTTGATGTCGGCATATCAGGGTTTGTCAGGGGCAGCTTCGGCCTTTTCTATTTGTAGGCAGAAAGCAGGTTCATCTTGAGTTTCGACTGTGAGCTCCCATTCTGAAGCTCCTTTCGGGATCTCGAGCATTGATGCAAGTGTAGCGAGAGCATCTGCAAACTGATTCTTGGCCCTGGGCATATATGAGAAGGTGATTTCTTTGAATTCTTCGACCAGATTTTCAAGGTACACATGATATGGTATCAGCTTCTCGTCCTTGGTCTTCCATTCGTCATTGGTCTGATTGATGATAAGCTGTGAGTCTCTAAATACTCATAGCTTCTTGATGCCCAAGATTATCGCTTCCCTTAGACCAGCGATGCATGCTTCGTACTCTGCCATGTTGTTGGTGCACTCGAATGCTATGTGCCTTGAGATGGGAATAGGGACATCGTCTGGAGAGTAGAGGATTGCTCCGATACTACTTAAGAATTTATTGCGCCATCAAAGAATAACGTCCATTCATCTTTTTTCTTCTTCTCTTCACCTTCGATGAGCAAGAGATCTTCATTAGGGAAGAATGTCTCGAGCAGTTGATAATCCAGGATAGAGTGAGCGGCAAGATGATTGACGAGGGCCTGCCCCTTGATTGCCTTCTAAGTGACACAGGTGATGTCGAATTCAGACAGGAGTAGTTGCCATTTAGCTATCCTTCCAGTGAGTGCCGATTTCTTGAACAGGTATTTGAGTGGATCCATGCGAGCGAGGAGGAAATAGAGAACGCAATCATGTATTGATGGAGTCGTTGAGTTGCCCAGACTAGGATGAGGTAAGTCTTCTCGATCGGGGAATACCTGGTCTCGTAATCGGTGAACTTTCGGCTCAAATAGTATATTACATGTTCCTTCTTTCCAGTCTCGTCATGCTGGCCGAGAATACAACCAATGGCTTCTGCTGCTACCAAGATGAATAAAAATAGGGGTCATCCGGGAGTGGGCGGCACTAGAATTGGAGGATCCATGAGATACTTCTTGATGCAGTTAAAGGTGACTTGGCAATCGTCATTCCATTCTTTTGGAACGTTCTTTCGAAGGAGCTTGAATATTGGCTCACAGATAGGTGTGAACTGTGCGATGAAGTGACTGATATATTGAATTCTGCCAAGGAAACCACGAATTTCTTTCTCAGTTCTTGGAGAGGGCATCTCGATGATTGCTCTGGTTTTGGTCTCGTTGACCCTGATGCCATCCTTGCTTACCATAAAGCCAAGGAGTTTGCCTCCAGTTGCACCGAAGACACACTTCTGAGGGTTGAGACAGAGCTTGTACTTTTCTAACCTGTTGACTAACTTCTTCAGATCTTCAAAGTGTCCCTCAATCGTGCGAGATTTGACTATCATATCATCCACATATACTTTCAGCTCTTTGTTCATCATAATGCCATCATTGCTCGCTGACATGTTGCTCCTGCATTTTTCAGACCGAACGGCATTAACCTATAACAGAAGGTTCCCCAAGGAGTGATAAACGATGTCTTTTTGCCATCTTCGATGACCATTTTGATCTGATTGTAACCTGAGAATCCATCCCTGAATGAGAAGATCTTATAGCCTGCAGTGTTGTCGACCAGAGTGTCGATATGCGGTAAAGGGAAGTCATCTTTAGGACTGGCTTTGTTGAAATCTCGAAAGTCGACGCACATTCGAACCTTGCCATCCTTCTTCGGTACTAGTACGATGTTGGCATGCCATTCAGGGTAGTTGGAGACTACTAAGAATCCCGCGTTCTACTACTTAATGACTTCATTGCGAACTTTCAGGGCCCATTCTGGCTTCATTCTTCGGAGTTTCTGCTTCACTGGCTTTATAACTGACTTTGTTGGCAGATGACGTACGACGATCTTCATCGAGCCCTGGCATGTCTTCATACGAGAACGCAAAATTGGACAGTCTTGGAGCTAGGAACTCCATCATTCTCTATTTCATCTCTGGTGGCAATGATTTTCCAATGCGTACTTCCCTAGGGATCTCTGGTGTCCCCAAGTTTACTACGTCAAAATTATCAACTACAACATTGGCTTTAGATTCGAACTTTTTGAGGAGGTTCTCTAGTTTGGGAGTCGGGTCATCATCTTCCCCATCCCGAGCTTCGTCCAGACCTATGAGCTCAAAAGTCTAATTTGATGTCAAAATCATATAATTCGACTTCAAACTCATATGACTCTTCAGACAAACTTGGCACATTATTGAATGTAGGAAAAGAAATGTTTTTTTTTATTTTTGTGAAGTCGAATTATATGATTTGAAGAACATAATGAATTGTCCACGTCAAAAGTTAGGCCTACATGATATTAGTTAGGCCTAAAGTCATAATAAGAACATCAGGGTAGACCTAAAGTTAGGCCTACATGATGTTTTGGCTTTTGAAAGTTTTTAATTTTTTTGGATTTTTGAATTTTACGGGACCCTGAACAAGCGGGTATTATAAACCATGATTGATCCAGCTTGTCCCCAAGTACCGCTCGTTACTTAAACCAGCATTTTTTTTTTGGAAGTCAGAGCCCTCAGATGACTTTCTGGCTGATTTAGAAGTTAAGGGAACAGATGACCATTCAGGACCCCACACTCCTTCCCCTAGAGAGGTGGGGTTGATGATTTGGATGAAGAATCACAGTTTGGCTCGATGACCATGATTTCTCGCTAATCAGGTTTGAGATCTGAGTTGAATCAGTCCCTCCCGGATCACTTACCTCGCATTGCAATTTGTATGGTTCCACGGCGAGACACAAGTTCGGAATCTGGACATTGGACCAATCCAAGGCTGGCCATTTCCCTTTCTTTGTCCAATGGATGGGCTGCTTCTACCCCTGGCTGATGGTTAATGGTATTGATTTTACAGAAATGGGTGGGTTATGCTCCTTGTTGATTGATGTTGAGATGTGCGGGTTATGCCCCTTGTTGATTGATGTTGAGATGGGCGGGTTATGCCCCTTGTTGATTGATGTTGAGATGAGCAAGTTGTGCCCCTAGTTGACTGGAATTGAAGCGGGTAGGTTGTGCCCTTGGTCAATTGGAATTGAAGCGGGCAAGTTGTGCCCTTGGTCCTGAAGTTGTTGTATTTGATCTTCCTTTTTGTCTTCATCCTATTCTTTTGGAGGCTTAGATGGTTCGAGAATCCAATCTCATCGAATGAGAGTCCACATGGCCCAAGCTAGGCTCATCGAAAATGAGAGTCCACATGGCCCAAGCTAGGCTCATCGAAAATGAGAGTCCACATGGCCCAAGCTAGGCTCATCGAAAGGCCTTTATGTAGTGCATTCGGTTGATTTCTTCTTGGATCTCTACAAGGCTCTCCTGGCCTGATGAATTGAATGGGTGAGCACTGAAACTTCTTTTCTCTTTTGGTCATGATGACTGACTTGTACCCGAATCCCTATTTGCGTTGATTATATACTATCGGCATTCTCTTAAACTTAAAATGATTCTTCATATGGTACTTGACACTCAGACGCTCTGCTGGTGAAAAGACACGATCCACACTTATCGGTTCTAGATTGGCGATATCGTTCACGGTCTCAAATTCAAAACTGTGGAATGGGACATCTTCTTCAGAGTGTTAGATGTCGATGACGGGGACATCTGGTTCAGTGGCAGCAACATTGGAAGGAATGATGAGCTCCTTCTTTGCATGGACAGAGATCACTTGGTTCCCACATATATACTTCACACATTGATGCAAAGTCGATGGCACAGCCCCAACCTTATACAACTAAGGTCGTCCGAGCAACATGTTGAAAGAGGCTGATATATCCAGAATTTGAAATGTGATAGTCGAGACTTCCAGACCTATCTGTACCTCTATGTCGACCTCTCCTTTCACTAATCGGCGGGTATTGTTGAATGCTCTGACATACATGGTGCTGGGTTGGAATGAGGAGGGACTAATTCCTAGGCAGTTCTGCAGTCTTGAGAGGGAAGACATTTAAGCTTGAGCCGTTATCGATAAGGACCAATGGGACATAGAGGTCTTTATATCGTAAGGCTATGTTAAGGGACCACCCATGGTTGCGTCCTTCGGATGGCAACTCATTATCATTGAAGGTGATGGCGCGCGGAGCCAAGAGTTGTCCGATCATCAATGCTATCATTTCAAGTGTTGTATCGGAGGAGACGTGAGCATCGTTCAGGGTCTTAGCGAACATTTCTCGGTGTATACGAGATGTACAAAGTAGCTCCCATACTGAGATTTGGTCAGGGATTGACTTGAGCTGAGTTGCAACATCATATGCAGCTTCATTTTTGTTGCCAAGGCCTGAGAGAGTGCTTTTCGGATCTCCTCTATTCTGATTATCTCTTCGGATGAAAAGCCCATTGGGATTCATGTTCTCTACCTCTACACATTCTGGATAGTACCACTGGAGTTCTATGTAATTTTTCTCTCCCTTGCTTTCTTGGACCACTGGTTCTTGCAACAGTGCTGATGCGAGTACCAAATCTTCCTCATATGGAGCTTTTGCCTTGAGGACTACATTGTTGCTTGTGCTGAAGGGATAATATCGAGGTTTGTCTTCATAGATCACATAAGGTCGTGGTCCTGACTTGACTGTTCCTGGAGCTAGAGGTTCCCATGGAATGAATACTGGTCCTCTTGATATGGCGAAGGGTCTCTCTGTTTAACCCAACTGTTGTAGTGTAATTGATATACCTCCAGGATGTCTTTGCGGCTCCGGGACAGGACTTGCCCCTTGCAATATGACTGGCTCGACTAGAGGAGTCTCTTCTAAGAAAATGGGTTCTTGCTGGTGATACGTATAATCCCTCCACTGTGGATTGGATTGTTCCTGAGCTGAAATTGCCCCTTACAAATTGACAGGTTTGTATGTGGGCTCGATGTATGACTGTGCTCCTTCAAGAATGACCGGCTCCCAACACGAATGATTGTAAGGTGCCCCTTGCAAAGGGACAGGCCCTTGGACGACTGGTGCATCATATGGAGGTGCTCCCTCGAGTACTAACGACTCGAAGACTGAAGGAAGAAAGGGGTTTGCCCCTTGCAAGATTGGAGGAGAATTTGTTGGCCCATAAGTGTAGGCATGAATGGACTGTATATGGGAGAAGAAGTGATCGAGGCGCTCTCTTTCTTCTATGATGTTGACGGCAGGGCTACGAGACGAATTGGGGTTCGTCGGATACTGAGGTAGAGGATTTTGTATGATGTTGGTGGGAATAGCTAAAGGAGTTCCAGGGACCGAGATGACGATCTTGCAGTCGTCAATCAGATTTTGTATGGCATTCTTCAAAGTCATGCATCGATCAGTGGTGTGGCCACGCCCTTAATGGTAGGCACAATATTCATTTTCTCCGTAGTTTAGAGGCAGAGAATTTGGAGGAGGCGTAGCCGCCATTAGAGTAAGTAACTGCTTTTGTACCAACATAGTCATGACTTGACTTAGTGGCTGAGTGAGAGGAGTGAATTTCCTGAACTCCCTGTAATTCTGTTTGTTCTGATATGAGTATTGGTCATTCCCCCTGAACTGCTGCTGTTGTCGGGGTGGTTGCAGTTGAGGATTTGGTTGTGGTGGGGGTGGTTGTGGCTGATACTTCTGAGGTTGATGCTGAGCCTGATTCTGCTTGATATGGTTGACGTCCCTGCGAGGGAGCATTACCCTAAGTAGTGGCAATGACGTTGTTGACCTCTGTCAGGCGAGGAGGTGAACCACTACAGTTTCCATTCCCGTATCCAATAGGTCTTCCTTCCACTCTGTTCCATTTGACTGGAGTGTCCTGATGAGGCCATGAGGAGATTGCACCTGCGCGGATTCCTGCTTCGACTTACTCTCCAGCACAGATCAACTGTGAGAAATTCGCATATGGATACAAGATGAGATATCCAGATATGCCAGGATATTTTGAATGAACAATCATGGAGATTTGTTCTTCGTTGTCGATGGGTGTCTATATTCTGGCTTCCATAGCTCGCCAACGTTCCACATAGGCCGACAACGTTTCGTCACTTCTTTGCCTGAGAGCTGCGAGATCCGCTCTCCTGGGTGCCATGTTAAGATTGTATGCGAACCTGTCGACGAAGGCCTGGGAAAGCTGTCCCCAAGTCTTGATGCGATGACAGTCCAATGATGTGTACCAGTCTAGGGCATTGCCCTTCAGAGATTTTTGGAACAAGCGAATGAGGGCTCCTTCATTTCCTGAAATTGCACTCAGCTCTCCACAGAAAGCTTCGAGATGTGTTATGGGACAACCGCTGCCGTCGTATCTTTTGAATTTTAGTACCTCGAAGTTTTGAGGTCTCTGAGCATCTGAAAAAGGAAACAAGTCTCTGAACTTGGTCGAAGGTAGATCAATTCCCTATTGTCACTGTAGTTGATTTTGTAAGATCTGGAACTACTCCCGCAACTTATCCAGTCCTGCATGATCTACTCGAGCGATGGGTGCCTCTCGCAGTAAGGCACGTTCTTGTTCGGTATAGTGGTCAATGTCTTCGACCCTATGGGCTTGCTGGAAAGCAACTGTAGGTTGCTGAATTTGACTTGACGATTGGATCGGATTCTGATGAACTTGTGCTTGAAATGACTATAATTGAGCTGGAGATTGAACTGAAAGTTGAACTGGAACTTGCTGGAAATTAACTGGAGTTTGCTGAATTGAAGATTGCTGGAAATTAACCGGAATCCCATCGGCGGGGATGCGCTGGAATTGAAAGTGCTCATGTTTATAGGAGGTTGAGATGTTGGGAAGTGACCCCCTTGTTGGGTATTCATCACTGTCCGCTGATTGATGTGGGCTTGACACTGACCCCCATTGTGGGCATTTGACAGTGCTGTCCCTGCTGCTGAAAATTAAATTGAAATCCCATCGATGAGGATGTGCTGAAATTGAGTAAAGATCCCATCAGTGGGGACATGATGAGAAAGAAAAGGAGTCCCATCAGCGAGGACGTGCTGAAATCTACTGAGATTGTTGCTTGCAAGATTGACTGAAAGTCCCTGCAACAGGAATGCTCTGAGATGGTCTTGTTGTCGCAGGAAGGTACTGAGAAGGATGCCCCATAACAGAGGGTTGAGATGGCTATTGTCGGTAGTCTTAGGCAGACTCCGATGGTTGTACCTGATTTGAATTGGAGGCCGGAAGGGCCCAGCATAGCTATTGAGATTGCTGAACTGGGCCAACTTGATTGTTGGCTACTGCGGTAGCTTGTGCTTGTTTGAATTGTAAGAACATTTCTTGCATTGCTATCATTCCTTGTGCCAATTTTTGTATGATTGGTGTATTCTCAATTGGCTGTTGCACTATATGTTGTGCTTCGGCCATGTCGAGGGCAGGAAAGAGGTGACTTTCCTCTTCGTGGTCAGACATGGCTTACTGAGCTCGAGTGCAGATTATGCTGCGGAAGGGAAGTTGTTTCTGAAGACGTTGAGCCTGAGGAGGCACAATGGTGAGGAATATGCTCTACTCTTTTTTGGGTTTTGGGTTTTTTCGAATATATATATATATATATATATATATATATATATATATATATTTTGCTTTTTTTGTTTTTTAGTTTATGGATGAAATGTTATGCAGATGAGATTATATGAGAACTAATAACTTTCAAGTATAAGAAGGATTTCATTTTTCAAGTTGGATCACGACTAGTGGGACTAGCATATCTCCAGTGGAGTCATCATTCTTTGGACGCTCGCCTTTCCGCGCTCCCGGCACTTCCTTTCAAAAAGGAATCGCGCGAATCGCCGTTGTACCATTGGCTCACCTCGTTCTCGAGGACTTTTTCGGTTGTCGTGTTAAACTAGATATGTTTGAATCAATTTGTATAAGACCACGGTCGCCACTAGCCAGTTACTTCGAATCTACAGTTGGCTAGACCCCATAGAAATGTTAGAGAAGAGAATCTGAAGATTCTTTCCTCTAAAATGACTCCTTTTGATCTGTGGTCAGAGATTCAAGGTAAGGGATCACGGTTACAGGGTGGGAAGGTGTTCGGCACCCACTCTCCCCGTACCGAAGTACGGTCTTTATTTCACAGAATCGAACTAATACTTGAAAGTCTGATTTAATCCTTGTACATTTTCATGAATGATATGATATATGAATGTAGGTCTGAACAGTAAGAGTTTCTGATAGGCAGGTTTCCATTAACAAGCAAGCCCAGAGCATACGTTCGAACTGATAGGTACTTTATGCGGGATGCATGCTGTGTGTTTGATCAATCACAGTGCTTGCAATAGGATGATAAGCAGGGAGGTTGGAAGAATAGTAAATATTGCACTTATACTAGAGCAAATGAGATGATGTTGATATAAGAGTAGCTGGATGGACGGAGGTATCGCAAGGATTTTCGAGCGGCTAAGATCGGGACTTAGGTAGTTTGAGAGGCTTGACCAGAGTCAGGCTGGGCTGGACTAGGGCTAGACTCTTCACGCTCGGGCTCTCCTTGGTGGAGGAATGGGCTAAAGGGATGGAGATGGACTCGGAACTCTCAAGCTGAAGAGAGGGGAAGTTGATTTTTTCTGGATGCTAAAACAAGAGAGGAAGGGGGTATTTATAGCTGCGAGCAGTGACAGCTTGTGTAAAAAAGTTTGGGTGGCCCCCTACCACCCGTATGGATGCGTTGCTCCAACTTCGGAGCGTATGACCCCCAAACCTGAAGCAGAAAAGCTGTAAGTTCGAGGTTCGGAGTTATTCTGAAGCTGTGGCTCGGAACCAGGTGAGTTGACTAGGTTTGAAAGATGGCTTGACAAGGTGAGTTGACTGGATGCAGGGGCTGGATTGACCCGGTGAGTTGACTCAGTGGGTTGACTCACCAAGTTTGACTTTTTTGAAATTTTTTAACTAGTTTTTCTTATGGGAGGTTCTTCAGGCTAATGTTTAGGGGTGAGTTAACTGGGTTCAGGCTTGAGCTGAGCTATGGATTGGGGATGACAATGGTGAGTTTGGCTGGGTTTGGTCATAGAGTTTGGGGGTATGGACCTCTATTCATTCAGCTATCTCTACCAATATTGTAACCGAAAGTGGGATGTCTACAGTGGATCACTTAAGACAGGTGTAAATACCTATCAGACAATCGAAACCAATAATTTCTTCACTGCCTTGCATCTTGAACGTTAACCAGCTGTTTCCAATGTAACTTTAAAGGCCAATGATCGGATGGCCTGGATCATCTGATGCATTTCATTTTTAACCATTTCGAATCCATGGCAGGGGTAGAAAAGACGGACAGTCCAGAATGTTGAGTTGTCATACAAGTTTCCGGTGGACAGATGCCCATACCGTGTTACGGTTCTACCCTCTCACGATGCTCTCTACCTCCAAATGGGAAGCGGATTGCACCGCAGGGATTTCCATGTGGCACAACGTGGTCAAAGCTCTATGGGGCCCACCATGATGTATGTCTTTTATTCACGCCGTCCATCCATTTTACCAGCTTGTTTTAGGGCCATGAGCCACAAAATGATGCAGATCAAAAGCTCAAGTGGACCACACAACAGAAAACAGTGGGGATTGAACACCCACCATCGAAAACATCCTGAGGACCACGGAACTTTTGGGTCAAGCTTATTTTTGTCTTTTCCTTCATCCAGGTCTGGGTGACCTCATGAACAGGTTAGATGCAAATAAAACATCACGGTGGGTCTTAGGAAGTTTTAAACGGTGGGCATTCAATCCCCACTGTTTTCTGTGGTGTGGTTGGCTTGAGCTTTTTATCAGCATTGATTTGGGCCCATGTCTTAAAATGAGCTGGAAAAAATAGATGGACGGCATGGATAAAACACATACGTCACGGGGGGCCCCACAGAGGGCCACGGCGAACCTAAGGGATATCCTCTTGTGGGTGCTACAGACCAACCGCTTTCCCTGCATGTGCCTTGCACTCTTTCATGGTACACATCCTGACGTGTATGGAAACGTTGACTATCCATGAGATTGGCGTTACTCATTGTGGTGCATGAATGCATGGCGAAAATTTGTAATAATAAAATGATCTTAGTCGCTTCACTTGGCTTGAAAATTGATTGTTAAATAAAATGTCAGACAGTGAAGCAATATGAAGTTTGGGCTGGGGGAGTTCAAATGTGAGGCATTCTAATGCCCATTATCCTTAAGATTTCAATGCTTCGATGATGATGAGAACCTAGAATTCTATGACTTTAAATGCCTACCAAGTATTGCAGTGTTGAAAAAAAAATGTGCAAGTGGGATTTAAAAATAGATATGAAATTTTACACTAAGGGTTCTCCAAAACTCATTTTAAAGGTGATTTAGGCTGCATGGATTTTGACATAAGGGAGAGTTAAATACACGAGAGGGTAGCTGTGACAATTGGATAGGATTAAAAATTCAGAATTTTTGCACTTAGATTTTAAGAGTTCCTTATGAGGATTTTGTTGGGGGAGCCTTCAATATTCTAGACATAGTCAAGGAGTTTCGGGCGACCGAAACTGCCTTATATATAACAAATTGGTCTCTGGACAATTTTGAGGGAGTTCGGGCGACTGAACTCCGAGGTTAAGGCGACTAATCAATTTTCGGATTTATGCTAAAACTCTTTGGACATTTTTTGAGGAATTCGGGACCGAACTTCTAGTCGTCGAATGACCAAAGTCAGTTCAGGCAGTCTCGGGCACCCGAGTGGGCGACCGACGGTGTCGGTTTCTGTTTCACAGTTTGTGCTAATTGTTTTTATTTTTAGTTAAAGCTTATAAAAGCAGGTGTAATCAGGTTATAGGGTATTGCTAATTCATTCTAAATGGGACTAGGGTTTTGAGAGAGAGTTTTGGAGAGAGAGAGAGAGAGAGAGAGAGAGAGAGAGAGAGAGCTTGTGTTTTCTCTTGGGTGCTTTGTTTTGAGTTGTTCATCTCTTGTACTTCTGAATTCATAGTGATCGCTTTGTGCCGTAGTTTTCCCACAAGGTTTTTTCAACGTAAAATTTGGATTGTCTCGTGCATGTTGATTTGCTTATGATCATGTCGCTTATTTGATTCTCTTCTGTGCTTTCATAAGGTTCCCAACAAGTGGTATCAGAGCCAAGTTGGGTAGCAGTTCTAAATTTGAAAACAAGCCTTTATAGCATCTAATATGAAGGTACGACATTAAGAAGTATTTAAAAAAAATAATTTTGAACTATGGAAGGTGAAGATGGTAGGCCTTCTAGTTTACAAGGGCTCGAATGAGCGCTTGGGAAGCGACCAGAATCTATGTCAGAAGAAGATTGGAACAAGCTCTACAAGAAGCTCAAAATTTCTACTCAATTGTGCCTGATGGATGACGTCCTCTATAATGTCATGAGAGAGAAGACGGTGGCTAATACACGGACGAAATTAGAGAACGTTTACGCGAAAAAGTCTCTAATGAATCAGTTATATAATATGCTTTAGTTATTCAACCTGAAGATGACAGAAGGGGCCAATGTTGAGGGTCACATCAACAACTTTAATAGGCACATTTACAAGTTATTGGACATGGGAAAATAGTTTAAGGATGAGTATCAGGCATGCATCCTATTGAATTCTCTTCCCGATTCGTATAAGTTATTTAAGGACTCTTTGTGTGCGGGAAGGGAGACCATCATCGTCAAGAAAACGGTCTTTGCCCTTCAGTCGAAGGCCATGAGAAAGAAGAGCGATGACATAGGGTTCTCTTTCGATGCACTGATTACGAGGGGCATAAATTCAGATCGGAATACTGAATCCTCTCATTCGAGATCCAAGTCTAAAGGCAAGGGGAAGGGCAAGCTGAAGTATTGGGTGTGTGGCCAGACTAGGCACATGAAACAGGATTGTAAGAATCTCAAATCGAAGAAAGAGAAGACAGGTAAAACTTCTAGGGAAGCCAATACCGCAGAATCATCAGAGGGTGGCAATAATATGTGCAAGGTCTTGATGGTGTAAGAGATGGAGTCTCTCATCGATGAGTGGGTCATAGACTCTAGAACATTGTATCACATATGCCCTGATCGAAGCATATTTGCTCACCTCCCTCACTTAGAAGTCACGATGTATGATCACGCACTCAATGGGGCATAAACCACATAAAAAATAAACCTAAAATCTAAAAATCTAAAAACTACTTAAAAAAGAGTTCTAAGTTAGAATGGTGTTACCGAATTGAAGAACTAGGTTAGCCAAAGAGAATCCTACAAAACAAACAAAAACTATTGGTAGTAGAAAAATTCTGAGAAAAAAAACCTACCAGAAAAATATATCTTATCCTAAATTAACCTAATTATACTCTAATTACAAAATTCATAATCATTAACCTAATCCCCAGCAACAGCACCAAAAACTTGTTCGCCAACCCCAAGTGCAAGGTTGCGATGTAGTAATAATTTGATTGTGAGACCGAGATCGTCCTCAGGGATTGTCGTAACAATTCTAAATTATATAACTATGATTATCTAAATTCGGATTTAAAATAAAAGATGGGTTTTAGAAGCATAAAACTATCTACTTTTTAGAATAAAATAGAAAACTAAGCACTAGAGCACCAAGGATCCAGCTATAATCAATTCACAATGCCAATTCAACCATTCAAGTTGATAACTCAATTGGAATCGGAGTCTTATCCCTATCCAATTAGAATATGAATTCAGTTAAATCATCTCAATGTATTTAACATGGATGGATCATCTATTGATATGATTCCCACATAACAACTAAGGCATTAAGCATATAAAATCACATAGGCCAATCCTTTACAAAATAAATAAGATCATGTTCAAGGTCTTCCTCAAATCCTATCACTAGACTTTATTTAGAATCATGAATTGAACTTCAATCAAACCAATATGAACTCATGAAATATCCATCTCTGATTAAAACAAAGGATATGAACTATTTCTAGTTTAGTTCTAAATAAGCACTTAAGAAACTTGGTTATAAGGTCATATAGCATCCACCATATCATGATGAAATTAAGATTTCTACAACCCAAAATTTTCTCAACAACATCCCATTAATCAATTTCAGTAAATCAAAACATCTCATATAAGCATAATCACAAGAGATAGAAGATTAAACTAAAAGTACCAACTTTATTTCAAACTAGAACTATAATTGTTCATAATTAAATCCCAAAGTACTTGAATTAAACCAAATTAAGCATTGTAAACGAGTATAAGCTTTACCTCTTAGCCCCAAATTAGAGGTTTAGGTAACCATTAAGAAGATTAAACTAAAACTCAAAAGAAAAACTATTAAAAGCATAGAAAAACTAAAAAAACCCTCATCAGAGGAGTTGTAAACTCTCCACGTTTATCCTCTCCACCTCCAGCGATTGTAGAACCCTCCTAGGATGCCTTAGGATGAGTGTGGAGGTGTTGTTTTGTAGTAAAAATGAAGCACTGCCTTGAAATTTTTGAGAAACCACTGAGTCCTCTTGCAGTCTAGATACTGGCCGACTTGTCTGTCGATTTGTCATGACCGATCACGACCTGTCGGACCTGTCTTGTGTCAGTCCTAGCAAGCTTCACACCCTTCCAGCAATGAAATCCGACCGGTTATGATCGGTCGGACATGTTGTTTGCTTGATGATTTTTCATTTTTTCATCTCCTTTCTCCTTGCTTCTTCTCTCCACTTCTTGACTCATCTTCTAATGTCTTCAATGTATGTTGGGAAGTTTGTTATTATCAAATTGGTGAAGTCTCTCTCTCATTCCTACATTCACAAAAGCAAGCATTAGATGAGTCTTTAAATATACAAACCATGCATAATGTATGATGAATTGGGGTTAGAATATGTACAATTCAGAGCTCAACACCCACCTGAGTTCTGGATGCGGTTGAACCTTGCTATTACCTCTTTTTTAAGTGGGACACGCACAATGGATGAGCTAGATTTCTCAACCACATCTCAGTCGATGCTATAAACGATCATAAAGGTTTCAATGAGTGGATCTCCACTCTTAATTGCTGTCTATGGTGTGGCCCACCCAAGTCATGGATTGGCTTAACTTTTAGGCTCTTGTTCCACCATAAAATGGTGCATCTAACTAATGGTGTAGATGCCCATCACACATCACAATAGGGCCCACACAACTCACGGGAACTTCGCATGCGGTCGAGCACATAGTACATTTTCCCTATATATATATATATATATATATATATATATATATATATATAGAGAGAGAGAGAGAGAGAGAGAGAGAGAGAGAGAGAGAGAGAGAGAGAGTCATGGTCTCATACGCACTCCGTAGGAGACCTTATCTACCTTACTAATGTGTGATTATATAAAGTGGGCCCAACCATAAAGTTTAAGTGAAATCCACTCCTATCACCAAGTGAGCCACTCCATTTTATCCATAGGACCCAAAACTCAATTTGTCCAGTAATTTAGACGGGTCATTTGATAAGAAATAGTTTGGTAGAGGGATGCAAACCCTTGAAGAAGTTACAGGTGATACAGGTGATACATACGTTTACCCTTAGAATTTTTTTAGGGACCACCGGTAGTTATACAAAATCCACTGCAACCATTACATGAGAAACTAAAATTTAAAATGAGAGCCCAAAACTTGTACTACCCATGATTCAAGTGGACCCCACCAAGGGAAACAATTTGGAGGTAGGTGTCTTCCTTTACACTATTTCTAATATTGTGATCCACCTAAATCACGTTGGGACTGGTTTTTTCACACTAGGTCTAAAACTAAGTCACTCACCTAATGGTCGGAGTGGATTTTGGAAATACATGACAGTGGACCCACCCAAGATGTACCACCCAGTTACGTTAAATTTAAATTTACGCATTACGTGAAATAGACTCACGCATTACGTGAAATAGACTCCCTTGACAGGAAGACCCACAGAAATCCTTTGAAACCTTCCTAGGGCCCAAAGTGATGTTTATTTGCCATCCAACTTGTTAATAAGGTCATATAGACCTAGATGAATGGAAAAAAATAAAAATAAAAAAATTCAGCTTCACCCAATGCTTTTGCAGCCCTAAGGAGTTCCCAACAGTACGTATTCAATTCCTACTTTTTCTATGGTTTGGTCCACTTAAGCTTTGGATATAATTTAAGTTTGGGCTCATGTCCCAAGATGAGCTAGAGAAATTGACGGACAGAATGGATAAAACACATACATTATGGTGGGCCTCAGGGTTTTGTTAACACTGTAAGTGTGATGAGAATATTAAGTTGATTCAGCATTTCTAAATTGCAGAAAAAGAGTGGGCCAATGAGGTGGACCCACCATCATGTATTTTTAAAATCCACTCCAATCATTAAAACTCACACTAAAAGTCAGGTTTAGAGTCCAAAAATCAGCCATTTCCATGATTCAAGTGGGACATACAAAGGAAAATAATTTGGAGAGTGATCATCCTCTTAACATTGTTAACACATGTGGAATGAAATTGACATACATCACGGCGGGGCCATCTGAACCGGCCAGACTTCCCAACAGTAAATCATAACCATTTACGGTTTGGTGCGCAGGAGACCGGGAGGGTGTATATATAGGACCCTTTAACCAGCGGCTGTTGAAAGGGACAACACATCAAGTGGGAAAAAAAATTCTCAAATATCTTTTTTGGAGAGAAGGGATTACGAGATCAACCTCATGGGACCTTCATCGATATATGTGGGCTCCACCTTGATGTGTGATGGACATCCATATCATCAATCAGATCCGTCCTTTTATGGTGAGCCATGGGCCTAAAAATCCATGACTTAGGTGGGCCACACCATAGGCAGTAGTTGGAAGTGGATGCCTGCCCATTGAAACCTTCTCAATTGTATATAGGCCTACTGAGCTGTGGTTTAGACATCCAGCCAATCCACTATGTGTGTCCCACGTGGGCGATGGGTTACACCAAATTTCAGGTCATTTCAAAGTTTATGTGGGCCCACCAAGTACTTTAATATGTTTTAGGCATGATTTCCAATGGTTTCGTATGGTGGGGCCCACCTGAGTTCTAGATACGGCTATTTTTGGTATAACCCATAACCTAGAAGGGGCCTACCACATGCGCTGCATGGATGTTCATCACAAATCAGGGTGGGGCCATAAAGCTTAGATGAAAAGCAACCTCCTAATCATCCTAAGTACATTTTCTCCAACTTACCTTCTGGATATCAAGGATTGAACCCCCGAAATGCTGTGTGCGTGTGTGTATAGGTATACACGTGTAAATCCAGACTAGCCAAGCTTCTCAGACAATCTTACCCATATTTTCCACCACTACTGAATATAATCGTTTATATTTCATACCATCTATTTGAACGTCATAGATGGGATCCATGGTTAGGGTCATTTAATCCATGCAAACATTGGACGGTTCTGAATGAAAGGTTAGCATGCCACGTATGCTGTGGAGAGATGGCACTAGCCATGTGCCAGTGCTAACGGCTCTACCTTATTTTCTTTCAACAGTGCATATGTATTATTGTACTTGAAACCAAAAAAAGAAGAAGAGAGTCCAAACACGACAGCTTGCATTAAGTAGTTAGGCAGCTGAAATGAATAGAACTGCCGACTACAGAGCAGTTGTGTCCCCTCTTCTTTCTTGTGTCGACCAGTACCTTCTAAGAGGAGTTCTATGATCTTGAGCCTTACGTTTGGACAGGTGGGACCTGCCTATATATAGATATATCTCTCCAGGGATTGCCGCTGTTGAATTTGACCATCCTAACCATTCTACTATTGTCCTGCAAATAGATTACTGTTGAGAAAGAATACGCATCCCTCGATCTGAAGCAGGGAAAAAAAAAACAGTGGTTGGATAGGAACAGGCTTGGAATCTTGGAATGTTCTCGATCATGGACTACCCATGTTAGAGTGCATGATATCAACGGTCTGGATCATTGATCTGTGGTGATCACTTACCCAACACCCAAACACCCTAGTAGGATATCATTGCCCATACTTCACATTCCCTTGGACCAGGAAACATCCATATCCTGCGAGAAATAATGATCACGTAACGCCTCGCCAGATGAACTGGGTCTGACCATTAAGATAATCTGGAGAGAATCAGGTTGGTCGATTCAGAGGGTAGGCCACAGCATCAAAATCAATGGATGGCAGATCTGACTCAAAGTTTGTCAAGCCTATAATAAGTACAATCAACCATATTTCAATGGGGATAATCTTTCAACGCATGGACAGTATTTTTAATAATGTTAGATCCGTCGGATGACGGACTGTTGATTCACTCGTAGTGGATGGTGGTGAAAGAACTGTCGGATCTTGCCGAATGTGTTCCACATATTTGGAAAAATGAATTTGATCTCTTCACCAGTGAAAGGATAGATTTATTAGAAACCTTTCCTCTCCAGTTGGAATTCCACGTAATAGATCATGTGGATACGAATCCCTCTTGATTCAAACTCTCTCGGCCTCCTTTATTTAAGGAGATGAATTACGACAGTTCTTATAACTACATTAATATGGGCTGGTTGTTACGAACCATTGAATACCAATTGAGTCACATGTGAAACATCTATCATGTGTTAAACATAGGTGGGGTCCTCTAGGATGTAACGTCCTTCAAGGACGACCACCCTAAGATCTATATAGGAACTATACGATGCAAGGAATGAATGCTCAATACATCAACATATATAAATCATCACATACATCTCTCCATATGAGAGGAAACTTCTATTTCAAGAATTCAAATAAATAGCATCTCAATATAAAACAGTTCATAGCAATTCAATACAATCAACAATAGAACTAAACATAGCAATCATAACAATCTACTTTAATCGTAACGGAGAGAAAACATGTTGGGATCACTCATCTGTATCTTGATGATACTGATTACGAGATGTTACCCAAAATTCAATTAACTGACAATTCTCTTAAATACAGGACACCATTAAATCATATATTTGTCTAAGTAAACATGCATAACCAGTTCACCATTGATTGTATCAAGTCCCAATTTAAGGTCCACATGGAGGATCTAATTATCTGGTTGGGTTTCTTTTAGATCCTATCCTTAACACAAGATTAACGGATTGGTATTCCTCAATGTGGGGCCCATTGATTCATTCCAAGTGGTTTAATCATTCTAGTATTCTTAGAATAAATTTAGAATTGTTTATTACATCACATTATTTAATTTTAATAAATTAAATTATCAAATTTCGAATCAATTATATTTGATTAGCAAATCGTCAATCAATCAAGTTCGATCAGAGTATCAACCAACGATCGAAGTTTGATCGATCACAACTTCGATCTATCGAAAATACTTTGATTTTCCACTTTAATTCTCTGTAAACTTTCCATTTATTTTGATCGATAAAAAATCCCCCTTGATTGATCAAAATTCGTTATGAAATTTTGAATAAATTCATTGGACATATTTTACTAATTTCAATTGATCGATCTCCCCCCTTCGATCGATCGAAACTCGTTATGAATTTCATATTTAAGTCTCTGGACAATTTTCACCATTTTCGATCGATTGAAATATCTTATCGACCAATCGATAATACAGATGAAGCATAGTTTTGACGATCCAATTTTTACAACTTTTAGAGAATTTCTTACTATCTAACTTTTAAGGGTTTACTGATCCAATAGGTCATATCTGATCTAGACCATCAATGATCTATATTCCACTTTAATACATGTTTTTATATAAATCCTTCCTTTAATTCGTGTGGCTCACTGAATGATCAAACCCATCTAGAATTCTAGATGCAGTTGTGGATATATTCCAAAATTCACATAAATGGCTTAGAAAATAGTGAGGACAATGGTGTCCACCGTTGAAAACTTCCTAGGGCCCATAGTGATGTTTATTTGTCATCCAACCTGTTACTAAGGTCATATAGACCTAGATGAATGGAAAAAAATCTTAGCTTGAACCAATACTTTTGTGGCCCTAACGAGTTTTCAGTGGTACGTGTTCAATTCTTACTGATTCATACGGTGTGGTCCACTTAAGCTTTAGATATAATTCAATTTTGGGATCATGTCCTAAAATAAGCTAGAGAAATTAATGGACAACATGGATAAAATACATTCATTTTGGTGGGCCCCACAGAGTTTGGCACCACAGTAAGGGTGATGAAAGCCTTAATACAAGTCGATTCGGTGTTAATAAATTATAGCAAAAGAGTGGGCCAATTAAAGTGGGCCTACAATCATGTATTTTTAAAATCCACTCCAACCATTAAAACTCACACTAAAAGTCAGGCCTAGAGTCCAAAAATCAGCCCTATCCATGATTCAAGTGAGCCATACGAAGGGAAATAATTTGGAGAGTGAGCGTGCTCTTAGCATTATTTCAACTCGTGTGGCCCACGTGATGTATAAGATTGATTTTTGGACCTTACGCTTAATATGGGCTAACACATTTGATGTATGGAATGAAATTAACAAACATATCACGGTGGGGCCCACCTGAACTAGTTTATGGTGTGTGTGTGTGTGTGTGTGTGTGTGTGTGTGTGTGTGTGTGTGTTTTGGGAAAAGGTATTATGCGCTCGACCTCATGGGAAGTTACCATGAGGTTGAGCTGTGTGGGCCCCACAATGATTAGACATCCACACCATGCATTTGGTGGGTCCCCTATTGTTTATGGGATATCCCAAAAATCATCTGTATCAGGAAGTGAAGTGGGTCATACCAACTGAAACAGTGTAAAATCATGACTACAACATCTAAAAGCACTTTTTGGGGCCCACTTGAGTTTTGGATACAGTTGAAACTTGTTTTGGCCTCTTTTTTAAGTGGGACACACACAATGGATGGTCTGGATTTCTTAACCACATATCAGTCGATCCTATAAACGATCATAAAGGTTTTAATGGGTGGATATCCACTCTCAACTATTGTCTATGGTATGGCCCACCTAAGTCATGTATTGGCCTGAGTTTTAGGACCATGGCCCACCATGGAATGATGCATTTGACTGATGGGATGGATGCCCATCACACATCACAGTGGGGCCCACACAGCTCGACCTCATTGGAACATCCCATTAGGTCGAGCACATAGTACATTTTCCCTATGTATATAGAGTATGACCCTTTAACCAGCTGTTGTTCAACGGTACAATGTTGAGCCATGAATTGTACATATTTGAACCCCAATTCATACCACAATTACATAGTTTAAATTGTTAAAGATAAAGACTTATGCTTGTTTTTGTGTTTGTAGGTAAAAGAGAGAGATGACATGGATTTAATGCTAATTTGAAGGATTTAGAATGACTAAAAGACCAAGCTTTGATGAGCCAGAGAAGTGGAGAAAAAGCCTTGAAGGAATCAAGTTGAAGACCTGGAATGGCCAGAAAAGTCAGATTGTAGAGCTACAGGACTAGAAAAGTAAAATGCAGAAAATTTAGCAGATGGCCCTATAGAACAGAAAAATTGTAATTTTTACCCTTCGGGCGCCCGACCACCACTCTGTGAGGGGCCCGAAATTCATAGAAAATTCAGAATTCATGTTGGAACTTTTCTGAACATGGCCGGGCACCCGATCACAACTGGCCGAGCGCCTAATGACCCATCGCGCACCCAATAAAGAGGTTCCAGGTGCTCAAAATTCGAAAAAAATCACCAAACTCGCGGGACTATTTTGTGGTATGGTCATACACCCGACCAACACTCGCTGGGCGCCTGGTGACCGACGTAAGTGCGTAAATTCTTATGCAATTTAAGGCAGTGGGTGATTTTTGCTATAAAAGGACACCTCCACACTCTTCCTAGGGCATCATAGAAGGCTTGAGAAGTCATGGGAGGTGGAGAGGATCATCGTGAAGTGTTCGTAACTCCTCCAACTAGGGTTTTTATAGTTTTTCCATACTTTAAAGTAGTTTTTCTTTTAATTTCAGTTGTAGTATGACAATGCTTGACTAGAACCTCTTAACTAGGGCTAAGAGGTGAAGCTTGTACCTAGTTTCAATGTTCAATTTGTTTAATTTAAGTACATTTACTTAAAGTTTGGATTTTTAAGTTCTAGTTTGAATAAAGTTGGTATTTTTGGATGTTTTATGAAAGCTCATGTGCTTTGGACATGAATTCCTTGCAATTCTCTGAGATTGACATGTTTGAATTGATTATATTCAAATTATAGTAACCCTAGAGCATGCCTTAGTCTCTTGACATGGCTGTTACTTTAAAGGCTACAAGTTTAAACTCTACATGCTTCATTAGAACTAGAAATTTGATTTTTCATATTTAAATGGGACTGTTTGTGTTGAATGAAATATCTTCCAATTATATGAGAGATAGAACTTCGATTTTAATTGTGTTTTTGCTTGGATGAATGAATTAGCAGTGGACTACAACAAGTGGATCCTTAAAAGCCATAGTTTCTCTTTAAATATCAGATTTTCCTTTACTTAAGTTACTGTTTTAGTTCTAGTTCTAAAACTGAATTCTAAATTGCTAAGATTGAAGTTATTAGAACAATTGGAGTTGTTTACCCTAATTCCCTGTGGATCGACCTCAGTCTCACTGAGAATTATTACTACATCGCACCCTTTCTCTTGAGGCGAGCAACCAAGTTTTTTACGCCATTACCGGGTGTAGACACCCCACCTTCGGCTACACTGTTGGTAGAGATAGCTGGTTGAATGGAGGACCATACCCCTAAATCCCAAGTCCAAACTCAGCCAAACTCACCCTTGTAAGCCCCATTCCATAGCCCAGATCAAGCCTGAACCCAGTCAACCCAGTCTTAAACATCAGCCTGAAAAACCCACCAGAAAAAAAAGCCAGTCAAAAAATCCCAAAAAAGTCAAACTCACTGAGTCAACCCGCTGAGTCAACCCGTCGAGTCAAAACACCGAGTCAACCCACCGAGTCAACCCGTCGAGTCAACCCGTCGAGTCAAACCACCGAGTCGACCCGCTGGGTCAACTCACTGAGTCGACCAGCGAGTCCAACAGCAGCCCCGAGAGAGCGGCCGTACTCGCTGGAAACCGAGGAGCGGCCGTACGGGCGGCCCATAGCAGGCCGCCCGGAAAAAATTACGCAAACTGCCACTCTCTGCTGCTATAAATACCCCCCTCCCCTTCTCATTTCATGATCCCTTCAAGTCCAGCCAGTCCGGGTGCGGTCCGAGTCCTCATCCACCCCTTAGCCCATTTTTCCACCAAGGAGAGCCCGAGTGAGGAGAGTCTAGCCCTGGTCCAGCCCAGCCTGACCATTGGTCCAAGCCTCCCAAGCCATCCAAATCTTGATCCAGCCACTCGAAGCCAATCCTTGCGACACCTCCGTCCACCCAGCTACTCTTTTCCAGCATCATCTCATTTGCATCTAGCATAAGTGCAACATTTACTTTTCTTCCAACCCCCCTGCTTCACTACAAGCACCTTGATTATTCAAGCACACTGCATATGTCTTTATATTAAGCACCTGTCAGTTCGAGCGTATGCTCTGGGCTTGCCCGTTGTTGGAACCTGCCCATCAGAAACTCTTACTGTTCAGACCTGCATTCACGTACATATCACTATAAGCACTTTGAATATTCAAGCACACAGCATGCATCATCTCGCATAAAGCACCTGTCAGTTCGAGCGTACGCTCTGGGCTTGCCCGTTGTTGGAACCTGCCCATCAAAAACTCTTACTGTTTAGACCCGCATTCATGCATCATGTCATCCATGAGAATATACGAGGATTAAACTAGACTTTCAAGTATCTGATCGATTCTGTGAAGTAGAGACCGTACTTCGGTACGGGCAGTGTGTGGGGTGCTTAACCTCTTCCCACCCTGTAACCGTGATCCCTTACCTTGAATCTCTGGCCGCAGATCAACAGGAGTCATTTTAGAGGAAGGAATCTTCGGATTCCCTTCTTTAACGTTTCTACGGGGTCTAGCCGACTGTAGATTCGAAGTAACTGGCTAGTGGCGACTCTGGTCTTATATAAACTCATTTAAACATATCCAGCTTAACACGACAACCAAACGAAGCCCTCGAGAACGAGGCAAACCAGTGGCACAAACGACGATTTCGCACTCACGCATCCTCATCTCCTTCTTTTCCGAAAGGAAAGGGGAAGGGAGAAGAACGTCGTGTGGGAGCGCGGAAAATCGGCGAGGGTCCACAGAATGGCGACTCTGCTGGGGACGAGCTAGTCCCACTAGTCGTGATCCGACTTGAAAAACAGAATCCTTCCCGTACTTGAAAGTCACTAATCCTCATACAATCTCATCTACATAGCATTCTACCCAAAACTAAACAAAAAAAAAATAGAAAATCCCAAAACCCAAAAAGAGTAGAGTATAGTCCTCACCATTGCGCCTCCTCGGGCTCAACGTACGCGGAGACAACTTCCCTTCCGCAGCATAATCCGCACTCGGGCTCAGCAAGCCATGTCCGACCATGAAGAAGAAACTCATCACTTCCCTACTCTTGAAATGACCGAAGAGCAACCTCCAGCGCAACAGCCCGTTGACAATACGCCAATCATACAAGAATTGACACAAGGAATGAGAGCAATGCAAGAAATGCTCTTGCAATTCATGCAAGCACAAACCACCGCAGCAGCCAACAATCAGGTTGGCCCAGTTCAGCAATCTCAACAACCATGCCGGATCCCTCCGGCCTCCAGTTCAAATCAAGCACAACCATCGGAGTCTGCCCAAGACTACCGACAGCAGCCTTCTCGGCCCTTTGCTATGGGGCATCCTTCTCAATACCTTCCTGCAACAACGGGGCCATCTCAGAGCATCCCGATCGCAGGGACTTCCAGTCAGCTTCCAGTCAATCTTGCAAGCAACAATCTCAGTAGATCTCAGCATGTCCCCGCCGATGGGACACCTTTTCAATTCCAGCACATTCCCGCCGATGGGATTTCAATTCAATTTCCAGCAACAGGGACAGCACTGGCGAATGCCCACAATGGGGGTCAGTGTCAAGCCCACATCAATCAGCGGACAGTGGCGAATACCCAACAAGGGGGTCACTTCCCAGCATCTCAGCCTCCTGCAAACAGGAGCACTTTTCAATTCCAGCACATCCCCGCCGATGGGATTCCAGTTAATTTCCAGCAATCTTCAATTCAGCAAAATCCAGTTAATTTTCAGCAATCGTTAATTCAGCAAAATTCAGTCAATTTCCAGCCAGTTCAACCTTCAGTACAGTCTCCAGTTCAGTTACCATCATTTCAAGCACAAGTTCATCAGAATCCAGTCCAATCATCAAATCAACTTCAGCAACCCACGGTTGCTTGTCAGCAAGCCCATAGGGTCGAAGACATCGACCACTATGCCGAAGAAGAACGTGCCTTACTCCAAGAGGCACCAGTCGCTCGAACAGATCACTCAGGACTGGACGAGTTGCGGGAGCAGTTCCAGATCTTGCAAAATCAGCTTCAGCGACAATAAGGAATCGACTTACCTTCGACCAAGTTCAGAGACTTGTGTCCTTTCCCAGATGCTCAAGTACCTCAAAACTTTGAGGTACCAAAATTCAAAAGATACGACGGCAGCGGTTGTCCCACAGCACATCTCAAGGCCTTCTGTGGAGAGCTGAGTGCAATCTCAGGAAATGAAGGGGCCCTCATTCGTTTGTTCCAAAAATCTCTGAAGGGCGATGCCCTAGATTGGTACACTTCATTGGACTGCCACCGCATCAGAACATGGGAACAGCTTTCCCAGGCTTTCGTCGACAGATTCGCATACAATCTCAACATGGCACCCAGAAGAGCCGACCTCGCAGCTCTCAGGCAAAGGAGTGATGAAACACTATCAGCTTATGTGGGACGTTGGCGAGCTATGGCAGCTCGAATGCGAATGCCTATCGACGATGAAGAACAAATCTCCATGATTGTTCATTCAACATATCCAGGCATATCCGGGTATCTCATCTCGCATCCATATGCGAACTTCTCGCAGCTAATCCGTGCTGGAGAGCAAGTCGAAGCAGGAATCCGTGCAGGGACGATTTCCCCATGGCCTCATCAAGCCACTCCAGTCAAGAGGAACAGAGTGGAAGGAAGACCTATCGGGCACGGGAATGGAAACCGCAGTGGTTCTCCTCCCCGCCCAACAGAGGTAAACAACATCAACATCACTGCTCAAGGAAATCAACATGCTCCCCCACAGGGACGTCAACAGTATCAGCAGAATCAAGTTCAGCATCAGCCTCAGCGGTATCAGCCACAACCAAATCCTCAGCCACAACCACCTCGACAACAGCAGCAGTTCAGAGGAAACGGCCAATACTCATACCAGAATAGGCAGAATTACAGGGAGTCCAGGAAGTTCACTCCACTCAGTTGACCACTTAGTCAAATCATGACTACGCTGGTACAAAAGCAATTACTTACGCTAATGGCACCTAGGCCTCCTCCTCATCCTCTACCACCAAACTACCGAGAAAATGAGTATTGCGCCTATCATCAAGGACGTGGCCACGCCACTGATCGATGCTATACTTTGAAGAATGCCATACAAGACCTGATTGATGACCGCAAGATCGTCATCTCGGTCCCTGAAACTTCTCCAGCAGCTTCCACCAACATCCTTCAGAATCCTCTGCCTCAGCATCCAACGGACCCCAGTTCGTCTCGTGGCCCTGCAGTCAATAGTATAGAAGAAGGGGACCATCTCGATCGCTTCTTCTCCCCCATCCAATCCATTCATGCCTACACCTATGGGCCGACAAATCCTCCTCCAATCTTGCAAGGGGCAGGTCCCTTTCTTCCTTCAATCTCCGAGCCAGTAGTACTCGAAGGAGCACCTCCATATGATATACCAGTTGTTCAAGGGGCACCTTACAACCATTCAAGCTGGGAACCAGTCATCCTGGAAGGAGCACAATCATACATTGAGCCCACATACGAACCTGTCATCTTACAAGGGGCAACTCCAGAACAATCCAATCCGCAATGGAAGGATTATACTCATCAGCAGCAAGAGCCCGTTGTCTTGGAAGGAGCTCTTCCAGTTGAGCCAGTCATATTGCAAGGGGCAAATCCCGGAGGCGTGTCAATCACACTACAACAGCTGGGATGAACAGAGAAACCTCCTGCCATATCAAGAGGACCAGTATTCATTCCATGGGAGCCTCCTATCCCAGGAACAATCAAGCCAGGACCGCGACCTTATGTGGTCTATGAAGACAAGCCTCGATACTACCCCTTCAGCACAGGCAACAATGTAGTTCTCAAGGCAAAAGCTCCATACGAGGAAGATCTGGTACCCACACCAGCACCGTTGCAAGAACCGGTGGTCCTAGAAGGCAAAAGGGAGGAAAACTACAAAGAGGTTCCATGGCACTATCCAGAATGTGCGGAAGTGGGGAACATGAATCCCAATGGGCGTTGCATCCGAAGAGAAAATCAGAACAGAGGAGATCCCAAAGGCGCTCTCTCAGGCCTCGGCAACAAAAATGAAGCCGCATACGATGTGGCAACTCAGCTCAAGTCAATCCCTGCTCAAATCTCAGTATGGGAGCTACTCTGCACATCGAGCATACACCGAGAAATGTTTGCCAAAACCTTGAACGATGCTGACGTCTCCTCTGATACGGCACCAGAGATGATAGCATTAATGATTGGACAACTCCTGGCTCCGCGCCCCATCACCTTCACAGATAACGAGTTGCCACCTGAAGGACGTGATCACGGGCAATCCCTCAACATAGCCTTACGATACAAAGACCTCTGTGTTCCGCTGGTCCTTATCGATAATGGCTCAAGCTTAAATGTCTGCCCACTCAAGACTGCAGAACGTCTGGGAATCAGTCCTTCTTCATTCCGACCCAGCACCATATGCGTCAGAGCATTCGACAACACCCGCCGATCAGTGGAAGGGGAGGTCGACATAGAGGTACAGATAGGTCCGGAAGTCTCCACCATCACATTCCAAATCCTGGATATATCAGCCTCTTTCAACATGCTGCTCGGACGACCTTGGCTACACAAGGTTGGAGCTGTGCCGTCAACCCTGCATCAACGAGTGAAGTACATCTGTGGAAATCAAGTTATCTCTATCCACGCAGAGAAGGAGCTCATCATTCCCTCCAATGCTGCTGCCACTGAACCAGACATCCCGGTCATCGATATCCAGCACTCTGAAGAAGACATCCCGTTTCACAGTTTCGAATTCGAGACTGTGAACTCTATTGCCAATCCAGAACCGATAAGGGTGGACCATGTCTTTTCACCGGCAGAGCGTCTGAGCCTCAAATACCGAATGAAGAATTACTTCAAGTCCAGAAAGGTACCACTGATATATAATCAACGCAAATGGGGACTCGGATACAAGGCAACCTTCATGGACAAGAGAAGGAAGAAATTTCGGTGCTCACCCATCCAATTCGTCAAGCCAGGAGAACCTTGGAAAGATCCAGGAAGGAATCAACCGACTGCACTACACAAAGGCCTCCCGATGAGCCTAGTTTGGGCCACATGGCCCCCCATTCGATGGGATCAGATTCTCGAACCATCTAAGCCTCCAGAAGAAGAAGGAAAGGATGAAGACGAAGAAGGAAGTCAAATACAGCAGCTTCAGGACCAGGTTACCCTGACACCTACTCCCAACCAGGGGCACAACCTGCCCACGTCAGCATCAATCAACCAGGGGCACAACCTGCCCACTTCAATCAGCCAGGGGCACAACCTGCCCACTTCAATCAGCAAGGGGCACAACTTGCCCATCTCAGCACCAATTAGCAAGGGGCACGACTTGCCCATCCCTACAGAATTAACATCAACAATCATCAGCCAGGGGCAGAAGCAGCCCATCCATTGGACCAAGAAAGGGAAGTGGCCGGCCTTAGATTGGTCTGATGTCCAGATTCCAAACTTGTGTCTAGCTGTAGAACCAGACGAATTGCAATGCGAGGTAAGTGACCCGGGAGAGACTGAGTATGACTCAGATCTCGAACCCGACCAGCAAGAAATCATGGTCATTGGGCCAGACTGTGATTCTTCGCCTGAATCATCAACCCCCACCTTTTCAGGGGAGGAAGTGTGGGGTCCTGAATGGTCATCCGTTCCCCTAACTTTTGAATCAGCCAACAAGCCGTCTGAGGGCTCTGGCTTCCAAAAAAAAATGCCTGTTTAAGCAGTGACCGGAACTTTGGAACAAGTTGGGCTCAATCATGGTCTGCAATGCCCGCTTGTTCAAGGTCCCGTGAATTTCAAAAATCCAAAAAAATAAAAAAATTTCAAAAGCCAAAAACATCTAGCATTTCAATTTCAGAAAAATCTCAAAAACCAAAAAATATTTCTTTTCCTGCATTCAATAGTGTGCCAAGTTCGTCTAAAGAGTCGCATGAGTTTGAAGTCGAATCATATGATTTCGACATCGAATTAGACTTCGAGCTCATGGGTCTGGACGAAGCTCGGGATGAGGAAGATGATGATCCAGCTCCCGAACTAGAGGATCTCCTCAAAAAGTTTGAATCTAAAGCCAATGTTGTAGCCGATGATTTTGAGATTGTAAACTTGGGGACGCCTGAGATCCCTAGGGAAGTACGCATTGGAAAATCGTTGCCACCTGAGATGAAACAGAAAATGATAGAGTTCCTAGCTCCAAGATTTTCCAACTTCGCGTTCTCATATGAAGACATGCCGGGGCTCGATGAAGAGCTCGTTGTACACCATCTGCCAACCAAGGCAGATATGAAGCCAGTGAAGCAGAAACTTCGAAGAATGAAGCCAGAATGGGCTCTGAAAGTCCGAGATGAAGTCATCAAGTAGTACAACACGGGATTCTTGGTAGTCTCCAACTACCCTGAATGGCTCGCCAACATCATACCAGTACCAAAGAAGGACGGCAAGGTTCGAATGAGCATCGACTTCCGAGATCTCAACAAAGCCAGTCCTAAAGATGACTTCCCTTTGCCACATATCGACACTCTGGTAGACAACACCGCTGGATACAAAATCTTCTCATTCATGGACGGATTTTCAGGTTACAATCAGATCAAGATGGCCATCGAAGATCGCGAGAAGACATCGTTCATCACTCCCTGGGGAACCTTCTGTTACAGGGTAATGCCGTTCGGACTGAAGAACGCAGGAGCAACATATCAGCGAGCAATGACAGCATTATTCCATGACATGATGAACAAAGAGCTTGAAGTATATGTGGATGACATGATCGTCAAATCTCACACAATTGAAGGACACTTTGAAGATTTGAAGAAGCTATTCAACAGATTAGAGAAGTACAAGCTCCGCCTCAACCCTCAGAAATGTGTCTTCGGTGCAATGGGAGGCAAACTCCTCGGCTTTATGGTGAGAGAGGATGGCATCAGGGTCGACGAGACTAAAACCAGAGCAATCATCGAGATGCCCCCTCCTAGAACAGAGAAAGAAATTCGTGGCTTCCTCGGCAGAATTCAATACATCAGTCGCTTCATCGCACAGCTCACACCTATTTGTGAACCCATTTTCAAGCTCCTCCGAAAAAACATTCCAAAAGAATGGAATGATGATTGCCAAGTCGCCTTCGATCGCATCAAGAGATATCTCATGAATCCTCCAGTCCTAGTGCCGCCCACTCCTGGACGACCACTATTGTTATACATCTCGGTAGCAGTAGAAGCCATTGGCTGTGTCCTCGGCCAGCACGACGAGACCGGGAAGAAGGAGCAAGCAATATACTATTTGAGCCGAAAGTTCATCGACTACGAGACCAGGTATTCCCCGATCGAGAAGACTTGCCTCGCCCTAGTCTGGGCAACTCAGCGACTCCGTCAATACATGATTGCATTCCCTATTCTCCTCCTCGCTCACATGGATCCGCTCAAGTACCTGTTCGAGAAGCCGGCACTCACTGGAAGGATAGCTAAATGGCAGCTACTCCTGTCTGAGTTCGACATCACCTATGTCACTCAGAAGGCAATCAAGGGACAGGCCCTCGCCGATCATCTTGCCGCCCACTCCCTCCTGGATTATCAACCGCTCAAGACATTCTTCCCTGATGAAGATCTCTTGCTCATTGAAGAGGAAGAAAAGAAGAAAAAAGATGAGTGGACGTTATTCTTCGACGGCGCAGCAAATTCTAAAGGGAGCGGTATTGGAGCAATCCTCTACTCTCCAGATGATGTCCCTATTCCTATCTCGAGGCGCATCGCATTCGAGTGCACCAACAACATGGCAGAGTATGAAGCATGCATCGCTGGCTTAAGGAAAGCCATAATCTTGGGCGTCAAGAAGCTATGAGTGTTTGGAGACTCACAGCTTATCATCAATCAGACCAATGGCGAATGGAAGACCAAAGACGAGAAGTTGATACCATATCATGTGTATCTTGACAATCTGATCGAAGAATTCAAGGAAATCACCTTCTCATACATGCCCAGAGCCAAGAACCAGTTTGCAGATGCTCTCGCCACGCTTGCATCAATGCTCGAAATCCCGAAAGGAGCTTCAGAATGGGATCTCACAGTCGAAATTCAAGAAGAACCTGCTTTTTGCCTGCAAATAGAAGAAGCCGAAGCTGTCCCTGACAAACCCTGGTATGCTCACATCAAGCAATATCTCGAAACCCAGGAGTATCCAGAGTCAGCAACAGCGACAGATCGCCGAACCATTCAGCGTTTGGCCGGCCAGTTCACCATCAGTGGCGAAGTTCTTTACAAGCGATCCTATAATCACATCCTCCTTCGATGCATCGATGAAACAGAAGCTGTAAAGATCATGAAAGAAATACACGAAGGAATCTGTGGCCCACACATGAATGGGCACATGATGGCAAAGAAGATTCTACGACTCGGATACTATTGGCTCACCATGGAGACAGACTGTTGCCAGCACGTCAGAAAATGCTTCAAGTGTCAGGAGCATGCAAATCAAATCCATGCCCCATCATCAGAGTTATACAACCTGACCACCCCCTGGCCCTTTTCCATGTGGGGACTCGACATCATCGGCAAGATCAGTCCCAAAGCATCAAATGGTCATGAGTACAAACTTGTAGCAGTCGACTACTTCACTAAGTGGGTAGAGGCAGCCTCCTACACCACTATTGCAGCATCTCAGGTGATCAAATTCATGAAGAACAACATCATATGCCGGTATGGAATCCCTAATGCTATCATCACAGATAATGGGACCCCGTTCGTCAACAAGAAGATGGATGACTTCCTCAGCAAATTCAAGATCCAACGTCATCGATCAAGCCCCTACCGTCCCCAGATGAATGGTGGGGTAGAAGCCGCAAACAAGACAATCATCAGGATACTCGAGAAAATGGTCGTGACCTATCGAGATTGGTCAGATATGCTCCTATATGCACTTTGGGCCTATCGAACGTCTGTACGGTCTGCTACAGGCGTTACTCCTTTCGAGCTTACTTATGGAATGGAAGTAGTTCTACCAGTCGAGGTGGAAATACCATCACTACGGGTGTTACTAGAAAGCGGAGTTGAAGAAGGAGAATGGCAACAGGCCAGATTCGATCAGTTGCAGTTAGCAGATGAAAAGCGCATGCGTGCACTAAGTCATTCATAATGCTATCATAAAAGGATCGCTCGGGCTTACAACAAGAGAGTCCGAAAAAGAAGTTTCAAGGTAGGCGACATGGTCATGAAGAAGATTCTACCGTCGCACCTTCCAGATCCCAGAGGAAAGTTCAAACCCTCGTGGGACGGGCCACTGATCGTCAGAGAAGTACTTCCCGGAGGAGCCCTCAGACTCACCAGCATGAGAGGGGTGGATCTTCCTGAGCCAACCAACGCCGACAACGTGAAGATCTTTCACGGCTAAGCCATTCCGACCTTATCAAGAGTTACCTTAATAGAGCTGAAGTCAAGAGGTCAAAGCTGAGACCTCTGAGAAATCATTTCCGTCCACCAACAAGTGTTTCAAATAAAGGGATTCAAAAGGAGAAAAATACAAAAAAAAAGGGGATTCAAAAGGAAAAGACAAAAAAAGAAGAGAAAAAGAATACAAAAGAAAAAAAAAACAGAGAAAAAAAAAGAGAAAGAAAAAGGGAAGCCAAAGAAAGGCACTCAAGAAAAAAAATCAATCCAAGAAACACAGTCATCCATCCATTCATCTCAGAGGGGTCTTTAGCAAAGACCGACAGCTCTAGTATCGTAACTCAGGATAAGGGCTGAAAGACTGCCATCGGCCGGCAACGACGGATTCCCGACCTCTAGCCGCCGCAGTTATCCAGATATCCAGATAGAAAAGAAAAGAAAAGCAAAAAAGAAAAAGAAAAAGAAAAAGAAAAAGAAAATGTGTGCCTAAACAAAGAGGGCGGAGTGAAAACCCGAAAGGGCGCTCCTAGTAAAAACAGTGGGCATACAGCGGACTTGGTGAAAACCCGAAAGGGCGCTAAGGGTAAAAACAGCATAGCTGCCAAGGGACAGGCAAGATCAAATACCCGGGACGTGGTGAAAACCCGAAAGGGCGCCACGGGCAAAAATGACTGGAAAAAGCCGGCTGTAGTGAAAACTCGAAAGAGCGCTGCAGGCAAAAATGGCTCAAAAAGAAAAAAAAATTAAAATTAAAAGTGCAGGTACCAGGAAGTCAGACAGTTCAGAACGGTTCAAGCAGTCACAGTTCAACAAGAAGAAGTGCAGTCAGGAGCGAAGAGCTCTACAAACTCTGACAATCTCAGGAAGCAAGAGTTTACATTGCCTACATCTCTAGGGAATCAAAGGATCAAGCAAGTCAAATCTCGAGACATCGGTCAAAGCATTGGCCGAGCCGCAGTTCTGATTCCTATATCCTGACACAAAATCCAGACACACTCACAAGACAACTCATGGCACAGTAGATTTTCAAACAGTTTTCTCTTTTTTAATTAAATGCATCATATTTCTTTTACACATATCATATCATCTTTTTCAAAAAATACAAAAAAATGCATCATCATTAATCATATATGCAAAAAAGAATGCGCAGGTGGCCAACACAATCAATCTCTACCCTCCTCCTCGGCCACATCAGGTAAGTCCTCTGACTCATAAAAAGATAATCTCGCTCTCAACCTGCTCACCTCCATACACAGGTAATGCGCCTCATCGCGCTCAAGGGTACGGATCGCTGTCTCCTCATCAGACAACCTCTGATCGGCAACCAATCTCCTCGACATCATCTCACAATGATACCGAAGTGCAGAGATCTCAGACAGCAGATGGCCATGAGTGGCCAAAAGGAAGCCAGGATCGATAAACGGAGGGTTCATATGAACCAGATGAAGAGCCAGCATCTCCAAGGATATCCTGCTCATCCTCATCAACAGTCTGGTGCCAGCAAGGGATACGTCGGTACAAAGACTGCTCAACAATCCAGTACTGACATGGGGCGGTCGCCATCGGAAAAGTCCGTAGCTCAAAACCCAGCAAATCAGCAGTCAAGAAACTCGCCCAAGAACAATCAATCCGGGTCCTAAAGTCAGAGGATCTGGATGGAAGTGCTCGACGCCCGATACCCGTGAAAGCGAAAAGAGGAACATCCTGCTCATATCCAAACTGCCGCAGGAACCGAATGGGATGGTAAGAAAAGTAGGATCGAAAGCCTACCAACATCAGAGGATGGCGGTGTGCATCGCAAAGCACTGGAGAGAGTGAAAGCCAAGATGACTCCCAATGAACGTTCCAGTCACGAAGTTCAGCAAACATCCTGCGATACAAGGGCTTGCTCATCCTAGCTGTATGCGGAAGAAACTCCATAATGTACCGCATAAGGTCTGGGCGACGGGTGTCAGGAAATGATACAGGAATAGTCAAAGAAAGACGCTCCCATAGCCAGACCTGATCACAGAGAGGAAAAGAAGTTCAGCTAAAGCAAAGCAATCCCCAACAAAGCAAGAAGGAAAAAAAGGTGTAGGAGAAATACCTGAAGAAATGCACAGCAACCGCGAAGGACACGAGTGCGGCCCAAGGCGCAGTCGGTCAGCCCATCGAATAGCTTGGCCAAGATGAGAGAAATGATCCCCTGCCGACGGATAGCTCGGCTCATCACCTCAAAAAGCAAAGGAGTCTGGGATCTGCGCCATTCCGAGAACAGCACCTCAGCAATCAAGCAGAATATCAGTGCGTTCCGAGCAAAGGTAGAGCCGGCCGTACTCTGAAGACCCGAAAAAAGATCATATAGCAAGTCCAAGGAGAACACCAAAGCATCCTGGCCACCGGCTGCAGGCCGAACAAGATAGGGGATCCCGAACCAGTTCTGCGGTGTAGCAATCTTCGGCGATGTCTTCGCCGAGAAGTATTGAGTATAATCCAAGGGTTAGCCTGTCAAGCGTGCAAGCTCCTCCAAAGAAGGCCCCATCTCCATATCGTTGAACGCAAACAAGTTCAACGAAGGGACCCAGTCAATCAAGGCAGCTCCGAGCATCCTCCAGTCAATATCAACTCTGGCCATATGGATCAGACTGCCGAAGCCATAGGACTCTAACTCCCGAATCTCATAAGCTGACAAACTGTCAAGCCAAGCAAGCAGTCGTGGCGAGCAAGAAGAACGAGGAAGCAGCTGACAAGTCCTCACTGGTACCCCCTCCAGCACAAAAGGCCCTGAAATCAATGATGACTCATCAAGGATTGGAAGGTCAATGGGCGAAGGAGAAGGAAAAGCTGGAACCTCTGCAGACTCGACAGCCCCTGACCTGCCCTCAGTAACGGCTATGTTTGATATAGTCGCATCACTGTCTGAAACTGTCATAATCTCAGCCGCATGGGAAGACTTGCCCACCTCATGAATAGAGTGCGCAAAGGACCGATGACCAAGAGAAGGACAATGCTCTCCATCAAAAGGGCTACCAGTAAAGATCACACCGCACATCGTGGCACCCTGGCTAATCTGACCGCCAAAGAATGCATCTGAACCATCTAAAAGGGTCCCGGCTACCCCGACTGAAGAATCAACGGCCAGATCCGGACCTACGGCCCTCTCCAGTAGGAAATCATGAATCCAGTCATCATCCTAGCCGATCAAAGGGATCATCGAGGCATCCACACCGTCCATCATCAGGGGAACATCATCAATGATCACATCAAGTCCACCCAAAGAAGTATACCGCACATCCTGGCCCTCATCCAGAGCATCCAAACCGTCAAAAATACCATCTGAACCATCTATCCCATCCAAGCATGAGATCAGCCCATCTATGTCCCTCATGGTCCCATCATCACCATCCATCACATCATCCATGGGGCCCACATTCAAGGGATGCATAGCTTCACCCATGTCCCATCTTATCATCCTATCCATACCATCCATTTCTCCCACAATCAAAGGCCTACCCAAATCTGGAATTACAGCCATTCCACCATTAATAGAGCCATTCAAAGCTCTCCCAACAACCACCCCTAATTCATCATCAATACCCCTATTCAATGCTCCATCCCCACCATCAATCAAAGGCACCTCACCATCTTTAAAGCCTTCATCAATTGCTGCAACATGGGACCCACCAATCTCTCCCACAATGGCCCCCAAGCCATCATCAATGGCTGCCCAAGAGAGGATCAATAAAGAAAAAGACAAAAAGAGAAGGAAAGAAGGGACAAAAGGAATATTCATGGCTGCAATCGAACCCGGACGTGCAGGGAATGAGGAGACAGGGACAGTGGACAGAGGAGAGTGTCCGAACCAGAGCCAACCCAGGCCGCTCAAGAGGCGAGCCTTGGGCGGCCTGCCCTGGGCCGCCTGTACGGACGCAGATTTCCTCTCTCCGCGGGATTGGCTCCAGGATTCTTGGTAGGTGAGGCTGACAGTCCACGTCAGCAGATGGCGCTCCATGGGCCGCCCAAGGCTCCGGTCCACTCCAGATTTCGACTAAAGCTGATCAAGATCATATAAAAGGTGCCCCACCGGTCCAATCACAAAGCAATGCAGCCAGAGCATGGCTAATCAAGTCAAAGAGAAGGAAAGGTGATCAAGTGGGGGCCACAAGCAATCCAAGCCATTCCAAGATCAGATCATCATGATCTAAATCATTGAGGGACCTACATGAGCCATCACATAACAAGATCGAAGGGCTGATCATCAAAAGAAGGGCCAGAATCCAAGATCTAACCATCAAGTGGGCCCACAAAGTCGAGACAAGCAATCTGAGACGTCCAAGCCATCATATGCACTATGAGAAGCCTTCTTAGCCCCACAAATCATCAAAAGAGGTGCCCCAAAGTAAAGCCAAGGTCTCAAATGGGCCCACAGGACCGAATCTATCAATCTGAACCATTCAAGGGCTAAATCATCAGGATCCAAACCATTGGAAAGCTTACACAAGTCATGGAGCAGCAAGATCAAAGGCATGATCATCAAGAGAGAAGGCCAGAATCCAAGATCCGATCATCAAATGGTCCGCAGGGCCAAATCAAGCAATTCGGACCACTCAAATCACAGTCAGCCCCGTTAGAAGCCAAATAAAGCAAGGTAAGTATGCCCAACCCCAAAAACCTGGTCCGAAGACCTTAAACTACGTCGGGATCGACATCCCGAGAGATTTTCAATAAAAGCCGGTATCGGTCTTGATCGCTCGAATTAAGATCCGACGACACCGAGTACTTTCAAAAAAAAATGTCTTTCCTGTTTTGTGCAATACTGGTCCGAAGACCTTAAACTACGTCGGGATCAACATCCCGAGGGATTTCAATAAAAACCAGCATCGATCCCAGTCTTTAAGACCAACATCGGATGATCTGGATCATTTCGAAAAATAAAAAAATATATCACCAGCCCCTCTTTTAAAGTTTTTGGGTCCGAAGACCTTAAACTACGTCGGGATCAATATCCCGAGGGATTTTCAATAAAAGCCGGTATCGGTCTTGATCAAGATCCGCTGACACCGGACATTTTCCAAAAACAAAAAAAAAAATGTGTTTGCCCCCTTTTGTACAGTTTTTGGTCCGAAGACCTTAAACTACGTCGGGAACAAAATCCCGAGAGATTTCCAATAAAAACCAGTGTCAATCCTGACCGTTCAAAATTAAGATTTTATGACCTGGAACAGTTTTTGAAAATTCACAAAAAAGAATATACTTTCAGCATGTACATAAAGCTTTTTTAAGGTCCGAAGACCTTAAACTACACTGGGATTAATTTCTCGGGGGACCTTTTCCTGCTTTCAACTAAAAACCGGCATCGGCCTCGACCGTTGGGATCAAGGTTTGATAACCCGGATCATTTCAAAAAATACCAAAAAAGATTTCAAGTTTTTCGTAAAAACCAGCATCAACCTCGAATACCCGAGTTAAGATCTGGAACCTTTTAAAAAATATATATATAAAAAGATAAAAAAATAAAAAATAAAAAATAAAAAAAAATTTCACCATCAATTTCAACTGCACAAATTCATCTCCAGCGGTCCGAAGACCTAAAACTACACTGGGATTAACTTCTCGGGGGCTTTCTTTTATAACCTGTTCCAGGCATGGCTGAAACTTGATCGTATGGGTGTCTGGAATCTTTTAAACAGGTAAGGGCTATGGCGGGCAGAACTCCGCAACCCTGTTCGTGTTGAACGCACCGTGATAGACAACCTTGATTTGGAAGTCGCTGTTGAATCTGACGGATGTTCCCTATTCCTAAAACTCATGAAGGGGATTAAGGCAGTTGGGAGGTGGAGCTCACCCTCACGGAATTGTGAGCAACGTAAGACCCCAAACTGGATTGACTAAAGGAAATGTGAGGATGTGGCTCATTTTGTGGCCGAAGGAGTCCGTCGGACGATACGTGGTCTATGTGCATTGCACATGAGGAACAGGCAACTTTGTGGGTGTGTTGACTGAAAACCCTCAAAATCTCCTCATCCGAAGATGTAAAACTACGGAACTTAACTGTGTGAGACTCATCTTGCTCGCTAACGTAAAATGGATCGGGTGCCTTACCAGCAGTAGAAGCTGGAAGTGGATGAAAATTCCATACTTTTCCCTATATTTCATAAAAATCACAAAAATACAAAAACATTGCAAAATATTCTCAAAAATCACAAAAATATTTCCCTTGTTTTCAAAACAAAATATTGTCAAAAATCACAAAAAAATCTTTCCCTTGCTTTCAATGAAAATATTGTAAAAAATCACAAAAATATTTCCCTTGTTTTCAACAAAATATTGTCAAAAAATCACAAAAAATGATTTCCTTGCTTTCAAGAAAATTTTCAAAAAATCACAAAAAATATTTCCTGTGTTTTCAATAAACCGATCTCTATCCTGACTACTCAGGTAAAAGATCCGGACCCAAATACTTACAAAAATCACAAAAATTGTCAGTATCCCCAGCACTACGCTTCAGGAGTCTTGAACTCCGCTCACTTCACAGTATGGGATGACGGATCCAATCGCCCGCTGACCAAACGCCATCTCAATCACATGTATGCCCAGAAGAACATCTTGAAGTCGAATGATATCCTCGTACATTCTCATTAGCAAAGAAACAGCATCTTGGGACGATGGACCTGATCGATCACGGGTCGGGATCTTGACCAACCCGCTGACCAAACGCCCGTACAAAAAGAAAAACCCCAGGGAAGCACAACCCTGCAAGCAATAAGCTCAAAATTCTCTGCACCCATAGCAAAAGCAAAATCATCGAATTGAAAAGAGAATGAGCCAAACCATGCATTCATCCTGCATCTCCATGCATCAGCATCCATCACATTAATCATCACGTTTACCTGCTTTCAAAATAAAAGTCGGTTAGCCAAAGACCCCACAGGCATCCCTAGTGGAGGCGAGTGCAAACCAGATCCCCGTTTCCAAAAGACAAAAAAATATTTCCATTTGCAAATAAAAACCCCACGGAGTATCACTCCCCAGAGTGGGTGCCTTTTCAAAAATCCAAAAATATTTTCCCAGTAGAGCGTTCTGCCTCCAAAACACCAGGAGATCTTCCATATCTCTGGGTAAGAGCCAACGCAAAAATCAAATAAGATCCGATGTCTCGCGGTTTCCCCGGAGACCATCGGATCCAATGCACTCAAAGTACGGTCGAACTGAACTCTAGTGTCAGTGCGGTCGTACCACATGCCAAGATACAAAAGATGAAAGCTAAAAGGCTCGGTCAAAGAAACCATTTGAACAGGTGGAAACGATGAATTGTAACCCAAGTATCAAAATCAGCGAATCGGGTGGAAAGAGTCCACCCGCACATACTTAGGCGTGGATGCCTGAAGTACCTTGACTGAGTCCAAGTCGGCGTAGTAGAATCCCGTAAGACTATCTGACGCAGGGTGTCTAACCACTTTGACAGTCAAGCGAAACAAGTACTCCTGGAGTGATCTGGGAAAACATCAAACATCACACAATCAGTCTCAGGGTCAGTAACCTCGTAAGACTAGCGGACGCAGAGGCTCTGCTGTACCTTTTCGATGTTAGTACCGGTCGGGAATGGAAGGGTTGCGATTGGGTACCCAGGTTGCAGCGCATGCAGGGACAATCGCAACGTTTTCTCCAAACTCTCGCGGTATGTGCGAGTTATCAATTTCCAGACAATCAACTGACTCAGATACAAAGGACAACAAAGATTCCAGACCACAATCAAGGAAAGAATGAATTGCAAACTAAGCATCAAAACCAGCGGATCGGGTGGAAAGAGTCCACCCGCACATACCTAGGCGTGGATGCCTGAAGTACCTTGACTGAGTCCAAGTCGGCGTAGTAGAATCCCGTAAGACTATCTGACGCAGGGCGTCTAACCACTTTGACAGTCAAGCGAAACAAGTACTCCTGGAGTGATCTGGGAGAACATCGAACATACAATCAATCACAGGGTCAGTAACCTCGTAAGACTGTCGACGCAGAGGCTCTGCTGTACCTTTCCGATGTTAGTACCGATCGGGAATGGAAGGGTTGCGATTGGTTACCCAGGTTGCAGCGCATGCAGGGACAATCGCAACGTTTTCTCCAAACTCCCGCGGTATGTGCGAGTGATCGATTTCCAAACGATCAACTGGCACAGATGCAAAGGCAAGCAATGATTTCAGACCATGATCCATGAATGACCGGGTCAGAAGTGGGGTGTCCACTCGCTTTGGCATTCGGTTGCACGCAACCTCTGCCAAAGAGGGGCATCTGTAGACACCCCACCTTCGGCTACACTGTTGCTAGAGATAGCTGGTTGAATGGAGGACCATACCCCTAAATCCCAAGTCCAAACTCAGCCAAACTCACCCTTGTAAGCCCCATTCCATAGCCCAGATCAAGCCTGAACCCAGTCAACCCAGTCTTAAACATCAGCCTGAAAAACCCACCAGAAAAAAAAGCCAGTCAAAAAATCCCAAAAAAGTCAAACTCACTGAGTCAACCCGCTGAGTTAACCCGCTGAGTCAACCCGCTGAGTCAACCCGTCGAGTCAAAATACCGAGTCAACCCACCGAGTCAACCCGTCGAGTCAACCCGTTGAGTCAAACCACCGAGTCGACCCGCTGGGTCAACTCACTGAGTCGACCAGTGAGTCCAACAGCAGCCCCGAGAGAGCGGCCGTACTCGCTGGAAACCGAGGAGCGGCCGTACGGGCGGCCCATAGCAGGCCGCCCGGAAAAAATTACGCAAACTGCCACTCTCTGCTGCTATAAATACCCCCCTCCCCTTCTCATTTCATGATCCCTTCAAGTCCAGCCAGTCCGGGTGCGGTCCGAGTCCTCATCCACCCCTTAGCCCATTTTTCCACCAAGGAGAGCCCGAGTGAAGAGAGTCTAGCCCTGGTCCAGCCCAGCCTGACCACTGGTCCAAGCCTCCCTAGCCATCCAAATCTTGATCCAGCCACTCGAAGCCAATCCTTGCGACACCTCCGTCCACCCAGCTACTCTTTTCCAGCATCATCTCATTTGCATCTAGCATAAGTGCAACATTTACTTTTCTTCCAACCCCCCTGCTTCACTACAAGCACCTTGATTATTCAAGCACACTGCATATGTCTTTATATTAAGCACCTGTCAGTTCAAGCGTATGCTCTGGGCTTGCCCATTGTTGGAACCTGCCCATCAGAAACTCTTACTGTTCAGACCTGCATTCACGTACATATCACTATAAGCACTTTGAATATTCAAGCACACAGCATGCATCATCTCGCATAAAGCACCTGTCAGTTCGAGCGTACGCTCTGGGCTTGCCCGTTGTTGGAACCTGCCCATCAGAAACTCTTACTGTTCAGACCCGCATTCATGCATCATGTCATCCATGAGAATATACGAGGATTAAACTAGACTTTCAAGTATCCGATCGATTCTGTGAAGTAGAGACCGTACTTCGGTACGGGCAGTGTATGGGGTGCTTAACCTCTTCCCACCCTGTAACCGTGATCCCTTACCTTGAATCTCTGGCCGCAGATCAACAGGAGTCATTTTAGAGGAAGGAATCTTCGGATTCCCTTCTCTAACGTTTCTACGGGGTCTAGCCGACTGTAGATTCGAAGTAACTGGCTAGTGGCGACTCTAGTCTTATATAAACTCATTTAAACATATCCAGCTTAACACGACAACCAAACGAAGCCCTCAAGAACGAGGCAAACCAGTGGCACAAACGACGATTTCGCACTCACGCATCCTCATCTCCTTCTTTTCCGAAAGGAAAGGGGAAGGGAGAAGAACGTCGTGTGGGAGCGCGGAAAATCGGCGAGGGTCCACACCGGGGTATATGGTTAAACGGTTCTAAATTGTTTTAGTAGCTATAAAAGTAGAATTAGTTAGCTAGGATTTTTTTATTTTCTTAGGACTAGTTTACCGATTTCTAGAACTAACAAGTTTGTGTTGTTTTGTAGGTATTTCTTCTAGTTCAAGTGCATCTAGTAATATCATTCTAACCTAGAACTTCTTCTATTCCATTTTTACAGTTTTTTTTAGTAGTTTCAGACTTATTATTTTTTTTAGGATTTAGGTTTAGTTTTAGATTTTGTGTGTGTGGTTTATGTACCATTGGGAACCTGACCACACAAACCGTCTCCAAACCGAAGGTGGTTTAGTTGGACCCATAGATGAGTTAGAAAATATATAGAACATTGTGAAAGTTCGGGGAGTATGAATCAAATACCATTAAGGAATCCTCTCCCTCCTACTCCAACTATAAACACAAATCAAGAGGGACTAGGAGAGAATGAGGCACACAATGTTCCTCCAATGAGAGTTCTACGTGACTACTTATAACCGGCTGTGCTACCACACCTTCGTGCATGTTTTTTTTTCCAAACAATGCTGGAACAATTGATATAAAGCCGAGTTAATTCAACTTCTACTTAAGTTCCATGGGCTAGATTCTGAGAGCCCATATCTACACTTAAAAGAGTTTGACGAGGTAGTTGATACTTTGTAATATAACAACGTGTCAGAAGATATAGTGAAATTAAGGCTATTCCCTTTCTCTTTGAAAGAAAGAGCCAAAACATGGCTTCACTCTCTATGACCAAGGTCGATTGGGGCAAAGACTGAGATGACCTGGGAGTTTTTGAAAAAATTCTTCCCGGCTCATAAAACAAACACCCTTCGACGAGCCATAATGAATTTTTTTGTCAAAGAGAGTGAAACTTTCTTTCAAAGTTGAGAGATAAAAGGACCTCCTACTTGCTTGTCCACATCACAACTACGAAATATGGCCAATCATTAGCTTCTTCTATGAAGGATTGAACTTGAATATGCATCAATTTGTAGAGATGATGTGTAACGGCAAGTTCATGAGTAAAGATCCCGAGGATGTATGGAGTTATTTGGATATGTTGGTTGAGAATGCCCAATCATGGGATACCTTAAAGAAGTCTAGTAACCTCAAGCCTCCTCAATAAAAGGAAAAAGGAGGGATCTATATCCTTAAGGAGGAAGATGATGTTAATGCAAAGATAGCTAGCCTCACAAGGAAGATAGAGGTCATGGAACTTAGCAAGAGTGGAGTTTCAAAGCCCACTAAAGCTTTTGAGAATGTATGCGGAATTTGTACCACTAATGTACACTCTACGCAAGATTGTCCTACAATTCTTGCATTTCAAGAGGTGTTACAGGAGTAAGCAAACGTTGTATATGGGTATCAACGACCTTTCAATGAACCGGTAGGCAACACGTACAACTCTACTTGGAAGAACCATCTAAATTTCAGTTGGAGGAACGGTCCCACGACCAATCCTACCAACTCTCAAAGAGGGCAACCCATGCAAAACATGGCCCCACCTCAATTCCCAATGGAGGACACTTTAAAGGCATTTATGCAAGGGCAAATGAAAATTAATCAAACGAATCAGCAAATGTTCCAAGAGCTTAAAGTCTCGGTTGATGAGATTAAGGAACGCTTGAATGCTAGGGAAGGGACCTTTCCGGCCCAACCTCAGCCTAATCATAAACAAGTATATGAAATCAGTGCCCCTAACCTCTCCAACCAACATGTGGAGCAAGCAAAATCCATCACCACTCTTAGAAGTGGTAAATAAGTTGATAAATCTATTCCGGTGAAGGCCGACAAGCCTAATGATCCGATAATTTCTGAGAATGAGGATGGATCTAGCTTAGCACCATAAGAAACAGAATGCGTTCACAAGCCCATAGCACCATTCCCTTTGAGATTGGTTGCTCCAAAACCTCTCCCAAACTCTCATGATATTTTAGAGGTTTTCAAACAAGTCAAGATCAACATTCCATTGCTTGATGCCATTAAACAAATTCCCTCATATTCCAAGTTTCTAAAGGACTTATGCACAATTAAACAAAAATATAATGTGCAACAAAAGGCCTTTTTAAATGAGCAAGTGAGCGTCATTCTCACCCAAAAGACCCTTCAAAAATATAAGGATCCCAGTAGTCCCACAATCTCATGCATTATTGGAGACTACCAGATTGAGCATGCGTTGCTAGATTTGGGGGCAAGCGTAAACTTGATCCTTTACACGTTATACGAGCAATTGGGTCTTGGTGAATTAAAACCCACCAAAACCACGTTGTAACTCGCTGATCGATCCATTCGTGTGCCGAGAGGGGTAGTTGAGGATGTATTAGTCCAAGTTGACAAATTCTACTACCTGGTGAATTTTATCATCTTGGACGTGCAACTGGTTATGGATACTAGCACTCAAATACCGACAATTTTGGGCCGCCCATTCTTACCTACATCAAATGCAATTATAAATTGCCGGAATGGGGTGATGCAATTATCCTATGAGAACATGACATTGGAGGTGAATGCGTTCAACATGGGCAAAAGGCATAGGGATGATGGTGTTGTTGATGAGGTAGACGTGATTGAATCCATTATGGAAGAGGAGTTGCATTAAATCAGAATTTTAATCCTCTAAATGTTGTTTGCTTCGATCCCTTTGAGGATTGGGACGACAATGTTGACCCCCATGAGATAAACATGACATAATTTATGGAAGAAGGGGAGCTTTTCCGACCCAATCTACCTGAAAGTTTGGAGACATGTTTGGCACACTCCAAGGATGAATTCAATTTGATTGTTAATGAGGCCTTGAAAGTACCAATTTCTGAAAGTTTACTTAAAAAGTCACCAATTTCTGATTTATACAAATTTGTTATGCAAGAAATGGATGAATTGGTGCTTGACTTGCCTATAGAGAGGCCAATTTCTGAAAGTATAGAGGTTGAGGACCCACTCCAACCTACACAAAAGTTTGAGAAGGAGGAAGATGTAAAGGTCCAAATATGAAAACTTCCTCCCCTGAGGTCTCCTACACTCTAGAGGAGTGTTTAGCTTATTTTGAAGATTGAAATGATCCCATGATTAGGGACATAGTGCATACCTTGAGAAAGACCTCTCCGGTGCTTAAAAAGCTTCATTCCACAGAGTGCCAAATTGAAGCACCAATGAAAGTTGATTATGTGGAGACCATCCCAATTTGTGTGGATGAAATGATTGAAGTCTCCACATCTCTTTGGTTTGTTCAAGCCGAAGAACACCACTTCTGGGATGACCCATATTTGACACTTTTTTACTCAGACATGATGGAAAGGAGATCCATATTCATTGATTTCATACCAATACAATTCTCATTTCCTAGTACATGTAACAACATTATTGAGAAACCCGCTGAAATGTTTCAGTAGGATTTTCAATGGGTTAGAATGATTGATGTCACCAATGTACTTTTTAAAGCGGGATGGTGGATAGTTCTACTAAAAAATCTATTACACCACTTGATGATCCTACTCAACTTTGTTCTTTTGGATATTATAATGATGATTGATCTCGTAGTCTGATGGAGATTCTCTTTCTAAAAGGACAGATTAGGTTTTGTTTATTTCTTTAAGTAGGATCAGATTTAATTTATTTTCTGTTTTTGGTTTATTACTTTCTTAGATTTAGTTGTTGGAGGTAGATTACCATGATCAACTCTCTCAGGTACTCGCGTTCTCACCCTCTTTTATTTTTATCATTGCTCTCATGCTCATGTTGGTTGTATATCTTTTACATTGAGGACAATACAAGATTTGGTTATGGGGTGAGATTCCTAAATGAATCTAGTGTTTTGTAACATTTCAAACAATGTTTATAGATTTTTTTTCAATTTTTTTAAAAATTCAAAATTCTTTTGGAAAACATTGTTTCTATGCACTTGGAGTGTTATAAGTATGAAAGGATGAGAGATGAATTGAAATGATTTTAAGATCTCTAAATTAGCTTAAATATAATAGTTTTCTATATGAATTCCCATATTTATATGATCGATATAAAATTTGAACACTTTTAAGCTTAGTTCATGTTGCACGATTCTCATGGTTTGAAGGGATTATGTAAATTTATAGATTGATTAGACTTTGATCTAAGGTGTTAAGGAACCAAGCTGGGGAACTTTGTCCATCCTTGTTCATGAGAAAGAAGAATGGAAGATATCGATTTCTAAAAATTCCTATCTCATGTATATGAAAAGAAAGAAAGTATGGTTATTAATTATTGAATATTTATTGATAAATTTGAAAATGGCTACCATTACCAACCAGGGGATGGTCTATCCGTAACCAAAGTTGGAAATGGGAAGTAGTGTGAAAGTCGTCGAAGGAACGGTAAGGCAAATTCTTGTCATAGGCATTTGGGTGATCTGGACACTTTTCAAATTTTTAGTTTCACTAATATATGAAGAAGGTAATCCTAGAAATTTATGAGATGAATATTCACTATGCACACTAGACCGTACATGTTCGGATTCTTCTATTTGCCAATTAATTTCTAAGGATTCTATTTGAACACTTATTATGTTTAGGGAGTTTAGGATTACAGTTTCTTACCACTAAATCTCTTTGAATTTTGCACTGATATATTTTAAAGTTTATAGAAATATAGTTTCCAAGGGAGAGTTGAGTTTTTTAAAGATTGAAATTGTTTCATGTATGTTTTGCTCGGGACTAGCAAAATGCTGGTTGGGGGTGTGTTAAGCCATGAATTGTACATATTTGAACCCCAATTCATAGCACAATTGTATAGTTTAAGTTATTAAAGATAAGGACTTATGCTTATTTTTGTATTTGTAGGTAAAAGAGAGAGATGACATGAATTTAATATTAATTTGAAGGATTTGGAATGAATAAAAGACTAATGAGCCAGAGAAGTGGAGAAAAAGCCTTGAAGGAATCAAGTTGAAGACCTGGAATGGCTAGAAAAGTTAGATTGCAGAGCTGCAGTGGTAGAAAAGTAAAATGCAGAAAATTCAACAGATGGCCCTTAAGAACAGAAAAACTGTAATTTTTAGCCTTCGGGCGCCCAACCACCACTCCGTCGGGTGGCCAAAATTCACAGAAAATTCAGAATTCTTGCTGGAACTTTTCTGAACATGGCCGAGCGCCCGATGACCCATTGGGCGCCCGATAAAGATGTTCCGGGCGCCCAAAATTTGAAAAAAATCACCAAACTTGCTGGACTGTTTTGTGTTATGGTCGGGCGCTCGACCAACACTCGCCGGGCGCCCGATGACCGACGTAAGTTTGTAAATTCTTACACAATTTGAGGCGGTGGGTGATTTTTACTATAAAAGGACACCTCCACTCTCTTCCTAGGGCATCATAGAAGGCTTGGGAAGTCGTGGGAGGAGGAGAGGATCGTCGTAGAGTGTTCGTAACTCCTCCAACTAGGGTTTTTATAGTTTTTCTATGCTTTCAATTAGTTCTTCTTTTGATTTTAGTTGTAGTATAATAATGCTCGACTAGAACATCTTAGCTAAGGCTAAGAGGCGAAACTTGTAGTTAGTTTCAATGTTCAATTTGTTTAATTCAAGTACCTTTACTTAAAGTTTGGATTTTTAAGTTTTAGTTTGAATAAAGTTGGTATTTTGGATGTTTTATAAAAGTTCATGTGCTTCAGACATGAATTCCTTGCAATTCTCTGAGATTGCCATATTTGGATTGATTAGATTTGAATTAAAGTAACCCTAGAGCATGCCATAGTCTCTTGGCATGACTATTTCTTTGAAGGCTACAGTTCGAACTCTACATGCTTCATTAGAACTAGAAATCTGATTTTTTCAGATTTAAGTGGGACTATTTGTGTTGAATGAAAATCTTCCAATTAGATGAGAGATAGAACTTCGATTCTAATTGTGTTCGTGCTTGGATGAATGGATTGGCATTGGACTACAATAAGTGGATCCTTAAAAGCCCTAGTTTCTCTTTAAATATCAGATTTTCCTTTACTTAAGTTACTGTTTTAGTTTTAATTCTAAAACTAAATTCTAAATTGCTAAGATTGAAGTTATTAGAACAATTGGAGTTGTTTACCCTAATTCCATATGGATCGACCTTGGTCTGACCGAGAATTATTTCTATATCGTAGCCTTGGACTTGAGACGAGCGAACATACAACACATCAAGTGGGAAAAACAAATACTTGTATCTTTGTTGGGGGATAATAGTTGAAAAAGCCCTTAATTATGATGTCATTTTTGTTATTGGCCCGTTGGTATAGAACTTATTATTAATGTAGCCCGTTAGGCACTGTGGCGATTTTAGCTAGACCAAAATGCCCTTTTGCCACACCCTACTACACTTACTCCCGTACGGCAGCAACTTTTTGCAAAAGTCGAGAGAGCCTTTTGAAAATTGAGTGTGGGCCCCACAAAATTGATTGTTGAGGCCACCCCCTTGGCCGGTCTAATCCATTCACTTTAATTGAATATTAATGAACCTACAGAAGGGTCATTTCAAAAAGAAATTTAGAGCTTTCTGCGGACCACACCTATGTTAATTCTGTGAGTTAATTCTGCACTGTTTCCTCCAGTATGGTCCATCTGTGGTGAGTTTTGCCCTCAAACCTTAGAAAGATTGCATGAAATTAAAACCCCTTTCATGTGGATGGCTTGGATCTGCTCCAAGACTATGCAATGGACCCCACATAAGCATGGGATGGGTTCAATAGATGGGTCCCTTGCACGGGAAGGACTATTTGGCCATTTTTTTTCTTTCCTTTTTCTTTTTTTCCTAAAAAATGGACCATTTAGCCGTTAAGACTATTACCACCTCCGTGCGACCCACTCCGACAAGCTTCTGGAGTGTATTCAGTGTCATTCTCTTCATTTCAATGAGCTTCTGAGTGTTTTTTGGAGTTAATTGTCATAACTTCATGTAGGTTGCAGATCCCATAAAAATGGAGCTCACTTTTGGGCAATCAAATGATGTCCAAATTAGGTGATTCCAAATCCATCTAAAATTTCATTAAATTACCTTTCCAACAAGATCACTCAAATTAAACATGCAACAAGGGAGTTATGACAATTTTTGTTAGATCTACGAACAACGGAGTATTGACGAATGATAGTACTTTGAGCTTTTAGGCAATCAAGCGGTGTCCAAATGAGGTGATCCTAAATTCATATGAATGTTCATCAAATTACATTTCCAACAAGTACAAGATCATCCAAATCGAACATATAACGAGGGACTTATAGCCATTTTCGTCGGATCTGTGAGTAATGGAGTATCGATAAACGACAGTGACTTTGGGCCCATTTTTGGGCAATCAATTAGTTTAAAAATGAGGTGATTAAAAATTCATTTGAAACTTCATCAAATTATCTTTCCAACAAGTACAAGATCACCCAAATCGAAGATGTAACGAGGGAGTTATGACCATTTTCGCCGACAGACATTGACCATTGTTGATAAACACTGTGTATCGACAATGGTTAGTGAGTATCGGAGATTAGTTATTGAGTATCAGCGATGGTCAGTGAGTATCGGCGATTGGTAATTAAGTAGCAACGATGGTTAGTGAGTATCAGTGATTGATCAGTGAGTATCGATATGGTCATTGAGTATCAACGATTGGTTAGTGAGTATCGGCAATTGACAATGAGTATCAGCGATTGAGAGTGCAATATTGGTGATTGAAAGTGAGTATCAGTGATTGATAGTAAGTATCGACGATTGGCAGTGAGTATCGACAATGGTCAATGTTTGTCGACGAAAACTGTCATAACTTCCTCGTTACATGTCCAATTTGGGTGATCTTGAACTTGTTGGAAAGCTAATTTGATGAAATTTCAAATGAATTTTTGAATCACCTCATTTGGACACCTAATGGATTTTTGAAAAGTAGGCCTAAAGTCACTGTTGTTTGTCGATACTCCGTTATTAGTAGATCCGACGAAAACAATCATAACTCCCTCATTACATGTCCAATTTGGATAATCTTGTACTTGTTGGAAAGATAATTTATAAACTTTCAAATGATTTGATTTACCTCATTTGGACACCACTGGATCGCCTAAAAGTGTACCCAAAGTCACCATCGTTCATCAATACTCCGTCGTTCGTAAATCTGACTAAAACGATCATAACACACTCGTTGTATGTCCGATTTGGGTGATCTTGTACTTGTTGAAAAGGTAATTTGATGAAATTTCAGAAGGCTTTAGAATCATCTCATTTGGACATCAGTTGATTACCCAAAAGTAAGCTTCATTTTCGTGGGATCTGCAACCTACATGGAGTTATGACGGTTAACTCCAAAAAACACTCGGAAGTTTGGTGGAATTGAGTGAATGACGACGGATACACACTGAAAGCTCGTTGGAGTGGGTCCAATGGAGGTGATAACAGTCTTAATGACCAAATGGTCCCTTTTCGGGGAAAAAAAGAAGGAAACGACCAAATGGTCTTTCCCGCGCAAGGGACCCATCTATTGAACCCATCCCACCTCTTTTGTGGGGTTCACTGCATAGTCTTGGAGGATATCCAATTTGTCCAGATGAAAGGGTTTTAATTTCATGCAATTTGTCCAAGTTTGAGGGTAAAACTCATCACAGATGGACCACATCGTAGGAAACCGTTTAGAATTAACTCACAACGTTAACATAGGTGTGACGTTAATGTAGGTGTGGGCCATAAAAAGCTCTATTTTTATTTTTGAAATAACCCTTCTGTGGGTTCGCAGATGTCCGATTAAAGTAAATAGATCAAATCGACCAAGAGGTGGCCCTAACAATCGATTTTGTGGGGCCCACACTCAATTCTCAAGAGGCTCTCTTGACTTCTACAAAACGTTACTGCCGTCCGAGAGGAGGTGTGGCAGGGTGTGGTAGAGGGGCATTTTGGTCCAGCGAAAATCGCTATAGTGCTGAGCGTGCTACCTAAATAATAAGTTTTGTAATTACCGTCAATAACAAAAATGATGTCATAATTAAGGGTTTTTTCCAACTATTATCCCTTTTTTGGAGAGAGAGAGAGAAGGAACTACGAGGTTGATCTCAATATGGAAGCTTCATCAATCTCTGTGGGCCCCACCACGATGTGTGACGGACATCCATATCATCAATCAGATCCGCCCTTTTATGGTGAGCCGTGGGCCTAAAAATTAGGCCAATCCATGACTTAGGTGGGCCACACCATACCCAATAGTTGGGAGTGGATGCCTGTCCATTGAAACCTTCTCAATTGTGTACAGGGCTAGTGAGCTATGGTTTAGATATCCAGCTAATCCACTATGTGTGTGCCATTTGGACGAAGGGCTATGCCAAATTTCAGGTCATCTCAAAATTTGTGTGGGCCCACCAAGTATTTTGGATGTTTTAGGCATGATTTTCAATAATTTCATATGGTGGGGCCCACCCGAGTTCCGGATGCGACTGATTTTTTGTACAACCCATAACCTACTGGGAGCCTACCAAAATGCAGGGCATGGGTGTTCATCACAAATCAGGTAGGACTCACAGGGCTTAGATAAGAAGCAACCTCCTCATCATCCTACGTACATTTTCTCTAACTTACTTTCCAGACATCAAGGGTTGAATCCCGAAATGCTGTGTGCGTATGTGTATAGGTGTACACGTGTAAATCCAGACTAGCCAACCTTCTCAGACAATCTTATCGGTAATTTTCCACCACTGAATGTAACCGTTTATGTTTTATATATACCATCTATTTGAACGCCATAGATCGGATCTATGGGATCATTTAATCCATGCAAAACATTGGACGGTTCTGAATGAAAGGTTAGCATGCCACGTATACTGTGGAGTAACGGCACTAGCCATGTGCCAGTGCTAACGGCTCTACCTTATTTTCTTTCAACAGTGCATATGTATTATTGTACATGAGCCAAAAAACAGAGAAAGTCCATATCAGACAGCTTCCATTAAGTAGTTGGGCAGCTGAAATGAATGAACTGCCGACTACAGAGTAGCAGGTCACCCTCTTCTTTCTAGTGATTGCCACTGTTGAATTTGACAATCCTAATCATTCCAATATTATCCTGCAAATAGACTACTGTTGAGAAAGAATACGCATCCCTCGATCTGAAGCGGGGAAGAAAAAGGAAACAGTCGTTGGATAGAACAGACTTCGAATCTTTGAATGTTTTCGATCATGGACTGCTCATGTTAGAGTGCATGATATCAGCGGTCTGGATCATTGATCTGTGGTGGTCACTTGCCCAAACTCAAACACTCTAGTAGGATATCATGCACATACTTCACATCGCTTGGACAAACTGGCCCCAAGGAAGAATTTTTGTAAATTCATACATTAGATTTTTTTTTTTCATTTGATATTCGAGGTATGGCCACCAATCATCTATTTACATTATAAAATAACTATATTATTTTTCATATGATTCAACCAAATTATGGCACACAATTTTATGCCACATGCATTACACTGCCCGTATATCCAAATCTTTATCTTAGAGAGGACATGGATTTACCCACAATTTTACGGTTGATACGGGTAATGACTGAAATTGCGTCACTTTGATTACACTTGTGGACGCATATACATGCGGAAGCTTAGAGGAGCAACTAGAATTATGGCTAAGTCCTAGAGGTGGGGTGATTAGGACATTTTTTTAAATTCTTTTCACCTACTTACACAATTTAACAATTTAAACTAAGTAAAAACACTTAGGCTTCCAAGCCTAAGTGGGTCAAATCACAAGACTAACATATGATAAACAATTAAGCTACCTACTCTAAGCATGCATAGATTAACATATGATTAAACTAATCAAGTACCTAATCTATACAACCTATATAGACTATATGAGAATGGATCATAAAGCTCAAGTCTACACAAGTGAAAGTACATCTTGTGTGTGGATGTGCCTATTAAGTGCCTGGTATACATTCTAATTAACATTCATAATTAAACAATTCAACATAATGCATAATAAGAAATGTGCTTAAATACAATCACAAACACAACGATGTATAGTGGTTTGACTTTGGGTCTACTCCACTCCCGGTTCAAGTACTCAACCCCTTTGAGCACACCAACGTTCACTAGGGATTTTAATCAGGTTCCTCCCAACCTAGGTGTTTTAACTCGGATCCACCCAACCAGTGAGTTTATAGGTTCCTCCCAACCTACACGTTTACACCCGTGTTAATAGCTCCCCTTGGAGACTTGTTTAGGCCCGACAAATATGCCAAGGAACGAAAAACATCCCTGGAATTTAGGCCCAACAAACATGCCAAGGAATGAAAAACGTCCCTAGATTTTAAGCTCAACTAGCAAGCCAAAGATCAGAAAATGACCATAAATTCAAGTTTGATAAACAAACTCTACACTCAATTCCCACCAAGAAAAGAGTTGATGGACTCTAACAAATGACAACCTTACTTATCGGATTTTAGCCCCGTTGTTGCGCCACTTCGGGTTGCTTCCTCTCGCTCTCCCGTGCTTGAATCAGCCCCCCTTGTGCTCCCCTGATCTTTGATGCTATCGCGTCACTAATGCTCCAGCTCCAAGATCAGCCATATTGTATATGATGCTCCAACGGAGAAGCCCAAGGTACTAGGAGGGTATGTTTGAGATCTCTGCAACTAATGGGAATGAGTTGCCGAGAGAGTCTGACCTACAAAGATTTCATCATAGAGTTTTGGATAGGAATATAACTATTAACGTTAATCCATACTCTAGAGATCAAAAGAGGGACAAGTGCATCTTCATCATGAGCTTGGAATACTCTATTCTTGTGATGAATCACAAGAAAAATAATTTGCTAGGGTTAGGAATATAGCTCCTAAAGGTATGCAATGGTGGTAGATTTTATCTCATCAAAATCCCTCTCTGTTATCCAAAAATCGCATCTCCCGTATTTAAAGAAAAATCTCCAACAGTCATAAAACGAGCCAAAAACTGTCGCTACGATATATCGAAATGAGGTTTCGATTGATCAAAGTGATCTTCGATATATCGAAACTATCAGTTCGATATATTGGAAAATATGTCCAGAGGTTTCAGCAAGTTGCTGGACATATTTCCGATATATCGAAATGGTGTTTCGATATATAAAAAACACTCATCTCGATATATCAAAATACCAATTCGATGGATCGAAGAATTTGTCCAGAGAGTTGTCAGTTTACTGGACATATTTCGATTTATCAAAATGAGCATTTCGATTATTCAAATAACTATCGAAACATGGTTCTGATATATCAAAGGTCTATCGAAAATTATTGTTTGGGCTTGACTAAGAGTATTCCTAGTTGGTCGAAGCCATCTAAGAGGATTTGGGTGTTTTGGTTCAAAGGGTTAGAGTCACCAAGGCATTTCATTTACCCGTTCTTTTTCCTTGATACTTCTGGTCTACTTTAATCTTCGGTCTTAACTTGCCAAGGCTCAACCGACATTATAACACATGGACGCACATGATTGACAAATAAGGTGCATTAGTATGCCACAGAAAAGTGCACTAACAATTATCATCCCTTTGTAATGAGTAAATGTACCCAAGAAAATGAGATTGCATCCCACTTATTGGATATACGTCAAATCTGTGGGTCCCACATGATGTATTATTTGATCCACACAATCCATCCATTTTACCATATCATTTTAGGGTATTAGCTCAAAAATGACTTAATTGTAAGCTCAGGTGGACCACACCACAGGAAACAAGGGGATTATGATGGCCACCTTTAAAAACTAAAATCTATGTAGGGCCCATGGTGATGTTCATCTATCTTCCAACTTGTTCATGAGGTAACATTGATGAAAAAAAAAATAATAATAATAAAAACAATTAGCTTGATCCAAAACTTCTATGGCTCCCGAGAAGTTTTCAACGATATGTGTTCAATTTCCATTTTAACCTCTGCGTGGTTCACATGAGCACTAGATTTTCTTCATTTTATGCTCATGCCCTAGAATGAGCTGATAAAATGGATGGACAACCTGGATAAAAACCAAACATCATGTTGGGCCATAGATTTTACCTTCTTTTTTTTTCTTTTCTTTTCCTTTTTTCTACTGCACAGTTTAGTTCGTGTTTGATTTTTTTTTTTTTTTTAGTAAATAGGTGTAAATAGCGAATGATCAATTTTTATAGCTGTTTGAAATTGACGGACTATTTCCTCCTCGAAAAAGTGGTCTGAAAGGTATTGTGTTAAATTTATGGGCCTCATTATATGTATGTGGCATATCCAAGCCATCCATATGTTTTACCAAAACAATTTAGGGTATGATCCAAAAAATGAGGCAGATCCAAAGCTCAAGTGGCCACACCACAGTAAACTGTGGTCATATAACATCTATTGTTGAAAAGTTTTTTCTTCCCATAGTTCATAAGATTGTTTATTTGTCATCTAATCCATTCATAAGATCACATATAAACAGACAAGGGGAAAACACAAATATCGGCTTGATACAAACTTCTAGGGCCCCCAAAAGGTTGTTAACAGTAGGTTTTCAATTCCCATTGTTTCTTGTGGCATGTTCCACTTGAGCTTTGGATCTGCCTCAATTTTAGGCCCATGTCCTAAAATTAGCCTGTAAAACAGATGGAAGGTGTGGATAAGCGAGATACATCACACTCTGCTCGATTTTAGTGCTCAAAATGCAACCAATCAACATATGCATTGAAAAGGGTGCAGGAATTACATTGGTAATTAATCATTTTTTATTTATTTGTATTTATCGGAGAAATGAAAAATCAAACAACATCTAAAACTGTAAACATTAAAACTACCACTGGTATGAAATTCCTATGGTATATAATTATATTACTCATTTATCAAAATTTACCATGTTAAATAGTAAAACAAACTTGCCCTTAGTTGTTTTTTTTTTGTTAGTCATGCGATGTTAGCTGCATAACGCACCCACACTGTTAGTCATACAATAAACAAGCCCTTAGTTTAAATACAATCCAATATCCTTAAATAATGCATAATTTTAGCAATCAGTAAAATAATCTTATGGACTTTTTTATTATTATTTATAGTAAATGCACGGTAGTTTAGTATATTCCAGTTCACAGGTCAACTGGTCTGCAGTGGATGGACCATGATAAAAAAATGTCCCTGGTTGAAAGATCATAGCCACCAATCTCCGACCTTTTCCTGGTGACTGTGAACTGCCTTATTAATTTAACCCTTGATCAGGCAACTAAGCTCGGTTAGTTGCTTAATTTCAAAACGATGGTAAAATAAAAGGGAGTCGGTTCTCCACACTAATAGGCTATTTTCTTTTTCGATTGATCAGTCTTTGTGCCATGGAATATCACTGGGCCTCACAAAAGCTACTGAGTAATGAACAGATACAGCGGTTGTACCTTAAATTATATAGTCATCTTTTCCTGCCGAACGAGGTCTTAAATACATAAAGAGTATTGTAGCTGCATGAAAAGTGGGCCACACCATGATGATCACCTGATATAAATATCAGGATAAGGCTTATGGGGCCCACCAAATTAGTGTATGGGCATGGACCATCACGGTGTGGTTATAGAGAATTCTACATGTGTACACATGATGTAGGTAGCTAGGGATTCAATGGCATTGGTAGGGAATTCGTTATGACTCAACGAGGCTTACGTGGCTTCTTTCGTTGTTATGCTTCATCCAGATTGAGGGATGCTTAAGCCATCTGTATAGTGGAAAAAGGCCATTCGATTATGAGCTATGCCATGAACTACATGTCCTGATGCATCAAATCCTGAATAGTGCGCTCAATGCATTTAATTTGTATAGGATGGCCCGGGTTTTGGTAATCCAGGCCGTTGATACGATGGAACTTACTCTTGGGGTTTTGATAGGATGTAATGCCCACCCACCGTACAATAATTACCCCATGTCGGGATGGATTTTCACTTCTGGACTCTATCCTACAAGGGTCATCCTAAGAAACATTTGTTGAATAAATGAGCCTGTACGAAGATGAATTTTTACATTAGAAAGTAAAGTTTGAATGGCTCAAATTTAAATCCAAGAGTAAAAGGTTGGGATCATGAATGGATGATTATTGGCGCAACGTTAGCGGGATGGAATCGATCACCGTCTCTTCTATGGATAATTGATCCGAATCCATGAATTTCTTGGGAATCCTCAACCAAGATTTTTTGGATTTCTCAAGGGGCACTTGAAGAACACGAGCAAAATAGAAATAAATCTCAAGAGAAACTTTAATAAAATTAAGTAATGAATCCTTAACAATGGAAATAAAAGTGTTTAAATAGTCTACCAATCAATAAAAAAAAAAAAAAAAACCTAAAGACGAGTTTAGGAAGAATCCTAAATGAAAACGGAAGAATTAAATCAAAATCAGAAAGTCTATGTGCAAATCTGCGCCACTGACGATCGGTCATCAGGGGGCTGCGACCGGTCGTAGTTGAGCAGCGACTGGTCGCTACCCATGGGCGATAGGTCGCCAAGGAGCTAAATTTGATTAGGGAGTTCAGCCTCCCACTCCTTGAATTTGCAACTAGTCGCAAGCAATGGCCGACCGGTCACCGAAGGTCCAGAGAGTTTGGGCAGTGCAAGGTCTAAATTAGACCGGTCGCGGTCCTTGGGATACCGGTCATCGGTGACAGTGTGACCGGTCTCCAAGGGCTGCAACAGGTCATTTTTCCTGAACTTTGTGTGCTTCCTTCTTTCTTTTGGTTGATCCGGACCATCAATTCTTCAGCTACCCTCTCTATATCACTCCCTCCTCCTTCAAAAGAACTCGACTTCGAGTTCTCATTCATCTCTGGTTCATGGTACTCGAACTAAAGTTGGGTCCCGAATCGACTCCATAAAGTTCGCCAAAAGTGGCTAACGAACTTTGTGTCACGGACAGATGTGATGGTCCTCGGAACGCTGTGCAATCTTACAATCCCTCAGAAGAAGAGATTGGCTATGCTCATCACATGTATGTCTTCTTACAAGGGATGAAGTGAGCCATTTTCGAAAACATGTTTACCACCACAAACACGGAGTCAATGTCGTGATGTATTAGTGGGAGACCTAGAATGAAGTCCATAAAAATATCTTCCCAAGGGCCTCCTAGTAGGGGTAACAAAGTGTAAAGTCTTCTATTTTGAGAGTGACCATTTTAAGCTTGACACGAGTGACATCATTGTACCATTCTTTCCACGTCTTGGCCTAAATGAGGCCAATAATAACATTCTTCCATAAGGGTTTTTGTCTTGCCGTGACCCAAGTGTTGTTAACGTCAGATTTTGTAACTGGATCCTCCGGATGTTCACCTTCTCTCCAACAGATACCTTCCTCCGCCGGACCTGAAAGAAGACAGAAAGCAACTAAGGGTGGCTGGTGTCCAGCCGTTAGCCCTCCGATGCTTAAGTCAAGCCGAAGCAAGAAGAAGAATAACCAGGCACAAACAGGCCAGAGATGGAATATTGTGTGTGTACCTTTCTCTTAATGGAGTCACCTCTTTATATAGATCTGGAGCGATCCTGTCTGTCACGTAAGATATCGAGATCCCGTTGATTTCATGTACGATACCGAGGTGCCGCTGATTTCGTGGTATAAGATCCTTATCCTTGGAGACGAGATCTAACCCGATGACTTATTTCGGCAATCACGTTCCTTGATAGCAATCCCTTGAGATTCGGAACTACGAGAAGATAAGCCCAAACCCGACCTATACGGACCGTTGGTAGGCGTAGTAATAGCGCTGATCGCTCATGTAGAGCTGGAAACCATAGTTGGAGTCATAGCCGGCGAAAAGGAAGGAGACGCCGACGGGACGGAAACCACCGAACTGGGTGTAGCCCTGCTTGGTATCACAGAGAGATAGAACAAGCTGCTCGACGGGAATCGGGTGCTGGTACTGAAGGCTGAAAGGTATCACCGCGGAAAAGCTGTTCGCATGTTGGAGTATGGTCGCGAGTCCTAGTGCTCGCTCATTTAGACGTAACACCTTTCAACGACTTATGAGAAGGTCTGCTCGCGGATTTTGCTTTGCCGTATTTGACTATCGGCTATGAGAACTCGAGACTTGCGAATAACTGCTCCGTATTTATCAATTCTGCGACTCTCGCTCAGATGATCTCGAGAGTCGAATGGGCGTCCCGCACTTACCCAATCTGTGACTCATGACCAAATGATCTCGAGGGTCCAATGGATACTTCCGTATTTATCCGATCTGCGACTCTCGATCAGATGATCTCAAGAGTCGAATGGACGTCCGTGTACAATCTTAATAGCTGAGTTGATCTCCATTATTTTGCCTATAACAGATGCCCCCCAAGTCCTTGCCGCCAAGAATTTTGAAGGGAAGGACTTAGCTTACTATCACACGTAACCGACCACTGCCTTCATCGAGAACGGGACCTCACATGATGGGCTGGAATTAATGAGCGCCAGCTTTCCGCAGCCTTTCCGCAGACAGAAAATGAAGGGGCGCTCGCCACGTGTTTGAGGAGTTAATGGGCGTGCCTGCTCGAGTGCTCCGCCGAAGGAGGGACTGCCATGTGCCATCAGATGCGGCGGAATGATTGCCTATAAATATACGGAGTCCGCCATTTCTCTGGTTTTCTACAGAAGCTCTTCGAAAGGAATTTTTCTGCAGTCTTTTCTCAATCTCCTTCCTCCGGCGCTCCTTCTTTTCCTTTCTTTCCTTTTTGGGTATAGGCCTCGGTTCTCTTCTTTTTCATAACCTTCTTAAAAACTCCTTCATGGCTGGGAACTCTGACAAGACCACCGTTCCTCTAGGCGATGCCACCCCGGAATCCTCTGCTTCTAGCAGTGCGAGCGTTCCGGCAGGGAGATATACAGCAACCGGATATCCTTCTGTTCTATCGGAGGACCGGCTGACTGAGTTACGGGAGAGATACCTGATCCCCGACTCAGTCGTTCTCCGATTGCCCGGAAATGGAGAGACACCAGACTCCCCCCCCCCCCCCCCAGGATGTGTAGCTTTTTATGAGTACCAGCTCATCCTGGGGGTACGCCTCCCTCTCCATCCTTTCATACACGATGTTCTCCGGTGTTACAAGATTGCCCCCGGGCAACTCATCGTGAATGGATGGAGGGTTGTTCTGGGCTCCTTTGCCCTCTGGGCTCAGGCCGGCAACGGAGAGCTCACGGCGGAGGAGTTCCTCCGTATGTTCCGTCTAAAAAAGGCACCCTACAGCGAAGGCTGGTATTACTTGTGTTACTGGCACCAGGATAACTTCGTGCTAGGGAAACCCTCCTCGAATTATCCCGGCTGGAGGAAACGGTGGTTCTACGCTTCCGGGAACTGGGAGTCTGCCTCCTCCAGAGGTCCAGGTGTTACCCATTTTTTCTGCGAAGGTAGGCACATTCCCACATTGTGCAGTTTTTTCCAGTTAGGATTTTAGGGTTTTACTTCATTCTCTGACCTCTGTTTGTGCTTGCAGGTATCCCGGCCTTGAGAAAACCAAATCTAAAGAGAGGAATCAACGAGAATATTGTCAAGGTGTACAAGGTGCCTATTGGTGATAGGCACATCGAGGCTTGCTTATCTCCCTCGCGACTCGCAGCAGCGGGCCTAATATCCAGAGGAGAAGCCGAGATGACGAAGGCCGGGGAGAAGAGGGGTCTGCTGCCTCGACTGAAGGGCACGAACTCCAAAAGGCAGAGGAGAACTCCTGCCGAACCATCTCAACCACCCGTCCGTAAGGGTGGCGATCAACCTGCCCCTCTCTCGAGCATGGCGGAGGCTCCGACAGGGCCCAATATTCCCTCACTGGTGGTCGCACCTGGACCGCCAGTGATTAACATTGCTGACAATTCCCCGGATGGGGCGGGGTCCAGCTGCCCCCCAGCTGAAGAGGCTCGAGAGCAAATAGAGCCTCGAGAGCCGGCTCCTGCTCGCGAACTGATCCCTGCTGCTGAGCAGGGACCTGCTCGCGAGTCGATGCCTCCAGCTCGCGAGCCGGCGGGGTTGGTCGTTGCCCAACCATTTGGGAGCGGGACATATTCTATCCCCCGCCACCTCCATCCAATATGCAAATTTCTATTCGAGAACGTTCCCCCTCAAACCTTCGGCTCTCTTCCTGAGCCAAGCCCTGAGAACCTTTTCCTCGAAGCGGGGGTGAGGATGGTTCAGGTAAGACTCTGCCAAGACCTGCTTTAATCTGTTGTTATGTTCTAGAATACTTTCTCACATTTCTCATTACTTTTGCAGGGCTTAGATCTTATCCTGCGAACGAGGCGTGATATCGTTGCCGCCCGTCGCGTGATAAATGAAGCTGAGGGAAAGAGGACTGCCTTGGAAAAGGCAGTTCAAGGGAGAGATCAGCTGCTCAAGGCCCGTGAGGCGGTGATCGTGAAGAGAGATGAGGAGAAGAAGATCCTCATCGAGAAAATTCAAGTCCTGACCGACAGGTATCAGGCCTTGGATTCAGACTTCGTGAAGCTCACGGGTTTGAAGGAGAAGGCTGAGAGAGAGAGAGAGAGATCTTTCGCCAAGACAAGATCTCGTTGGAGGAGCGGTTTCCGAAGGCCAGGTCGCAGCTCAAAGAAGCCAACGACAACTTGGAAAAGGAGTGCTCCGCTCTTGCACAGCTCAAGGACAACTCGATCCACTGGGACGAGGAGAAAGTCGCCCTTGTAAAGATGCTCTCGGAGGAAGGTCCTCGGGCAATTTTCGAGTTCCGGACTTCGCAGCTATATGACGACGAAAGATACGAGTCATATGATGCTGGTCGCGACTTTGCGCTAAGAGTAGTGCAACGAATGATCCCATCCTTTGATATGGGGGAATTTGGTCGAGTCGCGACCATCATAGCTGTAGAAGAGCAAGCTGCTGCTGAGAATGAGGTGACTGAAGCCACGCAAGCTGGAGGGGCTCCAGAAATGGGCCCTGAAGTCGAGAGCACAGCTCCTCCTCCAAGAGATTGATTTTCTTTTTGTTTTCCTCTCTTGTATCCGCGAGCAGATATTGTAAACATTTATCATCAATGAAAAGATATTTTTGGAAGTGTTATCTTCGTTTACTCTCCCTTTCATGCAATGAATGCCTTCTCGTTCTTGTTTACTTTCTTTTCCTTTGTGTACTGAATGCTTTCCTGTTACAATGAGTTATGCTCAACCCGGGGGGTCGTAGCGACCATGCCCTCGTGGAGATAGATTGATCTATCGATTGAGAGATGTAACGTGCTCAATCCGGGGGGTCATGACGACCATACCCTCGTGGAGATAGACTGATCTATCGATTGAGAAATGTATTGTGCTCAACCCGGGGGGTCGTGATGACCATACCCTCGTGGAGAGACTGATCTATCGATTGAGAAATGTATTGTGCTCAACCCGGGGGGTCGTGATGACCATACCTTCGTAGAGATAGACTGATCTATCGATTGAGACTCCAAGTTTATCGAGGGTAGAATGGTCACCCATAAAATGGAAATGCGACCATCCTAGGTGAATTAAACCCTACCAAAGGTAGGCAATTGGCCAAGGGATTGTATGCATCCTCTTCAGGGCTATTCATGTCCAAGTAAATGGAATAGCGACCAAAAGATATCTTCCGCTTTATTCATAAAATGTTGTCATGAACTACATTGAATCTAGGGATAATATCGTAGCAAGTGTTCCACATGCCAAGGGCGACGTACGGGCTTTCCCTGCATGTCTTCAAGATAATAGGTACCGGGTCGCACAATCCTAATAACCCGATAAGGGCCTTCCCAATTTGGATCCAACGAACGAGAAGGGACTCCGAGTTTTTGCCTTAGGACCAAATCTCCAAGATGGAAGGATCTAGGCCGAACCTTGGCATTTTGATAACGAGCAATACGTTGTTGATATGCTGCCGCTCGTACTTGGGAGGCGTTTCTTCGCTCTTCCAAGAGATCGAGATGAAGTCGGAGGTTTTTCTGATTACTCGCGGGGTCATACTGCTCGATCCGATATGAGGGCATTTGAATTTCCACTGGTACCACTGCGTCGACCCCAAATGCTAAGGAGAAAGGGGTTTCACCTGTTGATGTACAAGCCGTGGTTCTATATGCCCATAACACTTCTGGCAGAAGTTCTGGCCACACCCCTTTACATTCACCTAGCTTGGTCTTTAAATGGTGCTTGATGATCTTATTCACTGCCTCGACCTGCCCATTCGCCTGAGGATGATATGGAGAAGTGTGGAGATTACGTATCTTTCATTTTTCATAAAATTCATCGAAGGCTGCGTTGTCGAACTGCGTTCCATTGTCGGTGATTATAGTGTGGGGAAGTCCATAATGGCATATAATATTTCTCCATATAAACTTGGTAGTTTGTTTCTCAGTAATCTTGGCTAATGGTTCTGCCTCGGCCCATTTGGTGAAGTAATCAACCGCTACAATCGCGAACTTATTTTGTCCCTTTCCCATGGGTAAGGGCCCGATGATATCGATCCCCCACTGAGTGAAAGGCCAAGGGCTATCAACTGGAGTCATCCGCTCGGATGGTACATGAGGTATAGGTAAATATCGTTGGCACTTATCACATTTTTTAGAAAATTCAATTGCATCTGCTTTCATAGTGGGCCAATAATATCCTTGCCGCATCACCTTATATGCTAGGGATCGCCCCCTGGGGTGATTACCACATGCCCCCTGGTGTACTTCGTTTAGAACACGAAGGGCTTCTTCTGGATGAAGACACCTTAAATAAGGCAAGGAAAAGCTCTTGCGCAACAATATTCCGTCTTGCAAGGTATACCTGGCAGCCCGAAGGCGAATTTGTCTTGCAACTTTTTTGTCCTCTGGTAGGTATCCGTCTCTGAGATACAGGATGATGGGATCCATCCAGCACTGGGATGATTGTACCGATATTACTTGCTCGAGAGTTGCGTGGTTGATACTTAGGTTCTGACGATGCTCGATGGGGACTAAATGTGATAACTCAGATTCTGGTGCAGAGGCGAGCTTTGCCAGGGAATCGGCGAGTTGGTTCTTCTCGCGAGGAATATGAATTATTTCATAAGTCTTCAGTTTTGCTAGCAGGATGAGGACACTAGACTTGTATAAGGCCATCCTTTCTTCTTTGGCCTCGAATTCACCAAGGACTTGGTTGATAATGAGCTGAGAGTCGCTATGAATTGACAGATTCTGAATTGCAAGGACAATGGCCAATTCGAGGCCGACGATCAGGGCTTCATATTCTGCTTCATTATTTGAGATACGAGAATCGAAACGCAGAGCATATTGGAAATGCGACCCGTCGGGAGCCACTAAAATCAGGCCCGCTCCACTTCCACTGGCCCGTGACGACCCGTCCACGAAGAGTGACCAAGGAGGCTGGTCGCTGGTCATGGTATTATCATCAGGAGAGTATGTGAATTCGGCGATGAAGTCAACCACGGCCTGGCCCTTTACCGCGGTCCTAGGGCAGAATGAAATATCGTGCTCGCTGATCTCTACTGCCCATTTAGTTAAGCGTCCGGAAGCCTCAGGTTTTTGAAGAACTTGTCGCAGTGGATGATTCGTTGGTACCAGAATAGCGTGGGCTTGAAAGTACGGTCGCAGTTTTCGAGCTACCGTGACTAAAGCTAGGGCCAGCTTCTCCATATCAGAATACCTAGTTTCTGCATCCACCATTGCTCGACTAATATAATAAACGGGCCTTTGCACCCCGGAATCTTCTCTTATTAAAGCGGCGCTAACGGCCGTAGAGGACACAGATAAATACAGAATGAGTTGCTCATGTGCTACAGGTTTAGATAAAATGGGGGGTGTGCTCATGTATAGCTTCAATTGTTGAAAGGCTTCCTCACATTGTGGCGTCCAATTCCAATCAGACTTGGCAGTTGCACGAAGGAGTTTGAAGAATGGTAAGCACTTGTTAGATGCTCGCGAGATGAACCTGTTCAATGATGCGATGCGACCAGCTAGACGTTGGACGTACTTCAGAGTGGTGGGGGATTTCATCTCTATCAATGCTTTTATCTTTTCAGGATTTGCCTCGATTCCGCGCTGGCCAACCATGAACCCAAGAAACTTTCTTGCAGACACTCCAAACGCACATTTTTCTAGGTTCAATTTCATTTGATACTTCCTCATTAGGTCGAAGGCTTCTTGAAGATCAGAAATATGATCATCTTCTACGGTGCTTTTCACAAGCATATCATCAACATAAACTTCCATATTCCTACCGATTTGAACAGCGAATATTTTGTTGACGAGACGTTGATAAGTGGCCCCTGCATTTTTAAGACCGAACGGCATTACCTGGTAGCAATATAGTCCTCGATCCGTGATGAAGGCGGTATGTTGGCTATCAGGTGGATGCATCATAATCTGGTTGTAACCAGAGTAAGCATCCATAAAACTGAGCAGAGCGTGTCCAGCTGTTGAATCGACCAGCTGGTCTATCCGTGGCGTTGGAAAACTATCTTTAGGGCATGCTTTGTTCATATCTGAATAATCGATGCACATTCTCCATTTGCCATTAGCTTTTTGGATGAGAACTATGTTCGCGACCCACTCTGGGTAGTCAACTTCTTTTATGAAATTGACCGTGAGTAGCTTCTCGACTTCAGCCTTGATCGCCATTTGTCTTTCTGCAGTGAAGGCACGTCGACACTGATGTACGGGCTTATGTTTCGGGTCGATATTGAGACGATGTACAATGACATTGGGGTCGATGCCTGGCATATCTTTATGAGACCAAGCGAACACGTCCTGGTATTCGATGAGGAAACGGACCAGACCTTCATGATGGACATCGGTTAAAGAGGATCTAATGTATACGATCCTGGATGGATCACCTTTGGTTAAGTGAATCACCACTGTTTCCTTCCCAGGAGTTCCTGATTTAAGAGCATTCTCTCTCGGATCCAACGAGGTGTTGGTGGGAAAGTTGGGTGAACCTTGTGCTATCTCCATAACGGGTGTTGCTTGAGCCTTCTTCCGATCCTGTAGGGCTATTTGATAGCAAGACCGTGCTTCCTGCTGACTTCCTCGCACGACCCCGATACCATTTAGGGTAGGAAATTTGACACACAGATATGAAGGGTGCAAGGCTGCCCCGACCTTAGCAAGAGACAGCCGCCCCAAAATGGCGTTATACGCTGATTTTCGATCCACCACGAGGAAGTTTATGAAGACGGTGGTCTTCGCTGGACTTTCTCCAAAAGTAACTGGGAGATCGATGCTTCCTTCAGGCGTTACTACCTCACCTCCGAAGCCAACGAGGGGGGTCGATACTAGCTTGAGAAGGCTTCTGGCAAGTGCCATTTTGTTGAAAGCCTCAAAGTATAGAATATCGGCTGAGCTACCTGTATCCACTATAATTCGATGTGTCAGATAATTTGATACCTTCAATGTGACTACGATGGAGTCTTCGTGAGGGAAGTGAATTCCCTTTGCATCTTCAAGAGTCAAGGAAATTGGAGGATGGCTGGTCTTTGACGAGCTAGACGTCTGTTCCAGCCAATAGATTTGCTGGGGTTCTTTGGATGCCTTTCGAGCGTATGCTTTTCTTGAAGCTTGAGAGTCGCCCCCGCAAGCTGGTCCTCCGACGATGGTGCGGATTTCTCCCGTGGGCTCAGCGTCCTCTTGGTCAGTTTGATGATGAGGCGGTTCCTTTTGGCGAGATTAGGTCTTTGCCCTTTCTGGTGATCGATTTTTATGAGCAACATAATCCTGGAGATGGCCTTTTCGAATGAGGGCTTCGATATGGTCTCGTAGAGAGATGCAGTCCTGGGTTCTATGCCCGTGATCTTTGTGGAAGTAACAGAACTTGCTCTTGTCTCTCTTCTCGGGATCGGATTTGATCTTTGCAGGCCACTTTACATATGGCTTGTGTTTAATCTCCATTAGAACCTTTTCATGAGACCGATTAAGGGGAGTGTAGTTATGATATTTACCGGAGTAAGGCTTCTTGGGAGAATGATCGCGTTGATCACGACGATATTTTTTATCTGCAGAAGAGGTTCCCTCTGGCTTGCGTTTCTTACCCTGTGCCCCATGACGTGTCAATGCGACTTCTTCTGCATTGATGTACTTCTGAGCTTTGGCTTGAAATTCTGCCATAGTTTTCGGTGGGCTTTTATCCAAGGCAAACCTGAATTTCTCGCTCGTTACTCCTGCTATGAGGGCTGCGAGCCCTTTTTCTTCAGTATAACCTTCAGTTTGAACGGCTTCAGCGGTGAACCGTACTGTGAACTTCTTTATTGTCTCCCCATGCTGCTGTTTTAAATTCATCAGATGGGAGGCTGGCTTCTTAATGCGAATGCTTCCCATGAATTGAAAAGGAATATCTCCGATAACTGGGAAAAGGAATTGATGGAACGAGGCTTTAACCCTCGGAACCACGTACGAGCTGCTTCCTTCAATGTTAGGGGAAAAGCCCTACACATGATTTCTGAACCATGTCCCTCCAACTCCATGCAGGACTTGTATGTTTCCAGGTGTTCAAGAGGGTCGCCAATACCTGTATACGGGGTGATAACAGACGTTCGATACTTTCTGGGTAACGGGGCTTCCATAACCTCGCTGGTGAAGGGGGACTCGGATTGACGTATCGCCGCCATGACGGCAGATGGCTGATTTGCCTGGTATCGCTGTTCCATGACGTCAAAACGATCATGGATTCTTTTGAGATCTCCTTCCCACGGCAGGGTATAACCTGATGTTTCGGCGGTGGATCCCTGAGGTTGAGGTTGTCGAGATGAACTAGAATGTATAGAATGTGAAGACGGCACAGGGAGATGGCTGCCAAGTGGTGGGACCTGTGGTTCGTCCATAGAATGTCTGGATGCCACTGGTATGGGCTGCGGTGGTAACCCTTCGGAGGCCTGTCTCTGCGGTTCGGGGAAATGCTAATCAAGTCGATTCGACAGGGCCTGAACTCCGGCATTTAGAGTTAGGAGAGTGTTTCCGAGGAAACGCAGGACATCTTCTTGATTTCCAGAAGCTTCCAATAATGGGTTTGCTAATGGCATATTTGGGGCTCCTTGAGGGATATTCGTCGAAGTGGGCGGAAGAGCAGGTACGGATTCCGTCTCATCGGGTGGAGGTGGTGCCTGCCTTGAAGTCGAAGGATGAACAGCCTTTTTAGGAGGCATCGCGGAAGGATTTTGATCGGTAGAACGATTGATTTTGACGATCAAGTCGTTCCCACAGATGGCGCCAAACTGTTAACGTCAGATTTTGTAACTGGATCCTCCGGATGTTCACCTTCTCTCCAACAGATACCTTCCTCCACCGGACCTGAAAGAAGACAGAAAGCAACTAAGGGTGGCTGGTGTCCAGCCGTTAGCCCTCCGATGCTTAAGTCAAGCCGAAGCAAGAAGAAGAATAACCAGGCACAAACAGGCCAGAGATTGAATATTGTGTGTGTATCTTTCTCTTAATGGAGTCACCTCTTTATATAGATCTGGAGCGATCCCGTCTGTCATGTAAGATATCGAGATCCCGTTGATTTCGTGTACGATACCGAGATGTCGCTGATTTCGTGGGATAAGATCCTTATCCTTGGAGACGAGATCTAACCCGATGACTTATTTCGGCAATCACGATCCTTGATAGCAATCCCTTGAGATTCGGAACTACGAGAAGATAAGCCCAAACCCGACCTATACGGACCGCTGGTAGGCGTAGTAATAGCGTTGATCGCTCATGTAGAGCTGGAAACCATAGTTGGAGTCATAGCCGGCGAAAAGGAAGGAGACGCCGACGGGACGAAAACCACCGAACTGGGTGTAGCCCTGCTTGGTATCGCAGAGGGATTGAACAAGCTGCTCGACGGGAATCGGGTGCTGGTACTGAAGGCTGAAAGGTATCACTGCGGAAAAGCTGTTCGCATGTTGGAGTATGGTCGCGAGTCCAAGTGCTCGCTCATTTAGACGTAACACCTTTTAACAACTTACGAGAAGGTCTGCTCGCGGATTTTGCTTTGCCGTATTTGACTATCGGCTATGAGAACTCGAGACTTGCGAATAGCTGCTCCGTATTTATCAATTCTGCGACTCTCGCTCAGATGATCTCGAGAGTTGAATGGGCGTCCCGCACTTACCCAATCTGCGACTCATGACCAAATGATCTCGAGGGTCCAATGGATACTTCCGTATTTATCCGATCTGCGACTCTCGATCAGATGATCTCGAGAGTCGAATGGACGTCCGTGTACAATCTTAATAGCTGAGTTGATCTCCATTATTTTGCCTATAACAAGTGTCATCCTAACCCACCACCATGGAGTTCAAGTATCAACTTTTCCTGTAAGGAACACTATGGGATACAAAACCGATTCTCGTAGAATAGGAATCCCTCTTGAATATGAAAATCACTTCGGTGACCTTCCTTGCTTCTCAGCCATGTGTCTTTAAAGTCTTCATCTTCAACGTATAGGTCCTTGAGGCATTCAAAACCAACAACCTCGGTAGTCATAGTAACAAGAAGATCGTCTCGGCGATTAAGAGCATCGATAACCTTGTTTTGTTGGCCCAATTTGTGCTTCAACACGAACGTGAATTCCTGTAAAAAGAAAATCCACCTATCATGCACACGACTGACATTAGTTTGGCTATTAATGAACTTTAGGGCCTGATGGTCTATAAACAAAACAAATTCCCTTTGAATGAGGTAGTGCCACTAATGTTGTAAAGCTTGTACCACTGTGTACAACTCGATTTCATATGTGGACCATTTCTTCTTTGCATCGCTGAGTTTCTCACTATAGAAAGTGACGGGCTTGCCTTCCTGTGACAACATGACACTGATGCCCACATATGATACATCGCGGTCCACTTCAAAAATCTTATCGAAGTTGGGTAAAACCAAGACTAGAGTAGACGATAATTTATATTTGATCTCTGAAAAACTGCGGTCGGCTTCCTCACTCAACTGGAATGGTCCTTTCTTCATACAGTTCGAAATCGATACTATTACTGTGTTGAAATTTCTGACGAAGTGACGATAGAAAGTATCCAACCCATGAAAACTGCACACTTCATGGATGTTGGTCGGGGTAGGCCACTCTTGTATGGCCTTTACTTTATCTTCATCCACACGGATGCCCGCGGATGACATAATAAACCCCAAAAACAATAAGCAATCAGTCAGAAAATCACACTTCTTCAGGTTCAAGTACAATCTGTTGTCGCGAAGCACTGAAGAACTTCCCTGAGAAGTCCCATATGTTCATATTCATTCTAACTGTAGATCAAAATATCATCGAAGTACACCACTATCAATTTGGCGAAGAATTTTTTTTACCATTCTTGAACTAAGCATATTGATGTTAGTCATCATTTTATCCAACATGTGCTTGAAGAAGGCGGTGTTACTCTTGAGAAGATCTACACGAGCGTGAATCCAACAGATTGCTTATAAAGGTGGTTTCTGCAGAGAAGCTTAGATTCTGTTTAACTTGTCTAGGCTTGGCATTGAATGAATGAAGACGAAGTGTGCATGAGAAGTGACGATGATGATGCTACTATGATGGAGATAACTAGAGATGGAGGAAGTTGTTTGAAGCCGTGGAGAGATTGGAGATTGAAGCCTCGGTGGAGATTGTTGATTGAGTCTTCAATCTAACAGTTTTAAGGGTCATTGGTCGATCGACCGTTGTGGTTGATTGATCGAAAATACCCCTAGATACCTAGTTTGGTCACTAGAGACTTTTGGACATTTTCGGTCGACCAAAGTTTGGTCATCGATCGATCGAAAATAACTTGTTTATGTTGCAAACTCTCTGGACAATTTTAGGCATATTCAATTGATCAAATATGTGGCATCGAGAGATCGAGCAATCATCGATCAATGTCGATTGATAAACAGATCAATCACCAGTTCGCACGGTTTTGCGTAAGTGTGCGGTTTTTATTTCCTATTATGTATGAGTTTTATATGAAGCCGTGTTAATATGGGATTTGGGTATTCTAAGTATCCAAAGGAGACAAAAATTGTTCTAGGGTTTGGCTAGGGAGAAAGCCAGGGTTTTTCACACACTGTAAGTTAAAACCATCTCTTATAACATCGTTTCCATAATGGATTCTTTATCACTTTGTGCCATAATTTTTTCCCCGCAAGTGTTTTTCCACATAAAATTCATGTGTTTTCTAATTTGCTTTTCTTGTGTTTCTCTTTAGTTGTGTGATTCTACTTGGTGTTTGCTTCTGCACTCCTAACACTAAGACGATGTGTCCCTTTCTGTGGAGCCTACCTTGATGTGTATGTATTCTACATCCACACTGTCCATCCGCTTTTCTGGATCAATTTTGGGCATGAGCCCAAAAATGAAGTAGATCCAAAACTCAAGTCGACCATGCCATAGAAAGAAGTGGTGATTAAATGCCCTACCATTAAAAACTTCCTAGGGCCCACCATAATGATAATCGATCCAAAACTTATGGTCCACCTGGGAATGAGATCTTCATCATTTTTGGGGTCATGCCTTAAAATAATCTGAAAAACTGAATGGACGGCGTGGACATAGAATACATACATCAAGGTGGGCCCCACAGTTAGGGCGCATCTTCTTGGTTGAGGCCGGGATCGGGGCAGCACCTAATCCACTCCCATGCTGGTAATTCAGGTTCAGTCTTTAATACTTGCTAAAAATACGCAGGTTTTTGTGGTAAAAGAATTTACAAACCACAACTTTGCTAAGCACATACACGTACGTGTGCGATAAAGCTCATGTCCATATCAAAGAACTGTCTTACGTGGCACATAGGTGAGAGATCCAATCCACCATCAGGTTAGTCCAACCTAACACATGTTTTCCCAAAAGCAATTAATTTGGTCAAATAATCATATGAGCTCCAATATTGGAAACAAATGGATGATATAGAAAGCTTCACCCCAGTTTTTCAGAGTTAATTACATTTGTTTGGCTAACTATGCCCCAGCTAATCAACCTGATTCTTGGGGATTGGACCTCGGACCTTGCCATGCTATCACACGTGTGTAAGCGTGAACTTCATTGCACACCCATACAAGCTTTGCAAAGCTCTAGAAATTAAACGAGTGCTTTTGTCCCAACTGCCTTTCGATTGCACAACTTTCCTTAAATCCATACAGCTTAGGAATGGCGCACACCATCTGAAATAACTGCAAGATACGGGGAATAGGATGACTTAATATGGAAAAATGAAAAACTGCCATCCTTTTCAAACCCGATTGCCGCCGGTTCACACACTTGCACTTTATCACTGGAATATCAGCCCAAGCTCTGTGGCTCCCACCGTGATGTGTGTTTTATCCACATTGCCCATCCATTTTGCCTACTCATAATTAGGGCATGAGCTAAAAATGCTGCAGATCCGAAGCTGAAGCACCACCAGAAACAGGAGGGACTGAACACCCACCATTAAAAACTTCTTGGAGGCCACAGAATTTCTGGATCAAACTGATAATTGTGATTTTCACGGGTCAGATGGCGGATAAAGCTAGCAGTGGGCCCTAGGAAGGTTTTAACGGTGGGAATCATTATCCCACTATTTCCTGTGTCGTGGTCCACTAGAGTTTTGGATCTGCCTCAATTTTTTTTACCCATACCCTAGCTAGTAAAACAAATGGACAATATAAATAAAACGTAGTGGCCCTACAGAGGTCGGGCCATGTCCTACTCTAACAATATACTTTGTTTTTTTACTTCTTTTTTTTTTCGTTAGCATGAAATGCACCCACCCTGTTAGTTGGGCAATGGACCCGCACAGTTAGTTGTTGGGTGAGTTTCACAAAACCTTAGGATCTTGCCCTCCAAACTACTAGAATTATGGGTTATGATAAAGTACGAAACTAAATCAAATCAACAATCACATGACGCAAGAGATTTTTACGTGGAAAACCCTCAAAGAGGTAAAAACCATGGGACCTAGTCCAGATCAACAATCCACTATCTCAAGAAACTGTTGCAACTGATCACAAGCACACACCGCTTGGATCAAACTTTCTTCACCCACGCAGGGATGGATAACAATAAAAGGACTAGAAAACTGAGAGATCTCACCCGAGCACAAGGACGTTAAAGAGCCGAGACGTCGTTGCACCGTCAATCACCTTCGTGAGCAAAGCCTCCTCTACCAACAAGCTTCCTCTCTCTCTTTCTCTTCCTCTCTTTCTCTTTTTCTCTCTCTCTCTCTTACCTTGGACGTGTAGAACAACTTGTAGGATTACCAAATTTCGGATTAGAGCTCCATATATATAGATTAGCAAGAGTCCTAGCCCGATTTGAAAACTGCAGTAGCAATCTGCGCACACCTCTGACCGGTCGGCCATACACAAAACCTGTCCAGAGAGATTACTGTGTTAAAACATACAGTCCGACCTATCTGCTGACCGGTCGGCCTTCACAAAAAAGCTCCAGAGATTTTGTAGTTTCTAGCCACTTTGTCCGGCCGGTCGGACAGTAACATTTTCACTCTCTCTTCTGCACGTGTGAGGAGGAAAACTCCAACAAATCTCCCCTTTTTCGACTCAGGAGGAGTTCACCGTCTTTAAGCCAGCCTGGCTTCTACAAGCCTTAAATTTTTCCTTGAGCAAAGCCTTGGTCATCATATTCGACCTGTTATCATCCGTGTGGACCTTCTCAAGCTGTAACACCTTCTGTTCTAAAGTATCCCTGATCCAGTGATACCGAATCTCTATGTGCTTCGACTTGGAATGCTAACTTGGATTCTTGCTTAAGTGTATCGCACTCTGGCTATCACAATAGACTACGTGCTTCTCCTGCTTTAGGCTAAGTTCCTGTAGGAATCTCTTAATCCAAAGCATCTCCTTGCATGCTTCTGTGACTGCAATGTATTCCGCCTCTGTCATCGACAATGCTACGACTTTCTGTAGCTTGCTCTGCCAAGAGATCGCTCCCCCAGCAAACGTGAACATGAAACCTGATGTGGACTTCCTGGAATCTATGCCACCTGCCATATCTGCATCTGTGTAACTCTCTAACATAGGCTTCCCGTCACCATAGCATGGCTCAACCTGTGCCTCTCAGATACCGTAGTATCCACTTCACCGCCGCCCAATGTTCTTTGTCAAGATAGGCAAGATATCGGCTGACAACACCAACCGCATATGCTATGTCTGGGCGCGTACACACCATAACATACATCAAACTTCCTACAGCCGAGATGTAGGGTATCTTTTGCATCTCTTCCACCTCTGCCTTCATCTTGGGACACTACTTGTCGCTCAATTTGAAGTGGTCATCTAGTGGAGTACTGACCGACTTTGCTGCATTCATATTGAACCACTCTACGACTTTCTCAGTATACCTCTCCTGTGACAACCAAAGCCTTCTGCTGCTTGTCACGGGTTATCTCCATTCCTAGAATCTGTCTAGCTGGGTCCAAGCCTTTCATTGCAAATAATTTGCCCAACTCCTGTTTCAGCCTGTCTATCTTCTTGATGTCTTTCCCATGATGATCATGTCATCAACATATAAGAGCATAACTAAGAAATCACCATTTGAGAACCTGCGAGTGAACACACAATGGTCCAACTCCGTTCTATCATACCCATGTGTCAACATGAACGAGTCAAACTTCTTGTACTATTGCCTAGGAGCATGTTTCAGCCCATCACTACCAGAAAAATGACCTTTCCCGACGGCCAAAAGCCGTCGGACGGGCCGTCGGGAAAGGGGGCGTCGGCGTTGCTTCCCAACGGTTTATAGCCGTCGTAAATACCGACGGCTAATAACCGTCGGTCGACCGTCGGAAATACCGACGGCGAAAAACCGTCGCAAATTTGTCCGTCTATGGTCGGAAATACCGACGGTTAATAGCCGTCGGCGTATCGCTGGCATATAAAAAGAATCATCAGCGTTCGAGCGTATGCCCACAACAGCAAATAGTTGGCACTCCTATGAATTGGCTATCAACATTAGAAGACAAATGTGCTCGGGAAAATAAATGCCTAAGCAATCATTTTTCTTAGCAAGGTCGTCTCCTAACATCAACAGCCGATCCATAGTAGACTACACTCGAGATATCTACTGTTGTGGCCATTAGCTCAAACACCAACGACTCAGTTGTTGGAAACCTACAGGAAGAAGAAAAAAAAATTAACATGATATAAAAGTGGATTTATAAGGAGTTTTAAAAAACATACTAAGCAGTAGATGGATTTGATAATAATAACCTCAATTTTGTCAACATATACTTTGCTGAATTTGGACCATTGATGATGCTTCATTCGCCAATCGGATAGCTAGTATCATCCATTCTATGTTATATTTGGGTTATGCGGCATCCACAATGGAGCCCACAACTTGGATGGTTTTGATTGAGTTACACACGTACCACGTGTACATCGTTGTGGCATGCACACTTATCATCATAATCAGCAAGATTATTGAATAATTCCCACAACTACGAATCTCTATCATGAGGCTAGCAATTTAGTTTGCAGGCAGAAATATAATGGCAACACCTCCAAAAGATTACACTTTGATCTTATAAAAAACCAAGCACAACCATTTGAGAGAGCGACTGATTACTCTGCTCGAGTTTCACATTTCCAAGAAGTTCTCTGTTATGAAATCAGCACCGTAATATACAAAATGTCACACCTTTTAGATAAATTACCAAATGGGTTTTTCAATTCTTATCTATACTCAAATTCAGCACCAATGATGGAGGGTGTGGTGTTCTATGGGTCAATGGAGAAAGGGCTGCTGTCATCATCAGGTGAACGAGTTGAAGTAGAGATGGACCACCATCGACTGATCGAAAGGCTTAATATGCATGAAGAAAGGGCCAGTTTCATCATCTAGTGGAGGATCTGAAGTGCAAGAGGGGGGCCACTATTTTCTAGTTGATGCACTCTATTTACATGAAGGGGGAGAAGGAGATGGTAATGGACTAATAGTCATAGAGGAAAGATCATTACATCATCTAGTGAAGGAATTCAAGTCAAGGAAGTGGGCCACCATTCATCAATCAAGTCCTGATGTACTTGAAGGGGCAGATGGAAATGGTAATGGACTGGAGGGTATGTTACTCCATGGATTCACAGATAAAGGGTCACTATCATCTAGGATTATTTGAGAAGAAATTGAAAACCCTCATTAAAACAGAATTTCGTAGCAAGGAAAGAAGTAAAAATACACAAAAAAGCCCATTAAGACATGCATCTAAGATTGTAAATGGTATGCAGTTCCAAAAATGGATGGTTCTTTGTTCATTCAAATAGTGTACCTATGCATAGGAAGATATGCATAGGACCCTATTGCACATGCATCTTCAAATGGATGGTATGTAATTCCAAAAATGTTTGAAACAAATCACCAACACCTAAGTTTGCAGTTTTCTAACCATTAACCAGAACCAGATGTCACATGCCTGATGCCGCATCAACCAGCTCCTGGTCCTCAACCATGTGCTCGTGCATTAACTAGTCAGTTCTATCTCCTCAATGTGCCCAACCTAAATAAAAAATCAGAGTTCTCTTCATCCCTACGGTCTCAGAATTATGACAGACAGGTCTATCCTTCCCAGTGTATTCCAGTATCCTCTTTCAGAAACTAAATTTTGTTGAATCTCCAATTGTTAACAAGGAATAATCATTGAACCTACCACTAAAAGCTAGAAAGATGTAGATAGATAGAGAGATACCTAAAAGATCCCAAGGACAGAATTTGTATAATTAAATCTCTGAAATGGCTTCAAATCTTCTGAAATAAACAAAAGTCATGCTGAAAATCCACAGTAAGCATTTTGATAGGCAATAAAACACAACTGAATGATCAATATGCTTGTTATAGGCAAAATAATGGAGATCAACTCAGCTATTAAGATTTTACACGGACGCCCATTTGACTCTCGAGATCATCTGATCGAGAGTCGCAGATCGGGTAAATACGGAAGTGCCCATTCGACTCTCGAGATCATCTGATCAAGAGTCGCATATCGGGTAAATACGGAAGTGCCCATTCGACTCTCGAGATCATCTGCTCGAGAGTCGCAGGATGGATAAATACGGAGCATCTATTCGCAAGGCTTCGAGCTCCCATAGCTGATAGTCAGATGAAGCAAAGCAGAGATTCCCTTCTCGATTTGCGAGCAGACCTTCTCACAAGTCATTGAAAAGTGTTACAGCTGAATAAGCGAGCACTTGGACTCGCGACCATCTTCCAACATACGAACAGTTTTCTGTGGCGACATCCCTTAGCCTTCAGTACCAGCACCCGATTCCCGTCGAGCAGTTTGTCCAATCCCTCTGTGACACCAAGTAGGGTTACACCTAGTTCGGTGGTCTCTGCCCCTTCGGCGTCTCCTTCCTCTTCACTGGCTATGACTCCAACTACGGCTTCCAGCTCAACATGAGCAATCAGCGCTACTACTACGCCTACCAGCAGCCTGTATAGGTTGATTTTGGGCTTATCTTCTCGTGGTTCCGAATCTCAAGGGATTACTATCAAGGAACGTGATTGCCGAAATAAGTAATTGTGTTAGATCTCGCCTCTAAGGATATGGATCTTATCCCACGAAATCAGCAGGATCTCGTATCGTACACGAAATCAGCGGGATCTCAATATCTTACGTAACAGATTGGATCGCTTCAAATCTATATAAAGGGATGATTCCATTAAGAGAAAGGTACACAATATTCAATCTCTGGCCTGCTTTTGCCTGGCTTTTCTTCTTCTTGCTTTGCCTGACTTAAGCATCGGAGGGCTAACGGCTGGACACCAGCCACCCTAAGTTGCTTTCTGTCTTCTTACAGGTCTATCGGAGAAAATCCCTGCTGGAGAGAAGGTGAACAACCGGAGGATCCTATTACAAAATCTGACGTTAACAATGCTAAATAAATATAATGAAAGAAACAAAGAAAAAAAGAAGCAAGGAAAAAAGAAGCCCAATTTTAGTTGCTTGGATTCGCAAAAGAACACAAAAGAGCAATTAGATTAGCTCTAAAACATAACAAGATATTGAAAAGCATGTTTGGGAGCGTTATTGCATTTGGTTCTGTCAACTTGAAACAAAGAATAAAACATGGTACAAAAATCAACTTAATCAGATGATTCTAAACATCCCATCAATATCATGGAAAAATAACAGTCAAAATTGGGAAGAGAAACTCAATTAGGTGCAATCATCATTTGAACAACAGCACACACACACACACACACACACACACACACACACACACACACACACACACACACACACACACACACAAGATTAAACAAGGATATCATCTAGCTCATAGCCAGTCACTAATTTTCATAATTTACACAAAGTCCTTGTGTGGTCCACTATCTACCTCAGCAACACCTTTCGGTTGACGAGCGACAATAAGGAAGCATGGATTTTTGACATCGAAGATACGCTGTTGACTGCCTCATTTTTTAAACCACATTTTAATATGATCAGCTGGAGAAATTGGTGTATGAAGTGGATATCAGATGGACATTGTAGTAGTCCTTATAGAGTTTTTGCTGGATGCAATTGATGTCCCTAACATGGTGGGCGACAAGTATATGGGACAATGACCATTGAAAAACAAATAGAGGTCCATACTGGGTAGCCGTGTGAAGCCCACCTAATGACCGAGCATGGCTCGGATTCTACGCTTCATCTGTCCATATTAATTTATTATTTAAAAAGGACAATATGATTTATTCTACGCTCCATCTGTCCATCTATCCATATTAAATTTTTTTTTTCAGCAACTTGGAGATGTTTCCAATTGCACTAAATGGGCATACGTCATTTGAGGGGAACAGAACATGTGTAATGCTTATGTGCATACTGCAGAAGCACACATGTTAGAGATCCAGGCCATTCATTATGTTGGAAGCACTTTGAACATGCCATATACCAAAAGTCATGGCAGCACACTCGTAAGGTGAGCCACACATGTACACTGAATCTAAACTGTGGGACTTTTATGGCCCATTTTTCACTACGCCAATATCACAGAAAAACGACGGACCAAGTCCGTCGTTAATCGTCATTAACGACGAACTTAGTCCGTCGCATGGTCACACGTTCTTTTGCAAGTCGTTAATCATAAACGACGGATATAGTCCGATAATACTAGGATCTGTCAGTTTTCTTATAACATCATCGACGGATCTGGTTCGTCGTTAATTTTTAAAAAATAAAAAAAAAATCAGCTTGCATTTGTTGCATTTTGAATTTCTTGCACCTGATATCATTGAAGCAATACAAACCAATTCGATATATAAACTAAACTAACCATTTCTAATTCACACATCCATCATTTATTGCATATTGATTTTCTTACATCTTGCGAACTAGCTGCGAACATCTTAAATATCCAATTACATCAGCAAGAAACTATATTAGTCTTTCAATCAACAATGCAGCAACAAAATCTTTTGAAACCCTCCAGTTAAGCTGTCTTTCTAAAACAGCAAGGCTTTTAGTGTGCATGGGAAAATTGTGGGACGACCCCGTTCGAATGAGGAATTCCAAGCAAACCGCAAAGCAGAACCTGAAATCATGATTTTGAAAGAACTAATTAAGCTATTGATAAAATAACAACAAGAATGGAGTTTACATAAATGAATTGGCGATATTCAAAACCAGACATATACCATGAACCCAAGAAATAAAATGTCATATTGATAAGCAGGCGAGTTTTTCATATTGAACTACCTCCGATTGAGCCAGCTGTGAAGCTATGCTGTGATTGAAAAACTAAAGGCTGTACAGCTGGTATTATGATAGCAATGATGTAAACTGGTGGAACTTGCATTAGATCCTGCAGTTTCAGCACATGAAGCAAGCAATTAGTAAAATAGCAACAAATTCTTGCATAGAAGGTTTCAATGGTCGGCATTTCTATCCCCACTATTTTGTGAAGTGTGGCCAACTTGAGTTTGGGATCTCCATCATGTTTGGGCTCAGATCCTAACACAAATGTCATGGTGGGTGCCACAGATCCTAACACCTGGTTACAAGGTGAGATCCATCCTATCAATCCTTGTCACATGGCTGTGCAGCCAAAAACTCTATGAGGACCACCATGATGTCCACTTGACATCCGATCCTTCCATCATTTTTGGGAGATCCAAAATTCGAGTAAGCCACACCATAGAAAACAATAGGAATGGAAACACCAACTGAGGCTAAATCTAGTTTTTCACTTCGGTTCTTAACAACCAAGGCTAAATCTAGTCTTTTACCTCGGTTCTCAATAAATAGTGGCTAAAAATGTTTAATTTTTTAAAAATATTTTGCATGTTTCACAATCCAATCATTTAGTTTTAATTCATTCATAAAAGCACAATACCAACAAAAAAGTTAACCATCTATTTAAGGTTATCAAAACAAACTACAGATGCGCCCTATCACATCAAACTTAGCTTGTAGACATAAAGTACTATAAGGAAATTCACACTAAAAAAATCAAAGTCTACTATCATAATGCTTGCAACAGCTGACATAGTTAGCTCTGATTGGTTAGGCCTCTTCGGTCTTGTTCTGCAACAGTATAAAAACGTCAGTCTAGCAATCGTGTAAAGATGAGGATTGTCTTCTGAAAGAAAACATATAAGCACACAACAAGGAGCAAGTATTAGTGATTAAGAAAGCAAAATAGATTATCAACAGAAGAAACGTGCCCTTTTATACGTTGAGGTGCACAGGATGCCTCTAACTTTAAGGCCATTTAAGTAAAAGATCATTCAGCCACTTTATTTTGACATCAAGATGTGGCACATCCTGAAATAAGACCATTTTCCCAAGCTAAAGTAAATATATATTAACTTTAAAATACAGAACATGAGATACAAAATTAAAAACTAAATCACAAAATTCAAGTGCAAGATCCATGCAAAGTATTTGGATACTCTGGTAGACTCTGATACACCAAGAAATTACTTAGAATTTCACGTGGCAATTTACTTGGCTGAGTTTGACGCGTCTACTATTTAAGTGTCTGTGTATCAAGCATCCTACTCTTGGATTATTTCCTATCAGAGTGGGCCTGCTAAATGGTCATTTAGATGGCACCTAAACAAGAGTCACTGATAGCCTGAGGTTTGAAAAATAAAATTTAAGACAATTGTCTATATAACATCCAAGCTATGGCACCTAAACAAGAGTCACTGATAGCCTAAGGTTTGAAAAGTAAAATATAAGACAATTGTGTATATAACATCCAAGCTGTGCAAAAGGTGCACTACATTATAAAAGGATAACCTAGGTGACAATCAAGACGGTGGTCCATTCATCAGGCAGGCCAAACCAGAGTGGCCCAGCCCAACCCTCACTTGTAGCAATGTGTAGTTGGAAGGTTCAAACATTAAACCCTTTGCATCTACTGATGTGTCTCTATCACCAAGGCAACCACGCATCTATTATACACTACCTATCTATGTATGCATAAAACAATGGTCCTCTATGAACATACAAGCTGTCCAAGAATCAGAAGTCCACATCATCTAAAATGTCTGCAACTAGAATTGCAACCCATTGCAAGAATCAATAGAAGAAAGAATTTATCCATCAAAATTAATCACCAACATGTCTTCTTTGGTTCATACATATGCCAAACACAACAGACTTAAACAAAGAAACAAAGGTTCTAGGCCAAGAGCGACTATCAACAGAAGAAGGAAATATCTCTTTCAAACTGTAACAAGTACAAATTGAGGTACAAGAGCAGGTAAACATCTCTTTCAAAATGTAACAAGTACAAATCTGTTGTCCTATAGGAAAGGGTGGTTTGGATGCTTGTAAATAGAGCTAACTGTAAATAATTTACAAGTAAATGGTTTGCAATCTGTTTGGATGCTGAAAATGCCTATAAATCATTTATAGGTTGTAAATTATTTACAGCTTTCAGCCCCATTTGATTTACAGGCTCTCTATTTACAGCCTAACAGCTATAAATGGAAAGATTGGCTCTTCATTTACAGGACTTACACAATTTATAGGCTATCCAAACAAAGATAATCATTTAACTGTAAATCATTTACAGCTAACTGCTAAACAGTATAAGCTATAAATGATTTACACCTATAAATCATTTACTACTTGAACCATTACAGGCATCCAAACGACCCCAACTGTAACTTTTTTCCTTTTCTTATACTGAAAGAAAAAAAAAACTGAACAGATAATAAAGGAAAAAAAGATAAATATATACATCATAATCTTTTTAAGACACCAACAACTAACAATCCAGATTTCTTATCATCATTAAGATTCTATTGAATATGATGGTCTTTCGCCAGATACTAGATGACGCATGATTCCAAATTAACATTTGACGAAAAACAAGTGGCAAAAACAACCAAGACTGGAAAGTAGAAAAAGAATTCTACAATTCAAAATTGAATGCTTCTTTCTGTTTAGGAAATAAATATAAAATAACATGTGCATAAAAAAAAGTGCCGTGAACACTAAGCATGATTTGTGGGTGTTCAGCAGCACTTGTAATTGGGCATACCTTCCCTATGATAATCAACATTCATAATGAAGGTCAACAAAAAATGGAAATGCAGGGAATCGACTAGTAAATATTCTGAAATTTGCTAGTCTTTGTGGTGATCAAAAGGTCTCCCTTCCATCAAATCTTAATAAGACAGCTCATATGGCCAATCAATTCTTGTGGAGAATACCATCAAAATTACACGGGACTCGGCACAAAAAAAAAAAAAAGAAAGAAAGAAAGAAAGAAGATCGTGTTGAGAAATGCATAAATATTTATTGTTTCGAAGGTTTCCTTCTCATTTGATAAATACTTTAACAGTAGAGAACCAAAAGAAGAAATTAGCTTACAAGATATAGTTCCGGGTACCTTTTGATACATTGTGTTTATGCAACAAAAGGGAAAATGTTTATTAGTGTTGTACCATTTTTTGGCTGTTGTTAAATACCAATTTTGCAAGAGCTAACTGATGGGGGATCTTAATATGAGGGTTGATCTTGACAAATCACTTTTTTGTCACAAAACCGTCAGTTTGATGGGCATCATATTTCGCAAAACAGGGGTGCCTGATAAACATGGACCCGATCTTGCCTTTTTTTATGCTGAAGATGTTGGAGGTCAAGAAAGTAGAGATATTCAATGAAAAAATTCAATCCACATTGGTTATCTTCAATTCTTCATAGCAAAATCTAGTAACCAACATATCATTGAATATTAAGAAAAGATATTGGGTAGGTCATTGATCTTAAAGGAATTGACATAACAAAATCTATGCTAGTTTATAAGCTTTTTTGTTCTTTTTCTTTTCTTTTCCTTTTTTGACATGCTTCTCTAGCAACTTCAGTGTTAAGCATTAAACCAAAAAATTCTTCAGATTATGATAAAAATTGAATGCACATTATAATATAATAACAAGGTTCATGAGTGATGAAGCTCAAGTGGGGTGGAACTAAATAACAATTATGCTGAAAAGGAAATAGGAAAGAAAAAAGTCATTTGGCAATGGTAACAAACAGATAAAAACGAAGAAAGCAAAGTATCACTATGATCAATTATCGTGTAGAGTATCACTGATTTTTCTGGCTTGATTTGGACCATTGTCCAACTTGTTTTGTAAGGACTTAATTTTATCCTCCAACAAAGCGACTATTACACCACTTCATTGATAGTAAAGGAAAAAAATTCCATGCATGAATTCTTTTTCAGCACTCCAAAAATTCATGCTGAAATATCCATCCAGGCAAAACAAGTATTCTTACATGGGATTCTTACATGAAGTCTATGAAAGTCTTGACTGAGTCTAGACAAGCAAATACAACAAACCAGCGAGTTCAGTTGATATCCTGCATTTATCAGATGGACATGATTAAATCATGGGCATCTATATTAAAGTGGAAACCAGCGACAAAATCATATATCAAATAATGTTAAGGAAACGAAAAGCATCATCAAACACTTGCAATGCTTTTGTTAGCCAATAGAAAGCAATCCCATGCAAAATGTTCAAACTTAGCAAATGGCCCATGGATTGGCAACCAATAGAAAACTAGCAGATGTACATTCAGATGGAACACTACAAATTCAGCAACGACTCACAAGCAATTCCTTTAGGGTGCATGAAATCCAGTGGTAGAAAGTTGCTAATTTCACCTACTAAATGAATTTACAAAAGTACAGAATGCTATGTGTAAAAATTGGAAATTTTCATAACTATAGAGGAGTATAGAAGATTTAAGTTGAAGAGGAGATCGAAAAGAAAAATGACTGACCTCATTGAGAATATTATACATTTCCCATAGTCGTTATGTCTTGTAAATCTTTCGAAAACACTTTTGAATGAAGATCCACACTGCAAGAAGGGAAAAAAAAAATTTGTGGCTGAACCGATACGGTCTACTACGAACGGCTGCCTACGTACCCAAAAGGGATTTGGGATCAAGCCACTACGTAGTTCTTTTAATCTTCAAATCATGTCATTTTACGCATAAACAGATAGAAACTCATAACAAATCACACAAGAAATATGTCTACATTAGATAAACAAAACAACTAAAGAAACCAAAATAACCGTTTAGTCAAACCATCCAAAATAAAGTCAAATAACCCATAATTCCTGCAAATTACAAACGTCTATGCTGTCAACAAAAAGTGTTTAACCAAAGCCCTTAAAACTTCATTTCTTCATCAACACGTTAGCCCAAACAAGAACATCACCCAAGTTGCAATCTCCAAGTTTCTTGTCGCTAACATCATTAAACACATCTGCAGTGGGATCATCAATAGCATCTAATATGACCTTGCAATGTTGCTCAGCGACACCCACCCTATCTGTAATCTTTCGTCCACGTGCAACAACTCGACCACGGATGTCTGTCAAGTAACAAATATTTTCCATCATTGGAGTTGGGACCGAGTTTTGTTGACGACTTGAGACCTCCCCGGATCGAAGATGGGCCTACAAGAAATAATTTTATTACTTTCGTGAAGTGCATAATAATGATATATATCTTTAAGAAATGAAAATATTATGCCACTTTGTCACGTCAAATGCAATACCTGCGATGCAGCCGTACTATGGGAGCAATGCGCAGGCTGAACTTGACCAAGAATATGCTGCGTAAGTTCAGCAATCTTCTCATCAAAATGATTTTTCAATGAATTCATTGATTCTTTAACTTCTTCAATTGCTTTTTTATTGGCTCGACTCTCTTCCATGTAGGGGGTGGATGTAATAATAATGGTTTTTGAAATATGACCCAAACCCCGGACACGTCCCCTTCTGTCACGACCACAAACCTATACAATAATCTATCATGAATTATGATGCATGTATATTAGTAATAGAAAGATAAAGTAAAACTATGTATATAAAATTGAGGATGATGAATGAAAAACCTGTGCAACAGGATCATGGTTTAAATCTTTTTGTTTACTAGTCGAGTCACTTGCAATTATGGCATTTATTCTTTCAGCTGTGACGCTTAGCTCTTGCGTGGGGAAAGACCCATCGGATCTACTATGGGTGGCCATAAATAAGTCTGTCCTTGTGATGGTAATTTCTGGATTTTCCTTTTGCTGTAATTTGCAATGGAAAATCATGTTAACATGATTAAATATTCTTAACTTTTTGTATGAAAATAAAATTTTGTAAATTACCATTAACTCTTCCGTCCTAGCAGATCCCCGTCTACCAGTCGTATGAGGGAACTTCAGCTCATGTCTGGAAGCCTTTCCCTTTTCACGACGAGTCTTCGCCTGTTCCATGGATTCCAAATCAACAAACCTGTCCCATTCTTCTTGCTTCACGCCTTTAGGACAATTTCTTTTTCTAATCGCATCCTGATCATACTTATCATATATCTTGCGCAATTTGTACTTCCAGTCCCTCCATGCCTTAGTAACTTTCTTAAAGGTTTCATCTTTGTACTTGTTGTCAATGTCATATGAGTCCTATATATTTCATTATGTAGCAATCAGTCAATTGATATTAGATTGTAAAAGTTAAAAAGCAAAATGCAGATATTTCAATGCTTACCAAAATGGTAGACCAAATATTATCCTTAATTGCATTAGGAACCATGCGCCAATCATTGTATGTAAGTGGACAGTGTGTCCTGGTCACACTCCCTATAAATGTGGAGAAAGTAGCCAACTTTTCTCCAACAATCTGCCCACGATGATTGATTTCAACTTGCTTCTTTGTGTTGCTTCCTGAGGCAAAACCCGAACGCGCTCCTACATGCGACATTGGAGCTACATTTTTTTCCAAAATATTAGTCATTTCATATGTTGCTATATATTTTAAAGAGAATAAAAGATACACAAAAATATTTTAATAAGATCCAACCTAATATAAATCTTATCAGTTTCTTCTCCGCTTCCGATGAAGCGAGGTACTTGGTTCAATTTCTATGTATGATCCTTCTTGTATATTTTCATCTTCTTGATTTGAATCATTTGTTGAAAAAGGGATAGAAGAACCTTCATTCATCCTGGCCTCAAACACTAGCGGATCTTCAAATGCATACACATCCTTGGTCAGCTGCTTTGGAACATCTAATACAACATGCCAATCATCTCTTGTTGGATCCTTGCAGTAAAAAACTTGAGCCGCCTGAGATGCATGGATAAATGGCTCATCATCTTCCTTGATGTTCCTTCTAAACCTTCCTAGATTGACGAATATCAATTTGGTTTCGGGATCTACATAACATCCTTTTGAACTATCTTCGATATGCACCCAATCACAGTAGAATAGTGTTAACTTGAAGTCGAAGTAGTCTAATTCGAGAATTTGTCTGATGATGCCGTAGTAAGTGGCTTCCTCTTCTACAAAGTTTCTATCCCTAGCGCTCGACCTGAACTTAGTCAACGCTTTCATAGAGACTCCACTATTTTGTGTTGTAAAGTTCTTTTCGGAGTCAGCTGTGCTAAAAACATAACCATTTACTGAGTATGTACTATATGATGTCGCTTTATGGTTTGGACCGAAAGCAATTCTCTTAAATTCTGACATTTCTTCATTTTCTAATTGATGCCTTAACCAAGCATTGTAGTCCATTTTTTTTGCTGCTGACGGATTACCCCTCCAGTTTTGTCCCCTATGTGTTTGGTCGTGAAGGTATGCATTATATTTCCTACAAGTCACATACCATAAAATATAAATAACATCTTTGCTTTACATTAAGCCATTTAAAAAACAATAAGGATCGAAGAATATACTTTTATTAACTTACCCCTCCCACTGAGCATTTTCAGCGTGATGTTGTAAAACCCATCTGCGTGCTTGTTGATACTGCACTGTAGTAAGAAGATAACTTTTTGCTTTCTTATGGATTTGGCTATCATCGGCATTCTCCTCACCCTCATCATAGAATATCTTTTGTACTTGCTTATGGCTTCCTAACTTCTTATCGGGCATGTAATCCATGCAATACATCATGGATTCCTCTAGGATGTAGCGTTCCGCAATACAACCCTCTGGGTAAGTTTGATTCAACACATACTTTTTGTATGTTCTCATCATCCTGTTCAGTGTTAAAATAAGATATCGATAGAAAAAAGTTATTGTAACAAAATTGATAAACTCTTACAATTAATGTTACCTCTCAAAAGGGTACATCCATCGATATCTGACAGGTCCACAAAGTTGTGCCTCCTCCGCCAAATGAACAACTAGGTGTGTCATTGGAACAAAAAACGATGGGGGAAAGTATATTTCAAATACACATAATGTTTCCACTATTTTATTTCTCATATATTGAAGCTCTTCACGATTAATAACTTTTGAACATATGACGTTGAAAAATCTGGACAATTCACAAATGGCGGCACGTAGTGGCTTCTGACTCTTGAACGAGTGCATCAACAATACCGGTAGCAATTGCTGCATAACAATGTGATAATCATGCGACTTAAGGGCCTTGAGTTGACAATCCTCCATATTGACACGATTTGTCCAATTTGCACTATACCCTCTCGGAACTTTCAAATCTTTCAAGGTTCGACAAAAAAAGTCTCTTTCAGATCTATCTAGTGTGAAAGGAGCTTTGGGTATGAATAGCCTGCCGTTCCCTATTTCTTTAGGCCACAAAGACTTTTTTATCTTCATAACCTGAAGATCCCGACGAGCTTGTAAACCATCCTTAGTCTTATCCTTCGTGTCCATGATTGTTGCAATGAGGTTCTCGGTGACATTTTTCTCAACATGCATCACATCCAGATTGTGACGAATGGGCAAATGCTCCCAATATGGCAAGTCAAAGAGAATTGATCTCTTCGACCAAGCAGTAATATTTTGATCCTTATCCGTGGACTTCTTCCTATTCTTTCCCACTTGCTTTCCGAAATTGGTTTGAATATTATTCATTTTACGTAGTACATCAGAACCTGACAAACGCTTTGGAGTCTCCCTATTGTCCTTCTTCCCATTGAATTGAGTCGTTTGGTCCCTAAAATCATGATCTAATCGTAGGAATCTTCTATGTCCCATATATGCGAACTTCTTTCCATGTTCAAGCCAAACTGAGTCTGTCTCCTCACTACAAATAGGGCATGCGTACTTTCCTCCAGTCTTACAACCAGAAAGATGTCCATATGCTGGAAAATCATGTATTGCCCATAATAAAATTGCCCTCATTGTAAACCTATTCTTGCTATGTGAGTCATAAGTTACAGATCCTTCCCACAATTCAATCAACTCTGCAATCAACGGCTGCAAGTAGATGTCAATGTCATGTCCTGGACCTTTTTTTCCAGGGATCAAAAGTGTTAACATGGTAAACTCCTTCCGCATGCATAAATGAGGTGGAAGATTGTAGGTAACAATCATAACAGGCCAACAACTATATGAGTTGCTCATATGCCCAAACGGATTGAATCCATCCGTTGCAAGTCCCAACCGAACGTTACGTGGCTCCGCAGCGAAATCTTCAAACTTTGAATCTACAATCTTCCACATAGAAGAATCCACGGGATGTTTCATGCAAATATCATCTTCACCCGAATATGAATGCCACATCATGTTCTCTGCAATCGACGGTACACTGTAAAGTCTTTGTAACCTCGGTTTTAATGGGAAGTACCTTAGCACCTTACAAGGTACATTTGGGGCAGTTGACCTTACTCCACGATCAAATTTCCATCTGCTGGTTCCACATTTTGGACAACTCTGCTTATCAGAATGCTCCTTCCAGTATAAAATACAATCGTTATGGCATGCATGTATTGTCTCATAGTTCATACCCAATGAACCAATCAACCTCTTCGCATTATAAGTACTATCTGGCAAAGAGTTCTCGCTTGGCAAAATTTTCTTGAGTAGGCTTAACAACTCCGTAAAGCTATTGTCTGACCACTGATACCTAGCTTTCATGCTCATCATCTCAATTGTGACAGACAACTTTGTATGCTCAGGTTTACACGATGGATATAAGGGTTGCTTTGCATCCTCCATTAATTTCTTATACCGAGAATCATCACCTAAGTCATCTTGAAGTTGAGTACTATCTTCATTGTTAACCTCATTCATACATGCATCTAAGTCATCAGGTTGAAAACAACCAAAAGCATCATTCACTAAATCAACCATTCGAGGAAACATATCTTCGCTATGATTATCGACAGATGTACTCGCACTTATATTTGGACGTTGTTCCCCATGGTGAAACCATGTCGTGTATGTCTGATCTATGCCATTAAAAAACAAATGGTCGTAAACTGTTTTTAGTTCCATCTTCCCACCTATATTATGACATTTCACACAAGGACAACAGTGCCAGTCAACACCATTTGAATTCTGTTTCGCAAACTCTAGGAACATTGCAACACCTTCCACGTATTCAGGGGTAAACTTTTCTGCCCTCATCCAATTCTTACATGGGGTTGTCGAAGCCATCTAAACGCAAGAAACATATTCATAGAGAAAATTAGAGATGACGTGCATAATTGACAAATGTGAATTTAAATCGATCGCAACTAATTAACCTACTCTACTACACACTAGTAATTTCTAATTGCATGTATGAAGTACATACATCTTTCGGAGTACCAATGCTGCGAGTGCTTGCCAACTGTATTTTTTTTGTAGTCCGCGTACTACACATTGTCTTACTTAACGTGAATCAACTCGGTGGGGCCCACATTGATGTATGTGTTTTGTCCACGCCGTCCATTCGTTTTTCCAGGTCATTTTAGGCCATGAGCCCAAAAAATGAGGCAGATCCGAATCTCAGGTCGAACATCACCTTAGAGTACACGTGGCATGGATATGTATCAATCGGTGCCGTCCATCTATTCGGCCCGAGCTTAGATGTTAGATTTCTGAACATCAAATCTACGGGTGCAGTTATACATCCAAAGTGGGGCCCACTAGAAGGAAGGTAGTGATTGATAAATCGACTTGCTACGTGTACGGTAGAGAGCACAAACAGGTGAAGAATGATGGACGGAGCTCTTCCCAGTTGTTCATAACTTCACATATACATGGATGAAGGGAAAACACAAATATAAGCTCAATCCAAAACTTCTGTTCAATCAAATTTTTTTTCAACAGTAGGTATTTAATCCCCACCGTGTAGTCCACTTGAGCCTTGGGACTGCCTCATTTTTAGGCTTGTGCCCTAAAATGATGTGGAAAAATGGATGGACGGTGTGGATAGTACCCAATCCGCGTCCGTACACTCACAAATCCCTAATTAGGGATTGGACAATACAAATCCCTAATTTGGGATTCGACAATACAAATCCCTAATTTGGCATTCAACAATAAAAATCCAAAAAAGAAAAGTAAGCAAGGTTAGGGTTAGGGTTTTTTACCTGGTGGAGGAAGTAGAGGAGAGAGAGAGTGGGAGCAGTTGTCGTACACCCACACGCTGGAACAAAGAACGGGATCGAGAAGGAGGGAAAGAGAGGGTGGGGCGAGGGAGAGAGGGGGGTCTGTCCGTGAGTGACTGAGAGAGAGAGAGAGAGTGGGGGCGGAGGGGGGGGGGGGGGGGCGTGCGTGAGACAGAGAGAGACAGAGAGAGCGTCCCTGAGAGAGACAGAGAGACGAGAGAGAGAGAGAGAGAGAGAGAGAGAGAGGGGGTCTCGTTTGGAATGGGTTACATGTCACCCTGGTAACACCTTAGTGGGTGTTACCCCTACCGTGTGGGGCCCATTGTGATGCATTTTTTATATATCTATGCTGTCTATCTGTTTCTCATATCATTTTAGGATATGATCTAAAAAAATCTTAAGAAGATCCAAATCTCAGGTGGACCATACCACTATAAACAGTGATTAATAACCATTAAAACGTTTTGTGGGCCATAAAAGATTTTGATCAATCTCATATTTATATTTTCCCTTCATCAAGACCTTATTGACATTATCAAGAGCTTGGATTGCAAATAAACATTACCAAAACCTTGTCACGGGCTCTTTGGAATTTTTAATGGTGGAGCACTCAATCACACTGTTTCCAGTGGTATGGTCCACTTGAGATTTGGATCTGGATAATTTTTGGTACCTTATCCTAAAATGATCTGTATAAACCGATGGACGGAGTGGATATACAAAATATCATCCACGTGGGCCATACGGTAGGGGTAACGCCCACTAAGCCGTTCCGGGTAACACATAATTCGGTACCCTTTTTTTTTCCGGAGAGAATAGGTAACACCTAACTCAACTCTCTTATTGTACAGAGTAAACTCTGTTGGGCCCATCTGGAATGTATGTGCTTCATCTATTCCGTCCATATGTTTTTACATATCATTTTAGGGGTTGAGCCCAAAATTTAAGCATATCCAAATCTCAAGTGTACCATGCCACAGGAAACAGTGGGAAAAATGATTTCCACCGTTGAAACCTTTCCATGCCCCACAGTGATGTTTATTTGTCATCCAACCTGTTCATAAGATCACATGGACATGGATGAAGAGAAAAAACAAATATCAGCTTGATCAAAAACTTCTGTTTGCTCCCAAGAATTTTTCAATGGTAGACATTCACTTCACACTTTTCCTATGGTGTGGTCCACTTTAGAACTTTATATGCTTAAATTTTTGGTTACTTACTTAAAATTATCTTTTAAGATGGATGGACGGAGTGGATAAAATAAGTAAATCACGGTGGGCCCCTCAAAGTTTAGTCTGCACGGTTAGCGTGCGGAGTTGCTCACTACCCAGCCCGCTTGGGCGAGACTTGGGTGAGACGGCCGTACCAGTGAAGTGGGTGGGACCCTGAACCTAGGGCCCACCTCGATGTATTCCTTGTAGATCAATGTCGTTAATATGCTTTTAAAGATTATTTTGTAATATGTTACCAAAAATGAAGAAGATTAAAATTTTTAGTGGACTACAACCTAAGAAACACTGGTTAATGACCATTAAAAACCTTTTGTGAGCCACAAAAGTTTTCTATCAACCTGATATTTATTTTTTCCTTTCATCCCTGTCTACGTGCCCTTATCAACAGATTGGATGGTCAATAAACGTTACGGTGGACTCTAGGAAGTTTTTAATGGTCACAGTTGAATTATAACTGTTTCTTGGGTTGTGGTCCACCTAAAATTTCTATCTGTTTAATTTTTGGTATTTCATCCTAAAATAATACAAAGAAACAGATGGACGGCATGGATCTACAAAGAATACATCCACGTGGGCCCTAAGTTTAGGGTCCCACCCACATCCCTGGGTCGGCAGTCTCACCCAAGTCATGCCGAGAGCGGATTAGGTGAGACCCCGGCCTCACTCAAGATTGTGCGGCCCTTACCGTCGGTTACCGTGGGGCCCACCTTGATGTATTTATTATGTATCCACACCGTCCATCCATTTTTTCAGATAGTTTTAGAGAATTACACAAAAAATAAAGCAGATCCAATCATCAGGTGGACCATAACGTAGGAAACAGTGGCGATTGACCATTAATGGGGCACAGAAGTTTTCGATGAAGCTGATATTTGTCTTTTACCTTCATCCAGGATCATGTGACCTTATCAACAGATGGGATGGTAAATAAAAAGTACAGAAACATGAAGGTGAGTCCTAATAAGTTTTAAATGGTAGGATGGTCAATCACCACTGTTTCTTATGGCATGGTTCAACTGGTAATTTTTTCTGCTTCATATTTGGGATAATACCCTAAGATAATCTGGAAAAACGGATGGACGGAGTGGATACATAATACATACATCAACCTGGGCCCCACGGTAAGGGCCGCACCGTCTTAGGTGAGCCCGGGGTCTCACCAAATCCATTCTCAATCCCGCCAGCCCTTCTTGGGGCGGGAGAGAATTAGATGTTACCCGGATAACACCTTAGTGGGTGTTACCTCTACCGTGTGGGGCCTATATTGATGTATCTTTTATATATCCATGTCGTTCATATGTTGTTATGTCTAATTTTAAGACGAAATCCAAAATTATAAGAAGTTCTAGATCTCAGGTGGACCATACCAATAGAAAGAATGATGAATAATCATTAAAAGCATTTCGCGGGCCACAAAAGTTTTAGATCAAGCTTGTCTTCAAAATTTCTATTCATCCAGATCTTCCTGACATTATCAAGAGCTTGGATTGCAAATAAACATTACAGAAACATTACAATAGGGCTCTTTGGAATTTTTAATGGTGGGCACTAAATCAGCACTGTTTCCAGTGGTATGGTCCACTTGAGATTTGGATTTGCATAATTTTTTGAAAGACGTTCTACAATGGACCGGAGAAGCGGATGGACGGTGTGGATATACATAATACTATCCACGTGGGCCGTTACACGGAACACCATGGTGTTGTTACCGGACGGATTGGCTTGGTGCACCCTACACCACGTTACAGCTGGTGAAGGGACGTCACGGAGGGGAAAGTCAACGAGCACCGTGTTTGTACGAACCGATTGTGAAGATTAAGGCTCTGTGGACCATACAATGACGTATTTAGTACATCCAAACCGTCCATCCATTTAGCGAGATCATTTTAGTGCATGATACCTAAAATGAGTCATATTCAAAACTCAAGTGGACCACACCAATAAATTTATTGTGGGGACAATGATTATCACCGTTAAAACATACCCAGGGTCCACCATGATGTTTATTTGTCATCCAAACTGTTCATAAGGTCACACGGACCTGGATGAAGGGTAAAAACATATCAGACTGATCCAAAGCTTCTGAGACCTCCAAAAAGGTTTCAATGGTATACGTTCAATCTCCCACTGATTTCTACAGTGTGGTCCACTGAATCCTTGGATCTGTCTGATTTTTTGGGTCCAGCCTTAGAATGCTATCAGAACATGGACGGACGGTTTGAATATAACAAGTACCTCATGGTGGGACCCACAGTACTTGATGACGTGAATAAGATTAATACATAGAGGTGGGCAGCGAGAGGAGAATCCCACCCAGATCGTTGAAAAGATCGGGCGCGGATTAGGTACTTCCCCCACCTGTCCCGAGCTCCAGACAGGCTAGGCGTTTGAGGGCCACCGTGATGTATTGATTTTATCCACACCGTCCATTCAGTGTTTCATATCATTTCAGGACATAGTACTAAAAATGAGGCAGATCTAAGTTTTAAGTGGGCCACACCGTGGTAAGCAGAGGTGCTATTGATTGTTACCGTTGCAACCTTCCTAGGCCCACCGTGATGTTTATTTGCCATCCAATCTGTTCAAAAGATCATAGAAACCTGGATGAATATGCAATACAAATATCAGCTTGATCAAAAACTTCATGTGTCACCCAAGAAGTTTTCAACGGTCAGAATTTAATCCCTATTTCATGGTCCAATTGACCTTATATCTGCCCCATTTCTGAGCTCATGACCTGAAATGACGTGGAAAACCGAATGGACGGTTTGGATAAAATCCATACATCACGGTGGCCCTCAGAGCCCTAGCCTATCTCGAGCTCGGGAGAGGCGGTGGAAGTACCTAATCCACGCCCATAAAATCTGGGATCTCACCCAAGACGTGCCCAGAAAAATGTTGCTACACCCATGAGTAAGCTACGCTGGCTACACCGGGTGCACCGATGACCCATCATGATGCATTTGTTGTATCCACGCCGTCCATCCATTTAGCGAGATCATTTTATGGCATGATACTAAAAACCAGGCAGATTCAAAGCTTAAGTGGACCTAGAATAGAAAATAGTGGGAATTAAACGTCAACCATTAAAAAATTCTTGGGGGCCACCTGAGCTTCTGATCTGCCTCATTTTTGGTATCATGCTCTAAAATGATCTCTCAAAATGAATGGACGGAGTGGATACAATACATACATCATGGTGGGGTCATTACTACACCCGGTGTAGCTAGCGTAGCTAACTCGTGGGTGTATCAAACTCGTTAACAGGCGCTGGATTTCCAGCGAAAGCCTTGCGCAGGAAGTTAGTCCACTGGGAACCAAGGTGGGGCCCACAGTGATTATTTTCATAAATCCACCCCGTCCATCTGTTTTGGGAGCTCATTTCAGGACATGAGAAGAAAAATGAACCCGATCCAAGACTCAAGTGGGCCGAAAATGTGAGGATTGAACGTCCACAGTTGAAATATTTGTAGAGCCACAGGTGTTTCGAAACAGAATAATATTTGTGTTTCCTGTTCATCCCACTAGTAGTGACGTTATGAACGGTATGGATGTCATATAAACATCACTGTCGACCCCAGGGAGGTTTCAATGTTACTAATTTACCTACCCACCTTTTCCTCCACTTGAGTCTTGGATCCAGTTCGTTTTTTTTTTCATGTACTAAAATGAGCTCCCAAAACGGATGGACGAGGTGGATTTATTGAAAAACATCACTGTGGGCCCCACCTTGGTTCCCAGTGCAGGAACTTCCTGCGCAAGGCTTTCGCACGAAATCCACGCCCCCTTTGGAAGGGGCGCGGCTTCGCCGAACCCGTATCCACCGAGGTCGGTGGATCCCTTACCGTGCCATCCACGGTGTGATGTTTGTGTGTTACATCCACGCCGTCCATTCATTTTGAAAACACATTTTAGAGCATGATTAAAAAAATGAAGTACATCCAAATCTCAGGTGCACCATAATACAATAAACAATGGTACTCAACCATTAAAAGCTTATAGTGAGTCACAAAAGTTTTGGGTCAAGCTGATATTTGTTTGGTATCTTCATCCAGGTCTTTGTGACCTTTTCAACAAATTGGATGGAAAATAAACATTCCAGTGGTCCCCATTAATTTTTTAATGGTGGGGATTCAATTACTACTATTTCATGTGGTATGGTCAACCTAAGATTTGGATCTTCCTCATTTTTTGGGTAATGCCCTAAAATGAGCTTTCAAAATGCATGGACGGTGTAGATGTAAGGTACATACATCACAGTGGCCTCACAATTGGGAATCCACCAACCTTAATTAGCGGATCCAGGGATCCACCCAAACTGCGCCTGGATAAAAGGCTTGCGTATTGAATAAACTCTGTGGGGTCCACACCTTGATTGTGGGGCTTACAGTGATATATGTGTCTTAAATCCACACCATCCAACCATTTTGAAATATCATTTTAGGGTATGATACCAAAAATGAAGCTGAGTCAAATATTAGGTGGACCACACCATAGAAACAGTTGTGATTGAATCTCTACACTTGAAAACTTCATGGATTTCACCGGAATGTTTATTTGCCATTATTTTCCATCCAACCTATTTGTAAGGTCACAAACACCTAGATGAATACACCACAAAAATATCATCTTGATCCAAAGCTTTTGTGACCCCACAGGAAGTCTTTAATGGTCAATCAGCACTGTTTCCTCTACTATGTCCCATCTGGGACTTAGAATTGCTTCATTTTTTGGAACACGCCCTAAAATGAACTTTCAATATGGATGTACGGCGTGGATGTAGTCACATTCATCAGAGTGGCCCTATGTTCAGGGTTCCCACTCACCAAGATTCGGGTTCTTACCTTTTTTTGTATAATGTCCTAAAATTATCTCACAAAGTGGATGGACCGGTTTAGATTTCTTAAAATATCTATTTTGGTATAATGTCCTAATGTCCTAAAATTGTTAATTTTTTTTAAATAATATAAATTTATTTTTCAAAATCACATTTTTTAATAAACTTGTCAACTTTCAGAATTCAAAATGTCAAATTTTTTTTTTATCAAATTTCTCAAAAATCTCATTCATACAAAATCCTATTTTATTTTTAAAAATTGTAATTTTTTTTCAATTTTTTTTCACACTTATAAATTTTATTCTATCTTCGTAGTTTTTTTTTAAAATCTTAATTTTTTAAGAATGACAATTTCTTTTTGGTTCTTTGTAAATCCCGAACTTCTTTTCAAAATCTCGTTATTTTAAATCTTAATTTTTCTTAAACATTATTAGTTTTATTACAATTGTTTTTCAAACTTCTTAATTTTTTCTCAAAATCGCAATTCAATACATAAACACTTTTTTTAAAATGTCAATTGTTTTTTCAACATTTCATTTTCTATCAAATTTCTCAATTTTTTTTACAAAATACAAGATCTAAATTTCTTTTTAAAAATCACAATTTCTATTTTGAAAATATATTTTTTCAAACCGATAAATTTAAATCAAAATTCTTGATTTATGTCAAAATGCCAACTTTTTTTAAATCCTTTTAAATCCTAATTTATGTCAAAATTCTTTCAGATTTTTCGTTCTTTTTTAATCTTAATTATTTTCAAAATTTTGATTTTTTCTACATTTCAATTTTTCTTAAACATTATTAATTTTATTACATTTTTTTTCAAACTTATAAATTTTATTCAAGATTAACTCAACATTTTTTCAAAATCACAATTTCTTAAACTTTCCGATGTTCGTTTTCAAAATGCCAATTTTTTGAAAATCTATTTTTTTTTTATCAAAATATGTCAATATCTTTGAAACTGCAAAACCTCAATCTTTCTCAAAGTCTACATTATTTCAAACTTATACACTTCATTCAAACGTCTCAATTTATTTCAAAATGTCAATTTCTTTCAAAATTCTAGTTCTTTTCTAAATTTAGAATATTATTTTCAAAATCTCGAATTTTTCCAAATCCCATTTTTTCTTAAATATTGTTAATTTTTATTAAACTTGTCAACTTTTTTTCTAAAAATTTAAAATTCTTGATTTATGTCAAAATGCCAACTTTTTTTAATTCCTTTTAAATCCTAATTTATGTCAAAATTCTTTTAGATTTTTCGTTCTTTTTTAATCCTAATTATTTTCAAAATTTTGATTTTTTCTACATTTCAATTTTTCTTAAACATTATTAATTTTATTACATTTTTTTCAAACTTATAAATTTTATTCAAGATTAACTCAATATTTTTTCAAAATCACAATTTCTTAAACTTTCCGATGTTCGTTTTCAAAATGCCAATTTTTTGAAAATCTATTTTTTTTTTTTATCAAAATATGTCAATATCTTTGAAACTGCAAAACCTCAATCTTTCTCAAAGTCTACATTATTTCAAACTTATACACTTCATTCAAACGTCTCAATTTATTTCAAAATGTCAATTTCTTTCAAAATTCTAGTTCTTTTTTAAATTTAGAATATTATTTTCAAAATCTCGAACTTTTCCAAATCCCATTTTTTCTTAAATATTGTTAATTTTTATTAAACTTGTCAACTTTTTTTTCTAAAAATTTAAAATTCTTGATTTATGTCAAAATGCCAACTTTTTTTAATTCCTTTTAAATCCTAATTTGTGTCAAAATTCTTTAAGATTTTTCGTTCTTTTTTAATCCTAATTATTTTCAAAATTTTGATTTTTTCTACATTTCAATTTTTCTTAAACATTATTAATTTTATTACATTTTTTTTCAAACTTATAAATTTTATTCAAGATTAACTCAACATTTTTTCAAAATCACAATTTTTTAAACTTTCCGATGGTCGTTTTCAAAATGCCAATTTTTTGAAAATCTAATTTTTTTTTTATCAAAATATGTCAATATCTTTGAAACTGCAAAACCTCAATCTTTCTCAAAGTCTACATTATTTCAAACTTATACACTTCCTTCAAACGTCTCAATTTATTTCAAAATGTCAATTTCTTTCAAAATTCTAGTTCTTTTTTAAATTTAGAATATTATTTTCAAAATCTCGAATTTTTCCAAATCCCATTTTTTCTTAAATATTGTTAATTTATATTAAACTTGTAAACTTTTTTTTCTAAAAATTCAAAATTTTTTTAAAACTTAATAAAGAAACAAATTTATTTAAAATGAATAGTGACATGTATAATTAGCAATTTACGACGGACTATATCCGTCGTTACATCCAAGAAGGTCCGTCGATAAATCCCAACGTCCCGTCTACGGACGCAGAATTTTACGACGCAGGAAATCTCCCTTGAATACATTACATTACGACGGATTAAATCCGTCGTAATATTAACGACGGACTATATCCGTCGTTAATTCACAGTTATCGACGGATTTTGGTCCGTCGTACAATTTTGTCGATTAAACACGCCAGAGCCGAAGGTGGTAGTAATTAGCGACGGACTGTTTTCACCTTAACGACGGATATAGTCCGTCGTTAATGTTAACGACGAATATAGTCCGTCGTTAAACCAAGCCTTTTGTAACGACGGATGAAGTCCGTCGTTAAACCAAGCGTTTTTGTGTCGTTTTTTCACTGTTTTGGCGTAGTGTTTCTTAGAATAGTTTGTGGTGCCTGATCAACGGACCAACATTATTTGTGGCCCATGGCATGCGCACTGTGCTCCCCACCTCATGAATGGTCTAGATTTCTGACGGGTGTGTTGTGCTCCCAATCTCCAACACATGTTCCATCCCTTCATATGTGAGAGGTATTTATTTAATACTCTAGCAGGGTATCACATTTGATACGCAGGTACTCAGAAGTTGCACATATGACATACATTAACTATGGAACCCACCATCACTAAGTCACACCCCCAAAATCAGATTGGTTGAACAATCATGATCTCTAATACATGGATTCTTTTTTGTTGAACAAATCATGATCTCTAACACCACATACAAGGCTATAAAAGGTAGGTGGTTATATGTGAGAATCCTTTTTTTCTTTCCTGGCTAACTGCTTCCTACCATTGAAGAACCCAACAAACCCATTTGTATAGGTAGTAACAGGAGGTGGTTTAATGTGTAAAGGTGAAAACTTTGGAAAAAATTTAGAAAATAGTTTAAAAGTAGGGGGTTTTCAGTCCATAGCCCAAAAGTAAGGCAACCATATGGAAAAATCTCAAAAGTTTATGCCATTGCCTGATGAAATGTGATACCATACATAGAGGAATTGTGAGCCACAGATCTCTCACAATTCCTAATAGGAGTTGGTGAGAGAGGAATAAGAGGATCTTAAAATCATAATAGTGATTTTAAGAGAAGAATAAGAGGAATGCTATTCTCAGCAGCCAAAATAAAACAATATTAAAATAAAAATGAAAAGAAGAAAATTGAGCTTACCCCAAAACCCGATCCGAATGCTATTCTCAGCGGCCAAAAACACAGCCTCTTCTTCCAGCTTACCCCAAAACCCGACCTCAGGTGGGCCATGGCGTCTGGAGTCTGGCGTTGGCGAGAGAGGAAGAGGAGGGAGATAGGGGGAGAGGGAGAGGGGGCGAGTGGCGTGAGAGGAGAGGGAGAGAGAGAGGGCAGGTGGCGTGAAAAGAAGGCCTTCAGAAACCCTTTGTTGAATTGAATTTATTTTTAAATCCGGGTGTGTTTTACACCAAATAAGAACGATGCTGCAACGTGTTTTGTGGGCCTCAACACGATGTATGTGTTCAATCCACACCGTCCAATTATTTTTAAATATTAATTTAATGCTTGATCCCAAACATTATCCACATATATATCTCTAATGGACCACACCACAAGAAAATAATGGTGACACCATCACCATTACAAAAAATCATTTTCAGTGGGATTGGTGCTAGAGACCGGTCGTCTAGTCAGGGCCTTATGGGGTCCACCGTATTGTATATGTTTCATCCACTCCGTCCACCCATTTTAGCAGATAATTTTACACTTTTAACCTAAAAATGAAGCAAATTCCAAATTGGACCACACCCCGAAACTGTGTGGATTAAACATCAACCGTTGAAAAATTCTTGGTGGTCAAAGAAGTTTTGGATCACGCTGATAATTGTTTTCTTCCATTCATCGATGTCCATGTGATCTTATGAACAGGTTGGATGACAAATAAACATCACTGTAGGCCTAGGAAGGTTTCGACGGTGGAAATCATTATTCCCACTCTTTCCTATGGTGTGGTCCACTTGAGCTTTAGATATGCTTCAATTTTGGGCTCAACACCTAAAATGATCTGAAAAAATGAATGGACAGTGTGGACAAACCACATACATTCACGGTGGGCCCAAAATCAGTTAGTAGGTACAATAGAAAATTCTCAGTAGTTTACTCGATACGATGCATCCCACGAAGGGCTTCGCCGACGGCTTTGGACCGTCGGAAATTCCGACGGCTAAGAGCCGTCGCGAAAGAAAGGCGGGGCCGTCGGGGAAAGTCATTTTTCTGGTGGTGCATACAAGCTCTTCCTAAGCCTACACACCATATGCTCTTTGCCCTTGACTTCGAACCCCTCTGATTGGCGCATATAGATCTCTTCTTCCATGTCACCATAGAAGAAAGCAATTTTAATATCTAACTGCTCTATCTTCAGATCCATGTTAGCCGCCAACCCAAGCAACATCCGTATGGATGTCATCTTCACCACTGGTGAGAATATCTCATCAAAGTCTATACCTTTCCTCTGACTAAAACCTTTCACCACGAGTTTGGCCTTGTACCTTGTCTATGAATTCTTCAGCTCAATCTTCTTTCTGAACACCCACTTGTTGCTCAGAGCTTTCTTGCCCTTAGGCAATTTCACCATGTCATAGGTGTGGTTCTTATGCAAGGATTCCATCTCCTCTTGCATAGTTTTCAGCCACTCCCCCTTATGCTTGTCGTCTAGGGCCTCAGAATAATGTTCTAGCTCTCCCCCATCAGTAAGCATAATGTACTCATGCGGTGAGTACTTCTTAGATGGGTGCCTGTCCCTAGATGTCCTCCTCACTTGTGGCTCAATAGGTGGATCAAGTGGGGGCTGCTCTCCCTCTCCATCTCCTGTAGGAACTCCCTCATCCTGTGCACCTTACTGTACTCCCCCGTCATCAGGCACCACGGGAGGAGTAATAGGATCCAAATCTTCCAGCTCATCTGAATTGGGTTGGGTTTTCTCTGGCTTTCCAATGTCTTCTATACACTGATCTTCAATGAAAATGACATCTCTACTCCTGACGAGCTTCTTCTCGGTCGGATCCCACAACTTAAAGCCAAATTTCTCATCACTGTACCCCAAGAACACACACTGCCTGATCTTCGTATCGAGTTTGGACCTCTCGTCCTTTGGTACGTGAACGGATGCCTTGCATCCAAATACCCTAAGATGACTGTACGAAGGATCACATCCAGTCCACACCTTCTCAGGTACTTCTCCATTCAAAGGAGCTGATGGAGACCTATTTATCAAATACACTGTTGTGTGCATTGCTTCTCCCCAAAACATCTTAGGCAACTTTGCATGGGATAACATGCATCTGATTCTCTCTACAATGGTGCGATTCATATGCTCAGATATACCATTGTGCTTGGGGGTCTTGGGTACCGCCTGTTCATGCCGTATACCTAGGGACTTACAATACTCATGGAAGTCACCAATGTATTCATCACCATTGTCAATGCGAATGCACTTCAATGATCTACTGTCTCCCTCTCAACCATGGCATGAAATATTTTAAACACACCAAAGACCTCGTCCTTGGATTTCAAAGCATAAACCAAAACCCTCCTAAATGCATCATCTATAAAAGTGACAAAATACAATGCCCCACCTAAGGTTTTTGTCCTTATAAGACCACAAATATCAGAATAAACCAAATCTAATAGATGCACTTTCTTAATATGAGAAACAGTTTTTACAAATGAAACCCTATTCTGTTTCCCTGATAAACAATCAATAAAGGTTTTAAGAGGTGTACCTGTCAACTCTGGAAGGAGGTGCTTCTTCGCTAGTAGTTGAAGCCCTTTCTCACTCATGTGGCCGAGCCGTCTGTGCCACATGTCTGTCGCTGAATCTTCTGCTGCGTTCAACTCACCCTTGCATATACTGACACATGTCATGTATAGGGTGCAACACATCTTCCCTCTTGCTACGATCATCAAACTCTTGATGAGCTTTCAATGCCCACCAATAAACCGACTCTTATAGCCAGCTACATCCAACCTTCCCGTCGACATCAAGTTGAGGCGAAGGTCTGGAATATGTCTCATATCTTTTAGAACCAATGTACAGCCTATATCAATCCTCACACAAATATCACCAACTCCCACAATCTGGGACACTCCAAAGTTCCTCATCTTCACTGTACCATAACTGCCTTGCTTGTAACTTGTGAAGAAATTCCTTCGTGGAGTTGCATAAAACGACGCTCCCGAATCGACCACCCAATCGGTGTCCAGATTCGCAACTATGAGACAAACATCATGATCCACTGAGAGAATAACTACAATGTCACCATCTGAGGCGACCGTAGTAGAATCTGATTCATCATCTTTTTCCTTCCCTTTTCCTTTCTGATCCTTTTTCTTGCGACATTCACTTTTGTAATGGCCCTTCTTGCCACAATTCTAGCATTCAACATCTTTCCTGACATTAGACTTGCCTCTGGATTTATCTCGGGCTTTCCCGCCCTTTCTATTCTTTCCTCTCCCCCGATCCTGTGTCACAAGGGCCTCTTGCTGAGTAGACCCTTGAGACTTCCTCCTTGTCTCCTCATTAAAGAGACAACCCGTTACCTATTCCATGGATATCTTTTCGCCTGGCACGGAGTTACTTAAAGACACCACCAATGTCTCCCAACTATCAGGCAATGAGCTAAGCAATAACAAAGCCTATAGTTCATCGTCCAGGACCATCTTCATAGCGGAGAGCTGGTTCACAATATTGCTGACTTTCATTCATGTGCTCAGCCACAAAACCATTATCCTTGAACTTGAGATTTATAAGTCTTCTAATCAAGAATATCTTGTTGCCAGCTGTCTTTCTCTCATACAGCCCTTGTAATTTCTGCCATAGACTAGCGGCTGAGGTCTCTGTAGACACATGGTGGAAAATCGAATCATCCAACCATTGTCTAATGAACCCCACCGCCTTCCGGTCCAATTTCTTCCAATCATCATCTGACATATCCTTCGTCTTCACTGATACGCCTGGAATTGGAGCATACAAGTCCTTGCAATAAAGCAAGTCCTCCATCTTAGCCTTCCATATGGTCCAGTTGGATCCATTGAGACTAATCATCATTGGCGAGCCGCCTTCCATAATTCAGAGCCGATCCCACTTCCTGTTCAATCAACTTGAACGCTTTGATACCACTTGTTGGGCCAGTTCCACCTCAAAATGACTAGTCATTGTTGAGGGGTCTCTTCTAATATATAGCCTAGTAATCTCCCCAGCCCCTATCCGTTGTGGAGGGGGGATTGTTGGGTTTGTTCCACATCGGTTAGATGCTGGGGAGATTATTGGGCTATATATTGGAAAGAGGCCCCTCAACAATGACTAGTCATTTTGAGGTGGAACCGGCCCAACAAGTATTTGTTGGAGTTTTCCTCCTCACACGTGCAAAGGAGAGAGTGAAAATGTTGCTGTCCGACCGGCTGGTGCCCCTGGCCGACTGGTCGGACAAAGTGGCAGGAAACTACAAAATCTATGGGTCTTTTTTGTGAAGGCCGACCGATCGGCAGAGAGGTCGGATTGTGTGTTTTAACACAGTAATATCTTTGGACAGGTTTTGTGTATGGCTGACCGGCCGGCGATTTTGGCTGACCGGTCGGAGGTGTGCGCGGATTGCTACTACAGTTTTCAAATCGGGCTAGGACTCTTACTAATCTATATATATGGAGCTCTAATCCGAGATTTGGTAATCCTACAAGTTGTTCTACACGTCTAAGGTGATAGAGAGAGAAAAAAAGAGAAAGAGAGGAAGAGAAAGAGGGAGATGAAGCTTGTTGGTAGAGGAGGCTTTGCTCGCGAAGGTGATTCACGATGCAACGACGTCTCGGCTCTTCAACGTCCTCGTGCTCGGGTGAGATCTCTCAGTTTTCTAGTCCTTTTATTGTTATCCATCCCTGCGTGGGTAAAGAAGGTTTAATCCAAGCGGTGTGTGCTTATGATCGATTGTAACAGTTCCTTGAGATAGTGGATTGTTGATCTAGACTATGTCCCGTGGTTTTTACCTCTTTGAGGGTTTTCCACGTAAAAATCTCTTGCGTCATGTGATTGTTGATTTGATTTAGTTTCGTGCTTTATCATAACACATAATTCTAGTAGTTTGGGGGGCGAGATCCTAAGGTTTTGTGAAACGCACCCAACAAAAGTGGTATCAGAGCTAGCCCAGCCAAGCCGGTATGTGGTGGCGCCCGTGAGCGGGGGCGCAGTGCTCGGGAGCCCCTATCCGCCCACACCTAGAGCCCACGTGGGAGGGGGCAGTGCCGAAGAGCCCAGTGCCCGACAAACTCGGGAGGGCAGTGCTCGGGAGCCCCTATCTGCTGTGGAGGGGGATTGTTGGGTTTGTTCCACATCGGTTAGAGGCTGGGGAGATTACTGGGCTATATATTGGGAAGAGGCCCCTCAACAATGACTAGTCATTTTGAGGTGGAACCGGCCCAACATTAGTCACATGATGCACCCACCCACCGGTGGGGCTAGTGTCTCCTCATCACTCGAACCTAAGACCTGTTGTTAAAACTCCCAAGGGGTCTTCCAGCTGGGCTAGCAGGCGAGACACTCCTAGGATATACTTAATGATAGGCGTGGTACAACGTAATCTACATCTGTGAAAACATATGATCATCAAAGCCTTCATTGATTATATCTTCTAAAGAGGTAGGGCCCATTCATATTAAACTCTTGTATGACATAATCCATTCTTACTCAATGTGTTTAGGTGTTTTCAATATGTTAAGGTGTTTGACAAAGAAGGAACTAAGAAAATGTCGTGGCAACACGTACAGGATATCTCGCCTGGCAGGATGCCATGGGAAGCCTATCCCGACCCAACCTGACTTGAATCCAGATGGCCCTTGACCTTTTACTTTTCAGCCACAAATCTAATGGTTGGAATCATCTGATCTATTGTGTCTTTTATCCACTTTCTATCCATTCAGGATCCTTTTAGATCAACGGTCTGGATCTTTAAACCATGAGCCATATATACGTACAAGCTGGTGCATTAGAACTATCAATATTGTTGGGATGCAATTGTACATTAATGTAAGTCTTTCAACAGATAAAGAAACAATGCACGGTCGTACACAACTCACTCCAACTCATTGCCCCGGAAACAAACATTTATTTATTATTATTAATTTTGGCATTATTGGTAGACCATTAATTTCTGTTGCCTTAGCATATTAATCAAGCACTAATTGATTTTACGCGGGGCCCCACTTTAGCTTATCCACCATGCATGCGTACATTTTCTGATGATCAGAACCGTCCATCTTCAAGCTGCGCCAATGGATGAGGGCCACAGTGTAAAACATATGCTTAATGGATGATTCTGACCATCATATTGTTGAATGTCGCGCATTGAAATGATGAAATTCTCAGCCACTATGTACTGAGGACGTCTCTCTATTGTACACGTGGTATGTACCTGATCTGGACGTCCCAATAAGTGGGACCCACACTAGATAGATTATAAGCCAAAAAATTGAATTGAACGAATGGTCGGGCATCAAACGTTCAGTAAAAAAGTTCAATCGTAGTAAATAATTGAAATTCAACAAACGAATGCCAATTACTCAATGGTCAGTGTTGTTTAATCAATCTTATTTTCGAGAAATGACCACTCTACAGTGGGTCCCACCATTTGGGCAGTGGCCCCAATGTGGTAATTGTCATACAATGCCCAGCACCCACATTCCCCTGTAAAATACAGACTGATTTCTTGCAACACAAAACATGCTTAAAACTCAAAACTGAGCAAATTTGAAATAGCACAGTATAATTATGATGGGATTTTCCTCTTGGGAAATTAGCCAAAGAAAGGAGGAAGAGAGATGACGGCCTCATGCCCATGAATTGCACGCTTCCAGAGCTTAAGTTGCCCTACAACGTGCTGGTAAATGCCAACTTTAGAGATAGAAATTGTGGATTGCATTCTCTTCCTCAACCTCTTCAATCTCTTACCGATCTTAATCTTCAATTTGCATATTCTCACTCTTAAAGAGAATTGTCTTCTCTGAGAATTGGCCTGCTCTAATACTTTCGCGATCAAAAATTGTGCTTGGCGGTGCTTTCGCTCATCTGGGTCTTCTTTATCCAGCTTTGAGTAAGCATAACTCCTCCTAAAATAGCTCATTTTTGCGAACAAAAATGATGGAGAGGGAGAGAGAGAGAGAGAGAGAGAGAGAGAGAGAGAGAGAGAGAGAGAGAGAGAGAGAGAGAGAGAGAGAGAGAGAGCTTGAATCTAGATCCCAAAAAAGCTCACTTGTTACTGGGGAAAGAGAGACCTTTAAACTAGATCCCAAAAAAGCTCACTTGTTACGAGAGAGAGAGAGAGAGAGAGAGAGAGAGAGAGAGAGAGAGAGAGAGAGAGAGAGTTTGATTCTAAGGCAGAAACAATGGTAGGGAGAGAGAGAGAGAGAGAGAGAGAGAGAGAGAGAGAGAGAGAGAGAGTTTGATTCTAAGGCAGAAACAATGGTAGGGGTTATATATAGTTTTCATGAGAGTTAGAGTCGGTAGGACAGAAGCGTGAGAGAGAGGAAGTCATGTGATGATGAAGCTGCGCATGCTTTTGTGAGGTTTGGTAAGGAATAATTGAGAAGGGAAATTATTTCTTAGCTGTCCTACCGTCACTCTCTTCAAAAAATGCCCCCAATATTTCACGAAACACACTTAAAACACCCCCCATATTTGGAAAGTAGTTGACATAATGTGGTATGCTTAAAAAATGAACTACGTTTACTGGGACCCACCAATTCATTATACACATATACCTCACCAATTGTACAATTTGTGAGGCGCATGATTCCATACATGACGGCTCGTGTTCCCATGATCCAAACCGTTGATCAGATGAGAGACATAGCTGATGGGGACTCTTGAAAAATCTTCGACAATAAAAGATCTGGACCTTTCCATCAATGTACCAAAAGAACATGGTTGATTGAATGATCTACATGCGAAGGAGAATCGCTCAAGGATCAAAGCTTTAAAATATTCTTGGGAGATTTACAGGCTCCCGGCCAGTCCATGGTAAGGGCCATCATATAAATGGTTTTGATTAGTGAAACATGAATCCACTTATCTGGAATCCTGTGGGACTGTGTACAGAACATTTGCAGAAGAGCAGGACCCTCTACTTCCATTAGTAATTCCTGGGACGTAGAAAGATGGTTAGGATGTTAACATGGGTTATAGAACGTACGTACCAACTATCGAGTATTTTTATTCGGGTCTACAGTGACATAGTTTTCAACGAGAAATAATATGGTTTATGGAAACCGTCCGCTGCACCTTGTGCATCCGCATCATCTATTTGACCTTCCATAAGGTTCTGTCCACTTACGCTTCCCCCGCTACTCTCCAAAAACTCACATCAATCTCGTGCTCATAAGCGTATGTGGCTGATCATATCTCCTAACAACAATCTTATCCCTCCGTTTTTCATGTCATTGACTTTGCAGTTTTGGATCATCTTATTAGTACTGAGATTTTCTTTCAAGGAATGGGTGAAAAGTATTGTTTACAAGATAAAATTGTCTTTCGATGGATAGGGAAAAACTAGAGTAATATTTCAATATTTGACAAGATAAAAGAAAAACATTCATCATTTTATTCATTGCAATAGGGTTCTTTACATTTCATTGATACATCACATCCCTTGATTCTAGAATTGAGTGTACATAGGTACAAATACAATACATTTCATAAAGAAATTCCGATAGAGTTCCGCCCTATTCTTCTTTCATCTTGCCCAAAGGACAGGGAAACGATTGAATAGGCTTATGAGCCAAGTTTATTGTCTTTCTTGTATATTCCACCTTTGATTTTGATTGATTCTTCATTGGCCTTCACTTTTATGTATGGTGCAAACAATGTTGTCAAATCATAGATCCTCATTTGCATGAATCTGCACTAAAAGGATGATATGATCATGTAATTATGTATGTAGAGTCTAAGTAAAACCCTGAATTCCCAATCTACTCATAGATTGACATAATTATCAAGAATATTTTACTGGTCTTTAGTGTTTTGTCTTCTTTATATATATATATATATATATATATATATATATATATGAACGGTTTAGATTTGAAAAAAATCCCTCCGTTCAAAATACGAACTTTTCATGGAATGTTAAAAATCCACGATTTACACTTGGAATGGAAAATTGAAATCTTTATCAATGGGAATATGATTTTTTAATTTTTTTATTGAATGAAAATTGGGTGTACTTCCTTATTTACATAAATAACTTAAAATAAATGGAACTTAAACATTTTTATGTAGATAAGGTATATAGTATAGGTATGCAATGCAGGCCAGATATGCAGCATGTAGTGCAATGCAGACTTTTTGGCAGAGCTTTTCCTCTTTGATTAAAAGCTACTGAAATAGCCTTCAGACTGGCTTTATGCGACCCGCTAAAGCTCACAAGGTTGATGTGAGTCGCGTAAAGAACCTCCCAAGCCTGCTTTGATCTTCAATTCTCTATTTCAACAAAGTTTCCTCGTCATTCTTCTTTGATCCTCGAGAATCCGAGGAGAAGGAGATGTATAAGGCTCTCTCCGTGCCTCCTGTCTTCAGAAGAGAGCTCTGAAACTTCATCCATGTATAAATGAGGAGCCCTAGGCGGGCGGCGGGGGGGGGGGGGGGGGGGGGGGGGGGGGGGGGGGGGTAGGTGGGGGGGGTAGGTAGTGAGGCAGATCTCGCGTAAAGCCTGCTAATCTGGGAACACCTTTACGCGGGTCGCATAAAGATCATGAGCTTTACTCGGGTCATGTAAAACATCTATCTCAGCAGAAACCTCATCACTTTCTTCTACAAACATCCTCATTTCTGCTTTTTTTCTTCTGAACCTCCTTATTTTCTCCTGTAAACCTCCTCATTTTTGCTCATTTTCTTCTGAACCTCCTCATTTTCTTCTGCAAACCTCCTCATTTCTGGTCATTTATTCCAAACTTCAATAAATGCCTCAATCTTCTTTTCCTTTGCATTTATTTATGCCTCAACAAGTATAATATATCTAATGAATGCAAAAAAAAAAAAAAAATCATATAAATAAGGCTATATGATCTTAGCATTTATGGATAAGAAAGATAAAACAAGAGAAGGTAGAGAGAAAGAGAGAAAATTACTAAAAGCCAAAAACTACTTTATTATATAGAGAGCTATTCAAGATGTGTTATGCGATTACTAGATAATACTTATATAGAAGATGGCTTCTTACTTCCTAATTCTACTAACACTAGGAAGGAAATTTTCTAACAAACCACTTTCATAATTTGATAAAAAAACAAAGCTTGCTTACTATCTTAATTAAATTAAGACTTGGCGATTCTTCTTAACACACTCTCTCATTGTCAAGTCATACTTACATATATCATTTGCAAATTTCTTTTAAAGATATTGAACTTATTTCACTATGTGAAAAAGCGCGTATTTCGACTTACATATTCGATGGTTACTGCTTGAATTAATTTGACTGTTAATAACAATCGAATAATGGGTAGACTATGCCGATCCCCAAATGCACTGAAATCGACTGCTTAAACGAGTGTCATAGACCAATGTAAATAGCGCCCTTTTGAGCGAGCATTGGGGCAGCCAATTTTTTAAATTAAGGGCTTCACATCAAAACTCTCTCTCTCTCTCTCTCTCTCTCTCTCTCTCTCTCTCGGCTGATAGTGGCGCTGACCTCTCTACCCAGCCTCTCTCTCTCTCTCTCTCTCGATGTCCCTACCGCACCACGACAGCCTCTCTGCTCGACCTCTCTCTCTCTCTCTTTATCCCTGCCGCACCACACTGGCAATAGCACCTCTCTCTCTCTCTCTCTCTCTCTCTCTCTCTCTCTCGTTATCCCTACCGCACCACACTGGGAACAACACCGACCTCTCTCTCTCTCCCCCTCCCTTCCTCCTCCTCCTCTCTCTCTCTCTCTCTCTCTCTCTCTCTCTCTGGCTCAATTTTTTTCCATGGAGAGGTAGATTGAGAGATGACACAAGTGTTAGCTTAGTGTTGAGTTGAGTTTTGGGCTAGGTGAGTCAACTCAGTTTGGTTATTTAGGAAACTCATTTTTATTCATCTGTACTTTAAGTTAATTCTTAGTGTTCTTCTTATAGATCTTATTATTTTTATGGCTTAGAACACCTTAAGTTAGTGTTGATCCGAGTCAACTCGGATTCGTGGTGAGTTAGCACTATTTCTCTAAAATTCCCTAAATTAGAATTCATGTAGATTAGGAATATGAATTATTAATTGAATTATCTTCTTGTTGTAGGAATTTGAGGGTTTTTCTCAATTCTCCTTCTCTTTCATATCTTTAGCAAGAAAAACCCCATTTGGAGGTGAGGTTTCACCCTTCAAGTTTTTCATTATATAAATTGTTTAGTGTACTTTTTTCTTAAGTTTATTATTGTTTAGTATGACATTCATGGTGAACTTAATTAAGAAATAAATCACATATGATCATGTACATTGAACATCTCTTTAAATTTATTTGATATTTATAAATTGATTAAATCTTACATGCTATAGACTTAACATGCTCTAGGTTATTTTAAGTGAAATTGGTTGTGTTAATTCAAATTTGAATAAGAGTAATTTACTTTTAACTTGATAATGTTTGATGTAATTTGAAAAAAATGAACTTTATATGTGGCTTTGTTGCCATTTGAAGATTTAGGTTTGAAATGATGGTTGATGTGTTTTGGAGGTTGGTTTAGTCGCCATTTGAAGATTTTGGTTGGAAATGATGGTTAATATGTTTTAGAGGTTGGCTTGGTTTCAATATGGAGATGTTGATTGAATTGTTAGGTCATTATTTATTGTATTATTAGTTGTGTTGGGTGTAAATAATGAAATATATACTCTAACTAATGGTCATTTTGGAATTATTTTAAATAGCATATTGATGTAGAATTACCATCATTTGGAGTATTTATGCCTACATGGCTTTTGGGTTAATCCCTTTCTTTGATTTTCCCTAGAATGAACTTTTGGTCCAAATGGCCTCTATAGAATCATTTTGTAAATGCATATGATGGTAGTTCTAGTTGATCCATAATTGGCCGCTAAATATAGAGGTTTATAAAGGAAAATGAAGTGTAATAAATATGTGGTAGCATACCCATTATTTTAGAATGTGTTTTAATCTTACTTGCAAAGTCTATAGTAAATAATTTACAGGCATTTTTCAGCATCCAAACACATACTGTAAACCATTTTAATGAAAGTTAATTTTGTTATCAAATCTTGCCTCGAGCATGTCACTTTATCAGATCTGTAAACCTTTATGTTAATTGTCCTTTAAATGTTTATTGTGAATTAATGTACTATATTGAATGTGCCCAATCCACATGTTTGGTTATATGCTTAAATTTCTTCTAGTATAGGATAATCAGTTGCCCATTTAAGGATTTCTATGTTGCCAGGCATAGATATAATATTATTTTTTAGGCATAGAAATCCTTAAATTGTCCGTTGGATAGTTCAAGGTTAGATGTATTGTAATATTTTCACTTTCACCATTTAAATGCACATGCTTATTCCGCACATAAACTCTTCATTTCTCTTAGGATATGTATTTTACATTTATTTCTCATATCAAGTATCCTCACTTAGTATGGATACTTGACCTGGGATTCAAATGTAAGATTAGCATATTTGAAGAGATATGGGGAGATGTTACCAAAATTTTTGTATTGGCATTAATTAAATAGGAATATGAAAGCATTACAATATATCCAATCTTGGATAGGTGACTGATTTAGTTAGTTAGGTAGAGTCTCCTATCACCGGTTTCAATTAACAATGAAACTCACCACGTGCAGTACCACTAAGTTTTGGTCATTGCCACTTTTTACATCCCCCTCTATAGTCGAAGCACGGTCGACCCTTAAGGAGCTATTGCAGTTGCATTTGATCAACATTCTCTTGAAGGATGCTTTAGAGGATTATTCATCTGATCATGAGTTGTCTGAAGATGATCAACTATAATATTTCCACGAGATTTCAAACATGATAATCAAATATAAGGTCACAAAAAGATTCTGGATGAGGTATTTCGCTCTCTTGCCGAACTTCGTAGGCGTGAATGACCACTTATAAAGTTTATCGAAGTGATCGTATGGCAGCGTAGTGCAAAAGAACGTATATCATATATTTGTGGCCATTATAATGACTTACAACAGCAAGGCATTTGAAGGAGGGGACTGTTTCACAAAAATGTTATAGTTGTATTATATTTATAAATTTCTATTTAATTTCATATGGAAAGGAATTTCATTTTTAATTTCTTAAAACCAAAATGTTTAATTTGCAATGGATCTACCAATTTGAATTTACATGTAAATTCCATGTTTAATTGTTTATCATTTTATTTTTTTAGCGTCATATTTCTAAAGTCGTAAATGATATCTTCGACGACCACGATTCTAAGCAAAGAGTGGATATCAAAACCTTGGTTTAGGACGAAATACTTCAAAGGTGTATTGTCATTCATTACATACTTGAAACAAAATCATAAGAGTTAAGGGAATGACAACTATCATTATTGTCCTTGTGCCAAATGTCATAATGTGGCAACACCGAGAAAAAGTGTTGGCGTAATTATGAAACATTTAATCTCTAATGGTATGGATATGTCTTACAAGACATGGATATACTACGGTGAACAATGGGGTCAAAGTTATGGAACTATTGGGGCTAGTATGTCTAGGGCTGTCAACGGATCATATTATGGTCTGAATGTGATCTGGATCCGATCTAATTTAATCAGATCATTAATTGGATCAATGGATTGGATTCGGATCAAAATCTTTAATGTGTTTAATAATTAGATTGGATTTGGATTGACCCCGATCTGATCCAGTAACAATCTGGTAAAGAAAAAAAATCCCTTTTTAGCTAAGCCACCCTCTTCATACCGCAAGCCTTAGATTTTCCAGGAACTGCAGCTGCAATCTTCTCCCACCTCATACACGCATCCTTCAAAAATGCTTTCAATGCATTCAGTAATGTAAGGTCTTCTCCAAAGCTCCAATATGAACTCTCTTTCTTCAAATCTCCTTTTGTCCGTTTAGACTAATGGCACCGAATCCCCATTAATCCTCACCAACTTCTTGTTCAACGGCTTCCTCTACTCTAAGAACTATATGAACGGATCACTGCCACCCGACCTCTTCTCCACCATTGATTTCTCCATCTTGATCATGCTCTCCAGCCCGTGCCACCCTCAGAATGCCTCCGCGATCAATTCCCACCGTCGTGGTGCCCCAACCGGATGCTTCACAATTTACTTCTTCAGCATATCGAAATCGTCATCATCTCATTCCTTCTTCTCTTCGATCTTCAACTCTGCCACACTGTTGTGGGTGTCTTTTAATTGGATAAGATTGGATTCAGATTTTAAAAATTTTAAACGGATCAGATTTGGATCATGTAAAACCTAAACGGATCGGATTCGGATGAACACTAATCCAGTCCGAATCCAATTCGTTGACAGCCCTAAGTACGTCTGCTACTGATCGTATTGGAGATTCCTTCCTAAAGACGGTTAATATGGTGAATGACGCACTTGGACATTTTAACGAAAATGAGTGTCACAATCAATAAAGCGAATGGATTATGAACATCCTTCAGTATTTAAAGCGTATTAATTTATCTTTTATAGAAAATATGAGGAATACAAAAGAAACTTTAATCTCCAAAGTCACACATCACGATTTTAAAATTGAAAGGTCAATTCACGATCAACAAAGCCAATGGATTATGTCCCTAGGATTAAACAACAATTAGAAGATGACTTCACTCCCTCCATCTTTAAGAGGCTTGCTGACAGCCCAAACGTTAATGTAATTTTGTACACCGCATATGCGGCAAATATATATTCTTTTTATACAAAGGATTATGAAAGAACTTATCAACTCAAAACTCTGGTGTCACAATGAAGGCAATAACTAGTTTTAAGTCACGTGCTAAGGATACCAATGTTGTGGATGATTAAGTCACTTATTATAACATCGTCAAGCAAATCATTGAACCGAATTATGTTAACTTCAAGAAAATAGTCTTCTACTATAACTGGGTTGTATTGAAGACTCCAATGGATGTTTTATCAATCTAAAAACAAATTCGATATATGTTAATCTAAAGAGATTAATGAGAAATGAAAAAGAAGATGACGAGTGTAAGGCCCGTACCCTTATTTGCCCTCCGTACGCTTAGTTTCCGGTGCCGGTACGTCCCAGATGGACCAAATTAGCGAGCCTTGATCGAGACCCTATTTTAATACTGTATCAACCCAAGACCTATACCCCGGCGACCACGTAGGCGCTGCGATTCTAACGCCCACGCGGCACGCCCCATTGCGATACTCGGTGTGAAAGTTGCGATCATTTGCGCAATCTAAGGCGGGCCGCGCAACGCACTTGTGGTGCGGGCCTCACTTGGACAAATCCCTAGGAAGTCTAATCAATCAATCAATCCCCCTCACCCTCACCCATACCCCTCTCATCACACTAGTCAACACAAACCATACTCACCCCATCCCTCTCTCACCACAAAGTCAAGAGAGCCCATACCTTCCATACCCCCTCCTATACCATCCTACTCCCCCTCCCATGCTAGCCATTCTCATCTTTTAATCCCTCCTCTATCCCCAAAATCTCTACCCATACAAGACCATACGTAGGGGGGGCCTTCTCATTTTCCCTTTTGCGAGAGAGAGAGAGAGAGAGAGAGAGAGAGAGAGAGAGAGAAGATTAAGAAGAGAAAAGATCAAGGGAGATTAGGACAAGGAATTAGAAGGTCGAGATCAAAGCTTGGAGAGCCCCAACCATCATCCAAACCGTTCGATCAACCATCCAATTCGATTCAACCATTCATCTTTCAAAATGAGTGCAAGGGTGGTGAAATCCCTCTTTTTCTCCTTCACTTCCTTTCATCTTTGTGGGCCCATGAGGAGGGACCACTTGAGGTGTGTTTTGGTACTTTTAGAGGGCCCCATAGTGGCGGGCCTCACCCGATGGCCGGTTCTCCTTGGTTCTTTCTCTCTCTTTCCTTTATCATTTCTTATATTGATTTGAGTAGATCATGGGGCTCAGAAATGGGTCACGTTGTGGGACAACATGCATTGCATCCTACCACAGTGTGGACCACCTTGTGTGGTCCACCTTAATGCTTCTTTTCCATTTAACTTGTTGACTTGATGACAAAGATCTGGATGAAGGAAAAATACAAGGATTATCTTGATCTAAAGCTATTTGAGCCCACCATGAGATGGCCCAGCTGATGAATGGAGTGGATCCTGAATGTGTGGACCCCAATAGTCAAGGCACAACATAATTAAAAAAAAAAGAATACAAGCAGAGCCGCTGGATAGACAACGTCCAGAGGACGTTGCTGCACAGCAGCGCATGGGCGAAAGCCCTTTTGGGCGTTAACCATGGGGCCCACTCTTGGGACCCACCTTGATGTTTGTGTTGGATCCACACCATCCATCTGTTTTCCCGGATCATCATAGGGTCGGCCCCAAAAATGAAACAAATCCAAATCTTAAGTGGACCACACCGCAAGAAACAGTGGGGACATTAATGTCCACTATTGAAATTTATCATATCTCATCCCGATGTTTATTTTCCACCTAACCTATTCATCGGGCCACGTGGGCCTAGGAGGAGTGAAAATGAAAAAAAAATATACATAAGCTTGATCCAAAACCGCTGGGGTCCACACGAGTGGACCATGCTATCCGGGAGCGTGCTTAGGCATGCTGTCTAGTAGGTGGCCCACTTTGTGGGACCCACCGGGTTGTATGTGTTTGTCCACATCGACCATCTATTTTGTCAGAGTGTGTTAGGGCTACAGCCCAAAAATGAGACATAACCAGGTCTCAAGTGGACCGCACCACATGAAACAGTGAAGATGATGATGCCTACTATCAAACCTTCTTTGGCCCACCTTGATGTTTGTAGACCTTATAACTTGTCCAATATTGGACTCTTTGGGTTCCTCATGAGCTGGTAAACCTGATAGACAGAGTGGATCGTCCTCATGTGGGCCCCACTTGATGAAAACCAAAAAAAATAAAACAAAGAAAACAAAAAAAAGGGAGAACTCACAATGTCAGAGACGCTGGGAGTAACTAGCGTCCACGGACACTGGATTCGTTGGGCTGCCCAACAGGTGGCCCACTCGTGGGACCCACCATGATGTATATGTATCATCCACACCGCCCATCCTGCTTTCCATATCATTTTAGTCCATGGGCCCAGTTCTGAGCCAAATCCAAGTAGTAGGCGGGCCACAACATAGAGAGTAGTGGGAGGCAATGATGTCCACCGTTGAAACCATCCTAAGCTCACCAAGATGTTTATCTTCCATCCATGGGATGAAAGAGAAAACACAACTATTAGCTTGATTCACAACTCGTGTGACCCCAGGGGGGTCCCACGCTGCAGACAGCGTGCGTGCGCACGCCTGCCAACAGGTGGCCCACCCTGTGGGTCCCACCATGATGTACCTGTTATCCACGCTGCCCATCTATTTCCCCAGCTTTTTAGGACATGAACCTAAAAATGAGGTAGATCCAAACCTCAGGTAGGCCACACCCGCAGGGAACAGTGGTCATTGATGCCCACCATTGAAAACTTTCTTGGGGCCACTGTACTGATTATTTTTCATACAACTAGAGGGTGTGAGCCCGTCTTTGGGTTCCACCTTGATGGATGTATTGTGTATCATGTCACCCGTCTTGATCGATGCGTGGGGCCCAATTTTTAGTGGGCTTCACTTAGAAAATGGTGGTGATTGAATACCTACCACTGAAACTTCCTAAGACCTACAATGATGGGTATTTGTTATCCAACCGGTAGACGAAACCCACCATGGTTCCCCCCTTATATATATATATATATATATATATATATATGTTATCCATGCCGTACACCTATTTTGTCAGCCCATTTTGTATGTGAAGGCCCAAGTATGGGGCCGATATAGTCTCAAGTGGGCTATGCCAAGAAGACCTTTACATTTCCAGTGGGGCCCATAGTCTGGGTCCCACTCTCTACATATATTGGGTCATTTAAGCCCAACAACACATGATATGTTTGGTAACATGCTAGTATACTTAGCTTGATACGTCACACCGATAATATGCTTAGTATAATGAATACCATGCTCATTCATATGCCCATACGCATCATTTTTATACATGTTATGGATCACGATTAATCATAACATATGCTATTTGGCTTGTTATACTTAGGGGACCCGTGCGAGATAGGGTTGTCCCACATGATTGTGCAGTATGTGTAAGTTTGGTGCATTACTTAGATTGTATGACTCATGCATTTCGCATTATGTATGTCACGATCGCCTCACACCCTAGCAGCATCGGGGTGGTGGCCACCATAGTCACATCGTGGTTGGTAGTAATGGACACCAGAAACATGTTCTAGTACATGGACGCTATGGATGTCCTTGGGTGAAAGTCCCTAAACCCTGTTGTACCAGTAGGATGCTCCAACGTCGAGACCGAGTGGATAACATGAGCGCCCAAGTGCCAAATACCAGTAGGCCACGTCTCCCACTGTGTCGAGGTCGGTTGGAAAGGCGTGTGACCTTATCCGCCCAGGTGCAGTGAGCTATAAGCTACGTCGAGTCTAACCAGCTCGTGAAATGGGTCCACTATCGGCGAGCCGGGCGAGCATTGGCATACTACTGACGAGGCAGATAGTGAGGTCTTTTCTACTCGCTTGGTTATGCGCGCGATGTGCGGCGGCCAGTATTAGAGTGTACTAGACCCCGGTGATGTCCCATATGAGAACCATTTTAATATGTGGATTACTTGAGGATTGGCATGTTTGCATTACATCTCTAGTATGTAACACTCGGCCATGTAGGTTCTTGCATCGCATAGCGTTGGGATGGATAATAGCATTCATGAGCTTGATAACTTAGCCCTCTATCACTTTCGCTTACTCTGATATCTATATACTTGTCATATGCATCACACAAGCACACACGCACTCTACTAAGCTTCGTAGGAAGCTTATGCGTGTTTGTTTATGCTGCAGGTACTAGGGCACATCAGTAGCGTTGAGCTCGGTTCATGTACCTGACATTTTGGACTTTTGCTACATTTTTGTATTTTCCCTTTTCATCACTGTACTTAACAAACTCTATAGTGGATATCTGATGATGTTTTATGGTTTTGGTTATGCTCCTTTACAAAATAAAATTTTTCCTGAAAATCCTCCTGGTGGGATCCCAGGATTGGATCTTGGCATGTGAAGGCTAAGAGCCGAGAATGGGGTACTACGGAGGCTGTTGGCACCAAGGTCGACGATCGGGAATTTATTGAGCCCTGTCCCTGGGTTTGGGGCCTGACAATGAGCCTTTTATTCTTACGTCACAAGTAACCCAAGTCTTTTATTGCAATGATCATACTAAGGATGGTTGACACGTTATGTTAGAAGCTCTAAAGAAATTGAACAATTATGTAGATGCTTACGAGGATTCTTTAGTCTTTGTGGGAAGGATGAGTGCATCGGCTTTATGTTGAGCTATGAATTGTGCATATTCTAACCTCAAATTCATCACATATTATGCATGGTTCGCATGTTTAAAAGACTACTATAATGCATGATTTGTGATTGTAGGAACGAGATGGAGATTTCACTGATTCAAGGCTAAAAAGAGCACTATACATACATTGAAGACAAGGAACCAAGTGCAAAAGGATTGAAGAAAGAAGTAAAGGAGAAAAGGAAGAAATGCAACAAAGTGCACTATAGAGCGCTTAGCTGACCGGTCGGCCAAGGCACACGACTGGTCGTCCGACTGGTCGGTAATTCAACAGGGACCTCCCCTTGCTGCCCAAACTCCCTGGACCAAAATCGACCATTTAAGACTGGTCATCCGACCGGTCAAGCACTCAATAGAGCAGAGATGAAAAATACCAAAGCTTGCTGAACATAATTTAACGTTTTGTGACCGATCATCTGAACGGTCGACCGGGGGTTCAAACCGGTCAACGGCATAACTAAGCTTGTCTAAGAAGATCCGAAATTTGCTGCGCGAAGCGTTATTTTCATGAAATTTCTCGAAGGTTCTTCGTAATTGGAGTCTGAAACCTACAAAAGGACTCTTCCACTTTCTTACTAGGGTATGCTAGGACGTGGGGAAGATCAAGGAAGCTTTGAAGAAGGATTTCTTATTGCTTTTCTTCTAGTTCTCAGTTAGTTTTTTATGTTTTCGAGGCTTTTAGTTCAAGAATGTTAGAGATGAACTAAAACCTCTTAGCTAGGGCTAAGAGGTGAACCTTTTGATTCATTTTTTTATTAATTGATGCAACCTAGGTTTTTTTAATGCTTTAATTGAAGAATTTGGTTTAATGTGAGTTTGAATAAATTACTAGTTCAGTTTTTTACTTTGATCTCTTGATGACTGCGGGCTCATGTGATTCTTAGTGAATCTAAATCTAGTAGCTTACTTTTTTTGGCATTGTTTATACTTGTGTAGTTCATTGATCTATTATCGACTCCAGGCATGATGGATACTTTGATTGCCTTGTGTACAATGGGATGATCTTCATGTGGGAACTCATGCAAACTAAAGTTCTAATCTTTTGTTATAATCTAAGATAGATGTTTGCTGATTGATTTTGATTTAGTTGAAGTTCAAATCATGAGTTATAATCAAGTCTAGTGACAGGATTTTATGAAAGCTATGATTGGGATCTTAATTGATTTAGAAAGAGCCTTGGCCTATACATTGAGTGTGCCCAAGGCCTGAGCATTATTGTGGGAATCGAATCAATGAACAAGCAACTGTTTTAGAGAAGTGTTGATTGAACCGCTCTATATTCCGATCGGATAGAGATATGAATTCGATTCTGATTGAGTTATGAGAGACCTAGTTGTGTTCATGCATTGAAAACAGTAAAAAATGAATCCTTGGCGCTCTAGTGCCTTTTAGATTATTATTACCTTACACATTCACTGTTTAAAACCAATTCTCTATTGTTTAGATTTTGTTCTTAATACAATCTTAATTATAAGTTGTTTTAGATAAATTCTGAGAATACCCATATATAAATCTCTGTGGGAATGATACTCAATTTTTCCAAATTATTAGTACTTTCGCAACCCTATACTTAGGGAGTGAACACTTTAACAATACTATAAGAAGATATCATTGGAGACGATGAGGAAAATTAAGATAACATGATTTTGTAATGCCTGAGAATGCAATATGTCCATTTCATATGTTAACTTAATGGATTCATTTCAATTTATACATTTGTGCATGATGCTTGAGAATGCAATATGTTCATTTCATACGTTAGATTAAATTGATTCATTTCAATTTATACATCTGTGATGCTTGAGGATGCAATATGTCCATTTCATATCTTAGCTTAATGGATTCATTTCAATTTATACACTTGTGATACTTGAGGTTTCAATATCTTTATTTCATATGTTAGCTTAATGGATTCATTTCAATTTATACACTTGTGATGCTTAAAGTTTCAATCGTCAATTTCATATGTTAGCTTAATGGATTCATTTCAATTTATATACTTGTGATGCTTGAGGTTTCAATACATCCATTTCATATATTAATATAATGGATTCATTTCAATTTATACACTTGTGATGCTTAACGATGCCATATATCCATTTCATATGTTTGCTTAATGGATTCATTTCAATTTATACACTTTTGATGCTTAAGGATGCAAATATATCATGTATTTAATTCATTCGATTGTTTAAATAAGTTCTTTGAATGTTATTATGTAAATATAAGCACTATGTCAAGAACTAAATGATCTGATTCATAGGAGGATGTTTGGGACTAAATGAGCAGCATACGCCTAGTTCATCTAGCTCCTAGTCTAAATATAACTCTCATTCAGTCTATGCTCCATTCGACTTGGGCCAACGTCATTTGGAGTTCAATAAACATGGATAGTGCATTGGGCCCAATGCGACCGATTTTGCTATGAATGTATGTCGCTTTACGATGTAGCATGTGTCTCCCTCGTACCATTCATAGAGAGACATACCCGTCCCAGTGCTTAACTTCATTTGACATCTAGTTCAAGTAGTGTTCGAGGACTCATTTTGTTTTGTTAAATCATTTAATTAGAGCTAAAATTGTAACTTATATTTATAATATTGATGTTTGTAAAACCGATATGAGGTGTCCTTGGCTCATCGTGAGTTTTGAGTGAGGAAAACCAGTATTGCTTGGAAGGACTGAAAATACCGATTGAGCCGAAATTACTCTAAGAGTGATTCGATGGACTTAGAGTGGAAAGCAAACAAATGAATAAGTGGGTCAATTAGAAAGATTGGGAGAAATTTGTTGACTGGAGGTCGACTAAAGAGGCAAAGCAGTTAAGTGCGAATTATAAGGAAATACACACTCATATGACGAACCCACACACCACGGGTAGGAAGGGTGTAGTAAAAAGAGCAGAGGATTTTTTTTTAATTATGTCTTAAATTGAGGTTACTTTGTAATTTTTATTAATTGAAAAGCTAAGTTTATATTTTTATTTCACAGAAGAAACGAAAGACAGATTGTAGTCTGGTCACTCGGACCGGACTATTTATTGAATGTCATACAAGGTCTGATGGAAGTTCTTTGACGCCTGAAGCGACTCAGGCCATTGTGAGTGATCTTAATTATAATAAATCTATTTCTTAATTTAAAATCAATTTATGATATTTATGATTTGTTAGTTCATGTTGTAGTCCCAAATAAGAGATATCATTGGAGAAGATCTTACTTTTGGACAGCGAGATATAAATAATGATGATGTCTCAATCGTATATATAAACGTTACTTAATTGTTAGATTCTTAATTTATTATTTCGAATTGAATTATGTTCTAATAAAACATTATTAACTATTGCCTAAGTATTTGGGAAAGATAAGAGAGGTTGTATTCGAGGAATAGGAGCTAGCATCTCAAAGACAGCACTTCGTTATACGACTCCTATCTAGGGTGAGTTCGAGGACATGAGGATTTAACTCTCCAATATCAATAAAAAAAAATGGAGATGCTGATGCAACAGATGAGCTCGATGACACATCATCCACGGGAGCTTCCTCTCATTTGATCCCGCAGTCATTCTCTCAACCAATCCCACAACCTCACAAAGTACAAATCGTACTTTTATAAAAGTTGTAAATTTAATTTTTGATGAGTTGTTACAATTTAATTATATAATTATTGCTTAGTAAAGGAAAGAAGCGATGTGAATGGTCCTAGGAGGCAACGGAATAAGGCACCAGCTCTAGATTTCTCTCCTTAAAATGCAAATAGACAGAGGTGTCTTCTAAAGAATCTATGACACACGAAGTCCTTTGTAGTTAGACTGGTGGTTCCTTCCAAGAATCATGATCCCAATTTTTATACGGGATGCATCGAGGAGATCTTCGAAGGATTGCGAAGCTGCAAGACCCTGACACTTCGGAAGAGATGACATTTGCATATATTGGTATAGGAGAGTTTATTAGGTGGCCTAGATACAATATAATTTCATTATAATATATCTTGTGTATTTGTTTTACATTTTATGAACAATAGTGCATTTCTTACATTTATTACATTTCTTACACATGTTACATTTTATGAGTATTATTTTATGGTTTGGTTTTACATTCTTGTATCTTGTGTATTAGTCTGTACTTGTGCATTCTTATATTTCATCTTATGTGTTATAGCCAAATTGCAGTGGTCGAAGATAGCGAAGACTCGAGGCCTGCGAGCGCCTTTGTGACTGTATTCAACCTGCAAGCCCTCATGGTCGAGGCTCACATATTGGAAAAGTATGGTACGCAACTTCCGAACCATCAAGCCCTTCTGGTCGAGGCTTGCATATCGGGAAAGTAAGGTATACACTTCTGAATATGCGAGCATCTCAATTTGTGGTCGTTGAAAGGTTCTGCATCTCAATATGCGAGAAGTTATCCCCGAGCCCGATCGTCCCCCGCCTTTTTAGTACCAGCAGCCCATATAGACTGATTTTGGGCTTATCTTTGTTCGTGGCTCTGAACCTCAGGGGATCACCATCAGGGAACGTAATCGACCAGATGTCTAATTAGACCAGGCCATCCCCTTATTTAAGGATCTACAAGATAAACACCTTATCCCCGAAAATCAGCAGTAATCTTAACGTCTTGAGTAACAGATTGGATCACTTAAATCTATATAAATGGATGGCTTCATAGATGAGAAAGGTACACAATCTCTAAACTCATATCCCGTTGTTTCCTTTTACAACCATGCCCCATCTAACTTAAGCTTCGGAGGGCCAACGGCTGGACGCCGGCCACCCTTAGTTTTCTCTTGTGTTCTTTCAGGTTTGGAGGGAAGTTAGCTTGAAGGAAGGTGAACGTCTCGAGGATCCTGTTACCAAATTCGACGTAAACAGATTAGCGCCGTCTGTGGGAACAGGTCATCAGGATTAGCCATTCTAATCACTGATTGTGATCTCCCACCATGCCTCCCAAAAAGACGATTCATCCTTCCACTTCAAGACAGACGTTACCTCCGCTTGACATTATCAAATCAGCGCCTAATCCCCCTCAGACTGCTTCAACGGGCATCCCCCGGGGGTAGTCTAACGCTCCATCACAAAACCCATTGTTCGATGTATCCGGCAGTCAAGAAGACGTTATGCGTTTCCTCGGAAACGCACTTCTAACTCTCAAAGCCGGGTTTCAATCCTTATCTAATCGGCTTGATCAACATTTTCCAAAACCACAGCAGCAACCTCCGGAAGGGCCCCTAGTACAACCTATACCAGTGGCTTCCAGACATTCTGCGGGCGAGCCACAAACCCAACCAAATCCTCCTCCTTCAAATCGAATGCCACATGGCAATCAAGTCCCGGTACCCCCTCCACATTCTATACACTCTAGTACCTCCTGCCAACAGCAATCTCAGGGGTCTGCCATCGAAACTTCAGGCTACACCTTACCATGGGTAGGAGATCTCAAAAGAATCCACGATCGCTTCGACGATATGGAACAGTGATATCGGACGAATCGACCACCTGTTGCTGTTGCGTCAATACATCGATCCGAATCTCCCTTCACCTACGAGGTCATAGAGGCACCCTTACCTAAGAAGTATCGCACGCCTATCATCACTCCATATACAGGCACTGGCGATCCTCTCGAACATCTGGAGACGTATAAGTCTCTTATGAAGCTGAAGGGACATGGTTCAGAAAGTATGTGTAGGGCTTTTTCCCTAACCCTAAAAGATGCAGCACGTACATGGTTCCGGGGCTTAAAACCCCGATCCATCAGGTCCTCTCTGCTATCGGAGCTCTTCCTTTCTCAGCTCATGACAAGCATCTGTACCAAAAAGCCAGCATCTCACTTAATGGACTTGAAGCAGCAGTATGGGGAGACAATAAAGGAGTTTACAGTTCGATTCACTACAAAAGTCGTCCAGACTGAAGGTTATACCGAAGATAAAGGCCTCACTGCCCTTATAGCCGAAATTACAAGCGAAAAATTCAGATTCGCCTTGGATAAAAACCCTCCTAAAACTATGACAGAGTTTCAGGCAAAGGTCGAGAAATACATCAATGCGGAGGAAGTCGCTTTGGCACGTCACGGTGTACAGGGCAAGAAGCGTAAGCCTGAGGAGATTGTTAGTACACCTTTTGTTGTCAATTGGCGTGTTGGTTGGTCGCGTCTTGTCGTGTGACCCCCGGTCAAAGATTTAAAGATCAAGACTTGAAGATTATGCTTCTTCCATTGCTCAAGCTCATGCTGAAACAAGATCTCAGGTAAGTTGCATATAGATCGACCATAGGAAACCCAAAACATCAAAGAATGGCGTAATGACTCACATATCTTATCCCATTCCCTCTCGACCCTTGCACAAGTTGATCAGACTTATGGTCCATGGCTGGTGCGAATCGTAATTGAAGATATGTCTAAACCTTGGACCCCATGCACCAAATCACTTCATGCCTCATCATTGAAGTGATCTACTGTTGCGTTGAAAGACTTGGTTCAGCAAACCCGCTGTGACAAGATCATCTAGACAGCCGACCGGTCTTGACCGGTCGGCCAGAACTGTAAGAAATGGACAGCAACCTTGCTGTAATCAATGTGTCTGGACAGCCGACCGGTCTTGACCGGTCGACCAGGCTCCTCAACTCACAACAGCACCTTGCTGTAGTATTTTCAGCTGGCCAGCGGACCGGTCTTGACCGGTCGACCAGGCATTTCAAAGTTATCAGAAGACTTGCTGTTGTATTTTCAGCTGGACAGTCGACCGGTCTTGACCGGTCGGCCAGGAGATCATATCTAGCCCAGCAAGCACAGCCAACCGATCTTGACCGGTCGGCTTGTTTTCTCTATTTGTTCCAGCAAGCTCAGCCGACCAGTCTTGACCGGTCGGCCTGTAATATTGAATACTTCCAGCAGGGTAATCCGACCAGTCTTGACCAGTTGGGAAGACCCAGATGTGGCCCAACCTTTTTGAATTGCGACCGGTCCGTCCGACCGGTTGAGACTCTCTCTGACAGGTCAGTCGTGACCCTTTTAAATCCGTTGGGGCCATCATTTGGGGCTCTATATAGCCATATCTTGAGCTCTTTCTTGGCATGCATTCAACACCCTTCAAGAGCTAAGAGAGAGAGCTTTTACTTACATCCTCCTACCCTCTTTGCTCTTAACTCCCTTGAGTTCATCATTCAAACCTAGCCATTAATGGCTTATCAATGAGTATTCAAAGCTTCGTTTGAAGTATGAACTCAAGACCTTCATTCATGGCTGACCTACCTTCGGAATATCTTTATGAGGTCGTTTATAGCCATTGAATGCTTGAAGTTTGGTAGTTCCCTCATTACCATTGCATTGAATAGGCAAGAGGAACTTGACCAACTCTCTCCCAACTACCCAGCATCAACATAACCTCATCATTTGCATCGGTAGCTGATCTTGGGAGCACAAAGAGAAGCTGAAGCACGTGGAGCTGAAGCTACTCATCAAAGGCATCGAATCGGGGCTCAATCGTCTAGGTATGTCTAGTATTTGAGAGTCCATTTATTGAATCACTATTCCCTGGATTGGGAAACTCCGATGGGAGTGTACGTGACCGTCCTTGGATTAGGATTGGTGAGAGTTTGAGATCCAAACTCGTCAAGTCCCTAGGTTGGGCCATCGGCGGATGGTAAACGTGGTCCTAGATCATAGGATGTTAAGGTTGATGGTTAACCTGATTTAAAACCACGACTATAGTGAAATCCAGTGGTCCCATAGGTTGAGATTGTGAACCGGGAGTGGAGTAGGGAAACCGAACCACTATAAATCGTTGTACATTGTGAGTTTGAATGATTGCTATGTGTTGAATGGCTTAGTCAATCATGAATGCTAACTGTTTGATGAAATGCTTATGATAGTCCTTGCTTACAAATTCATCATATAATTGCCTTGAATGTTATTATGATAATCTTGGTTGCTAAGATTAACTTGATTAGTTTTAATTGTAATTAAAAATTCAAAAAGTCCTATTCACCCCCCTCTAGGACATTAGGCATATCTCCGAGTATCTCTATAAGCGGTAAAACCGCAATTTCAATTGGTATCAGAGCGGGTTCCTCCGCTCAGGTTTAAAAACCTGGAGTGAGATCCTAAGAGAACTTGAAAATATGTCTAGAGAGGACTCTTCATCCGTTACTAAGCCGCCCTTCTTTGATGGGTTAAACTATCCATATTGGAAAGCCCGAATGCGCATCTTTTTAGAATCTATTGATTCGGACGTGAGGGACATGATTGATATTGGATATAAACCCCCAATGGACATTATATGTAAGGAAGGTGAACTGGATATCCTCAAGCCAAGAGATAAGGCGATGTGGACCGATTATGATAAAGCTCAACGTGTTCATAATGACAAAGGCCTGAATGTCATTTTTTGTTCAATGTCTAAAGATGAATTTGGTCGGATTCAAAATTGCACAACCAGTAAGCAGGCATGGGACATTCTTGAAGTTACTCATGAAGGAACAAGCATTGTTAAAAACTCAAAACTTCAGGGCCTCTCTACACAATTTGAAAACATTACTATGGAGGAGCACGAAACATTTACTGATTTCTATACCAAACTGAACAAGATCACAAATGAAATGTGGGGCTTGGGAGATCCTGTTTCGGAGAATAGATTGTGTAGGAAAATTCTGAGATCCCTACCGGAACGGTTCTCCTCCAAAGTTACCACCATAGAAGAATGTAGGGACCTAAATACCATGAAAGTTGAAGAATTACTAAGGTCCCTTCAAACCTATGAGCTAAGTTTCAAAACTCCCTCCAAATCCAAAAGTACAGCCCTGAAATCTTCTCATAAGAAAAAAGATTTTGAATGCGGAAGTGAGGAAGATCCAGACTTAGAAGAAATGGCACTTATGGCTAAAAAATTTCAAAAATTCTTCAAAACTAGGGGAAATACCTCTAGAAGGAAACCCTACCAGAAGGGTAAACCTTTTGACTCTAAGAACAACAAGGGAAAAGTTTTTAAGTCAAAAGATCCTCAATGCTACAAGTGTAGAGGATTTGGTCACATTGCATCCGAGTGCACCGATAAAAAGGCCAAGAAAAAATCAATAGCAACTACATGGGATGAAACTGAAGAATCTGAATCAGAATCATTCATATACTAAAGTGAGGAGGAGCAAGGTTCAATTAGAATTTTAATGGCCTCCATTACTGATATTGTGCCTCAAATTGAGCCCATTGCAAAGATCACCGGAGACATTGATGATCATGAATCCTCTAACACTGAAAATGATTCCTTGAGTGATGAGAATGAGGATGAAGGCCTTCAGGAGGTATATAACCAACTATACATTGAAAATATAAATACCATAAAAAAAGTTGGGCCAAATGAAGGCTGAAAATGACAAATTGACAAAAAATCTTGACAGATTGAAAATTGAGAATCAAAAGATGGGTTAAGATTTAGAAGAACTGAAAAGGAAGAATGATGAGCTTGAACAAGAAAAGAAAAAGCTCATAAGTGGTGAATCTCTAGACAAGCATGCTAGACTTGAGAAAGAACTCAAAGAGGCGAACACTGAAATTGATCGTCTTAAGTGTCAAGTCGTTGACTCCAGAAGACGGTTCGCCTAAGGAGAAGAAAACCTTGAAAAACTCCTAGGTGTGGTAAGATCGCCAATGGACAGAAGAGGTTTGGGTTATGACAGTCACACTTCAAAAACTACCTCAGTCCATCCTATGGTAAGAAAAGATCATAGTGCATCGGGAAGTAAAACCAAAGCATCTCCTGTTTGCCATGCTTGTGGAGACATTGGCTGCTTAAAGTTTAAGTGCATGGTGTTCAACAATCCGGTCAGAAACTTGAAAGGTAAATTTGTACCAACCGAGGAAAATGTGCAAGCTTATTGGAATCCTCCCATGCATACTTCACCAAAAGGAGGAAACATTCGAAAGAATTATCCTCCCATGCATACTTCACCAAAAGGAGGAAACATTCGAAAGAATTATCCTCCCATGCATACTTCACCAAAAGGAGGAAACATTCGAAAGAATTATCCTCCCATGCATACTTCACCAAAAGGAGGAAACATTCGAAAGAATTATCGTAGGAAGGACAAAAGGATGGTTGAACTATTGGAGCAAGTTAAAATGCTGAATTTGAAAACTGCTCTTCTCTTGCGTGAAAAAGGAAAATCTGATTCTCCCAAGAAAACTAGAGAATCTCACCATAAGAATACCCCTCATAAAAGGACAACAACTAAATGGGTTGTAAAGAACACGTGTTTGGTCATTCATACTGCCTTAAAAGCTGGGAATACCCCTAGATGGTACTTGGATAGTGGTTGCTCTAGACACATGACAGGTGATAGATCTCAATTTTGTGCATATGATGAATTTGATGGTGGGTCTGTCACATTTGGTGATGGGAGCATAGCTAAAATTATTGGTAAAGGAACCATCACGGGGCCAAGTTTACCCAAAATTGAAAATGTGCTATATGTTGATGACCTTAAACACAACTTACTGAGTATCTCACAGATTTGTGATGAAGAGCACTTAATAAGCTTCTCCAAAAATATGTGCAAGATCCTGAACTCCACAGGAAAATTAGTCATGAGAGGTCTACGCACAGGAGACAACTGCTATGTCATTTAAAATCACAACAATTCAAGCTCCTCCACCATGTGTCACGTGGCCGTTCAGGATGAAATAGAACTATGGCACCATCGACTCGGTCATGTACATTATAGAAATCTGTTTAAACTGAGTCAGAAAAATTTGGTAAGAGGTCTACCAAAGATGGGTAAAAGACCAAATGCTGTGTGCATCGCATGCCAAAAAGGAAAACAAATCAAGGTTGCACACAAGAAAACCTCTACCCTGGTCACATCAAAACCATTTGAACTGCTACACATGGACCTAGTTGGTCCTACTAGGGTTCTTAGCCAAGGAGGAAAACGATACTTCTTTGTCGTCGTTGACGATTACTCCAGATTCACATGGGTCGCCTTCCTAAGAGAAAAATCTGACACTTTTGAGGAATTTCAAAAACTAGTGAAGCGACTTCACAATGAGAAAGGATACATGGTAGCAAGAATCAGGAGTGATCACGGCGGTGAATTTGAAGATCATCGTTTGAAGGCATTATGCGATGAATTGGGTATTCGTCAAGAGTTCTCAGCACCCAAAACACCTCAAAAAAATGGGGTTGCTGAAAGGAAAAATAGAGTGTTGTTGGATATGGCTACAACTATGCTTAATAATAAGAATCTTGCTCAAAATCTGTGGGCCGAAGCAGTTAACACTGCCTACTATATTATTAATTGAGTTTATTTAAGGGCAGGTCTAAACAAAACAGCTTATGAACTGTGGTGTGGAAAGACATCGAATGTAAAATACTTTAAGGTCTTTGGTAGTACATGCTATATTCTGAGAGACCGAGAAAATTTGGGAAAGTTTGACTCCAAAAGTGATGAGGGTATCTTCTTAGGATACTCATTAAATAGTAGAACCTTTCGTGTCTACAACCTTCGAACCTCATCAGTTCAAGAGTCAATCAATGTGACTGTGGATGATAGCTTGGATAAATCTGTGTCTCTAAGTAATGAAGAAGAAGATGAGGGCATATGCGAGATAGGCAAATCTAATAAACAACCATCTTCTCCAAATGCCCCCACTGCTCGTGGTGATGTACAAATTGTCAAGGATCACCCCCTCATTCAAATCATTGGGGATCCTAGCGTTGGTGTCAAAACCAGGAGACAGTTGGAGGCAGTCAACAGTCACCTGTGTTTCACATAAAAAATAGAGCCAAAAATGCTGATAAAGCTCTAAATGATGAATTCTGGATCCTTGCAATGTAGGAAGAGCTTCAACAATTCATTAGAAATGAAGTGTGGTATCTGGTCGACAGGCCGGAAAGAAAAAATGTTATTGGAACCAAATGGATTTTCAAGAATAAATCCGATGAATCTGGGTATGTAATACGAAATAAGGCTTGGTTAGTTGCTCAGGGATATTCACAAATTGAAGGTATTGATTTTAATGAAACATTTGCCCCTGTAGCTAGACTCGAGTCTATTAGAATTCTTATGGCTGTTGCTTGTACCTTAAAGTTCAAACTATTTCAAATGGATGTAAAGATCGCCTTCTTGAGTGGTATTCTTGATGAGGAAGTGTATGTTGAACAACCAAAAGGATTCATTGATCCTAAGTATCCTCACAAAGTGTACCGGTTGAGAAAGGCGCTTTACGGACTCAAGCAAGCACCCCGTGCATGGTATGAACGCTTAACTCATTTTCTTGTAGACCATGATTTTGCTAGGGGGAGCGTTGACAAAACTCTATTTATTAGAGAAGCCGAGAGTTCTGTGTTGATTGCCCAGATTTATGTGGATGACATTGTTTTTGGATCCACATGTGAGAAAATGTCCATCTCCTTTGCTAAATTAATGACATCTGAATTTGAGATGAGTATGGTAGGAGAACTTCACATGTTTCTAGGGCTTCAAGTAAAACAACTTGCATCAGGTATATTCATTACCCAAGCCAAATATGCTAAAGATCTTGTTAAGAGATTTGGCTTAGACTCTGGTCGTTCTTACATGACACCTATGAGCACCATTGTTAAACTATCAAAAGACCTTGTAGGGAAAAGTGTAGATCAACATCTTTATAGAAGCATGATTGGTAGTCTTCTTTATCTCACTGCTAGTAGACCAGATATTGCTTTTAGTGTAGGTGCTTGTGCTCGGTTTCTGGCTGATCCCAAAGAATCTCACCTTACCGCTGTTAAACGGATCATCCGGTTTGTTGGATGCACTACAGAATACGGTCTTTGGTACCCCTTTGATTCATCTACAGATATTGCAGGGTATTCAGATGCCGACTGGGATGGTAACATGGATGATCGTAAATCAACTAGCGGTGGGTGTTTTGATGTTGGAAATTGCCTTGTGGCGTGGCTTAGTAAGAAACAAAACTCCATCTCTTTATCCACAGCTGAAGCAGAGTACATTGCTGCTGGAAGTTGTTGTGCCCAATTATTATGGATGAAACAAACCTTGACCGATTATGGGATTAACCAAGGCACAATGACTCTATTTTACGACAATACTAGTGCCATAAATATATCAAAAAATCCAGTTCAGCACTCGCGCACTAAGCACATAGATATTAGGCACCATTTTATTCAAGAATTGGTTGAACATCACATAATATCTCTCGAACATGTGCCTACCGAGAATCAGCTAGCTAACATCCTAACGAAACCCTTGGACTCAATTCGCTTTGCGAACCTCCAGAAGTCCATTGGTGTTGGATGTGTTTAGTTTATCTAACAAGCCTATGTTTTGCAGGAAAAATCTGAGGATTAAGCCTCTCTATCTGATCTTCATAGGTATATCTGAGGACCTTTGCCTCTTTTCATTGCCTTCTATGAAAATCCGGGATCATAGTCCCAATTCTTATCCTCTATCGATAAATCTGGACCTTAAGGGTCCCTCATTTTGTGATTGGGTTGTACCTTGGAACACCATGGTCATGGGTGATCTAAAAGATAAAGGACTGTCGAAAGGACAGACTTCCTATCCAACAAAACTAGTGCAGAAACCTTCTGCTAGTGGATGCAGTGGCAGACAAACGGTCAACCGACCGATCAAGACCGGTCGGGCTGCCTTCAAATTCTAACTGTCTCATATGTTTCACGCCATCCGATCGGTCAAGACCGGTCGGGCTGTGCATTAGTTGCTGCTGGGCACCCCATTTCACTTCCCACGACCGGTCAAGACCGGTCATGCAACCCCAGACCGGTCTGCCCGTGCGTCAGCCATCCGTAGGGGGGGTCTTTATATACAGTTGGAGCTCATTTAAGTCACCCATTTCACATTTTCTCACCTCCACTTGCTGCTCCAGCTCCCCCTCTTGCTCTCCAAGGTGATTCCAAGGTGATTCGTTGCAAGATTAGAGTTTCTAACCTCCTCTACATTGCTCCTCTTCATTCTCATTCCTTTGGTAAGGGATTCACTCTCATTCTTCTTTGTTTAATCCCTTCCTTTCATATCTAGGAGTGGTTTAGAGTATCTTCTTGCTTCTTCTATGTCTTCTCAAGAGAGTGAAGATGAGCTCCCCTTGAGGCGGAGTGATCGGCCCAAGGCAAAAGTTAAGCCTCCTCCTCGCCCTTTAAAATTCAAGAAAACTGCTGCAAAAGGGAAAGGGGCTGCCTCATCTTCTGTTGCCCCTCTTAAATCTAAATCCTTGGGTAAAAATGTTTCATCCCATTACACCCATTGGGATGACTTCAAGGACAAAGAGATGGTTTGTGAAAAGTCCGTCAAATTGGATGACTTGGCCAACTATAATGTTCATTCCATGTTGACCGTCATAAATTGGGGTCCCGTACTCCACATGGGGGGCCTTGTCCAGTTTGACGTGGTTCGAAAATTTTATGCCTCTTGTGTCCATGTCACCGCCTCTCCCCCCTCTTTTAGAGTTGAGGTTGGTCATCGGCTATGCCTTTTTACTTTGAAATCCATCTCGGAATTTATTGGAGTTCCCATTGTTAAGGAGTCTCACTTCGATTTTGCCTCGCTGGGTCCCAAACTTAACCTCGTTATTGCCAAATTTCTATGTGGTGATGGGACACCCAAATGGGTTGGAGGTGTGCTTCACGCGTCCTCTATGTTATGGGATTTTCGCCTACTTCACAACCTTTTCTTCCGCAATGTATACCCTCGGATGAGTAACAAGGTGGATGTCACTGAATCCATGTTTTGGTTGCTCTATCGTGTAGGTCAGGGTCATCCGCTTTGCCTCCCAACTAGGATCATGTCTATCATTCATCAGGTTATCTTGCGAGACAATGGAAACTCCTTCAGTCTTCCTTTTGGGCATCTCATATGCCAATTAGCTGCTGAGGTTGACATTGTCGGTACTGATAAAGTTCACAAGCCCGTCATTATCAACCGTACCCTCATTGCTCATATGACGCTTACAAAAGAAGCCATCTAGAGTCGTCTTTTGCAGGAGCAGCAGCAGGATCCGGTCGAGCCGTCCCAGCCTGAGGCTCCACCTGCCTCCACTGGCCCTTCCCACACTTCACCTTCGGCTCCTTCCTCTGATCCATCCCTCGATCCTCGAGCTGCTCCGGGTCGATTCAGCACGCCTCCTTGAGCTTTTTCTCGACGACGATCCCCTTCCGTGGATCCACCTTCATACATTCCTGAGCTTCGTCAACTTAAGGAGAGCCTATTTCAGCGGCTAGACAGGATCGAGCAGAGTGGGGACCAGCTTTTGCAGGGTCAGGCCACCATACTTGTACAGCAGGAGGCCCTTATCACTTGCCTCGCACAGTTGGAGAGGCGGATAGAGATATGGGAGCGCGTGGCGCGTGGGGACGTTCCACCCCCTGATCTGAGAGATGAAACAGATTACTAGTCTCATGTCTTGGTCACGGTTCCTTTTTGTATGACCAACGACATTGTCTGGATTTCATGCACTATCTTTCTATGGGTTGTCTGTATATTTTGCACGGATTAATACATATTTACATTGGGCTGCTTGCCCATTTTGGTATATGTATGGATGCTATAGTTATATCTTTTTATATGAGCTCTTGATCTTTTATTGAATATCTGTGGGAGGTTGGATGGTTTGGGCACATTTGCCCTTTTTAGCTCATGCTTTGTGTTCTGTGTTTGTCTAGATATACATCTGGAGGGGTGGTTGGTTGATTGAGCTATAAGCCCTCTATGCTTTCATGATTACATGTATATCTGGCATTATTTGTTCTTTAAATCTCCTCAGGGCTTAAATTTCTATATCTCTTCCCTGTCTTATGTGATTGACATATTTTCGGCGCTAGCCTTGCAGCTTTATCAGGTATATCTTTTTACTGACTAACCCTTATCAATTTCTAACAAAAAGGGGGAGAATTATCCCACCTAGAAGGTCCGATTATATCTTTTTGCAGGACTTTGTAGGTGCAAGCATTGAGGGGGAGATTTTGAAGAAAATCGAGTCTGTACATGTCCTTTTATAAAGATCATTATGTATATCTGTATAGACATGTAATTGGGTGTATATTTCTTTATGTTTAAGGGTCAATCATGATAAGGAGTCATGATTTGTCTAGGCTAGATGTTTTGTCACGCAATTGACAAAGGGGGAGATTGTTAGTACACCTTTTGTTGTTAATTGGCGTGTTGGTTGGTCGCGTCTTGTCGTGTGAGCCCCGGTCGAAGATTTGAAGATCAAGACTTGAAGATTATGCTTCTTCTATTGCTCAAGCTCATGCTGAAACAAGATCTCAGGTAAGTTGCATATAGATCGACCATAGGAAACCCAAAACATCAAAGAATGGCGTAATGACTCACATATCTTATCCCATTCCCTCTCGACCCTTGCACAAGTTGATCAGACTTGTGGTCCATGGCTGGTGTGAATCGTAATTGAAGATATGTCCAAATATTGGACCCCATGCACCAAATCACTTCATGCCTCATCATTGAAGTGATCCGCTGTTGCGTTGAAAGACTTGGTCCAGCAAACCCGCTGTAACAAGATCATCTAGACAGCCGACCGGTCTTGACCGGTCGGCCAGAACTGTAAGAAATGGACAGCAACCTTGCTGTAATCAATGTGTCTGGACAACCGACCGGTCTTGACCGGTCGGCCAGGCTCCTCAACTCACGACAGCACCTTGCTGTAGTATTTTCAGCTGGGCAGCTGACCGGTCTTGACCGGTCGGCCAAGCATTTCAAAGTTATCAGAAGACTTGCTGTTGTATTTTCAGCTGGACAGCCGACCGGTCTTGACCGGTCGGCCAGGAGATCATATCCAACCCAGCAAGCACAGCCGACCAGTCTTGATCGGTCGGCCAGGAGATCATATCTAGCCCAGCAAGCACAGCCGACCGGTCTTGACCGGTCGGCCTATTTTCTCTATTTGTTCCAGCAAGCTCAGCCAACCGGTCTTGACCGGTCGGCCTGTATTATTGAATACTTCCAGCGGGGTAATCCGACCGGTCTTGACTGGTTGGGAAGACCCAAATGTGGCCCAACCTTTTTGAATTGCGACCGGTCCATCCGACCGGTTGAGACCTCTCTCTAACAGGTCGGTCGTGACCGTTTTAGATCCGTTGGGGCCATCATTTGGGGCTCTATATAGCCATATCTTGAGCTCTTTCTTGGCATGCATTCAACACCCTTCAAGAGTTAAGAGAGAGAGCTTTTACTCACATCCTCCTACCCTCTTTGCTCTTAACTCCCTTGAGTTCATCATTCAAACCTAGCCATTAATGGCTTATCAATGAGTATTCAAAGCTCGGTTTGAAGTATGAACTGAAGACCTTCATTCATGGCTGACCTACCTTCGGAATATCTTTATGAGGTCGTTTATAGCCATTGAATGCTTGAAGTTTGGCAGTTCCCTCATTACCATTGCATTAAATAGGCAAGAGGAACTTGACCAACTCTCTCCCAACTACCCAGCATCAACATAACCTCATCATTTGCATCGGTAGCTGATCTTGGGAGCACAAAGAGAAGCTGAAGCACGTGGAGCTGAAGCTACTCATCAAAGGCACCGAATCGGGGTCAATCGTCTAGGTATGTCTAGTATTTGATAGTCCATTTATTGAATCACTATTCCCTGGATTGGGAAACTCCGGCGGGAGTGTACGTGACCGTCCTTGGATTAGGATTGGTGAGAGTTTGAGATCCAAACTCGTCAAGTCGCTGGATTGGGCCATCGGCGGATGGTAAACGTGGTCCTAGATCATAGGATGTTAAGGTTGATGGTTAACCTGATTTAAAACCACGACTATAGTGAAATCCGGTGGTCTCATAGGTTGAGATCGTGAACCGGGAGTAGAGTAGGGAAATCGAACCACTATAAATCGTTGTGCATTGTGAGTTTGAATGATTGCTATGTGTTGAATGGCTTAGTCAATCATGAATGCTAACTGTTTGATGAAATGCTTATGATAGTCCTTGCTTACAAATTCATCATATAATTGCCTTGAATGTTATTGTGATAATCTTGGTTGCTAAGATTAACTTGATTAGTTTTAATTGTAATTGAAAAGTTAAAAAGTCCTATTCACCCCCCTCTAGGACATTAGGCATATCTCCGAGTATCTCTATAAGCGGTAAAACCGCAATTTCAGAGACTTCTCCTCCTGACAAGAAATACCGGCGTGATCGATGGGACCGCTCCCCTAAGAAGCCTTACTCTAGTAAATATCATAATTATACCCCTCTTATCCAATCTCCTGAAAAAGTATTAATGGAGATCAAACACAAGCCTTACATGAAGTGGCCTTCAAAGATCAAATTTGATCCTAAAAAAAGAGATAAGAGTAAATTCTGCTATTTCCACAAAGATCATGGGCACAACACCCAAGATTGAATATCTCTGAGAGATCACATCGAAGCCCTCATTCAAAAAGGTCATCTTCGGGATTACGTAGCCCGACAAGGTAGGTCACCGAAATGGATGGAAGCCTCATCACACCAGAAGAAGTCACCTCAACATCATACTTCGCAAGAAGACGTTGAACCCACTGGTGAGATCTGGACCATCGCCAGAGGACCGGCTTGAGGGGAAGATTCTCAAGCATCAAGAAAAACATATACTCGTAAGGTATCTCAGAAACCCCAGCATATCGATTGGTTGGAAAAGACGCCTAATGTATCGAATCCCGGCCATCATCCGATCTCTTTTTCTCTTAAAGATGCAGAAGGGATCCATTTACCTCACAAGGACTCCATTGTGGTCGCATTAAAGGTATCAAATTATTTGACTCATCGTATCATGTTGGATACAGGTCGCTCCGCTGACATTCTCTACCTGGAAGCCTTTAATAAAATGGCACTCGCCAGGAGCCTACTCAAACCGGTCTCAAATCCCCTCGTCGGCTTCGGAGACAAAGTTGTAACACCGGAAGGGAGCGTCGATCTTCCAGTCACCTTTGGAGAAAGCCCAGCAAAAACTACTATCTTCATTAATTTCCTCGTGGTGGATCGGAGATCAGCATATAACGCCATTTTGGGTCGACCTTCGCTCAACAAGATAGGGGCGGCTTTACACCCCTTGTCCTATGCTTCAAATCCCCCACTCCAAATGGAGTTGGGGGTTGTACTGGGAAATCAAAAGGAAGCTTGAGCATGTTACCAGATCGCTGTACAAGATCGAAAGAAGGCCCAAGCAATGCCGGTTATGATGGTTACAAGAGATTCGTCGGACCCTCCGATAGCTACAACGTTGGACCGAAGAGAGAGTGCTCTTCAATCAGGCACCCCGGGGGAAGAGACAGTCGCAATCCACCTATCTAAAGAAAATTCGTCCAAAAGGGTCTACATCGGATCTTCTTTAAGCGATGTATTTCGCGAAAATCTGGTTCGTTTTCTCACCGAATACTAAGATGTATTTGCTTAGTCCCATAGTGATATGCCAAGTATCGACCTCGGTGTCATAGTGCATCGCTTGAATGTTGATCCAAAGCACAAACCTGTTCACCAGCGTCGACGTGCCTTCACCGTAGAAAGGCAGATGGTAATTAAAACCGAAGTCGAGAAGTTGCTAACCGTCAATTTCATAGAGGAAGTTGACTACCTGGAATGGGTCACGAATGTGGTCCTCGTTCGAAAAGCTAATGGTAAGTGGAGAATGTGCGTGGACTACTCTGATTTGAACAAAGCATGCCTGAAAGATAGCTTCCCGACTCTGGGTATCGACTAGTTGGTTACTTTAACGACGGGGCACGCCCTGCTCAGTTTTATGGACGCTTATTCTGGTTATAACCAAATTGTGATGCACTCGCCCGATAGTCCACACACTGCCTTCATCACTGACCGCGGCTTGTATTGCTACAAGGTAATGCCTTTTGGTCTTAAGAACGTAGGAGCCACCTATCAGCGCCTGGTCAATAAAATATTTGCCGTGCAAATCAGTAGGAATATGGAAGTTTACGTTGACGATATGCTCGTGAAAAGCGTCGTAAAAAACGACTACTTTGCGGATCTTCGAGAAGCTTTCAACTTAATGAGGAAGTACAGATGAAGCTAAATCGAGAAAAATGTGCGTTCGGGGTGTCCGCTGGGAAGTTTCTTGGCTTTATGGTCGGTCAACGAGGAATCGAGGCAAATCTCGAGAAAATAAAGGCGTTAATCGAAATGAAATCTCCGTCCACTCTCAAAGACGTCCAACGTCTCACTGGACGTATTGCATCATTGAACAGGTTTATTTCGCGTGCCTCTGATAAGTGCCTAACTTTCTTTAAGCTCCTTCGAGCTACTGCCAAAGCCGACTGGGCATGGACCCCACAGTGCGAAGAAGCTTTTCAACAACTGAAGCAATATATGAGTGCACCCCCAATTTTATCGAAACCTGTTGCACATGAGCAACTTCTTCTTTATTTATCTGTGTCTTCTACGACCTTTAGTGCCACATTATTAAGAGAAGATTCTAGGGTACAAAGACCCGTTTATTATATTAGTCGAGCAATGGTGGATGCCGAAACTTGATATTATGATATGGAGAAATTAGCCCTCGCCTTAGTTACGGCCACTTGAAAACTGCAACCCTATTTTAAACCCACGCTATATTGGTGCTAACAAATCATCCGTTAAGACAGGTCCTTCAAAAACCTGAAGTTTCGGGGCGATTAAGTAAATGGGCGATTGAGATCAGCAAGCATGATATTTCGTTCTGCCCTAGAACTGCCAGTAAGGGTCAGGCCGTGGCCGATTTCATTGCCGAATTCACATATTCGTCCTACAATGATAACTCTACGACCAGCGACCAAACCCCCTGGTCGCTCTTTGTGGATGGGTCTTCACGGGCCACCGGTAGCGGAGCGGGCTTAATTTTAGTTGCTCCTGATAGGTCGCGCTTTCAATATGCCTTACGATTTGACTCTCACGTCTCAAGCAATGAAGCAGAATATGAGGATTTGATCGTTAGCCTCAAACTAGCAAACATTCTCTTGATTCAAAGTCTACTTATTCATAGTGATTTTTAGCTCATTATCAATCAAGTACTCGGCGAATTCGAGGCGAAAGAAGAACGGATGGCTTTATATAAATCTCGAGTACTTATCCTACTCGCGAAGCTGAAGAAATATAAAATAGTTCACATCCCTCGCGAGAAGAACAAACTCGCAGATTCCCTGGCAAAGCTAGCCTCTGCACTAGAGTCTGAATTACTGCGATCTATTCCCATCGAGCATCTTTATGCTCCGAGTACTTATCAAATGACCCCCGAGCAAGTAGTCACAATATGCTCCTCTCCATGTTGGATGGACCCCATCGTCCTTTATCTCAAAGATGGACAACTCTCGGATGATAAGAAATCTGCACAGCAAATTCGTCATCCTGCTACCAGGTATACACTACTTAACGGAGTGCTATTGCGTAAGAGCTTTACTTTACCATACTTAAGGTGTCTTCATCCAGAAGAAGCACTTCGCGTTCTTGATGAAATACACCAGGGAGCATGTGGTAACCATCCTAAGGGACGCTCTCTAGCATATAAAGCAATGATGCAAGGGTATTATTGGCCCACTATGAAGGCGAACACAATCGAATTTTCAAAAAGATGTCACAAGCGCCATCGATATTCTCCTAGACCTCATGTACCATCCGAGCAAATGACGCTAGTGGATGGCCCCTGGCCCTTCGCCCAATGGGGAGTCGATATCATCGGGCCCTTGCCCACGGGAAAAGGTCAGAACAGATTTGCGATCGTAGCAGTTGATTATTTCACCAAATAGGTCGAGGCAGAACCATTAGCTAGAATCACTGAAACGCAAACCACTAGGTTCATGTGGAGAAATATTATATGCCGTTATGGGCTTCCCCATACTATAATCACCGACAACAAAAAGCAATTCGACAACCCCGCGTTCTCAGAATTTTACAAAAAATGAAAGATACGAAGTGTTCACACCTCACCATATCACCCTCAGGCTAATGGGCAGGTTGAAGCAGTTAACAAGATCATCAAACATCATATGAAGACCAAGCTCGATGAATGTAAAGGCATGTGGCCAGAGCTCCTACCCGAAGTCTTATGGGCCTACAGAACTATGACTCGCACATTAACTGGAGAAACTCCCTTCTCTTTAGCTTTTGGCACCGAGGCAGTCGTCCCAGTCGAAGTCCAAGTCCCCTCGTATCAAATCGAGCAGTACGATTCCATGAATAATCAAGATGGGTTGAGGCTTCATCTCAATCTCTTGGAAGAAAGAAGGGACGCCTCCCAGCTTCGAGCAACAGCCTATCAACAGCGTATTTCTCGCTACCATGATGCCAAGGTCTGGTCCAGAGCTCTTCAGCTCGGTGATTTGGTTTTTAGACAGAACCTCGAAATTTCTGCTCGTTCGTTGGATCCAAATTGGGAAGGCCCGTATCGAGTTATCAAAATTGTGCGACCAGGTACCTATTATCTCTAAGATATGCAAGGAAAACCCTTACGTCGCCCTTGGCACGTAGAGCATCTGCTACGGTATTTCCCTTAATTCGATGTAAGTTTGAACGGTATTCGAATAAAGGTGGATTGTCTTTTGGTCGTTACTCCATTTGATTAGACCCGAATAGCCCCGAAGGGAATACACACATTCTCTTGGCCAATCTTCTGCCCTTGGTAGAATCAAAGCCTCAATCGATAGATCAGTCTATCTTCACGCGAACATGGTCACCAAGACCCCCGGATTGAGCCTAACTCATTGCTTCATGAGTTAAGTACTAAGCCATTCGGTACACGACCGAAAAAAAACCAAAAGAAGGAGTAATAAGACGTAAATAATATTATCAAAAGGTTTTTCTCATTCATTTCATTGACTACAAAAGTCAAATTACTTACAAACGAAAAGAAAAAACTAGTACATAAGATAGATAAAAGAGAAGAGAGATGGTCATCCTTGTGCATCAGTCAGGGGAGGAGCGGTACTCTCAGCCTCAGGGCCCACTTCCGAGACCCGTCCCGCTTGAGTGACCTCAGTCACCTCATTCTCGGCGGCCGCTCTTTCCTTCGCAGCTATGATGGCCGCGACCTTTTCAAACTCTCTCATGTCGAAAGATGGAGACATTCGCTGCACCACTCGCAGTGCGAAGTCGCAACCAGCATCATACAACTGATATCTTTCATCATTGTACAGCTGCGAAGTCCGAAACTGCATGATGGCTCAGGCCCCTTCTTTGAAGAGCATCTTGACAAGGGCCACTCTCTCCTCCTCCCAATGGATCGAGTCATCCTTAAGCTGCGTAAGGGTGGAGCACTCTTTCTCCAGATTGTCGCTAACTTCCTTGAGATGCGACTTGCTTTCTACGAGCTGCTCCTCCAGCGAGATCTTGTCTTGACGGAAGATCTCTCTTTCTCTCTCTACCTTCTCCTTCATCTCCGCGAGCTTGGCGAAGTTCGAGTCCAAAGCCTGATATCTATCAATCAGGACTTGGACCTTTTCGATGAGGATCTTTCTCTCCTTAGTCATCTTCGCGATCAAGGTCTCGCGAGACTTAATGACCTGGTCCCTTCCGTGGACCGCCTTCTCCAAAGCAATCCTCTTCCCCTCAGCCTCATTTATTATACGACGGGCAGCGAGGATATCACGCCTCGTCCGTATGATGAGATCCAAGCCTTGCAGTAAAGAAGGAAGACTATGAGATAAGCTTTCAAAAATCAATGAAGAAAGTAAAAAATAGGGTCAAATCAGAGCATATTTTACCTGGACCATCCTCACTCCCGCGTTAAGAGAGAGGTTTTCAGGACTTGGTTTCTAGGAGGGCACCAAAAGTTTGGGGGGAGATGTTATCAAAAAGAAATTTACAAATTGGGTGTAGGTGGCTGGGGACGGTGAATGTTCCAACTCCAGAGGGCTGTGCTACAACTAGCCCAGCTGGGCTCGCATCTTGAGCAGCGGTCTGCTCGCGAGCAGAAATCAACTCGCAAGCACCTTCCGGCTCGCGAGGTTCTTCGGCTGGGGGGCAACTTGACCCCGCCCCATCGTTCCTCTGGGAGTTCTCAATGATATCAATAACCGATGGTTCGGGAGGAACCACCGGTGCAGAATCCACTAGCGCAATTGCCGCAGTATCGGGAAGAGGTTCACGCGGCTGTGGAACTTGGGTAGTCCCATCCGGCCGATTAGACAGGTGAGAGGGACCGGCAGATGTCTTCTTCTATCTCTTCGAGCCAATGCCCTTCAAGCGGGGAAGTAATGTTGAGCTCTTAATTGTGCATATTCTAACCCCAATTCATCACTCATTATGCTTGTTGTTATAGTTAATAGACTAAACTAATGCATGGATTTGTGATTGTAGGGATGAGAGAGAGGAAGCATCAATTGAAGACTTAAAGATGCTAGTTAGAAGCAAAGAAGATCAAAGGGGCTAAGCGTTAAAGAATGAAAGAAAGAAGTCAGAGAAAAGAAGAAAGAAAGAGAAGAAGGTGCCCACGATCGGTCGTCCGACCGGTCGTCCAAGGTCAAGGACCGGTCGTCCGACCGGTCAGCATATGTACAGAGGAGACCCAGAGGCCACAACTCTCTGGACTGTTCACGACCGGTCGTGCGACCGGTAGTCCACTTCTGCGACCAGTCGTGCGACCAGTCCTTAAATTATTTTTCCAGGTTGAAAATTTCCGAAACTCACTAGACACTTTTTTGCCATTTTGAGACCGGTCGTCCAGCCACTGCGACCGGTCGTGCGATTGGTCGTCTGCGTAAGATTTGAACTTTCTATTTCTGGCGCCGATTTTCTCTGCGCACTGCGTAAGTTTTACGCAAGTTCTCGAATATTCTGAAGTTACGGAGCCTCCCCACTATAAAAGGACACCTAGGGATCGTTCCTAGGGTATCTTAGAAGAGTTTAAGCAAGGTTAGAGGCGGCGAAAGTGGATTTCAAATTCCACAACTCCTTCTAGTTTGTTTTGCTGTTTTTATGTTTTTCTTAGTTGTTTCATGTTTTCTTGGATCATGAACGGCTAAACCTCTTAGCTAGGGCTAAGAGGTGAAGCTTGTAGTGGATCTAAGATGTTTCAATTCGTTATAAGTTGGTTTTAAGATTGAATTTCATGTTTATGAACAATGGTTTGAAGTTTATACAAGTTCTAAGTAGTTTTTCTTAGTCATATGATGACTCATGGATGTTTGGGAGAATTACTTAAGTTCTTAATTGCTTTGTGTTAGTCTAGACCTGTATGATCCGAGGAATTGGAGTACGCTCTAGTACTATGATCTTCATGTGAGAACTTCCTACCAAAGTTCTACTTTTCTGAAATTCTGTGCTATGTGGGACTGTGCATGTGATTTGAATCAAGTTCAAATCATAATCTAACCTTGTCTTGTGACAGGACTTGAGGATGGTTATGATTGTGATCTGTGCCTATTGAAATTGGGACTGACCTATGCAATTGAGCATGCTCATCCTAGCTTGCATTGAGTGAGTTATATGCATTGGTCTTACATATGGCAGATTGTTTGGTTTAACAGCTCTATCATCCGGCTAGATAGATCTTAATATCGATTCTAGTTGAGAAAGTGAGAAACCACAGTGGATTGAACATCAAGGATTGCTACAAGTGGATCCTTGAACCCCTAGTGCCTTTTTATAATTGTTTACCTTCAATTTAGTTCAAAGTTGTTACTTACATCAATCTCATACAAAATCTAGTTGTTAGCTCTCAATAGACACTATTGGATGTGTTTGTGAATTCCTACACAAGTCCCTGTGGATCGACCTCGGTCTTACCAAGTTTATTACTACATCGCAACCCTACACTTGGGGAAGCGAACAAGTAACCCTCTCTTCTCCCCCACGTTCGTCATCGCGACCTCCTCTCGAGATATCAACCCAGCGGCCACGAGTCGGGAGGCTGAGAGACAAGCTTCAATGTGCCTGTCATAAGCAGGTAACTTGTAAACCTTCACGATCTTCTCGTGAATTCCTCCCTTCAAGTTCAGTTTCCCCACCGTCGGAATACCTGCGAATGCGAGCAAAGGTTAGATAAGCAGAAAATCCAAAGTCGATTCATAAATCAAGGTAGAGTGAAGCTACGCCCACCTTCACCGAAAAATTGGCTCACGTTATGGCCCCCAGAGGTGGACCCTGTCTCAGACTCCTAGCTCCCGGAAGCATAAAACTAGCGTTTCCTCCATCCGGGGTAATTCGAAGAGGGTTTCCCCAAACCAAAGTTATCCCGGTGCCAGTAACACAGGTAAGACCAGCCTTCGCTGGAGGGAGCTTTCTTGAGTTGGTACATTTTAAGGAACTCTTCCGCAGTTAACTCTCCGTTACAACCTCGCGCCCAAAGAACGAAAGAGCTCAGGATTACTCTCCAACCGTTTACAATGAGTTGCTCAGGGGCAATCTTGTAACTTCGGAGTACGCCGCGAATAAAGGGGTGAAGGGGAAGGCGCACCCCAAGAATGAAGAAATACTCATAAAGGGCTACACAACTGGGGGGAGGTGAGTCTGGGGTTTCTTCCTCTCCGGGCAACCGAAAAATAACTGAGTTGGGAACTTGGTATTTTTCCTGTAACTCACTCAACCGTTCCTCTGTCATTATGGAAGGGTACCCGGTCGCAGAGTATCTGCCAGCCGAAACCCTCGCATTGTTGGAGGAAGAAGATTCTGGGGTAGCATCCCCCAGGAGAACAGTGTCCTCATCAGAATCTCCCGCCATGGTTGTGTAAGATAAAAAGAGGGAGGAATAATACTTTGGGAAAGAAGAAGAATGAAGGATGAAGTTATACTAGAAGGAATCGGAGGAACGAAGTTTCACCACAAAAAGGAAGTTACACCAGAGGAAAGAAGGAAGCAAGAAGAGACAAAGAACTTTCGTAAACCTCGGATGAAATTTTGAAAGTTTTGCAAGCTCCGTATATTTATAAGCAATCATTCCTCAAGATATGGTGACACGCAGCGATCGTTCGTTTGGCACAGCAGTCGAACGGGCATGGTTATTAATTCCGCGGATACGTGGCGGACGCCTCTTCATTTCCTCTTTGCCGAAAAGCTGCGAAAAGCTAGCGCTCATTAATGACAGTCCAATCATGTACGGCCTCACCTCCGAGAAAGGCATTAGGCGGTAATGCGTGCCAGTAAGTAAGTCATTCCCTTAAACTCCTTGACGGCAAGGACTTGGGGGGCATCTATTATAGCTAAATTGCACTGGTCGAAGAGAGCGAAGACTCGAGGCCTGCGATCGCCTTTGTGACGGTATTCAACCTGCGAGCCCTCATGGTCGAGGCTCGCATATTGGAAAATTACGATACACAACTTCTGAACCACCGAGCCCTTCTGGTCGAGGCTCACATATCGGGAAAGTACGGTATACACTTCTGAATATGTGAGCATCTTGATTTGTAGTCGTTGAAAGGTTCTGCATCTCAATATGCAAGAAGTTATCCCCGAGCCCAATCGTCCCCCGCCTTTTTAGTACCAGCAGCCCATATAGACCGATTTTGGGCTTATCTTTGTTCGTGGCTCCGAACCTCAGGGGATAACCATCAAGGAACGTAATCGACCAGATGTCTAATTGGACCAGGCCATCCCCTTATCTAAGGATCAACAGGATAAACGCCTTATCCCCGGAAATCAGCAGTAATCTTAACGTCTCGCGTAACAGATTGGATCACTTGAATCTATATAAATGGATGGCCTCATAGATGAGAAAGGTACACAATCTCTAAACTCATATCCCGCTGTTTCCTTTTACAACCATGCCCCATCTGACTTAAGCTTCGGAGGGCCAACGGCTGGACGCCGGCCACCCTTAGTTTTCTCTTGTGTTCTTTCAGGTTTGGAGGGAAGTTAGCTTGAAGGAAGGTGAACATCTGGAGCATCCTGTTACTAAATTCGACATAAACATTATGTATTGTTTGTTATGGATTGGTTGTGGTGAATTGTGAGTTGTGGATTATGGCTTATGGTGGATGGTGGATTGTGGGTTTTGGATTGTGGTGGATTGTGGGTTATGGTAGATTGTAGTGGATTATGGGTTATGGTGGATTGTGGTGGGTTGTGGTGATTATTGGTTGTGGTGGATTGTGGATTGTTGGTACTTGTGGGTGTTACTGACTAGTTAAGCTAAAAGCTCGAGCTGTTACGGAACGACAAAACAATGTATATCAGGGGGTTTGCTGACGCCTCCAACACCTCCTCTCACGTGCGGGCGGTATACTGGCCCCGCACGTAACACTCTGGGTGGATAAAATATCGGATGCTCTATAATACCAAGTTTTACAAACCTCGAGACTTGAACACCGGACATCCTGCTCCGATACCATGTTACTGACCAGTTGTGCTAGAAGCTCGAGCTGTTAGGGAACGACAGAACAATGTATATCAAGGAGTTTACTGACGCCTCCAACAGTGGGTTGTGTTGGATTGTGTTTGTATTGTGGATTGTGGTGGATTGTGTTTATATTGTGGATTATTTTTGTATTATATTGATAAAGGTTTATTACATGTTTATTTTGTATTGTATTAATATGGGTTTATTACAAGATGTATGTAATGCCCCGATTTTTGCTTAGTATTTCTGATATATATATATATATATATATATATATATATATATATATATATATATATATATATATATATATATATATATATATAATTAAAATTAAACTTATATGAATTTTACCTTTTGTTGTGAACAACGTACTAACTATAGTAAGATGGACGACTTAGATTTAAAAAAATGATATTTTGTAATAATTACGAAAATGCCATTAATTAAACTTAAGTTAAACCCACATTTTTAAATACACTAGTTTCCCATGATCATTTTCTCGCAAAACTTTGGATATAAGCTATTAGACACATTTGAACCATACACGTCAAATTTTATCCCTCCGATCATTGTAAAAGTGCCCCAATCAGAAATCAGGCTGTAGGCAGGCCACTTGAACTCGGATCTGCCTCATTTTTGGAGGGGCACCCTAAAACCAACCTGCATACATGATGGATGTGTTGTATTTCTCATAAGCATCACGGCGGGACCTGACGTGCATTGAGTGCACAATAAGTGCATGGTCAACTTATGTTTGACCGATCCTTCCTCATAAAAGAGAAATAAAAACAAAAATTTTGTTTCTTCTCTCCATGCATAACCGCTTCCCTCTCTAGTTAAACCCTATGTGGGACCCATATTGACAATTCAAACCATCTAATCTCTGGGTAATCATCATAAACCCCAGCCCATGAAGTATTTTCACCAACCAATCACCACACGCCTCGATCAAATCATAACTTTCTTAAAAACTTCATCTGGGCCATCCACTACGCATGGGAGGTTAGGATTCTCTCACTAGGATCTAGTGGACCCCATCTAGCTAATCAACAAGTCCTTTCTCATTGAAAACCGAGATTTCCATCTCTCTTGCAATCCACCACCCAAATCTTTCTCTAGAACAAACCACTGACTAAACCTCTGTATAGCTTCAATTTGTGGATCCCACAAGCTTCCTTGGACCCATCTAAACCATCTAGAATTGTCCAATAATCAAATAAACTCCCCGTACAAACATCATTCACCTCCCTTGCTTCCTTATTTTTCACCGAGACCGTTCATCCAAATGTGGACCCCACTCCCTGATCTATCACATTCATTTTGTAGCCCATCCTCAATATACCTAACCTCCAAAATATCTCAGCCATCCATCTTGTGTGCACTTCCCAAAATCGGCCCAAAACTCACTTTAAAACCTTCTGTTACACATCCATATGTGTGTGTGTGCATGCATGGCCTCTTCCTCCAATCTAGAAACGTCCCCTCACCCCTAAATAAATCCCACAGCAAAGGAACCAAAAGCATTCATGTTTTGGTGAGAGAAGGGGGGAGAGAGAGAGAGAGAGAGAGAGAGAGAGAGAGAGAGAGAGAGAGAGAGAGAGAGAGAGAAGGAGAGAGAGAGAGAGGACACTATTGTTGTTGCCCATCTCATCTCAGCAAGAGAGGAAAGAAAAGAAAGAGAAGAAGAAAAGAGAAGAAGGAAAAGAAAGAAGGAGAGAGAGAGAGAGAGAGAGAGAGAGAGAGAGAGAGAGACGCCTCGGTGGATTTTTCGATTCTCCAACAACCCATATGCCCTCCAAACACGCCAAATAGGTGAGGACTTCTTTAAGTTTAATATAATGGTTACTTGTCTTGGTTATTATGTGTTGTATTCATGTATGTTATTGTTCTCAAATATTCTTTTTCTTCTCACATGGTTACGTAAATGGCTTAGAATGCCTTATGCCTATCACTCGATGATGTGGTCGTATATTGGAAATAAAAAATGGACAAAATAATGGAATAATTGCACACATATAGGGTTGTGTAATTACCTTTGAAGGAACCACCATCTCTTTCATGTAATGTTCAAAGTTAATTTGTTTAGCCTAATGAAGATCCTTTTTATTATGTTATTGTAGTATCATGGATGAACCCTAATCTATGGTAGTGAATATCAGAATCGCCTGGTCAAAAGGTTGCCCTAACCTGAGACTGCGCTATTAGACTGTCCGGTTAAGTGATCACCCTGTCCTGTGATAGTGATATCAGACCGCCCAATTAAGTGGTTGATAAATCCTTTTCCTTTTATTCTTTTATCTGTTTATATATCTTCATGAAGCTATGAGTATACATGTGTTGTCATGAACCGTGGTGGTACGGTCCACCATCCTTGGTGGTGATGCATTGGGTACGCCTACTTTGGTGGATGATGAACTATGGGATGGTATAAGGTTGGTTGCATATTAATTGGTTGTGTGTAAACCTGTAATAATAAGAGATGGACTAATCTCATGCATACACTTGGCTCCATGCGAGTGTACGAAATTATGAATAGGCTAGAGCGTCCTACTTCTCCCGTACACTGTCTCGTAAGATTTGGGTTATGATCATCCCACTTTTCACTTGGTCGAGCAAAATGATGGACTTACATGTCCCAAAAAGCCTGGTGGCTTGTTTCAAGGAATCTTACGCCAGGTCATGCATATCATACATTGCATTAAATAAGTATTATGTCTGTTTTGTTATGTTTTCATGTAATTATTATCCTAACCTTGAAGAAGATCTTCACTATACCGCTTTGACAGTTTCTTTTTGTGGAAAACAATACAAAAGATGCAGGCGACGATCCACAGGAATCCGAGCCTCGAGAGACGACTACGAAGGGTCATGGGAGCAAATGGTGAAAGATGAGGCTACATAGCCAGATATTAGTTGAATTATCATTTATTAGAAGTTTTGAATTTATAATAAGCCTCAATATCGGGGGATATAGTTATGAACATGATTAATATTTGATCTATTTAAATGGTAATTATATTCGATGAATTAGTTTAGTTAATAAGATAAGAAGTTTGTTTTCTGTCATCTTGCTCATGGTTACCAAATTATGTAAAATGTGTATATTTGTGAGGAAATATGTAGGGGGTATAACCCTCGCATATTCTAAGTAACCTTGGAAATTCGGCTGTCGTGTTATACACGAGAGCCGAAATCTCGGGGCGTTACAATGTATTAGGACACAACCCTCACAAAATATGGATTTTTTTTTTTTTTGTAAAAATAAGAACTCAACGGTTCAAGATCGACGTTAAATGTAATCGAGAGTTCAACATTGTTGAAATATCCTATATTTTTTGCCCAAAATGACCATTAAAGACCCTCAAATAATTTCTCAACAGTTAACAACCATAAAAAAATTCTGTATTTTTCTCCAAATGCGACCATCCCCAGCAAGTGATTAATTATTTATCTATTGGGAACAGTCATTTACAGAGTCAAATATCTTAGATTTCTAACCATTTTATATCGTCGAGTTGTGGATTCGATTGATAAAATTGGGTGGTTGTCTGGGACAATCGAATATTTGTCGACCATCTTCGACAAATTTTTTGACTATATGGACCATCGAATATGCCAATTATCGATGGTTTCGGATAGTTGAATTACGCATTTTTTTCACGTAGTGTCTACATTGTATACTTTAGTGAAAGTATTTGTTAATTAATCACTTGTAGAGACATGCATCAACTCTACAGATTTTCTCATGATCTTCTTAAGAATAAAGTGATAAAGAACCTATATGTGCTTCATACAAGCATAAAATATCGAATTTGATGCTAACATTATCAATCTAATATTATCACTCATGATTGGAATGGCATAGTCGACTTTTTCTCCAAATTTTCTCAATGGCTATGTCAACCAACAAACTTTCACATGTAGCTGGTACTGTAGCTTGATATTCAGCCTCTATAGCAACTAATGCAACAGTGAGTTGTTTCTTGTTTCACAATGATGTTCTTATCAAACTAAGACTGAAATAGAAAACTAATGTTGAATGACGTGTAATTGAGTCCCCGGCATAATCTACATCATAATAGGCAACAAGCTTTCACAATATATAGCTTGTGATTCTCTTTAAGTAATCATAATTGATTTTAATTCTAGCAAACTAAACTTTTTGCAAGCAAATCTAAACCACACGTTTTTGCAAGATTAAATTTGTTTTCAACTCTTATCATATCAATATTAAAAAAGTATTAAAGGTCTTCCAAATAAATGATCAAAGCACTTATGTAAACAACATAAATTGTTTATTCATAGAGTGTTTCACAAAAGTGTGTACATTATTAGAAGATGAAATAAAATCACTAGAAAGAAATAACTCTCTAACCTTTGCAAACTAAGCTCTAGGTGTATGTTTTAAAATATAAAGCGCATTGCGCATTCTTAATATTCCTAATATTAAGAATCTACCTTTTCGAATCTTCAACTCCCTAACATTTCTAGCCTCCATTTACACGCTTTATCAATATTGTCATTCAAGAATGAATTCTTCATTTCCATCTACTAAAGCATCCAACCCATTTCAACTGCCAAAAACCCTTAAGGTTTTAATCACAGAACAATATGTTTGATCCCCATAGCTTCAAGAGAAACTATTAGTCACCAATGATCCTTATGACTCTTCACTTCACCTATAGCCTTTTGCTTTATATATTTTTTCTATTCACTTATAACCAATTAATTTCTTTCCCTCTAAAACCTCTATGCCATTCTTTTTTGGTACACTCATCTCTTTCTCCATGGCATGTTTCCATTAAGGATCACCAACTGCTTCTTCGAAGGTATTCAGCTTATATAAATCCATACCCTCCATCATGTACTTAAAGTGTAGCTTTGTGGCATAATAATCTCTAAGTCACTTAATAAGAACATTTTGCAAATAAAATATCTTCGTTCCACACACCACTTGACTAAGCCATAACCTAGTTTTCCTTTAATTTAAATGATTGAGGTCTTTTCACTAACTTTAAATGATTATGGAGTGGACAATCCTATATCTGACTTTGCATCTACTAGAGGCTCTAAAGAATCCACCTTATCATTTGAAGCTTGATATCATTGTGACTTCTCATTAAATTCACATCACATCTCCCATGGATATGACGATTTACCAGATGATAATATCGGAATACTTCTATCATATGAATATTCAAGAAAATCAACTTTATGGCATTCTCATTAAGCTTGTTTAATTTTCATCATTGCACTTCACATAAGCTACACATCCAAACAAATTTAGATGTGACAAATCTTATTTCTCCTTAAGGAAAATTTGATGTTGGACCTTCATACTCGATCGTAATGACATATAATTAATCAAGTACATTGCAAAATGCATGGTTCATCCCAATACACTTTAAGTAAATATTTTTCATTCGTCGTAGACTAAGTGGTCTCAACTATGTGATGGTTCTTCCTCTTAGTTGCAATAAACGGTGGGAAGTGGGTAAATTGAAATTTTCATATTTGAATGGAGTTGGTACTCGGTTATTTTCTAAAACGAGATAACATCGCGCTTAAGAAAGAGGCTTATCAAGGTGGGGTACTCAAATCACACTATTGGTCCATGATATGTACGATCTAAGTCACTAACACGAAGGAAAATATTCGACTGGGACTAACCATCCACTTTCACTCGATGGACATTAAAATCAAGGGTTAAGGGGCTAGGTTACTAATTGGACCACTTCTATTATGATCTAAAAGATGAAATTCGACGTGTGTGGTTAATTTATGATAAATAGGCATGGTGTAAAATTTCACATCAATCAGATCATGGGAATCATGTGAACAAATCAAGGGTCTAGGTTAAAGTGAGTCATTAACATTTTTTTATACTTAAGATTTCATATTTATACTCATTGGTTCATCATACAAATTCTAAGATAAGGGTTTACCACTAAGATAATCAGTTTGGTATGGTTACTTTCCTGACTAGCTTCCCCGATCAATGGCTATGGACACATTTACATTAAGATCTTCATGATCTAATGGCCATTTAAAAAATCTAACTTTATGGCATTGATACACACCTAAATTTTGTTAGTGCACTTTTCTATAGCATACTTGTGCACCGTATTTGTCAATCGCGTGCGTCCATGTGTTGTAATGTTAGTTGAGCCTTGGCAAGTGAAGTCTGAAAATTCAAGTGGACAAGAAGCATCAAGGAAGAACAGGTAAATGAGATGCCTTGGTGACCCTAGCCCTTTAAACCAAAACTTCTTAGATGACTTGGACCAATTACGAATACCCTTAGTCATCATCGTTAGTTGTAGAATACCTTGAAAAACATGATAAGATAGACTAATTTAAGAGGTGGAAGTTTGTAACGCCCCGTAATTTTTGTACTCGGGCGTTACCATGGAAATCGAATCGAGAATTCACACAATTTGGCTCAATTCAAGGTTCAATTGCGTCTTAGATAAATTTGGACCGTTAGATTGTTAGAAGTCGTTAGTTTAACAATTAAGTGCTTGTGTGTGGCCCATACAACTTTGGACCTATTTAATAGTAGTGTTGAGACCTGGAAATGGATCTCTTAGGATCAATTGATGTTGGTGAACGGTGCGGATTCCATCACTGATTATAAGAATATTAACAATAATTATTATAATAATAATGAGTAGTACCATTACACATGGAATTGGATATTAATGTTAAATATAAATAATACCTTTCATGAGATGGATTGTATTAGCCCATGGAATGTTTCAACCGTTGAAACTGATTTGATATTAAACTAACATTTGGAATGAGTTAAACACTAGGATTATTGGTCAAATCAATGTGTAGGGCCCACCTCATTGATGAAATGTACTATTAGTGGACAATCAGCTTCTGGGTGGCCCGTGAAAGATTTTGGATGGGGTGGATTCCATTTTATATGAATGTGGGCCATGTTGATGGTGTGCATGTGCACCAGGATTTGGTGCACATGCGTTGCACTGGACTGACCAAAGTTGGTCAGCATTGCTGACCCGATTTCCGGAAGAGTAAAACTCCTCTTCTTCTTTATTCATTCCTAAGACGGACGACTGTCTATTTTGAGTTGGGATGTGGCCCACCATCATCATCCATTTAGATTATCCAAATTGTCCATCTTGTTTAGGACATGGTCAATACCAAATTCTAAGTGGTAGATTCCACTTCTTGAACCTGTAGCATGTGCAGTTCATAGCTGAAGTCAGGCTATTCAAACAACAATGTATTTTTCAGCAGCTATGAAATCGCTAAACTGTGACTATTATGGCCCACCTTGGGAAAATCCAAACTGTTTATTTTGTAGAGCGTAATGTGTTCTACTAAATCATGTTAGCCTCCTTTTGTGGGGGCTGCCAGATACGTTTGGATTTCGACCCAAAGTTGGGTTTAACAACTTATTGCCAAATCCGAAAATAGATGAGTTGGCAATCCGTGTCTACTCAATCTTGGTTGTCTATAATAATTGTAGAAACCCCTTTTTAGAGTGATCCCAGCCCTCCATTTCCAATCACCTGGATCGATGAGGTGTCGCAACAGAAATGGTTCTTTTATGGAATATTCTTACATTCGATTCAGTTAGAAGAGCGGGGGTCTGAATACATATGGACCGTTTATCTTTCCATCCAATGGATTTGAGCGAGTTGGGGGCTTGCTATAAGAGTCGAGAAATCGAGTAGCATAGGTTCTCTTCTCTCTTTTCGGCAGAAACACTGGATATGAGTCATCTTCTTCTTTCTTCAAATTCATTTAGAAGACGTTGCTGAAGCCTCGATTTGGAGCTTCTACATGTTCCTTGGAGTTCATCCGGTCCATCCAACAGCAGCAGATCGAAGAAATCTCTTCCTCGCTAAGATGCAGCAGCCTTAAAATCTCTATTGACCTCCAATTCTAGTTTTGAGTCATTCCTGTTCTAAGATCTGGTGAGTTTCATATCTGTCTGATCACTCCAACATAGTGAGCGATGAGAAGGAGAAGACGTAGGAGGGGAGCTGGGATCTCTGACATTTTCAGCTTCAATTCGATCTAGCAAGTCGTTGGGCGAATCGACCCTGCTAATGCAAGTTTTTTTGCGTATTTTGTACCCGAGTTCGAAGACAACTCAAGTGTGATTCAAGTTATGGGGTTAGGACTTGTGTTTAAGATGTGCTTGCATTCTAATCAACTTAGAAGAGAAGTCATACTTTAAAGTGAGGTTCTTACCCTTCAAGCTTTCCATTTCTTTTGTTTATATGTTTCTCTATTTTCGTTACTTGTTTACAATAATTGCTTTATTCATAAGAATGTTTACTCCTAATAATCATCTCATGATAATTGTTTTGTGATCTTAATTGTTTATGGAATGATCTACATCTAAATTGTTCATTGTTGATGTAATTTGGAATAATTTGTGTTATGAATGAAATTGATAGATTTATATGTATTGGAATTGGAATTGGAATTAAATATGTGACTTGGATTACAATTTGGAGATTTGGGGTTAAGCCCATTTTGTTGGTTTTCTTAAATGGACTTGATGCCCATGTGGCTTTTGTTAAAAAGATCTCTTTTTTTTATGTTGTCCTCAAGTAGACTTGATGCCCAAGTGGCTTTTTGTTGAGAATATCTACGTTTGTTGGTGTCCATAAATGGACTTGTTGCCCAAGTGGCTTTTTGTTGAGAAAATCTACTTTTGTTGGTTTGCATAAATGGACTTGTTGTATAAGTGGCTTTGTTTGGTAAGAAAATCCTTTTGTTGGAAATATTGGTACAAACTTAAGATAATAAAGTATACTTGTAAAATGGATGGCTAGTAGTGTAGAGATTTTTGATTTGTATGATATAGAACTCTTTATGTTTGACGTCTCATGGGTCGAGGATGGTGTTATGGGATGTTGTGCCCGAGCCGTTGGCCTATGTTGGGTTGCGCGCACCCCCCATAGTGACCGTGAGCTTTTAATTGCTTGTTTTGTAAATTGAACTAATAAAAATTGGTTAAATATACATACATGGCATTTGCAGTTAATGTTGGTGACGAGCCACATTACTGTCGGTTTGATGTGCATTACATTGTGGGTAACATTGGTGATGAGCCATGTTACTGTCTGTTTAAAATGTGCCAGCTGGATGTACATCCCTAAGCTGAAGAACATGTGCATGCACACATTCATTTAAACAAGATTAAAGTTGGAATGTATGGATTGAATACGTAATTTTTTGTATTTATAATATAAGTGAATTGTTACATTTGATTGTTTTAAATGTCATTTCTTTTGGAATTGTATAAATTGCTTATTGTGCAATACATTATCATTAGTAGATCTTTACTTAACTACTATCATGCCTGGTAATTTTGGAGGATTTTTACCTCACTATGATAGTCTTTTAACGCTGTCGAACTATATCAGGTGGTGCAGGTGACGCTAGATGGGAGTTGGTTAGATCGTGCAATTCTAGTGTAGTTTATATTTATTTGTTTTTGTTATCTTTCAATTAATGTAAATTTTGAGACATTTGATTTGTATAAGCCCTATGGGCACCACTTGTATAGTTTAATATATGTTGGACATTGCATGTGTTGATCTGCTTTCATTCCGATTTAAAAAATAATAATAATAATTATACTATAAAGTGGATCTTTGAATGTTTACACTCGGGTTTTCAGAACTCGGGCTCAACACCCAAGTAATGAAAATCGCAGTGTTACAAATGGTATCAAAGATAGAAATTTTGATAAATGAAACCTGGTGTGAGGAGGAACTTATACAAATTCAAATGTCTCAAAGGAAGATGTGGAAATTAGAGAGTTGAACTTAGGTGAAATTTCTCTTATATTTAAGGTGAATTGAGAACTAGAGACATAAACTTAGGCCTCCTTGAAAATGATTTAGATAGCCATTTAAATTTATAAACAAATCTTAGGTACCATGGGAGAACAATTTCCACCTTGATTTACATGAGATCAAATAAGAACATCCTTTAAATTAGATTTCATAAATGACGACTTTCAGAAATCTGAAAGCTGAAACTTTTCCTAAAATGTTCCTTAATTAAAACTAATGTAGTTACTATTTTCAACAAATATAAAATCATTGTACTATTTTCAACAAATATAAAATCATTGTAGTTGCACAACTGTGGGCCCATAACCCACAGGTCCCAAGATCGAAGCTTGGCTTTAGCAAAGGAAATCCCTAATTAAATATAAAAGTTTGTCTTGAATATTTGTGTAATGATGTTATATATATTTAGGAAATTGAATTCCAAATTACATAAATACATATATATATATATATATATATATATATATATATATATATATATATATATATATATATATATATATAACGAAAAGAAAAATTGTTAATTTCATCTGTTGTATAATCATTTCCATTTAAGTTTAGGTTTAACCAGGGATTGATCAATTGATACATGTTTTTATGAAGTAAAAAGAAATTAAAAAAAAAATTATTACATGACTTTTCCCTAAAGGTTAGAATGAACAGGACCACGGATTTACAGAATTATATTTAAGCAATAAATGCATTATCTGATTCGATTTCTGAATCCTGGCGATGTCTAATGGACTCAATGCCTTAATCAAGTAGAAGACCGAATTCACCAAGATTAGAAATGATACAAATGAACTCACTGTCTGGGCCAGACAGATGTAGATTTGGACTTGAGTCAAGCCAAGTCGAATTAATTCGAGCCGAGTTAAGCGAATTGTCTCATTTCATGCCCAACTTTATATAGGAGATCAACGTATCAAATTCAGATCTACTATGACCGTTCTTTCGTATTGGATGAACACTAAAAATTTTAAGGGGGTTAGATGTTGTAATACTTAGAAGTAGTATAATTTAATTCATACATTTTGCCTCTTGTTAAACTGTCATGATGAATTTTGAATGACATGATTCATGTACATAACTGTTAAAAAAAAATCTTGGGGGCGAGATTTCTTTTAAGGGAGGTAGGTTGTTGCAGCTCAGTTCATTTAAAAAACTTGAAACACTTAGCTATATTTGAACACACAAAGTTATCTCACAAAGATGACAATGATAAACTAAACATCGTAGAATAAATCATACTTGTTTATATTTATCTAGAAGAACTGAATTTTGAGGACGAAATTCGTTTTAAGGGGGGTAGATTGTAACGCCCCGTAATTTTTGTACTCAGGCATTACCATGAAAATCGAACCTAAAATTTACACAATCTGGCTCAATTCAAGGTTCAATCGCGTCTTAGATAAATTTGGACCGTTGGATTGTTGGAAGTCATTAATTTAACAATTAAGCACTCGTGTGTGGCCCATGGGACTTTAGATCCATTTAATAGTAGTGTTGAGACTTGGAAATGGATCTCTTAGGATCAATTGATGTTGGCGAACAGTGACGATTCCATCAGTGATTATAAGAATATTAATAATAATTATTATAATAATAATGAGTTGTACCATTACACATGGAATTTGATCCTAATGTTAAATATAAGTAATACCTTTCATGAGATGGACTGTATCAGCCCATGGAATGTTTCAACCGTTGAAAACTGATTTGATATTAAACTAACAGTTGGAATGAGTTAAACACTAGGATTATTGGTCAAATCAATGTGTAGGGCGCACCTCATTGATAGAATGTACTATTAGTGGACAATCAACTTCTGGGTGGCCCATGGAAGCTTTTGGATGGGGTGGATTCCATTTTGTATGAATGTGTGTTCGCTCACCTCAAGTGTAAGGCTGCGATGTAGTAATAAATCTCGATAAGACCGAGGTCGATCCACAGGGAAATAGTAACAGCTCCCGAATCACTCCAGCAACTCAGTTTTTGAAAGAAATCAGATTCGATTGAGTGTTTACTCAAAACAGGAACTTAATGAAAAATCAGAGATATAAAGTACTAAGGCTTTCAAGGATCCACTTGTAGCAATCCTATGTCAATTCAGTCAATCCAAGTAGAGAACACAACTAGATTTGAAGTCCTATCTCTCATCTAGTTGGAGAATAAAGCATTCACACACATTCCATCACATTCAAGTTGAACTTCCAAGTTCTAGTTCCATTCAATCAATACAAACTCGAAACCATAGCCTGCGGAGTAACAGCCATGCCTCTGGACTATGGCCTGCTCAAGGATTACTATAATCCGAATTTAAATAAACAAACATGATAATCTCAGAGAATTAAAAGGAATTCATGTCCGGAGCACATAAACTCAGATAAAACGTCTCAAACTACCACTTTTTGGAACTAAAACATGCAAAAATCCAAACTTGAATGTAAATTACTTGAATTAAACTGAAATCAACATAGAATTAGCTACAAGCTTCACCTCTCAGCCTTAGCTGAGAGGTTTTAGCCGAGCATTGTCATGCTATAACTAAAAACTCTGAAATAAAAGCATAAACTAAGAAAAACCCGATTAGGAGAGTTGCAGCTGCTCCACAATCGCTTCCACTCTCCAAACCCACATGCCTTAGCTTCTCTGATACCTTAGGGAGAGCCCCTAGGTGTCCTTTTATAGCAAGCAACCTCCCTTGCGTCGGATTCTGCGAAAGACTACGCATTGCGCAGCAATTTTCGGAGTCCTAATATAGAAAGGACTTTCCATACGCAGAGCCGACCGGTCGTGACCGGTCGGACTAGCCTTTCAATCATTCCAGGGGGTGCTGCCGACCGGTCAAGACCGGTCAGACAGACCTGTCCACAGTCCAGCGTACATGCCCGACTGGTCATGACCAGTCGGGCTTTGTTTCCACCTTGTCCAGAGAGCATGGCCGATCGGTCATGACCGGTCGGCCCTTCATCAATATGATCAGCCTTCATGGCCGACCGGTCATGACCGGTCGGCCTGTCTTCCATTTTATTCTTCTTCTCTTCTTTTTCTCCTTTTTCTTATTCTCTCTCTTCTCTTTGCTTTCTCCTTTCTTTGGTCTTCTTTCATCTTCATCCAAAAGCTTTAGAAGCGTTCTTTTGGCTTGTAATTGAATGAAGTACGCTCTCATCCCTATAATCACAAAACATGTGTTAGGTGGGCCTTTAAACCATGAAAATCATGCAAACCTTGTCGTGTAATGGGCAATGTAATGTATAAATTGGAGGTTCAACAATGTGGGCCATGTTGATGGTGTCCATGTGCACTAGGATTTGGTACACATGCGTTGCACTGGACTGACCAAAGTTGGTCAGCGTTTCTGATACGATTTCCGAAAGAGGAAAACTCCTCTTCTGCTTTCTTCATTCCCGCCCGAGCAATCGAACAGACGACTATCCGTTTTGAGCTGGGATGTGGCCCACCATCATCATCCATTAGATGATCCAAACCGTCCATCTTATTTAGGACATGGTCAATACCAATTTCTAAGTGGTAGATTCCACTTCTTGAACCTGTAGCGTGTGTAGTTCAGGGCTGAAGTCAGGTTGTCCAAAAAATAAGGTGTTTTCTGTTAGTGCACTTTTCTATGGCATACTAGTGCACCTTGTTTGTCAACCACTTAGGTTAGTGAGTCTAGTGTCGGTTGAGCTTAATGAAGACGTAGTCCGAAGATTCAAGTAGCCCGGCTGCATCAAGAAAGAAGAAACAGGTAAAAGTGATGCCTTGGTGTGCCTTGCCTTGACCAAAACCTAACCCATAACCTCTTAGATGACTTGGACTAACTAGGTATACCTTTAGTCATCATCATTAGTCTTAGAACTCCATGAAAAACATGATAAATTAGATTAATTAAAGAGGTGGAAGCTGCTGTAAACAAAACAGCTCAAACAGCAGTTTTCGATTGATCTCCGATCAATCGGACACTGGCTCCGATAGGACTCCGATCAATCGAAGATAAGTTCCGATCAATCGGAAATTGTTCCAGCAAACTTCGAAAATCCACTGGACATATTTCCGATCAATCGGGCAGTCTTTCGATCCATCGGAAGGGTCCGTCCGATCAATCGGACCATGTTCCGATCAATCGAAAAATCCTCCAGAGAGTTCTCTGGACTAAATTCCGATCAATCGGACATGTCTCCGATCAATCGGACCTTTTTCCGATCAATCGGAGATGCGCGAATCTGCCCGTTTTTTTACCGTTGGAAGAAAATCTATTTAAAGATGGGGATTCGTTTTCAAGCCACATAGAGGGGATTTTAAGGAAATAGAAGCCACCATTGCTAGAGATCATTAGAGGCTCTATTCCAAACCCAAAGCAAGTCATTCTCCTTGTGTTTTTAACACAAGTTTGGGCCATTCAATGGCATCTTGAGAATGAACTTGTTCCCTCTTGATTCCTAGGGTTTAGACACCTTGATGATAGTTAAATCCCTTGTCTAAACACTACCTAGGAGTCCAAATAGGTGTATTCCTCTAGGAAACCCATTTTCTACCATTTGTAGAGGTTTCACCATTCCCTAGCACCTTGGGCATCTCCAATAGAGCATCACATGCAAGGTAGCTGATCTTGGAGCTGAAGCCTTGGCAAAGCAGCGGCGTCGAAGATCGGGGGAGCACAAGGGGACCTAATTCAAGCACGGGAGAGCGAGAAGAAGCAACCCAAAGCGGCGCTAAACAAGGGGCTCAATCCGACAAGTAAGGTTGTCTTGTTAGGAGTCCATCCACTCAATTCCCTGTGGGAGTTGTGTAAGACCCATACCCTTGTTTGCCCTCCATACGCTTAATTTCTGGTGCCGGTACGTCCCGGACGGATCAGATTAGCGAGCCTTGACTGCGACCCTATTTTAGTACTGCATCGACCCAAGACCTATACCTCGGCGACCGCGTAGGCGCTGCGATTCCAATGCCGTGCGGCACGCCCCATTGCGATACCCGGTGTGAAAGTTATGATCGATTGCGTAATTCGAGGTGGGCCACGCAACGTGCGTGTGTCGTGGGCCCCACTTGCACAAATTCCAAGATATGTCACATCAATCAAATCCATCACCATCATTCTCACCTACACCTATCCCATACCCCTACCCTACACACCCCATACCCCCATCCCTCTCTCTCCTCCCAAAGTCAACTATAGCCCATACCCCCCATCCCTCTCTCCCATGCACCATCATCACCACACCATCACCTCATGATTCCTCTCTCCCCCCCCCCCCCCCCCCCCCCCCCCCCCCCCCCCCCCATACAAGTCCATACGTAGGGGGAGAGAAGAGTTCATTTTGCAAAAGAGATTTGAGAGAGAAAGGAGAGAGAAAGAGAGAGATTTGAGAGATTTAAGAGAAGTAGAGAGAGGTTAGAGAGATTGAGGGTGTAGATCCTTGCTTGGAGGGCCCCAACCATCATCCGGACCGTCCGGATCGTCCGATCATCAAATCGATTCAATCCAACCGTCCATTATTTGAGGTGAGTGCAAGGGGTACATAAATCCCCCATTTTCTTCTTTCCCTTCATTTTTCCTTTTCTTTTAGGCCCACCTGATGGTGGACAACCTGATGGATGGATTGGATCATCCATGAATGGGCCCCACTTTGTAATAATAATAATAAAAAATAAAAAATAAAAAAAAGAGAGGAAGCTAACCCGCTGGACAGACAGCGTCCAGAGGACGCTGCTGCCCAGCAGGGCAAGCCCTTTTGGGCGTTGGGTGTTGGACAGGGTCCCCACACGTGGGACCCACCTTGATGTATGTATTAGATCCACGCCGTCCAGCTGTTTCTCCACCCCATTTTATGGCTTGACGCCAAAAATGGAGAAGATCCAGATCTCAGGTAGACCACACCAAGGAAAACAGTGGAGGCAAGGACGTCTACTATCGAAACTTCCATGGTTCACTGTGATGTTTGGGGACCGAATCAGCCGCCCAATATTGGGCTTGTTGGGTCCCTAATGAGAAGGGGAACCTAATGGACGGATCGGATCTTCACTAAGTGGGCCCCACATGAAATGACAACTAGAAAACAAAAAGAAAAGAAAAAAAGAAAAAAAATATATGAAATGCTGGAACGTCCAGCGTCTGGACGTCCTGACGCTGGAACGTCCAGCGTCACCTTGGACGTTGTAAGGGGTCCCACTCGTGGGACCCACCTTGATGTTTGTGTTCCATCCACGTCGTCCATCGGTTTTCCCAGATCATTTTAGGGCCAGGGCCCAAAGATGAGCCAGATCCAAATCTTCAGTGGACCGCACCGCTTGAAACAGTGGGAATAATGATTCCTACTGTCAGAATCTCTTGGCCCACCTTAGCATTTCTAAATTGATTTCCATACCCCATATTGGGCTTGTTGGGTCCCCCATGAGATGGGGAACCTGATGAACGGAGTGGATCAGACCCATGTGGGCCCCACTTGATATGAATACAAAAAAAAAAAAGAAAGAAAGAAAATAAGGAGAAGAGTCAGCGTCGCTGACGCTGACGCTGGGCGTACCAGCGTCCTGGCACGCTGGCTCGGCCAGCAGTGGCCCACTTGTGGGTCCCACCATGATGCATGTGCTGTATCCACACCGTCCATCCAGTTGGGGAGATCATTTTAGGGCATGACCCCAATAATGAGTCAGATCCAAGTCCCGAGGGGGCCCCACCACAGAAAACAGTAGGGACAGTAGGCCCTACCGTTTAAACCTTCTCATGGCCCGCCGTGATGTTTATTTGAGATCCAACCTGTTCATAAGTTCACACAGACATGGAGGGAGGAAAAACAAAAAGATCAGCTTGACCGAGAACTTCTGTGGGCCCCACCTAGTGAGAGCACAATATATAATTAAAAAAAAAGAGAAAAAAAAAGGAAAGAAAGTGAGCTGGACAGACAGCGTCCAGGGGACGCTGCTGCCCAGCAGCTTGTGGTGACACCCAATGGGCCCCATTCGTTGAGCCCACCTAGAATGTATGGGCCTTACCTATTCTGTCCATATGTTTTCCCAATTCATTTTAGTGGCTGGGCCCAAAATTTAAGCATATCCCCATGACAAGTGGGCCATGCCACGGTTCAACAGTGGGAATAATGATCTCTACCGTTGAAACCTTCCCAGCCCTACAGTGATGTTTAATTGTCATCCAACCTATTTTATAAGTGGCCGAGCCCAAAAATCTTAGCATATCCAAATGACAAGTGGGCCATGCCATGGTTCAACAGTGGGAATAATAATCTCCACCATTGAAACCTTCCTAGACCCAAAATGATGTTTATTTGTCACCCAACCTATCCATAAGTGGCTGGGCCCAAAATTTGAGCATATCCTAATGTCAAGTGGACCATGCTATAGTGGGGATAATGATTTCCAACATTGATACCTTTCTAGGTTCTACAGTGATGTTTATTTGCCATCCAATTTGTTCATAAGATCACATGGACATGGACGAAAGAGAAAACACAAATATCGGTTTTATTCATGATGCCTATCTATTTTTCTATATTATTTTGGATACGGCCCCAAAAATGAGGCAAATTCAGATGTTAGATGGACCACACCCGTAGGGAATAGTGGTCATTGATGTCCACCATGGTTTCTTCTTGATGTATATGTTTTATCCATGCCGTACACGTATTTTGGCGGCCTATCTTGTATGTGCAGGCCCAAGTATGGGTCCGATGTGGTCTCAAGTGGGCTATGCCACAAAGACCTTTACATTTCCAATGGGACCCACAGTCCGAGTCCCACTCTCTTTAGATATATATTGGGCCTTTTAAGGCCAATGTTACATGATATGTTTGGTAACGTGCTAGTATGATTAGCTTGATATGTCACACTGATAACATGCTTAGTATAATGAATGCCATGCTCATTCATATGCCCAAACGCATCATTTGTATACCTGTTATGGATCATGATTAACCATAGCATATGCTAGTTGGCTTGTTATACTTAGGGGACCCGTGCGAGACAGGGTCGCCCCACATGATTGCGCAGTATGCGTAAGTTGGTGCATGATTTGGATTGTGTGACTCATGCATTTCACATTATGTATGTCACGATCGCTTTCACACCCTAACAGCATCAGGGTAGTGGCCACCATAGTCACATCATGGTTGGCAGTATTGGACACCGGAAACTTGTTCTAGTACGTGGGCGCTATGGATGTCCTTGGGTGAAAGTCCCTAAACCCTGTGGTACCAGTAGGATGCTCCAACGTCGAGTCCGAGTGGATAACATGAGCGCCCGTGTGCCAAATACCAGTAGGCCGCGTCTCCCACTGTGTCGAGGTCAGTTGGAAAGGGGTGTGACCTTATCCGCCCGGGTGAAGTGGGCTGTAAGCTAGGTCGAGTCTGACCAGCTCATGGAATGGGTCCGCTATCGGCGAGCCGGGTGGGCATTGGTATACCACTGACGAGGCGGATAGTGAGGTCTTTTCTACTCGCTTGGTTACGCGCGCGATGTGCGGCGGCCAATATGAGAGTATACTAGACCCCGGTGATGTCCCAGATGATAACTATTTTGATATGTGGATCAGTTAAGGATTGACGTATTTGCATTGCATCTCTAGCATGTAACACTCGGCCATGTAGGCCCTTGCATAGCATAGCCTTGGGATGGCTGATAGCATTCATGAATTTGGTAACTTAGCCCTCTACTGCTTTCGCTTACTCTGATATCTGCATACTTGTCATATGCATCACACGCGCACACACGCACTCTACTGGGCTTCGTAGGAAGCTCATGCGTGTTTGTTTACACTGCAGGTACTAGAGCCTATCAGCAGCATTGAGGGCGGTTCATGTACCTGATATTTTGGACTTCTACTTTATGTTGTATTTCTCTTTCCAATATTGTACTCAACAAACTTTTAGTGGATATTTGATGATGTTTATGGTTTTGTTTATGCTCCTGTACAAAAAAAAAATTTACCCTGAAAATCCTCCTGGTAGGATCCCAGGATCGGAACCTGGCACATGAGAGCTAGGAGCCGAGAATGGGGTACTACGGAGGCTGTTGGCACCAAGGTCGGCGATCGGGAATTTAGTTAGCCTGGTCCCCGGGTTTGGGGCGTGACAAGTTGAGTGTAGAGTTTGTTTGACAAACTCGACCTAGGGTCGTTAGCCGATCCTTGGCCTATTAGTTGGGCCTAAAATCTAGGGACGTCAGCCGTTCCTTGGCACGTTAGTCAGCCTAAACAGAGTCTCCAAGGAGGAGCCACCAACACGGGTGCAAACGTGTAAGTTGGGAGGAACCTGTAAACTCTCCGGTTGGGTGGATCCGAATTAAAACACCTTGGTTGGGAGGAACCAGATTTAAACTCCCCAGTGAATGCCGGTGTGCTCAAAGGGGTTGAGTACTTGAACCGGGAGTGGAGTAGACAAGTAGTCGAACCACTATACATGCTTGTGTTTGTGATTGTTCTTAAGCACATTTCTCTTTATGCATTGTGTTTAATTGATTAATTATGAATGCTTAGTTAGGAATGCATGCTAGGCACTTGATAGGCACATCCACACTCACAAGATGTACTTTCACTACCTCATGTTGACTTGAGCATTTCTTGATCCATCCTCTATAGTTCACATGAGTTGTTTAGACTAGGTTGCTGATTGCTCTCTTCATTTGCTAGTCTTTTGATTGGACTCACTTAGGCTTGGAAGCCGAAGTGTTAATCGCTTACGTAGTTTAATTTGCTAAATTTGTGAAGTAGGCGAAAAGAGTTTTAAAAGGTCCTAATCACCCCCTCCTATAGGTTTAGCCATAATTCTAGTTGCTCTTTAAGCTTCCGCACGTGTATGCATAGGGTGTCGTGTTAGACTACCCGACGCAATTTCATTTTCCAGCAGCTATGAAATCGTTAAACTGTGACTATTATGGCCCACCTTCGGAAAATCCAAACCATTCATTTTGAAGAGCGTAATGTGTTCTACTAAACCATGTTAGCCTCCTTGTGTGGGGGCCACCAGATACGTTTAGATTTTGACCCAAAGTTAGGTTTAACAACTTATTGCCAAATTTAGAAATAGATGAGTTGGCAATCCGTGCCTACTCAATCTTGGATGTTTGTAGTAAGTGTAGAAACCCCTTTTTAGAGTGATCCTAGCCCTCCATTTCCAATCACCTGATCGATGAGGTGTCGCAACAAAAATGGTTCTTTTATGAAAGATTCTTACATTCAATTCGGTTAGAGGAGCGGGGGTCTGAATACATCTGGAGCATTTCGCTTTCCATCCAAAAGATCTAAGCGAGTTGGGAAATCCATCTTCTTCTTTCTTCAAATCAAGTAGCATAGGTTCTCTTCTCTATTTTCGGCAGAAACCCTAGATATAAGTCATCTTCTTCTTTCTTCAAATCCATCTAGAAGACATTATTGAAGCCTCGATTTGGAGCTTTTGCAAGCTCCTTGGAGTTCATCCGATCCATCCAACAGAAGCAAATCGAAGAAATCTCCTTCCTCGTTAAGATGCATCAGCCATGCGATCTCTGTTGACCTCCAATTCCAGTTCTGAGTCATTCATATTCTAAGATCTGGTGAGTTTCAGATCTGTCTGATCACTTTAACATAATGAAGGAAGGAGCGTGAGAAGGAGAAGACCCAGGAGGGGAGCTTGGATTTCTGATGTTTTCAGCTTCGATTCGATCTGGCAAGTCGTTGGGCGAATCAACCCTGTTAATGCAAGTTTTGTTGTGAATTCGCTACCCAAGTTCGGAGGCAACTCAAGTGCGATTCAAGTTATGGGGTTAGGACTTGTGTTTAAGATGTGCTTGCATTCTAATCAACTTAGAAGAAAAGTCATACTTTAAAGTGAGGTTCTTACCTTTTAAGCTTTTCATTTTTTTGTTTATATGTTTCTCTACTTTCATTACTTGTTTACAATAATTGCTTTATTCATAGGAATATTTACTCCTAAATAATCATCTCATGATAATTGTTTTGTGATCCTAATTGTTTATGAAATGGTCTAAATCTAAATTGCTCATTGTTAATGTGATTTGGAATAATTTGTGTTATGAATTAAATTAATAGATCTATATGTATTGGAATTGGAATTGGAATTAAATATGTGACTTAGATTACAATTCAGAGATTTGGGGTTGAGCCCATTTTTTTGTGTCCTTAAATGGACTTGATTCCCATGTGGCTTTTGTTAGAAAGGTCTTTTTTATGTTGCCATCAAGTGGTATTGATGCCCAAGTGGCTTTTTATTGAGAAGATCTACTTTTGTTGGTGTCCATAAATGGACTTGTTGCCTAAGTGGCTTTGTATGGGAAAAAAATCCTTTTGCTGAAAATATTGGTACAAACTTAAGATAATAAAGTATACTTGTAAAATGGATGGCTACTAGTGTAGAGATTTCTGATTTGAATGATATAGAACTCTTTATGTTTGACATCTCATGGGTCGGAGATGGTGTAATGGGATGCTATGCCCGAGCCATCGGCCTATGCTGGGTTGCGCGCACCCCCCATAGTGACCGTGAGCTTTTAATTGCTTATTTTGTAAATTGGACTAATAAAAACTGGTTAATCATACATACATGGTATTTGCGGTTAATGTTGGTGACAAGCCACATTACTATCGATTTTGTGTGCATTGCATTGCAGGTAACATTGGTGATGAGACATGTTAATGTCGGTTTGAAATTTGCCAGCTGGAGTACATCCCCAGGCTGAAGAACATGTGCATGAACACATTCATGTAAACGAGATTAAAGTGTTGGAATGTATGGATTGAATGTGTAATTTTTTTTATTTGTAATATGAGTGAATTGTTACATTTGATTTTTTTAAATATCATTTCTTTTGGAATTGTATAAATTGCTTATTGTGCAATACATTATCATTAGTTGATCTTTACTTAACTGCTATCATGCCTAGTAATTTTGGAGGGTTTTTACGTCACTATGATATCGTTTTAACGCTGTCGAACTATATCAGGTGGTGCAGGTGACGATGGATGGGAGTTGGTTAGATCGTGCAATTCTAGTGTAGCTTATATTCATTTGTTTTTGTTATCTTTCAATTAATGTAAATTTTGAGACATTTGATTTGTATAAGCCTTATGAGCGCCACTTGTACAATTTAATATATGTTGGACATTGCATGTCTTGATCTGCTTCCATTACGATTTAAATAAAAATAATAATAATTATACTGTAAAGTGGATCTTTGAATGTTTACACTCAGGTTTTCAGAACTCGGGCTCGGCACCCGAGTAATGAAAATTGAGGCGTTACAAAGTTACCGTAACTAATCAATCCCAAATAGCAATTTTCAATAACCTTCTATATATCAGAGATCAATTCGATAGGTCTTCGATTAATCGAATTGACCAAAATAGATATATCAAAAGACCGTCTAACAAACTTACAAACTCTCTGAACAGTTTCTTCGATCTATCGAATTGCTCATTTGATATATCGGAATAGGTGTAATCGATATATTGTTGAACCTCCAATTTATACATTGCATTGCCCATTACACTACATAGTTTGCATGATTTTCATGGTTTAAAGGCCCACCTAACACGTGTTTCTGTGATTGTAGGGATGAGAGTGGATTTCATCAAATTGGAGCCAAAAGAATGTATTTGAAGACATTGCATGAAGTCCTAGGATGGATCAAAGAAAGAAGAAGAAAAAGGGAGAAAAGAGAATGAAGAAAAGAAGAAAAAGTGGAAGAAGAACCAAGGCTGACCGGTCGTCCGACCGGTCAGCCACATAAAAGAGGTAAATGGAAGGAGGCCGACCGGTCTTGACCGGTCGGCCAGGAAGACTGGACACATTGCATTGGGGCCGACCGGTCATGACCGGTCGGCCATAGGCACTGGATGAAGGATAAACAGCCCGACCGGTCATGACCGGTCGGGCATGCACGCTGGAACAATGGATAATCCACGCCGACCGGTCATGACCGTTCGGCTGAGCTCTCTGGAGTATTTGAAAAGCCAGGCCGACCGGTCACGACCGGTCGGCCCTGCGTAAGAAGTCTCCTTTCTAAATTGGGACTCCGAAAATTGCTGCGCAATGCGAAGGCTTTCGCAGAATCCGACGCAAGGGGGGCTTGTTGCTATAAAAGGCCACCTAGGGGCTCTCCCTAAGGCATCAGAGAAGAGAAGGAACGTGAGTTTGGAGGCTGAAGGCGACTGTGGAGCGTCTGCAACATCTATTTTCGGGTTTTTCTAGTTTTATGCTTTATTTTTGAGTTTTTAGTTGTAGCATGACTATGCTCGGCTAAAACCTCTCAGCTAAGGCTGAGAGGTGAAGCTTGTAGCCAGTTCTATGTTAATTTCAGTTTGATTCAAGTATTTTTTTAATTCAAGGGTAGAATTTTCTTATGTTCAGTTCAAAAGATAGTAGTTTGAGATGTCTTATCTGAGTTCATGTGCTCCGGACATGAATTCCTTTTAATTCTCTGAGATTATCACAGGTTGCTTGTTTAGATTCGAATTATAGTAATCCTTGAGCGGGCCATAGTCCATAGGCATGGCTGTTACTCCGCAGGCTATGAATTTGAATTCTACATTGATTGAATGGACGTGAACTTGGAAGTTCAACTTGAATTGGATGAATGTGTGTGAATGCTTTATTTTCCAACTAGATGAGAGATAGGACTTCAAATCTAGTTGTGTTCTCTACTTGGATTGACTGAATTAACATAGGATTGCTACAAGTGGATCCTTGAAGGCCTTAGTACATTATATCTCTGATTTTTCATTAAGTTACTGTTTTAATTAAACATCCTATTGAAATTGAATTTGTTCTATTAAACTGAGTTGCCGGAATAATTAGGAAGCTGTTACTTTTTCCCTGTGGATCGACCTCGGTCTTACCGAGATTTATTACTACATCGCAGCCTTACACTTGAGGCGAGCGAACAAGTTTTTGGCGCCGCTGCCGGGGAAATTAGATAATAGTTTTCAAATAGTTTCAGTGGCTGTAGAAGTAGATAGGTTTTTCTGATTTTTCTTAGAACTAACAAAGTTTTCTGTTTTGTAGGAATTCTTCTTTCAGTTCAAGCGCATCAGGTGATACCTTTCTAACTTAGTTTTTCGAATTTTCAGATTGCAGTTTTCTAGGTTAGGATTAGTTTTGATTTCTGATTGAGTGGTTTATGTCCCGTTGGGAACGTAACCATTCAAATCGTCTCCAATCTGAAGGTGGTTTAGTTGGACCATTATCAGTCCATAGACGAGTCCGGAATTATCAAGAGCATTGTGAAAGTTTGGGGAGTATGGAGCAAACACCCTTAAGGAATCCTCCACCCCCTACTCCAACCACAAACGCAAATCAGGAAGGAGTAGGAGAGAATGAGGTACATAATGTTCCTCCAATGAGATCACTACGGGATTACCTACAACCTGCTCGTACAATTACACCTTCTTGCATAGTTCTACCAGCTAACGATGGGACCCTTGACATAAAACCGGGAGTAATCCAACTTTTACCTAAATTCCATGGGCTAGACTCTGACCGCCCATACTTACACTTGCAAGAATTTGAAGAAGTGTTGGCCACCTTGCATTATCCCAATGTTTCTGGGGATACAATCAGACTTAAACTTTTTCCCTTCACCTTGAAAGAAAGAGCCAAAGATTGGCTTCACTCTCTTAGACCATATTCGATTGGGTCATGGGTTGAGATGAACAGGGAATTCTTGAAAAAGTTCTTCCCAGCTCATAAGACAAACACTCTTCGAAGGGCCATAATGAATTTCTCAGCAAAAGAGGGTGAATCATTCTTTCAATGTTGGGAAAGATTTAAGGAACTCCTGCTTGCTTGCCCACATCATGGCTATGAGAGTTGGCGAATTATAAATTTTTTCAATGATGGATTAAGTCCTAATATGCGCCAATTTGTGGAAATGATGTGCAATGGCGAGTTTATGAGTAAAAATCCAGATGATGCTTGGAGTTACTTGGACATGTTGGCTGAAAATGCCCAATCTTGGGACACCTCGGATAAACCCAAGAACCCCAAGCCTACTCAAGAGAAAGGAGGGATATATGTCCTTAAAGAGGAAGACGACGTAAATGCAAGGATAGCCAACCTCACAAGGAAGGTTGAGGCCATGGAACTTAGCAAAAATGGAGTTTCCAAGTCCAAGGAAGCTGTTGAAACCACATGTGGGATTTGTCTCACCGACTTACACGCTACGCAAGATTGTCCCACAATTCCTGCATTTAAGGAAGTGTTGCAAGAGACAGCCAATGCCACATATGGTTATCAACGGCCCTTCAATGGACCGGTAGGTAATACATACAATGAGAGTTGGAAGAACCACCCGAATTTCAGTTGGAAGAATGCCCCAACAGGCAATCCTACCAACTCCCAAAGAGGGCCACCCATGCAAAATATGGCCCCACCTCAAGTCTCATGGGAGGATACTTTGAGAGCGTTTATGCAAGGGCAAGCGCAAATAAATGAATCAAATCAGCAATTGTTCCAAGAGCTGAAAGTCTCGGTTGATGAGATTAAGGGACGCTTGAATGCTAGGGAAGGGACCTTTCCAGCCCAACCTCAGCCCAATCCTAAGCAAGTTCATGAAGTAAGCATCCCTAATCTTTCCAACCAAAACATGGAGCAAGCTAAATCCATTACCACCCTTAGAAGTGGTAAACAAATTGACAAAACTATTCCGGTGAAGGCCGATGAGCCTAATGATCCGGTAAGTTCTGAGGATGAAAATGGATCTAACTTAGCCCCACAACAACCGGAACGCATTTACCAGCCCACAGCACCATTCCCATCGAGATTGGTTGCCCCAAAATCTCTCCCAAATTCTCAAGATATTCTAGAGATTTTCAGACAAGTCAAGATCAATATCCCTTTGCTTGATGCCATCAAACAAATTCCCTCTTATGCCAAGTTTCTAAAAGACCTATGCACAACAAAACGCAAATATAATGTGCAGCAAAAGGCCTTCTTAACTGAGCAAGTGAGTGCCATCCTCACTCAAAAGACTCCCCCAAAATTCAAAGATCCTGGTAGTCCCACAGTTTCATGTATCATTGGAGACTACCGGATTGAACGTGCCTTGTTAGACTTGGGGGCGAGTGTGAACTTGATCCCATACTCGGTATATGAGCAATTGGGCCTTGGTGAATTAAAACCCACCAAAACCACATTGCAACTCGCAGATAGATCTATCCGTGTACCGAGGGGGATAGTTGAGGATGTTCTAGTCCAAGTTGACAAATTCTACTACCCGGTAGATTTTATAGTCTTGGACACACAACCGGTTTTGGATGCTAGCACCCAAATACCGGTGATATTAGGCCGCCCATTCCTTGCCACATCAAACGCAATCATCAATTGCCGGAATGGGGTGATGCAAATATCTTTTGGAAACATGACACTAGAGGTAAATGTGTTTCATTTGGGCAAAAGACATAGGGATGTTGATGATGATGAGTTCTTCGATGTGAACATGCTCGAAACTTTTGAAGAAGAAGAACTCCTCCAACTTGAACCACCTGAAAGCTTGGAGACATGCTTAGCACATATCATGGATTCCGAAGATCCCATCAGTAGTGAGATTGTGCAGGCATTAAATATAGAAAGACCGGTAGTTGATACTAGCCGGTGGAGGCCCCATTTTGAAAAATTGCCACCAACCACATCAAGGCCTCTACCGTCTAGCATCAAACCACCGAAGCTTGACCTCAAACCATTACCATCCGAGCTTAAATACGTATATTTGGGTCAAGAGGAAACGTTCCCAGTTGTCATTGCCTCTCACCTAGAGAAAGACCAAGAGCTCAAGTTGATTGAGCTACTCAAAGAACATCGGGAAGCCTTAGGTTGGACAATAGCGGATCTCAAAGGGATAGATCCTTCGGTTTGTACTCACCGTATACACCTTGAAGAAAACGCAAAAACGACTAGACAACCTCAAAGACGGTTAAATCCAAACATGATGGAGGTTGTCAAAGCCGAGGTGTTAAAGCTATTGGATGTGGGTATCATCTACCCCATCTCAGATAGCCAATGGGTGAGTCCTACCCAAGTTGTCCCCAAGAAATCCGGAATTACCATCATTGAAAACGCCAACAACGAGCTTATACCGACTAGGGTGACCACCGGTTGGCGTATGTGCATTGATTATAGGAAGCTCAATACGGTCACTAGGAAAGACCACTTCCCTCTCCCATTTATGGATCAAATTTTGGAGAGATTGGCAGGCCATCCCTATTATTGCTTCCTAGATGGCTATTCCGGATACAACCAAATCGAGATAGCTCCGGAAGACCAAGAGAAAACCACATTTACATGCCCGTTTGGTACCTTCGCTTACCGAAGGATGCCATTCGGATTATGTAATGCACCCGCCACATTCCAACGATGCATGTTGAGTATTTTCTCAGACATGGTGGGTGAGTTTCTTGAGGTGTTCATGGATGATTTCTCTGTTTTTGGTAGTACATTTGATGAGTGTCTCAAGCACTTGAAGTTGGTCTTGATAAGGTGTGAGGAAAAATATCTTGTATTAAACTGGGAAAAATGCCATTTCATGGTACAAAGAGGAATAGTCCTTGGACACATCATCTCGTCCAATGGAATAGAAGTAGACCTGGCAAAAATTGACATAATTTCCAATCTACCACCACCCAAAAGCATACGTGATGTGCGGTCCTTCCTTGGACACGCCGGCTTCTATCGAAGGTTTATAAAGGACTTTAGTCACATCTCAAGGCCTTTATGCAACCTTCTACAAAAGGAGACCCAATTTGAGTGGAGTGCCGAATGTCAATTAGCTTTTTCAAAGCTAAAAGACATGTTGACAACCGCTCCTATTATGCAACCACCAGATTGGTCCATGCCTTTTGAGTTGATGTGCGATGCTAGCGATTTTGCTATTGGGGCAGTGTTAGGCCAAAAGAAAGATAAAAAGCCCCATGTCATCTACTACGCAAGTAGGACCTTGAATCCTGCCCAAGTTAATTATTCGACTACGGAGAAAGAGCTCCTAGCCGTCATCTTTGCCTTGGACAAATTCAGGCCATACTTAATAGGATCCAAAGTTATTGTTTATACGGATCATGCGGCGCTGAAATACCTTCTTTCTAAGAAGGATACTAAGCCCCGTTTGCTAAGATGGATCCTACTCCTTCAAGAATTCGACCTGGAGATCAAAGATAAGAAGGGGGTAGAAAATGTGGTGGCAGATCATCTATCTCGCCTAGTCCTACCAAATTCCATTGATGAGTCACCTATTGAGGACTCATTCCCTGATGAGCAACTCTTTGTTGCTATGCATCCACCATGGTACGCTGATATAGCCAACTATCTTTCCACAGGTGCGATGCCGACTTATTGGACTGCGCAAGACAAACGTAAATTTCTAAGGGAAGTGCGCAGATTTTTCTGGGATGAACCTCTATTGTTTAAATATTGCCTAGACAGATTATAAGGAGATGCGTCCCCGATGATGAACACAATGCAGTCATCTCCTTTTGTCATGATCAAGCATGTGGGGGTCATTTTTCAGCCAAGAAAACAACTGCAAAAATTCTGCAGTGTGGTTTTTATTGGCCCACATTATTTAAAGATACCCACGAGTTTTGCAAAGCATGCGAGCGCTGCCAAAAGTTAGGAGGATTATCCCGTCGCAATATGATGCCTCTCACCCCAATTCAACATCTTGAAGTCTTTGACTGTTGGGGCATCGATTTCATGGGACCATTCCCCTCATCTTTTGGACATGTCTATATTCTGCTTGCCGTAGACTATGTGTCTAAATGGATCGAGGCTATCCCATGTAGAACCAATGATCATCGTACGGTTCTCAAGTTTCTCAAAGAAAACATACTTTCTAGATTTGGGACGCCTCGAGCCATTATTAGTGATGGTGGTGCTCACTTTTGCAATAGACCTTTTGAAACTTTGATGAAGAAATATGGTATTAGGCACAAAGTGAGTACCCCATACCACCCACAAACAAGTGGGCAAGCTGAAATCTCCAATAGGGAAATCAAACAGATTTTAGAAAAGACGGTGAGACCGGATCGCAAGGATTGGTCCCTACGATTAGATGATGCACTTTGGGCTCACCGTACTGCCTACAAGACACCCATTGGAATGTCCCCTTATAGACTTGTCTATGGGAAAGCTTGCCACTTGCCTGTGGAGATAGAACACAAAGCCTATTGGGCAATTCGGGCCCTAAATTTTGACATAGACAAGGCTAGCTCGCTTCGCAAACTTCAATTAAATGAGCTTGAAGAGATCCGGAACGATGCATATGAGAATTCGAGGATTTACAAGAGCAAGATGAAGGCCTTTCATGACAAGCACATCTTAAGGAAATCCTTCCATGAAGGACAGAAAGTGCTCTTGTATAATACCCGACTTCATCTTTTTCCGGAAAAATTACGATCTCGATGGACCGGCCCATATATTGTTAAAGAAGTTTTTCCTCATGGGGCTGTTGAGATTGAGAATGCAGCAAATGGTGACTGTTTCAAAGTTAATGGACACCGCCTTAAACCATTTGTTGAGAAATTTGATTCAGAGGACATGTCCATCTCCCTGAATGATCCTGTTTATCAGGATTATTGATCTCCTAGTCTGATGGAGGTATAGCATAGGTAGGTTTATTTTGTTTACTGTTTTAGTAGGATTTAGTTGTTCGAATTGCAGACCTCCATGATCGCTCTCTCAGGTACTATTGTTCTCACTCTCTCATTGTTTACCATTGCTCTCATGTTCATGCTAATTGACGATCTTTTTACATTGAGGACAATGCAAGATTTGGTTGGGGGGTGAGATGAGATCTCTCATCTAGCATATTGCAACATTTCGAGCTTCACATGCACAAAATTTTTTTGAATTTTCTAACATCTCAAAACTCTTTTAGAAAATTTTGTTTCTATACATTTGAGAGGCTATGAGTAGAAGAGGAGGAGAAACGAAGTGTGTGATGTTGTAGTTTGGAATTTCTTCCAACATAATGGCTTTATATGTTAATTCCCCTACTGTTGTGATTGATAGAAAATTTGAACACCTTTACACCAAGTTCACATTACACGATTTTCATGAGTAACAGGTTTATGTGATTTGTGGATTAGATAGACTTTGGTTTAGAGGTGTTGAGCAGCCAAGCCGGGGTATTTTGTCCATCCTTGTCCATGGGAAAATAATGAAAGATATGGATTTCTAAAAATCCTATCTAAGTTAAAAGAAAAAGGAAAGAAAGGATGAAATCGGGAAGGAAAGAAAATTGGTGGAAAATTCCCAAAAGGGCTACCTATTACCAACCGGGGGATGGTCGAACCATAACCAAAGCCGGAAATGGGATGTAGTGTGAAAGCCGTCGGAAGGACGGTAAGGCAAATTTCTGTCATAGGCTTGCTGTTGCTCTGTGCACCTTGAAATCCCTGGTCTACTTAATCTATAAAGAAGATGGTTCCAGGAATTCATGAGATGAACTTTCACTATGCACACTAGGTTGAATTTGTTCGAATTCTTCTATTTATCAATCAGTCAGCGGGGATTTCATGTAAACACTTCTTATGTTTTGAGAGTCCAAGGTTCAGCTTCTAACACCTAATTTTTCCAAATTTTACACTTATACATCTTGGGATGGATAGAATCATAGGTTCTAAAGGAGAGTTGGATTTGGAGGGTTGAAATTATTTTCACGCATGTTTTGCTCGGGACTAGCAAAAAGCTGGTTGGGGGGTGTGTTGAACCTCCAATTTATACATTGCATTGCCCATTACACTACATAGTTTGCATGATTTTCATGGTTTAAAGGCCCACCTAACACGTGTTTCTGTGATTGTAGGGATGAGAGTGGATTTCATCAAATTGGAGCCAAAAGAATGTATTTGAAGACATTGCATGAAGTCCTAGGATGGATCAAAGAAAGAAGAAGAAAAAGGGAGAAAAGAGAATGAAGAAAAGAAGAAAAAGTGGAAGAAGAACCAAGGCTGACCGGTCGTCCGACCGGTCAGCCACATAAAAGAGGTAAATGGAAGGAGGCCGACCGGTCTTGACCGGTCGGCCAGGAAGACTGGACACATTGCATTGGGGCCGACCGGTCATGACCGGTCGGCCATAGGCACTGGATGAAGGATAAACAGCCCGACCGGTCATGACCGGTCGGGCATGCACGCTGGAACAATGGATAATCCACGCCGACCGGTCATGACCGGTCGGCTGAGCTCTCTGGAGTATTTGAAAAGCCAGGCCGACCGGTCACGACCGGTCGGCCCTGCGTAAGAAGTCTCCTTTCTAAATTGGGACTCCGAAAATTGCTGCGCAATGCGAAGGCTTTCGCAGAATCCGACGCAAGGGGGGCTTGTTGCTATAAAAGGCCACCTAGGGGCTCTCCCTAAGGCATCAGAGAAGAGAAGGAACGTGAGTTTGGAGGCTGAAGGCGACTGTGGAGCGTCTGCAACATCTATTTTCGGGTTTTTCTAGTTTTATGCTTTATTTTTTAGTTTTTAGTTGTAGCATGACTATGCTCGGCTAAAACCTCTCAGCTAAGGCTGAGAGGTGAAGCTTGTAGCCAGTTCTATGTTAATTTCAGTTTGATTCAAGTATTTTTTTAATTCAAGGGTAGAATTTTCTTATGTTCAGTTCAAAAGATAGTAGTTTGAGATGTCTTATCTGAGTTCATGTGCTCCGGACATGAATTCCTTTTAATTCTCTGAGATTATCACAGGTTGCTTGTTTAGATTCGAATTATAGTAATCCTTGAGCGGGCCATAGTCCATAGGCATGGCTGTTACTCCGCAGGCTATGAATTTGAATTCTACATTGATTGAATGGACGTGAACTTGGAAGTTCAACTTGAATTGGATGAATGTGTGTGAATGCTTTATTTTCCAACTAGATGAGAGATAGGACTTCAAATCTAGTTGTGTTCTCTACTTGGATTGACTGAATTAACATAGGATTGCTACAAGTGGATCCTTGAAGGCCTTAGTACATTATATCTCTGATTTTTCATTAAGTTACTGTTTTAATTAAACATCCTATTGAAATTGAATTTGTTCTATTAAACTGAGTTGCTGGAATAATTAGGAAGCTGTTACTTTTTCCCTGTGGATCGACCTCGGTCTTACCGAGATTTATTACTACATCGCAGCCTTACACTTGAGGCGAGCGAACATATATCAAAACCCTTTTTCGATTAATCGAAAATTTTGTCTAGCAACTTGATACTTCTCTAGACATATTCTCCGATATATCGAACAGGTATTTTGATATATCGAAGATCACTCCGATCAATCGGAATACCCTTTTCGATATATCGAAGCGACATTTTTCTGCTCGTTTTGTGGCCGTTGGAGATTTTCTTTAAATACGGGAGAGATGGTCTTGGGGCTTTAAGAGAGGAATTTTAAGGAGATAGAAGCTACCACCATTGCATATCATTAGAAGTTCTATTCCTAACCCTAGCAAGTGATCTTCCTTGTGATTCATCATAAGAATGGAGCATTCAAAACTCATTATGAAGATGCACTTGTCCCTCTTTTGATCTTTCGAGATTGGATTGTTCTTGATAGTGATATTCATATCTAATACTCTATGATGAGATTCTTATAGGTGAGACTCTCTAGGCAATCCATTCTCATTAGGTGTAGAGATCTCAAACCTACCTCTCATCCACCTTGATCGTCTCAAGAAGAGCATATACAAAGGAATTGAACGTTAGAGCTGAAACATTGGCAAAGCATCCGCAATAACATCGGGGAAGCACAAGGGTAGCTGATTGAAGCACGAGAGGGCGAAGATCAAGCAACCCAAAGCGGCGTAATAAAAGGGCTCAATCCGACAAGTAAGTCATCAATTATAAGAGTCCGATTTCACTCTCTTCCTGTGGGGAATTGAGTGTAGAGTTTGTCTTCAAACTCGATAGGTTCGATTATAGGACCTAGGCTCGGTTGTAGGGTCAAATTGAGTCTTTAAGTGGGGAGCCTCCGGGGGGGAGTAAACGGTAGGTTCGGTTGTAAAACCTTGGCTCGATTGTAGAACCTAAAACAATTAAGGTTCGGTTGTAGGACCTTGATTCATGAGTGGAGTCTAAATTGAGGTTCGGTTGTAGAACATTGGTTTGAGTTAGCCTAAACAAGTCTCCAAGGGGAGCCACCAATACGTGCGTGTACATGTAGGTTGGAAGGAACCTGTAAACTTTCCGGTTGAGTGAATCCGAGTTAAAACACCTTGGTTGGGAGGAACTAAATTTAAACTCCTTAGTGAATGTCGGTGTGCTCAAAGAGGTTGAGTACTTGAACCGGGAGTGGAGTAGACCCAAAGTCGAACCACTATACATCGTTGTGTTTATGATTATGTTTGATCACATTTCTTATTATGCATTGTGTCTAATTGTTCAATTATGAATGCTTAATTAGGAATGTATACTAGGCACTTGATAGGCACATCCACACACACATGATGTACTTTCACTCCGTAACTAAACTTGATCTTATATGATCCACTCTCATATAGTCTACCTGAGTTGCATAGATTAGGTGCTTGATTAGTATAATTATATGTTAATCTATGCATGCTTACACTAGGATGTTACTTGTTTTAATCATATGCTAGTCTATTGATTGGACCCACTTAGGCTTGGAAGCCGAAGTGTTCTTGCTTGTTTAGTTTAATTTGATAAAACTAATAAGTATGTGAAAAGAATTTCAAAAGGTCCTAATCACCCCCCTCTAGGACTTAGCCATAATTCTAGTTACTCTCTAAGCTTCCTCACGTGTATACATTGGTGTCGTGTTTGATCACCAACATAATTTCAAATTTACGCCTACCTTCCAAATGGATTCAAAAATTACCTACCCGATTGATCAGATATCGTGAATATGGGTGGGCCAAGGGCATTATCATAGTTATTTTTAATTTGAGACTTTTGGAAAACCTAACGATTTTACGAGGTTCTATGCATGATCCTAAATATATCTTACAAAAGAACTTATATCAAATTCATCACGGATCATTAATTATTCACAAAATAAGTTAAAATTCTCGTTAATAAAGGATTTTACACATAATATGTAATATTATACTTTCAAAGCCAATTTAAAAAAATTTGGGGTATTACGTTTACATCAGACAGTGTCTTCTTACCCATTTGTCATTTGGGGTTTAGATGTGATCAGTCTAATTAATCCCCCATCCTCGCGAGGGTGATAGTATATTTTGGTAGCTACAGACTATTTCTCTAAATGGACTTAAGCAATTGCATTACGAAATATAAAAGAGAAAGATGTGACAGACTTCATCAGACATGCCATTATCTACAGGCATGGGGTGCCTCAAAAAATTATCACGGATAACGGCACGCCATTCAGAAACAAGAATATAGATAAATTGTGCTAGAAATTCGACATAAAGAACTCTTATTCTACACCCTATTACCCAGTGACAAACGGGTTGGCAGGGGCATTCAGTAAAATGATCGTCAAAATACTAAAGAAAACACTGAGTGAGAATAAAAAGGATTGGGATGATAACTTGCAATAGGCACTATGGGCCTATCATACAATGCATCGTACGGCTACAAAAGCCACGCCATACTCATTACTGCATAGTGCAGAAGTCGTGTTACTAATTGAGATGCAAGTTGCTTCTTTAAGGGTAGTAGTGCATCAGGGAATTACTGAAGATGAAAATGCTGAGACTCTGATTGAGAGAGTTGGACACCTTGGATGAAAACAGACTTGTTGCACAGCAATGCTTACAATCATATCAAGCACGAATATCTGCGTCCTTTGATAAAATGGTAAAATATTGGTCCTTCAAAAAGGAAGACATGGAGCTAATGCTCAAAAGGCCTATCGTGATGACTCAACAAACAAGAGACAAATTTAAACCCAAATGGGATGGACCATATGTTGTCACTGAGGTCTTCTCCAATGGAGCATATCGGATTGTGGATCAAGACGGAAAAGGAATCGGCATGTCAAATTATGGATGATTTATCAAAAAATACTATCCTTGAAAGCATGAGGCAAGGAAATTTTCATTGAACAAGACCTCAATCATACAAGAGGTCTCCAATCAAAAGGGGGCAAGAATGGTCCGAATACATATATCGATTTACCCTAAAAAAGAATAATGAACAGTTTGTTAAGAATATCTCGTCGTTGTTTAAAGTCTCTAAACCCAATCTAAAAGGAAAATGACAAGTTATCAGAGATTATAAAAAACATGGCGTATCGTGATTCTCTTCTCCAAGATAAACCTCCATTCTTTAAAAGGCAAAACAAATGATCTCTCGTGGAGTAATTCATGGGAAATTGAAAGTTTCTGAACAAGTAAAGAGAAGAAACAATCATACTTCGGAGAGAGAAGTGTTAACACCATGAAGCGATAATCACCGATAAATCCTATGAGTCGATTGAGAACTCTATGAATCTTGAACAAGATTCACCCTACGAGTCGATTGAGAACTTTATGGGAAAGGACCTTATGGGCCGACTGAGAGCTCTACGGGTCGAGATTCACCCTATTAGTCGATTGAGAACTCTATGGGCAAGGACCTTATAGGCCGACTAAGAGCTCTACGAGTCGAGGCAGCAGGGGTACAACCTTAGGGTTGATAAAGAGTCTCATGGGCTAACCTTATGCGTGAGACTTGTCTTTCTTATTACTACGGTAGCGCCACAAGGAAAGGAAAAAGGTCTATAAAAATGGTTCCTCATGTATGAACTTAGTGGTATATGAGCGAAGAAAAAGTGGGTTGCATTGTGCGTTGCTAATCAACGGCCAACCATGCATAATTCCCCCCAAGTTTATGTGCTTATTTTCGGTAGTAACGCTTAGACGGTTGATATTCTCCCTCTATTATCGGACCGACAGCCATGAATTTTGTACCGAAAATCTTTGAGTTCACCACCCCAGTAACTTCAATTGGCCCCCTCTGATGGACCGGTGGTATGAGAATTCCACTAAAGAGGGGTGTATCCCACTGAGGGTCACTTCCTTATGTAGAGAGTGGACCCCTAGGGGCACTTCCTTAGTAGAGGGGTGTGCCCCCCGGGCCAGCTTCCTTGGCAGCAGTATGCACTCCACACGGGTGAAACATGCGTAAGACCAATGTGCATGAGCTCAAACTGAAAAAGAAATAAAAAATAAAATGTCGCGAGCTAAAAAATGAATGAAACCCATAAATGAAACATGCAATAATGGCATGTCCAAAGGAGAATTCTCTTGTGAATATATATGCTGTAAAAATTGCATATTTTATGATATTATCAAAAGCCTTAAATTGATAGGAAACACCCATGATCAATATTTTCTTTTGACGAAACTTTATTACTGTCATCTGCAATACGAGCTTTATATTGTTCCTTAGCATGATTATTATTAACAGTATTCTTTGAAGATAATACAGTCATAATTGGCAATGATATTTTATTTCGGTTCTTCATGACTTATATATTGATAATTATCTAATTCTAACTCCTTAATCTTTTATTGATTTTAAGTCCAACTTCACCATAGTTATTCGGCTAACGGGTATATTCATCAAGGTCAACTATTTATTCACGAAGGCCAAAGCTTATATAGGAATTCTAGTCTACGCTTAAAAGGGAAAAACATTCCTATTATAAGAAATGATGGAAGATTGCTCGAATATATTATCAAGAAATATTAGTATGATTGTCTAGTGATAATTTCCTTGGAACAATTGCTATGATACACAATGACACCAGTAATCTGAATCAATCAATTTGCAAGATGTAAAATCCCTGGGGATAACAATCATATGATGTAAAAGCATAAAGACAGCTAGTTATACATCTTTGATTAAGAAAAAGCTTATAAGGAGTGATATCTTCCAAGAATATTTGATGTTGTCGTTGTAAACCATAAATTAGCGGAAACATCTGACAAATATACAAAGGGAACTATAAAAGAGAAAGGGAAGTAATTCTGACATGAAGATATTTTAATATTACGCCTTATTCATAATTGTCAGAGATAATGATATGCATTAAAAGAAATGGTAATAATTATTTTTTAAAATGCCAAGAGATCTTAAGGATAAAAGAAAGCTAAGTTTGTTTTCAAAAAAGAAGAAAAAAAAAAGACAACTAAAAGTCTAATCGCCACCCCTTTGATGTTAAAGGAGCTTAATCCTACAACAACTCGGAGATGTTCTTCTTCAGCATCTGTACCTTAGCTTCAACAATCAACTCTTAAGAGGCAAAATTCATAATCCCTTTAATCCGCTTCTGAACATCTTCAACGGTATCCTGCTCCAAATCTACTTCAGTTTTAAGGTTGCGATTCTCATGATCTCCAGGAGACAAAGATATACTACGAATGTTGAGAAATGAGTTCATAAGGATTGGTTCAGCACTTTCTAATAGACTCAACTCGTCCTTCTCAGACAATGACCGAGATAATCCAACAAAATTCTCTTTCATTTCTTCTAGTTTCTAGAATTGAGTCAGTAAGTCTAAAACAGCGGTGACATAAAGAGAAGGATCGGTGCGTAAGAGAGTTTCAGCCAAAGAGATGTCCTCCTGGAGAGCCGCCAGTTGATCCCATTTTTCAAGATGTTTAAGTATTTCAAGCAATCTTTGGAAGAACTTGCGAGCCAAATAAGAATTCAAACTTCTTCGAAAGACTAATCGTTAAGAAGAAGTGGAAGCCTTGGCAGAATCCTTCAGTGGCATGATGAATTTGTCAAAGAGAAAAGAAGGAAAGAAATTTAGGGCAGTTTGAAGAAATAGATACTTTCAAAAGTCTTGAAAGAATGAAGTTTTTGAAGAAAAGAAAAGAAGCTAAGTACCATCAGGGAAAGAAAATCACAACCTAGGAAAATTTTGTCAAAGTTTCGGGACTTGGAGAATTTCAACCCTGATAGGCTGTTTACGCGAGCCGCGTAAATGTAGTTGGCTTTACGTGGGTTACGTAAATGGTATCTGCTCTGACAGGACTTCCCCGCAGGAATAAAAAATGAAGAATGAAAGGGGCGTTGTTCCTTATATAGACAGCGCTAGGGGCTTTACGCGACCCACGTAAACATAATCTATGGAGTTGAAGTTTGAGTGAATTAAGTTTCGATCTATTTCACGTCGATACGAATCTTCTCAAAACATATCAAAAGGGGCATATGTTGAGACATGAAAAATGAAGGAAATAAGGAAAGAAAAAATAATGGAAAAGATAGAAAGAGATTCCGAAAAGAAATAATACAGAATAAAAGGAAGAAGTTGCAGAAGATACCCTGTTTACACGACCCACATAAACAGGGATGTCTTTACGTGAGTCGCGTAAAGTGACTATCTGGAGCTCCATGAGTTACACAAGTTTTGCCCCAAAATCAATAAATACCCCCCTTGGGGTCTTCATTTGGGGACTTGCTTCCGACGTTTGAGATCCCAAACTCCTTAAGATTGTGGAGGTACGGTGTACTGACCCAGGTTCTCGAAATAATTAAAATAAAAAAAAAACTTAATTACTACGTGATTTATTATGTTGATAAATTAATAATAAACAATCTGTAAGGAATTCATATAGGACCCCTTTATTAAAGTTGCTCAACACGAACCCTAGAACAGTGTAGAAGTGCTAGATTTATCAAAACTCACCATAATTACGAAAAATACCATTGATTAAACTTAATTTATATAGATGATTTTAAGTGTACCAGATTCTGACGATCCGTTTCATGTAAAACTTCATATAATAGTTTAGAGACCTAATCTAACCGTACACGTCAAATTTCAGCCCTCCGATCATCCTACAAGTACCCTAATCAGAAATCGGGCCATAAGTTGGCCATCTAAACTCGGAACTGCATCAATTTTTGTGTAATACCCTAAAATCATGTGGCCGACATGATGGTCAGAGTAGATTTTTCACATACATCACTGTGGGACCCACGTGCACTGCGTGCATGTTAGAGATGGGTCAACACGCGTTGACCGCGTGCGAAGCGCAAGGCCTACGTCTTCCTTGTTCGACGCTGCGGCAGTAGCGTCCACTGGTCGTCGAACGATCCACACCATCCATCACGGTGGACCCCATTCAAAAATCCGTTCCACCCACTATGTAGCCCTCTCTTGGGACAATTAAGGGAAGGTTTTTTACTTGTGATCAGTGAATAGAGTGGGCCGCAAAATCTGTTGAAACCTAGAACTAAACGAAATAGAACGCGTAAGATCAGGGCCGATCCTACGCATGGGTCCCTGAAACTTGAAAGGATTGTTTGCGTGGGCCCCACCTACGATTTTAACGGTTTACATAGTATCAAGTGTGGATATAGATGGAGATCTAGAATCTTGATCTTTCCTTCTCCCACTCAAACTCAACCACGTCCGTCCGGAGCTTCCGTCCGCAATACGCCACCTCCAGCGTATCAGTGAGATATAAAAACATGTAGTCGTCCCTCCCCTCCCCAGTAAAACGTAGAGAGAGTAAGAGAGAGAGAGAGATGTTAGAGAGAGAGAGGGAGGCTTTGTAGCGAGAGAGAGAGAGAGAGATTTCTAGGGCAATATCCCAGCAGCAAGGAGAGAAGAAGAAGAAAGAAAAAGAAGAAGAAGAAAGAAGAAGGAAAGAAGAAAGAAAGATTGAAACTGTAAGTTCATCTCATTTTTTTTCACTTTGTAATTTCATGGTTTTTGTTTCTTCGAATTCGTTTTAAACTTTCGGTTCTGAATTCTGGTTGTGTTTAAAAATAATTTCGATTATTGAATTTTATGTGGTTCAGAATTTTGAGTTGTATTCTGTGAATGTATATTTGAGTTTATTTTCAATTAAAAGTTATCTAGTCTTTACGTGAAAATTTGTTAAGTACTTTGTGTATTGAGAATTTAACCCCACGATAGAATTTAAAGCTTGGAATGATGCTGAACAGTTATGAGTTATTTGGAAAATTGATTTGACTCATGCATAGCACGATTTGTGAACTCCAGTTATTACCGTAGGGTGAGCACCCTGGTGTGTGCAATAGGCCCATTGATGATTGTTTGGGTAAGCGCCCAAGTGTGTGCAACAGTCCCTGGTTGAGCGCCCTATGTGTGCAATAGACCCTTCTGATAGTCCATCGATTGTAGACGGGTTGGTTGAGCTCCCTGGTGTGTGCAAGATACCATACTAGCATACCCGGTGGATATCAGATGATTTTGGCAGGTTGGGTGAGTTCCTTGGTGTGTACAAGAGACCAACCCTGCAATTATGAGACAGTGTAGGCCCGACTATAAACTGGCCCTGGATGTTCTACTGATAACCATACTGAGATTGTTGAAGCATATTTGCATCCCATGCATCACGTACATGTTTTGGGTTGGTGAAACATGCATAACGTGCATATTTAAGAGATTTTGGTTGATGAAATCACTATTGGAATTGTAGTGATTGTACTTTAAAGGGTCAAGTGATTTTCTATATCGAATTACATGTGTTAAACTATATGAGAATGCTCACCGGCTTTTATAGCTGACGCAGTGTTATGCGATTAACCGTAGTGACAGGTGATGATTTAGAAGAGTTCAAGGGAGCGGTTCCAGATGAGGGAATACTCTAGAAGATTTTTTTTTTTTTTTGAATTAGTTATTTTGATTTTTGGTTTGAAAGCATTGATGTAATAAGGCCCATTATATGGCCATTAGTTTAGACAGTTTGGAACAATTTCATAGACTCGTTGATTATAGTTTAATTTTCAAAGTTGGTTTATTTTTATTCCATATATTTGGTACCTTGTGAATGAAAAGGATAAAAGTTTCAGCTGTGATTGTGAAGGATTCATTCATAACACCCTTGATTTCGAGATTTGAGTTATATACTCGAGTGTCGAATTTTGGGGGCGTTACAGTTAGTATCAGAGAATAGGAATGAGATAAACTAGTGCCTTGCGAAAAAGTCCATTAAAGTTTTAGGATATATATTAGCTTCATGAATGTAGAAACTCTAAACATAGGCTCCCAAATACTTTTAGGATAGCCTTTGAATTTAGACACATGTACCTAGGTACCGTGGGAGGTGAATTTCCACCTTAGTGAACCTTTTACTTAATCAAAAGTCATAAAAAAAATTAAAAAATTTAACCTCTATGACCTTTCTTAAGGTTATAAAGACATTCCCATGAATCACAACAAGTGGATTAGAAAAAAAATCGATATTTTTGAATTTTTCCTTAATTTTCACATATAGGACTAAAATTATGGACCAAATTCATACCTATGATTACCTATGACATAATACAATGTCTAAAAATTTTTAAAATTTTTCTGGAGGTCAGTAACATACCCATGGATATCCCTGCAAAATTTCAGAACAAACAAAATTATAGAAAAACTTTAAATATTCTAGAAGTAGACTGAGAAACGTGAAATTTACTGCTGGACAGCAACATATTACTGCCTTACTTGGGGAGAAAACCTAGGAATTAGTAAATATTTTAAGCTGAAAATTTTTCTGGTGATACACCTTGAAGTCAGTAACATCTATCCCAAATTTCAAGTCGATTGGATACATGGTTTGGTAGAAATAAATTGTAGAGTAATTGCCTGTCTAGCCACCCGATTTTCTTGCAAAACCTCCATCAAACAAAAATATGGAGTGACATAACCTATCTAGATCAAAGGATGAATAACTTCGCTATTAATACTGGACTAATTCATGCATGTATACTTGGGCGAGTTAATACTTTAAGGAGTACTAAAGTTATTTTCTAGTAAATGTATATCATGCCACCTAAAAGGAAAAGTCAAGCTACTCCATCTACGCCCGACGTAACAGGTGACGGACAGTCAATAGAGGGGCTATACAACATTTTAGGAGACATAGCATCTCTCCTCCATCAACAAGTACAGACAACGAATAACATTATAAATCAACGCCAAATACCGACTCCACAAGGCGATTGGTGGGGGGAGATGTATTAGAGAGATTCAGAAGACTTCGACCACCCGTCTTTAAAGGGCAAGCTGATTATCTGGAGGCAGACAATTGGAAGAATCAAATGGAAAAACTCTTTGACGAAATGAGGTGTATCGATGAAGACAGAGTGGTCTTAGCAGTATACATGTTAGAAGGAGAAGCAGATCACTGGTGGAAGGCAACCAAAAGAGCAGCCTCTGCAAACACAGTATGGACATGGGAGAAATTTTGTGAGAAATTCAACCAAAAATATTTTCCCGAAAGTGTAAAGGACAGAAAGGTGGCCGAATTTATGAATTTAGAACAGGGGAATCTTACTGTCGGCCAATATGAAGCTAAGTTCACTGAATTATCGCGTTTTGCACCCCATCTCATTCCTGATGATAAACAGAAAGCAAAAAAATTCATCCAAGGATTGAAGACTCCCCTCCGTACCAGAGTAGTCCCTTTCGAACTTCGAAAATATTCCAAGGTGGTAAACAAAGCACTGGTCATCGAACAAGATTTTGAAGATATTATGAAAAATCACGAACCAAAGAGAGGGGTGGGCACTAAACAAAAATTAATATCAGAATCTCCTTCAAATTAGGAGAAAAGACAAAGGACTACACCTGCAGTACCTTCAGCACTCTCGCAACAACGACAAAACTTTCTGGTCACATGCTACAACTGCAGAATAGAAGGGCACATATCACGTACTTGCCCCCAACCCCGTCGTCAACCACAAGATCAGAAACCTGGACAACAAACTCATGCAAGGACGCAACCATTTGATTTGACACCCAAAACCTCGCAGCCAAAGCCACCCTACCCCCAGACTCAAGTAAGGGCGCAACCACAACAACAAACAAGGCAGAATGGTTAAGCGTTACGTCAGGCAACACAAGGACGGGTCTTTGCTGTAGCTCCTCCAGAAGACGAGCCAGAAGAAAATCTTGATGCCGATGTAGCTGCAGACAGGAATATGGTGGAAGGTACATCACTCATTTATGCCTCTCCGGTGAAAACTTTATTTGATTCTGGCGCCTCTCATTCATTTATCTCCACATCTCTCATCAAATTATTAGGCTTACCTACTACACTGTTAATAGAAAAACTTGTGGTAGCTACACCCGTGGGAAAATCAGTAGTCTTAAGTCAAGTATTTAAATATTGTCCCATCACCATTGGGGAATGGAAACTGTTGGCCGATTTAGTTGTAATGGAAATGCAAGGGTTCGAAATGATTTTGGGCATGGACTTCCTTGCTGCATTTCATGCCAAAATCGATTATTTCAAGAAAACAGTAACATTCTTAGTCCCCGGACAGCCGAGCGTACAATTTCATGGAAACAAGGAATGGAATGAATTAGGAAATTTAGCAACCCTTATAGATGATGAACCTCAAAGGGGCAGCATTGACCACATCCCTATTATGAATGAATTTCACGAGGTATTTCAGCGAAGTACTGAAACTACCGCCTCGCCGTGAAGTAGATTTCTGTATCGACCTCCTGCCGGGAACTACACCTATGTCGATACCACCATACCGAATGGCATCGGTTGAGTTAAAAGAATTAAAGGACCAACTCGAATAACTACTAGAGCAAGGTTTCGTTCGACACAGTGTCTCACCATAGGGAGCGCCTGTTCTGTTCGTGAAGAAAAAGGACGGTAGCCTATGACTCTGTATTGATTACAGGAAGATAAACAAAGTCACCACCAAGAATAAGTACCCTCTGCACAGAATTGACGACTTATTCGACCAATTGAGGGGAGCCCAGTACTTTTCCAAGATTGATTTGCGATCAGGGTACCACCAACTCCGTATCAAAGAAGAAGATATACCTAAGACCGCTTTTAGAACACGTTACGGGCATTATGAATTCCTTGTAATGCCGTTCGGGCTGACAAATGCCCCCGCAGTATTTATGGACCTAATGAATCGGGTTTTCAAACCCTTCTTGGATCATTTTGTTATAGTGTTCATAGATGACATCTTAATTTACTCGAAGTCACGAGAAGAACATGAGGAGCATTTGCGGATCTGTCTGCAAACTCTTAAGGATCATCAATTATATGCTAAATTTAAGAAGTTTGATTTCTGGCAAAGGGAAGTGAAATTCCTAGGCCACGTAGTGTCGAAAAAAGGAATATTAGTTGATCCTTCTAAAGTTGAGGCAGTGGTGAAATGGGAGCAGCCCACGAATGTGTCAGAGGTCCGCAGCTTCCTGGGCCTAGTAGGATATTACAGAAGGTTCATTAAGGGGTTTTCAAAGATCGCAAAACCATTGACTCATTTGATTGGAAAGTGGATACCATTCCGATGGGAAGAAGAGCAAGAGAAAGCCTTTCTTGAATTAAAAGAAAAACTAACGACTGCTCCAGTTCTCACAATACCGGTTGAAGGAGAGAAGTTCGTGGTATATACCGATGCGTCCTACCAAGGATTAGGATGCGTCCTTATGCAAGGAGGTAAGGTTATCGCTTATGCATCAAGGCAGCTGAAGAATCACGAAAGAAACTACCCGACTCATGATTTAGAATTAGCAGCAGTGGTGTTTGCCCTAAAGATATGGAGGCATTATCTATACGGAGAGCAGTTTGAGCTCTATACAGATCACAAGAGCTTGAAGTATCTGTTCGACCAGAAAGAACTCAACATGCATCAGAGGCGATGGGTAGAGTATTTAAAGGATTTCTATTTTGATATTTGTTATCACCCAGGCAAGGCAAATGTAGTAGCCGACGCATTAAGTAGGACGAATCATCGACTTGCAGCTTGTATGACCATAAAGGAATGGAGGATGATCGATGCTATAAAGAATTATGATTTTGAACTAAAGTCAGGGAGGAGAAAATTCCTATCTTAGCAGCTTGGTAGTCCGACCTACACTGGTGAAGAAAGTTATAGAAGCTCAGAAACATGACACATGGTTACAAGCTAAAATCACGGAAGCATCAAAAGGAGATACACTCAACTGGAATATCGGAACAGACGGAGGAATTAGAAACCAAGGAAGACTATGCGTCCCAGACATCACAGAATTAAAGGAGAAAATATTGAGTGAGGCACACCGATCAAGATTTACCATCCATCCGGGAAGCACAAAAATGTACCATGACGTACGAAGGCAATACTGGTGGAATAATCTGAAAAGAGACGTAGCAGAATTCGTGTCTAAATGCCTCACATGTCAACGAGTGAAGACTGAGCATCAGAAACCGTCAGGGTTGTTACAACCACTACCTATCGATCAGTGGAAATGGGAGCATATTACGATGGATTTCGTAACTGGATTTTCGAAAACCCAGGGAAACCACGATGCGATATGGGTGATTGTCGATAGACTAACCAAATCTGCACATTTTATACCGATCTGTATGTCATACTCGATGGATAAATTGTGTAAACTTTATATCAAGGAAATAGTACGACTGCATGGAATCCCTATGTCGATTGTTTTCGACCGTGATTCAAGATTCACATCTAGATTCTGGAAAACTTTTCAGAAAGCAATGGGAACTACACTCGATTATAGTACGGCCTTTCACTCTCAGACTGATGGGCAGACAGAGCGGGTGAACCAGATACTCGAGGATATGCTTCGGTTATGCGCCCTAGATTTTAAAGGAAGTTGGGATGATCACTTACCCTTAATTGAATTCGCATATAATAACAGTTATCAGGCCAGCATCGCAATGGCGCCATACGAAGCTCTTTATGGAAGACCCTGCCGATCACCGAGCTGTTGGGCCGAGGTCAGAGAAAAATGTCTACTCGGGCCAGAATCCAGAATTAGTACAAGAAACCTCGGAGAAAGTACACATCATAAGAAACCGAATCCGCACAGCACAGAGTCGACAGAAGAGTTACGCCGACAATCGCAGAAAAGAATTGGAATTTTTCGAAGGGCAACATGTATTTTTAAAGGTCTCTCCTATGAAAGGGGTAATGCGATTTGGAAAGAAAGGAAAACTTGCACCACTGATACATTGGACCTTTTGAAATATTGAAAAAGGTGGGAAAAGTGGCGTACCAACTAGCTCTACCGCCACAATTATAAAGCTTGCATACTGTATTTCATGTGAGTATGTTGCGAAGGTATGAAAGAGACACATCCCATGTGATTGATTGGCAACCACTAGAAATATGGGAAGACGTTACCTATATAGAGCAACCAATACGAATTTTGGACCGAAAGGACCAAATACTCTGAACCAAAACGATTTCCCTGATCAAGGTTCAGTGGAGCAATCATGGAGAAGACGAAGCCTCGTGGGAACGAGAGGACGAAATCAAAGAAAAGTACCCACAACTATTCGACCAATAAGGTAAATTTCGAGACGAAATTCTTTTCATTATAGTGCGAAATACTTCATATATACATTCCATATATACATTCGACTATACATTTCATCGTATTGTGAAACACTTTAACTTACCTTTAAAATAAATTTCGGGGCGAAATTTCCTTAAGGAGGGAAGAATGTAATGACCCAGGTTCTCGAAATAATTAAAATAAAAAAAATTAATTACTACGTGATTTATTATGTTGATAAATTAATAATAAACAATCTGTAAGGAATTCATGTAGGAGCCCATTATTAAAGTTGCTCAACACGAACCCTAAAACAGTGTAGAAGTGCTAGATTTATCAAAACTCACCATAATTACGAAAAATACCATTGATTAAACTTAATTTATATAGATGATTTAAGTGTACCAGCTTTTGACGATCCGTTTCATGTAAAACTTCATATAATAGTTTAGAGACCTAATCTAACCGTAAACGTCAAATTTCAGCCCTCCGATCATCCTACAAGTACCCTAATCAGAAATCGAGCCATAAGTGGGCCATCTAAACTCGGAACTGCATCAATTTTTGTGTCATACACTAAAATCATGTGGCCTACATGATGGTCGGAGTAGATTTTTCACAAACATCACTCTGGGACCCACGTGCACTTCGTGCACGTTAGAGACGCGGTCAACACTCATTGACCGCGTGCGCAGCAGAAGGCCTACGTCTTCCTTGTTCGACGCTGCGGCAGCAGCGTCCGCTGGTCGTCGGACGATCCACACCATCCATCACGGTGGACCCCATTCAAAAATCCGTTCCACCCACTGTGTAGCCCTCTCTTGGGACAATTAAGGGAAGGTTTTTTACTTGTGATCAGTGACTAAAGTGGGCCGCAAAATCTGTTGAAACCTAGAACTAAACGGAATAGAACGCGTAAGATCGGGGCCGATCCTATGCATGGGTCCCTGAAACTTGAAAGGATTGTTTGCGTGGGCCCCACCTATGATTTTAACGGTTTACATAGTATCAAGTGTGGATATAGATGGAGATCTGGAATCTTGATCTTTCCTTCTCCCACTCAAACTCAACCACGTCCGTCCGGAGCTTCCGTCCACAATACGCCACCTCCAGCGTATCTGTGAGATATAAAAACATGTAGTCGTCCCTCCCCTCCCCAGTAAAACATAGAGAGAGTAAGAGAGAGAGAGAGAGAGAGAGAGAGAGAGAGAGTACGAGTAGAGAGAGAGGGAGGCTTTGTAGCGAGAGAGAGAGAGAGATTTCTAGGGCAATATCCCAGCAGCAAGGAGAGAAGAAGAAAGAAAAAGAAGAAGAAGAAGAAAGAAGAAGGAAAGAAGAAAGAAAGATTGAAACTGTGAGTTCATCTCATTTTTTTTTCACTTTGTAATTTCATGGTTTTTGTTTCTTCGAATTCGTTTTAAACTTTCGGTTCTAAATTCTGGTTGTGTTTAAGATTAATTTCGATTATTGAATTTTATGTGGTTCAGAATTTTGAGTTGTATTCTGTGAATGTATATTTGAGTTTATTTTCAGTTAAAAGTTATCTAGTCTTTACGTGAAAATTTGTTAAGTACTTTGTGTATTGAGAATTTAACCCCACAATAGAATTTAAACTTGGAATGATGCTGAACAGTTATGAGTTATTTGGAAAATTGATTTGACTCATGCATAGCACGATTTGTGAACTCCAGTTATTACCGTAGGGTGAGCACCCTGGTGTGTGCAATAGTCCCATTGATGATTGTTTGGGTAAGCGCCCAAGTGTGTGCAACAGTCCCTGGTTGAGCGCCCTATGTGTGCAATAGACCCTTCTGATAGTCCATCGATTGTGAACGGGTTGGTTGAGCTCCCTGGTGTGTGCAAGATACCATACTAGCGTACCCGGTGGATATCAGATGATTTTGGCAGGTTGGGAGAGTTCCCTGGTGTGTACAAGAGACCAACCCTACAATTATGAGACAGTGTAGGCCCGACTATAAACTGGCCCTGGATGTTCTATTGATAACCATACTGAGATTGTTGAAGCATATTTGCATCCCATGCATCACGTACATGTGTTGGGTTGGTGAAACATGCATGACGTGCATATTTAAGAGATTTTGGTTGATGAAATCACTATTGGAATTGTAGTGATTTGTACTTTAAAGGGTCAAGTGATTTTCTATATCGAATTATATGTGTTAAACTATATGAGAATGCTCACCGGCTTTTATAGCTGACGCAGTGTTATGCGATTAACCGTAGTGACAGGTGATGATTTAGAAGACTTCGAGGGAGTGGTTCTAGATGAGGGAATACTCTAAAAGATTTTTTTTTTTTGAATTAGTTATTTTGATTTTTGGTTTGAAAGCATTGATGTAATAAGGCCCATTAGATGGCCATTAGTTTAGACAGTTTGGAACAATTTCATAGACTCGTTGATTACAGTTTAATTTTCAAAGTTGGTTTATTTTTATTCCATATATTTGGTACCTTGTGAATGGAAAGGATAAAAGTTTCAGTTGTGATTGTGAAGGATTCATTCATAACACCCTTGATTTCGAGATTTGAATTATATACTCGAGTGTGGAATTTTGGGGGCGTTACATATGGAGAGGGCCTTGTGCATCTCCTTCTTCCCGGGTTGAACGCACAAAGTGCGGCCCACGGGAATCAAAGAAGAATAACAAGGAAACTCTGTCAAAATGAAGAACGAAAGATCGAAGGTCAAAGATTTGCTGGGAAGGAGGTTTACGCAACTCGTGTAAACTCTAAGTGTTTTACGCGGGTCGTGTAAAGGCAGTGTGAAAGCTATTTCAGCATGTTTTCTTTCCTTTTATTAAAGATGTCGGGAGCATTCTAGCTTTCGTTCCCCTTTCAAAAGTGAGGAGCATTAAAGATCAAGACCATGTAAAAGATGAAGGACACGAAAGGAGAATCTTGGCTCGAAGGCTGGCTTCTTTGTAAAGATAAGGCCTATCTTTTCTCCTTCTGGGTCGAGCGTACTCAGTACATGTTCGCTCCCTAAGTGTAGGGTTGCGATGCAGTAATAATCCCCGTAAGACCGAGGTCAATCCATAGGGACTAACGTAGGAATTCACAAAATCACTTCCAATAGTCTCTAATTGAAATCAAACTAAACATATTTGGAAATTGAATGTAGATGGGTAATTTTTAACTAGAAGTGAATGTAAACAATATAAAAGAAGCACTAGGGTGTCTAGGATCCACTTGTAGCTATCCTTGATGTATGATTCACTTTGGTTTCTCAATTACATAAATAGGATCGAAATCAAATCCTATCTAGCCATATTGTAGAGCGGTTAATTCAACACAACAATTTGTCATATGTGTTATTCTTCAACATGATTCCCTCAATTCAAGTTAGGACTTGGGCACACTCAATTGCATAAGCCAATCCTAGTTCCAATATATTAAGATCACAACCATGATAATCATCATACCCTATCATAAAGCTTAACTAATATCATGATTTGAACTTGATTCAAATCACATGAAGAAACAACCCATATTACAGATTTACAAAAAAAGGTAAAACTTCGGTTTAAGGTTCCCACATGAAAAACCAAGTTCTAGAGCATCTTAAATCCGATTCCTCGGAGCGTACAGGTCTAGATCCATGCAAAACAACTAAGAACTAAGGCAATTCTTCCAAACATCCATGAGTCATCATAAGATTAAGAAAAACTACTTAAAACTTTATTCAAACTCAACAAACCATTGTTCAATCATTAAAAATCCAACTTGAAACCATTAAAATGAATTAAAACATCTTAGATCTACTACAAGCTTCACCTCTTAGCCCTAGCTAAGAGGTTTAGTCGACCATGCTTAAGGAAAACATGAAATCAACTAAGAACATGAAGAACTAGAAAGAAAACTAGGAAAGGGAGTTGTAGAACTTCGGATCTGTCTTTCTCCGCCTCCCACCATAGTAGAACTCTTCTAGGATACCTTAGGAACAAGGTAGAGGAGTCCTTTTATCGGTTTTAGGCCCTAGCTACGAAGAACCTTGGAGAAATCCTGCAATTTTTGCATTTTGCGTAGAGAATTTCAGACTTTCAGAAGTTTTTGTGTGTTGGCCGGCTGACCGGCCAAAGCTTGGGCTTCCAAATATATAATTCTCTAGACCTTTAAATACACGTGCTAACCTGTTAGCCGGCCAGGCCGGTCAAGAGGTCGGCCTTCACAAAATCTATCTAGAGATTTTTCTATTTCTGGAGGGTTTGGCCGACCGGCCGGTGGGTCTATAAAATTGTGATTTTTTCACTTTTCTTCCTCCATCTCTATTGCATTTTTCCTCCACCTCTTGTCCTTTATTCTTTTGATCTTCAAGGTATATAAGACGGGTCTCTATGCATCCAATTGATGAAGTCTCTCTCTCATTCCTACAATCACAAAACCATGCATTAGGTAGGTCTTTAAACATGTGAATCGTGCATAATTAGTGATGAAATAGGGTTAGAATATGCACATTTAAGAGCTCAACACACCCCCCCCAACCAGCATTTTGCTAGTCCCGAGCAAAACATGCCTGAAACAAATCTCTCCTCTAAAACTCAACTCTCTCGTGGAAGCATTCTTCTCTGAACTCTAAAGCATACAAGTATAATTATCAGATATAATCAATAATAGACATTGAAATCTTAAACCCTCCAAAAACTATAAATGTTCCACATAGAATTTCCACCAATTGATTGATACATAGAAGATCTAGAACAAATGTGGTCTAGTGTGTAAGGTGAATGCTCATTTCATGAACTCCAAGGATTACCTTCTTCATAAATAAATCAACTGAAGATCCAAAGTGTACATTTCAACACAAGCCTATGACAAGAAATTTCCTTACCATTCCATCGACGGATTTCACACTACTTCCTATTTCCAGCTTAGGTTACGGATAGACCTTCCCCTAGTTAGTTAGTAGGTTGCCCTTTTTAGAATTTTCTTAACAAATATTCAATAAAAACCAAACATTCTTTCTTTTCTTACACATTAGATAGGATTTTTAAAAATCCATAGCTTTCTTTCTTTTCTTTTATTTTCTCATGAACAATGATGGACAAAATTCCTCGGCTTGGTTCCTCAACACCTTAAATCACAGTCTAATCAATCCACAAATCTAGTAACCCCCTCCATCATGAAAATCGTGTGATGTGAGTTAGACTCAAAATGTTCAAAATTTCTATCAATCATTCAATATGAGAATTCGTATAGAAATTTGCTATTCAATAAAATTCAAGGATTTTAAAATCACAATACTTCATCTCTCTTCCTTTTATATTCATATTATATAAAGTGTATAGAAATAATGCTTTCCAAGAGAGTTTTGAAGTTTCAGAAAATCAAAAAAATTCTACATGATTGCTCGCAAATTACAAAATACTAGATGATCGAATCTCACCCCCCAACCAAATCTTACCTTGTCTCAATGTAACAAGATGTGAATGCAATGATAACATGAGAGCAATGACAAAAACAATAGGAGTGAGGAATGAGAGTACCTAAGGGAGCAAAAGTTGGAATTCTACCTCCATCTAGCAAACCTACTGAAAATTGAATAAAGCAAAAGCAGAAATCCTAATCCTAAACTACTCTATACCTCCATCAGACTAGGAGATCAAGTGTCCTGATACACAAGATCATTCAACATACCTTCTGAGGGAAAGTTCTCAAAGAACGGTTTTAATCGCTGACCATTTGCTTTGAAAATGTTACCATTCCTTGGATTCAACAACTTGACAAGCCCATAAGGATATACGGTTTTGACAATAAAGGGACCGGTCCATCGAGACCTCAATTTTTCAAAAATAAATGTAGCCGAAAGTTATACATAAGGACCTTTTGATTAATCATGAAAGTCTTATGAAGGATGTTCTTATTATGAAACACCTTCGTCTTATCCTTATAAATTCTCGAGTTCTCATACGCTTCATTCCAGAGTTCCACAAGTTCATTCAATTGTAGTTTGCGCAACGAGCTTGCTTTGTTAAAATTGAAATTCATTTTCTTTATCGCCCAATACTTCATATGTTCCAATTCCACAGGCAAGTGACAAGCTTTCCCATAAACAAGTCTATAGGGAGACATACCAATGGGGTTCTTGAAAGCTATATGGTAAGCCCAGAGTGCATCGGTAAGTTGAAGCGACCAATCCTTGCGATCGGAGTTTACTGTTTTCTCTAAAATATGTTTGATTTTCCTGTTTGATATCTTAGCTTGTCCACTTGTTTATGGGTGATAGAGGGTACTCACCTTATGATTAACACCATATTTCTTCATTAATGCTTCAAATGGTCGATTATAGAAGTAAGACCCTCCATCACTGATAATAACCTGAGTAATTCCAAACTGGAAAAGAATGTTTTCTTTTAAAAATCTAATGACTGTTTTATGGTCATTATTCTGGCGTGGAATCGCCTCGACTCATTTTGAAACATAATCAACGGTAAGTAAAATGTATAAATTTCTAAAAGAAGATGGGAATGGGCCCATGAAATCGATGCCCCAATAATAAAAAATTACAATTGGTAGGATGGGATTGAGTGGTATCATATTTCTACGGGATATTCCTCCCAATTTCTGACAAGGCTCATACGTCTTACAAAACTCATGTGTATCTTTGAACATGATGGGTCAATAGAACTCACATTGCAAAATTTTAGCTGTGGTCTTCTTATCCAAGAAGTAGCCTTTACACGCTTGAGAATGACAAAAGGAGATGATACTGTGTTGCTCATCATCTGTCACACATCTCCTTATAATCTGATCGGGACAATACTTGAACAAGTATGGGTCGTCCCACAGGAACTTTCTTACCTCACTGAAGAACTTATCTTTATTTTGCTTTTTCCAATGTGTTGGAATGGTACCTATTGCAAGATAATTAACAATGTTCGCATACCATGGTAATTGGGAGACTTTGAAAAGTTGTTCATCAGGGAACATGTCATTGATCGTCATCTCAAGGGAATCGATGATGACAAGTCGCAAGAGATCGTAAGCCACTACGTTTTCTACTTCATTTTTATCTTGTATTTCTATGTTGAATTCTTGGAGTAAGAGGATCCATTCGAACAGCCACGGCTTAGCATCGTTCTTAGAAAGAAGGTACTTGTGCGAGGCATGATCGGTAAATATTATGATCTTTGGATCCGATCAAGTAGGACCCTAAACTTGTCCAAAGAAAATACTACGGCTAAGAGTTCATTTTCTGTAGTGGTGTAATTTTCTTGAGTCGAGTTTAGAGTTCTACTTGCATAGTAGATGACGTAGGGCTTCTTCTCTTTTCTCTAGGCCTAACACTGCCCCAATAAAGTAATTACTGGCATCACACATGATCTTAAAAGGAATGCTCCAATCAGGTGGTTACATTATAAGAGCACATGTCAACATACCTTTAAATTTAACAAAGGCATTTTGACATTCCTCGTTCCACTCAAATGAGTTTTCCTTCTGGAGGAGGTTACATAAAAGACGAGAAAGGGTACTAAAGTCCTTGATGAACCTCCTATAGATCCGGCATGTCCTAGAAATGACCACGCATCCCGTACGCTCTTGGGTGATGGAAAGTTAGAGATAAGATTGATTTTAGCTTTATCCACCTCGATTCCTTTAATAGAGATATTGTGACCAAGGATTATTCCCTTTTGAACCATAAAGTGACATTTCTACCAATTCAACACAAGGTTCGTGTCTTCACACCTTTTCAAAACAGTTTTTAAGTGCCCAAGGCACTCATCAAAGTCTCGACTAAATACGGAGAAGCCATCCATGAAAACTTCAAGAATTCTCCTTACCATATCATAAAAAATGCTCGACATGCAACGTTGAAAGGTGACAGGGGCATTACATAGTCCAAACGGCATCCTTCGATAAGCAAAGGTGCCAAATGGGCATGTGAATGTTGTCTTCTCTTAGTCCTCTCGGGTGATCTCTATTTGGTTGTACCCTGAATATCCATCGAGGAAGCAAAATTGGAAATGACCCGCTAACCTTTCTAAGATTTGATCAACAAAATGTAAAGGGAAGTAACTGGTCTTTCCTCATGACTAGTGTTTAGCTTCCGGTAGTCAATGCACATTCTCCAACCGGTAGTGACCCTGGTTGGCACGAGTTCATTGTTGGCATTGGCTACGATGATTATTCTAGATTTCTTAGGCACGACTTGAGTTGGACTCACCCATTGACTATTGGATATTGGATAAGTGATACCCACATCCAATAGTTTTAACACATCGACCTTAACCACCTCCTTCATGTTTGGATTAAGACATCTTTGTAGTTGCCTAGATGTTCTCGCATTCTCCTCATGGTGTATGCGATGAGTACAAATCAAGGGGTCTATGCTTTTGAGATCAGCAATTGACCACCCAATGGCATTCTTATGCTCTTTTAGAATGCCAATCAACCTATTCCCTTGTTCCTAATTCAAGTGGAAAGAAATCACCACTTGGAAAGTCTCATCTCGACCTAAATATATGTATTTAAGATCCGTAGGCGAAGGTTTTAGGTCGAGATTTGGAGCCTTGATACTAGATGGAAGATGCTTGTTTTCAATTAAAGGCAAAGGCTCAAATGGTTTCTTCCATCGGTTGGTATCAAGCACTGGCACAGAGTTCAAAATGGTATCCATCTCTCGTATTATGTCATCATCAATCACATGAGAGTGGGCCAAACATGCCTCAAGGGGATCGGAGGAGAATGTCAAGAGGGATATATCTTCCACAAACGAGTCAATCAAATTTATTTCGTGGACCTTATCATCACCATCCCGTGGTTGTTTACATAAATTAAAAATATTCAACTTGAGTGTCATATTTCTGAAGGACATTTGTACCAGCCCATTTCTACAATCGATAATTGCATTTGAAGTGGCTAAGAAAGGGAGGCCAAGTATGACGGGAATTTGAGCACCAGGTACCAATCACCGGATGTGTATCCAAGACAATAAATCAACTGGATAGTAGAATTTATCAACTTGGACAAGAACATCTTCAATCATCCATCTCGGTATACGAATAGATCAATCAGCAAGTTAAAGTGTGGTTTTGGTGTGTTTCAATTCACCTAAACCAAGTTGTTCATAGACCGAGTATGGGATGAGATTAACACTTGCCCCCAAATTGAGTAGAGCTTGTTCAATCCGGTAGTCACCTATAATGCATGAGATGGTAGGACTACCCGGATCCTTGTATTTTTGGGGTACCTCTTGTTTAATGATGGCGCTCAAGTTCTCGGTCAAAAGTACTTTATTGTGTACATTGTGTTTCCTTTTGACCGTACAAATTTCCTTCAAAAATTTAGCATATGATGGTATTTATTTTATGGCATCCAACAACGGAATGTTGATCTTCGATTGCTTAAAAACCACTATAATTTTCAGATTTTTTTCTAAAGGTTTAGGGGAAATCAACCTTTAGGGAAATGGGGCAACCGGCTTGTATTGCCTTTCCGGTTCTTTTTCTTGTGGAGTGTTGTTAAAGCTGTTGAGCTCTTAATTGTGCATATTCTAACCCCAATTCATCACTCATTATGCACGGTTTACGTGTTTAAAGGACTACTCTAATGCATGATTTGTGATTGTAGGAACAAGATGGAGATTTTACTGACTCAAGGCTAAATAGAGCACTTTATATACATTGAAGATCACAGAACCAAGTGCAAAAGGATGGAAGGAAGAAGCAAAGGAGAAAAGAAAAGAAAGCAGAAGAATGCACTGCAGACTAGTCGTGCGACCGGTCTTCCATAGCCAAGACTGGTCGTTCGACCGGTCTGGCCACTCAACAGAAGAAGCCTTCTACACATGTCTCTGGACCATCTGCGACCGGTCATTGCGACCGGTCGTCCACACCCCAGACCGGTCGTGCGATCGATCCTTGAATTAAAATTGAAGAATGAAAATTATACAAACTCGCTGGACAGATTTAGACGTTTTGCTACCGGTCGTCAGTGCAACAGCAGTGTGCGGGAAGCTCCGAAATTCTCTGCGCAATTGCATAGTTCCTTGACTAAATCTGGAATCTTCCTGCACCAATCTATAAAAGGGACTTCTCTTCTTCATACCAGGGCATGCTAGGACATGGGAATTGCTTGGGAGACGGATTCTACTTCAAGTTTTCTTAGTTTTCTTCCTGTTTTAGTAGTTTATATGTTTTTTAGGCTTCTAGTTCAAGGATGTTAGAGATGAACTAAAACCTCTTAGCTAGGGCTAAGAGGTGAAGCTTTTGATTCGTTTTTTATGGATTGATGCAACCTAGGTTTTCTTTTATGTTTTAATTGAAGAATTTTAGTTCAATATGAGTTTGAATCAAGTACTAGTTTGGTTTTACTTTGATCTCTTGATGACTCCGGGCTCATGTGATTCTTAGTGATTCTAAGCTTAGTAGCTTACCTTCTGAGCATTGTTTATGCTTGTGTAGTTCATTGATCTATCATCGACTCCAGGCATGGTAGACCCTTTGATTGCCTTGTGTACAATGGCCTGATCTTCATGAGGGAACTTATTCAACTAAAGTTCTTATCTTTTTATTATAATCTGAAATAGCTGTTTGCTGATTGATTTTGATTTAATTAGAGTTCTAATCATTAGTTGTAATCAAGTCTAGTGACAGGATTTGATGAAAGCTATGGTTGTGAATCTCAACTAGATTGGAAAGAGGCTTGGCCTACACAATTGAGTGCGCCCAAGGCCTGAGTATTATTGTGGGAATTGAATCAATGAATGAGCAACTGTTTTAGACAATTGTTGATTGAATCACTCTATATTCCGATCGGATAGAGATATGAATTCGATTCCGATTAAGTTATGTGAGATCTAGTTGTGTTGATGCATTGAAACTTATCAAAAGTGGATCCTTGGCGCTCTAGTGCCTTTTTAGATTGATATTACCTTACACATTCACTATTTAAACCCAAATCATTATTTTTCAGCTTTAGTTCTTAATAAAATCTTAATTACTAGTTGTTTTAGACAAATTCTGAGAATACCCATTCATAAATCTCTGTGGGAACGATACTTGGTCTTTCCGAATTATTACTACTTCGCAATCCTACACTTGGGGAGTGAACAAAAGCTATCATCCTTGTTGGCATTTTCAGGATCATTAGGCTTTAAGGCCTTCACCGGATTAGATTTTTCAAATGTCTTACCACTCCTTAAGGTGGTGATAGCTTGAACATGCTCCATATGTTGGGAGGATGAGCTGGGATCTTGTATCTCGAATTGGGTTCTTAGGTTAGGAAGAGGTTGAGCAGGAAGTATGCCTTTCTTCCTAACACTAAGATGCGATTCAACTCTAGCCATTGATGTTTTTAATTCATTAATGGCTTGAGATGTGTTTGAGTCGAATCTTAATTGTTCTGTGCATGAACCCATCAATTTCCAGAGAATTACTCTTGTTATATTTAGCTTGAACCGACACAAACACACCCAACATCTCCTCAAGCGTAGCTTTTAGGTTGTTGTTTGAATTCTCAGATGGCCCATTCCTCTAACTGAAGTTGGGATGGTTCCTCCAACTTAAATTATACGTGTTTGATTTTGGAGCACTAAATGGTCGTTGATGATTGTTTATGGCATTAGATTGTTCTTGCAAAAATTCTTGAAACGCAAGAATTGTAGGACAATCTTGTGTTGCATGTTGATTACCGGCACAAATTCCACAAACATTATCAACTTCCTTTGAATTAATTGCCTCTCCTTTCTTCAATTCCATGGCCTCAACTTTTGTTATGAGGCTAGCCACACATGCACTTATGTTGTCTTCTTCTGAGAGGACATAAATTCCTCCTTTTTTCCCTTTGTTGGCCTATCATAGGATTTGCTGGTTTAAATGTATCCCAAGACTGTGCATTCTCGACCAAGACATTAAAGTAATCCCATACTTCCTCGGCTTCCTTATTCATAAATTCTCCTTTACACATCATCTCTACGAATTGGTGCATGGGTGAAGTCAGTCCTTCATAGAAAAAGCTTAATACCCGCTAACTTTCGTAGCCATGATGTGGGCATGTATTCAACAAATCCGTGAACCTCTCCCAACATTGGAAGAAAGTCTCGTCCTCTTTTTTAGCGAAATTCATGATTAAGCGCCTTAGCATGATTGTTTTATTAGTAGGGAAAAACTTTTTTATGAACTCCCTAGTCATTTCAGTCCATGTACCAATTGATCTTGGCCTTAATGCATAAAGCCAAGCTTTAGCTTTTTCTTTAAGGGAAAAGGGAAACAACTTAAGTCGCACAACATCATCTAACATGTTTGCAAAGTGCAATGTGGCTATCACTTCATCGAATTCCTTAAGATGTTGATAGGCACTTTCACTATCTAATCCATAGAATTTAGGAAGAAGTTGGATTACTCCCGGTTTAAGATCAATATTCCCTAGATTATGTTGAAAGATTATGCACGAGGGAGTGCTCGCTCTTGCAGGTTGCAAGTAATCACGTAGAGTTCTTGGTCGATGAACATTCTCTACTTCATCTCTCCCGTTTCAGTTTGATTTTGGCCCAGATTTTGATTGGCCATCCGATCTGGTTGATTTTCAGCCATATTTTCAGACAAATTTTGAAAATTTAAGCGTTTCTTAGCATGGGGTTCCTTATCTATTCCCTCAACAATCCCTCCTTCACTAGGTTAATCAATTATTTGAATCCCAAACCCAATGTGTCATGCAAATTCAGAAAAAAAAAAAAAGAATAGAAAAGAAGAAAAGACAAAGTTAAAAGGACAAAACCTGATTTGGATGAACTACTTCAACTCCTAGAATCCCTGTAAAAGAAAAACAAAATAAACTAAATTAGTAAAATACTCCTAAAAATTTTAAAAAACTAATTTCAAAAATTCTGTAAAATCGTCAAAGTCCCCGGCAACGGCGCCAAAAACTTATTCGCTCCCCAAGTGTAGGGTTGCGATGTAGTAATAATCTCGGTAAGATCGAGGTCGATCCATAAGGACTAACTCAGGAATTCACAAAATCACCTCCAATAGTCTCTAATTGAAATCAAATTAAACAGATTTGAAAATTGAATGTAGATGAGTAATTTTTAACTAGAAGTGAATGTAAACAATATAAAAGAAGCACCTAGGGTGCCAAGGATCCACTTGTAGCTATCTTTGATGTATGATTCGCTTTGGTTTCTCAATTACACAACTAGAATCGAAATCAAATCCTATCTATCCGGATTGTAGAGCGGTTAATTCAAAACAACAATCTGTCATATGTGTTGTTCTTCAACATGATTCCCTCAATTCAAGTTAGGACTTGGGCACACTCAATTACGTAGGCCAATCCTAGTTCCAATATATTAAGATCACAACCATGATAATCATCATACCCTGTCACAAAGCTTAACTAATATCATGATTTGAACTTGATTCTAATCACATAAAGAAATAACCCGTATTACAGATTTACAGAAAAAGGTAAAACTTTAGTTTGAGGTTCCCACATGAAGAACCAAGTTCTAGAGCAGTTTTAAATCCAATTCCTCGGATTGTGCAGGTCTAGATCCATGCAAAACACCTAAGAACTAAGGCAATTCTCTTAAACATTCATGAGTCATCATAAGATTAAGAAAAACTACTTAGAACTTTATTCAAACTCAACAAACCATTGTTCAATCAATAAAAATCCAACTTAAAACCATTAAAACGAATTAAAATATCTTAGATCTACTACAAGCTTCACCTCTTAGCCCTAGCTAAGAGATTTAGCCAATCATGCTTAAGGAAAAAATGAAATCAACTAAGAACATGAAGAACTAGAAAGCAAACTAGCAAAGGGAGTTGTAGAACTCCAGATCCGTCTTTCTCCACCTCCCACCATAGTAGAACTCTTCTAGGATACCTTAAGAACAAGGTAGAAGAGTTCTTTTATAGGTTTTGGGCCCTAGATGCGAAGAACCTTCGAGAAATCCCATAACTTTTGCATTTCACGCAAATAATTTTGGACTTCTAGAAGTTTCTGTGTGTTGGCCGGCCGACCGGAGCTTGGGCATTCCAAATATATAATTCTCTGGACCTTTAAATACACATGTCCACCGGTTAGCAGGCCGGTCAAGAGGTCGGCCTTCAGAAAAACTATCCAGAGATTTTTCTGTTTTTGAAGGGTTTGGTCGGCCGACCAGTGGCTATAGCTGGCCGGCCGGTGGGTCTATAAAATTGTGATTTTTTCACTTTTCTTCCTCCATCTCTATTGCATCTTTCCTCTACCTCTTATCATTTATTCTTTTGATCTTCAAGGTATGTAAGACGGGTCTCTATGCATCCAATTAACGAAATCTCTCTCTCATTTCTACAATCACAAAACCATGCATTAGGTAGGTCTTTAAACATATGAATCATACATAGTTAGTGATGAAATGAGGTTAGAATATGCACATTTAAAAGCTCAACAGTACAATCCCCAGAAGTGATAGAAATGATGGATGATACCAGTGTTTTAGGAGCACCTAGGAGTTCTGTGAAGAGTCAGAAGGGTTTTAGTGCCTTATAAGGCCTGCGTAATGACCTTGAGTCTGTTACGTGGCCGCATAATGAGCTTAGCCTTTGTCTGTGTGCTTCACTTAAAGCTGCAAAGGAGCGAAGCCTAGTCAGATCAATTTATCTTGTCTATAAGAAGGATGACAACCTTGGCTTGGATGCTTATTCAGCCATTCCACTGCCATTTGAACAAGATGAAAGAACATAACAAAGCTCTGCCAAAATTCTTTTCTGGATATATTTCATTTTTGTATAATGTACACAGCTATTCTAAAATCATGAGATGATGTATTAATGGAATGTATAAAGAACTCATGAACTTAATGAATAAAGTGACGAATATTTCTCTCCTTGTCTTATCTCATATTAGAATGTTACTCTTGTTTCCCTAATCCATAACAAAGGAAATTTTATTGTGTAAACAAGGCTTTATATCCTTCTCACATGATGAGATATTAGAGTAAGAACCCTTATTGGTGTTCTACTTTTGGTATGAATACACAATGATATAACTGATCCATGATAAGGAAATGTACGCTTGTTGTGTGTAAATCTCCTAAACAGGGAGTGTAGTATTGTGTCTGTATTAAAGAACATGTTATTTGTATAGTAAAGAAATAATGATAGAACATTGTATTAGATATGTGTGCATGGACGATATCCACAAATTCGTACTGGATAAAAGAATAAAGAGAATCTCTCTTAATAATATGCTTACATCACCATAAAAGTGACCACATGGCTAAGATCATTGCGTTAATTATTAAATATCATGAGAAACTATAGAAACAAGCTATGAAGATGAAAAGAGAGATCAAATAATCCTCTTATGGGTGATGGCATGGTTGTGGCATCAAGTTAGACGACATGCCAGCTAGTTGAATCAACCAACTCCAAGGATAATAGCCTTGAAAGGCCTGGTTCAGTTTTTCCCTTAACTGGGAGGCAAGCACGACTTTTCTCTCAAGTGGGAAATTGGCGTGATTGTGCCTTCCTCATCAATGAAAGAAACTTCAAAGTTTCTATCAAATATCGCCTAGGAAAGGCCCCAAACCCCAAGTGATGAGAGCTAAAGGGAGATTGCAAATGAAAGTGAAGAATGAAGAGAACACCCATATCCATAACTCAAGTGGGAGACTATGCCCACACCCCACACACTCACCCACCCACCCACACAACATGGGCACTCAATCCCAAGTCGGGTGGACATAGCTGTGAGCCATACCAATCTCTTTCTCTTAGGGCCTGTTTGATTTTCCATGATACATGTAAATCTCTGGTAAATGAGTAATTATTACTTTTTAACATTGTTTGAAAATGGGTGAGCAATTCCCCAGCTCAAAAATTAGTCCAAAAGTGTTGACTTAAATATGGGGGCCCACCGCAATGTATATGATATCGGCGTTGTCCATATGTTTTATAAGCCCATTTTGGGGCATGAACCGAAAAATGAGGTAGATCCAACACTCAAATAGCCCGCATGAAAGGAAACAGTGGCCTTAATTCGTCCACCATTTAAAGTTGTTTCCTTTATTAGGCCCACATTGAGGTTTACTCATCATCTAGCCAATCCAAAGGGTCACAAGGGAAGCCATAAATATCAACTTGATCAAAATCTTTTAGCAGTCCTACGAAGTTTTTAATGGTAGGCGTTTGATCCCCACTATTTCCTATGGTGTGGTCCACTTAAGCTTGGATCTACCTCATTTTTTGGCTCACGCCATAAATTCAGCTGGCATAATGAATGGGCGGTGTGGATAAGCCACATACATCATAGTGGGCCCCACATTTATTTCAGAATTTCAAGATTTTAATGTTAAAAAAAAAAAAAACAAGTGTCACTGCATGCATTGGGAAAGATGCAGTAATTACCTAGGTAAATAATCATTACCCATTTACAAGATAATTACAGTTGAGCTCCCAGGAGTTATGCAATCCTCTTACTTAATAAAATTTTGTACTTTCTTATTCCTAACACAATGCGATGACCCAATCGATCTAGATCATCATACGAGCTTTACAACTGTGTGGTTGGAATGACATTTCATATACCACCGACAAAACATTAATCCATCACCACCATCTTTAATACAATAGTTACTCGTCTAATGTACACAAGGAATACAAGCATCACAATATAGACTGGAATTTGGACCTAATATTGCGGCCAAATCCACTACAATGTCTACATAGGCCCACTGTTTGTTTTTTTATTTTTTTGGTGGCATCTAATCCATCGTGAAATTGAAACACCTAAAAAATTAGACCTATCAAACCATCACATGGGCCACCACGTAAACAAATGTTGCGCAGCATTCCAACAACACCGGTGAACCGAGATCTAATCTCCGGTCTCACCCACAAACGATAAACAGGAAGAAATAATAATTAGAAGTAGAATTCACATAAACCAACAATCCACAAGACAAAATTTACGTGAAAAAATCCCAACAAGGGTAAAAAATCATAGGTGCAAACTTCCACTATGAAGAAAACGAAGTTACAAGCAATACACTTACCTTCTCCTATGCTCCCATGCACAGATATGGCCCTTTTGCTAATCCTCTCGCCTCTTTATCACCTTGGACATATAGAAACCCTAATCTCATAGCCTAATTCCGGATTACACCCCTTTATATAGTAAAACCCGAAATTACAACTCAAAATAGAAAATCCCGCACTTTAATTCACGGTCGGTCGGGCGCCCTCCCAATGTAACATATTTTCAGCAAGCTACAGACCATTATCAGGCGCCCGGTCAGTTTGACCATCTGGCGCCCGACTGTTCACAGAACAGTCCAAAGACTTATGTCTCAAAACACATGAATATCGAGTGCCCGGTCCACAGACCGTCCGGGCGCCTGACCACATACTGATGTGATTGGATCCACATCTCAACAATCTCCTACTTGGAGACACATCACCATAGTCCTTCGTCTTCTACATCTAGAGTGCACCACCTCCCCGTCTTCAAGCTTGAAGACCAATCAAAGCTGAACAAAGCTTCAGCTTCTCCCGTGTGACCGCCTTAGTCAATATATCTACAGGATTCTCACTTATATGGATCTTTTCCAAAGCAATTGCTCCATCTTCCAGTAACGAACATATGAAGTAATATCTGATGTCAATATGCTTGGTCCTCGAATGAAAGGCTGAATTCTTAGCTAAGTGTATTGTACTCTGACTGTCACTGTACAGCTTGCAATCTGCTTGCTTCTTCCCCAACTCTTCCACAAAACCTTGCATCCACACCATCTCCTTGCACGCTTTTGTAGCTGCAACATATTCTGCTTCCGTTGTACTAATGGATACTATCTTCTGTAACTGAGAGACCCAACTGACTGCAGCACTACCCAGGGTAAAGACATACCCTGTAGTGCTCCTTCTGCTGTCGATATCCCCTGCCAAATCTGAGTCGACGTAGCCTTATAGCTTGATTTTCGCTCCTCCATATATAGCCCTGCATCCATAATACCTACCAGGTATCTGAGAATCCACTTCACAGCTTTCCAATATTCCTTCCTAGTGTTGTTCATGAGCCTGCTAACAACTCGCACTGCTTGAACAATATCTGGCCTCGTGCTAACCATATCTTACATGAGGCTCCCTATAGATGACGCATAAGGGACTTTAGCCATATAGTCTCATTCCTCCTGCATCTTAGCTCCTTACTCCTTAGAAAGCTTGAAGTGGTTGGCTAATGGAGCGCTAACCGGCTTAGCACCTCCCATGTTGAATCGATCAAGTACTTTGGATATGTACTCTAGTTGTGACAAAACTAGCTTCTTGTTTTCTCTGTCACGCTTTATCCTCATGCTTAGGATTTGTTTTACAGCTTCTAAATCCTTCATGGCAAACTCTCTAGACAGTTGTCTTTTGAGATTTGAGATGTCCTTCATGCTTGATCTGGTCACAAGCATATCATCAACATACAGAAAAAGGATGATGTATGACGTATCAAACTTTTTTAAGTAACAACAGTGGTCTGCATGACATCTCTTGTACCCATTTCCCGACATGAAACTATCGAACTTCTTGTACCACTGCCTTGGGGCCTGCTTCAGGCCATATAGACTCTTCTTCAGTCTACACACCTTGTTCTCCTTTCCTGGTGCCACGTATCTTGTCGGCTGATGCATATATATCTCTTCTTCAAGGTCTTCATGAGGAAAGGTTGTCTTAACATCTACCTTCTCTAGATGTAAGTCCTCTGTAGCCACTATACTTAAGACCATGCAAATCATAGACATCTTCACCATTGGTGAAAATATTTCAATGAAGTCGATACCTGCCTTTTGTTGAAACCCTTTCATAACCAATATAGCATTGTACAGCTTCGAACCAACGTGTTCCTCCTTCAATCTATAAACTCACTTGTTATGAAGAGCTTTCTTACCCTTAGGTAGAGTGACTAGCTCCCACGTATGATTAGACTCAAGAGAGTACATCTTATCATCTATGGCTTGCTCCCACTTAACCCGTATATCTGACCGTAACGCCTCTTCAAAACACTCTGTCTCACCATTATCTGTCAACAGTAGATAATGTAAGGAGGGTGAGTATCGGACCTTAGGTCTCCTCTCCTGAGTAGACCTCCTCACAACCGGTGTCTGCGGCTCTGCCTCATCATGCTCCTGTGCATGCTCATCCTGTGGCACTGTAACACCTACGTCCTGTAACTCTTTCAACTCTACGAATTCTTTCTCATCGGCCTTATTCTTCTTTTATTGCAAACTGTCTTTATGCATCACTTTTTCATTGAAGACTACGTCCTTGCTTCTGATAATTTTTTGGTTCTCTGTTTTTCAAAATCGGTAGCCAAAATCATTCTGCCCGTAGCTTATAAACGTGCACCTTCTGAATTTCGCATCCGCTTGTTTCTGTGCTCTGCATTAATGTGAACATAAGAAATGCAACCAAATACTCTGAAATGTGCAAGGTTCACCTCTTTTCCAGTCCACGTTTCTTCTTAGCCCACCATCCAATAGTGCTTAGGGACTTCTATTGATAAGATATACAGCAGTATTGACAGCATCTGCCCAAAAAGTCTTCGGCAACCCTGCATGTAGCCTCATGCTCCTACCGTGTTCAAGGATGGTCCTATTAATGCGCTCGGCCACACCTTTCTACTGCAGTGTCCCTGGAATCATTTTCTGATGTTTGATCCCATTTGCTGCACAATATTCCTCAAACTTCTTATCATAGTACTCTCCCCCATTATCCAATCTGAAACACTTCACAGTTTTACATGTCTCATTTTCTATCATAACCTTCCACTTCTTAAATACATCAAATACATCAAATTTGTGCTTTAAGAAATAAACCCATGGTTTTCCACTAGCATCATCAATTAAAGAAACAAAATAACGTGAACCACCAAGAGATGATACCTGTGCTGGTCTCCATACATCAGTGTGTACAAGCTCCAACAGATGCATTTTTTTAGCATGTCCTGTCTTCTTGAAACTTACCCTCTTCTGCTTGCCATACACACAGTCCTCGTAGAATTCCAGATCGATTGCTTTCAACCCCGGTAGTTTCCCCTTTGACAATAGCACTTTCATCCCTTTCTCACTCATATGTCCCAACCTCTGATGCCTTAACTGCCCATTCACTCCAGTTGATGCGACTGCGAGTGAACTATATGATCCGAAAGTCACGTATAAGGTACCTTCCTTCTTGCCTCGAGATATTACAAGGCACCTTTTGTGACCTTCCATGCATCACTCGTGAATGTCGTCACATATCCGGTATCAGCCAACTACCCCACTGAGATCAAATTACGTCTCAAACTCGATACATGTCTGACATCCTTCAACTTCAAGACCGTTCCGTCTTTCTGACTTAAATGAACATCTCCATTGCCAACAATACTACATGGCTCATCATCACCCAGGTAGACTCTTTCGAAGTCACCTGACATATAATCACGAAGAACTTCTTTCGACGAAGTGGCATGAAACGAAGCACCCGAGTCTATAACCCAAGACTCATTCCGCGCATCAAGAGACAAGATCAACGCCTCTGTGTCACCCTCCTCAGATAGATTCACTGATCCTTCCCACCTTGAGAGCTTCCTTCTTGTTTCTTAAGCGCCCTGCAATTATGCTTCATATAACCCTTCTTCCCGCAATGCCAACACCCGTCCTTATCTTTCGTTCCCTTGGACTTATTTCTCGACTTAGAACGACCGTGTTTATTGCCTCATTTGTTCGAAGATTTTCCTTTTCCTTCAACATTTAGAGCATTCCCTGAATCCCATGAAGCTCTAGATGCCTTCCTTCTAGATTCTTCACTTAGAATTAAACCGGCCACATCATCGAATTTCAACTTCGTAGACCCTGAGGAATTGCTCACGACAATCACCAAACCATCCCAACTGTCTGGCAAACTGGACAAGATCAATAGTGCCCTAACCTCATCATTAAAAGTGATGCCAACGGATTCCAATTAGCTCGTGACTGTATTGAACTCGTTTATATGTTCAGTCACGCCCCCACCATCTGACATCTTCATGTTGAATAGCTGTTTCATAAGATGAACCTTCTTGGACGCCGAGGGTTTCTCATACATCGTAGCCAAAGCCTGCATTAATTCTTTTGTGGTCTTTACTTTGGATATATTGAAGGCGACACTCTTAGATAAAAAGAGTCGGATCGTTCCTAAGGCCTTCTGATCCATTAAAGCCCATTCATCATCTGTCATCTTCTCTGGTTTCTTCTATTTTCCTTCTAGAGGAATATAGAGGTCCTTCTAATACAGATAATCCTCCATCTGCATCTTCCAGGAGGCAAAGTTTGAACCATCAAACTTCTCAATTCTAGTTTTTCCTTCTTCCGTCATCATTCACACTTGAACTAAACTAATAGCTCTGATACCAGTTGTTGCACAGCACGCCAACAACGCCGGTGAACCGAGATCCAATCTCCGGTCTCACCCACAAACGATAAACAGGAAGAAATAATAACTAGAAGTAGAATTCACGCAAACCAACAATCCACAAGACAGAATTTATGTGGAAAAACCCCAACAAGGGTAAAAAAACCACGGGTGCAAACTTCCATTATAAATAAAACGAAGTTACAAGCAATACACTTACCTTCTCCTATGCTCCCATGCACAGAGATGGCCCTTTTGTTAATCATCTCGCCTCTTTCTCACCTTGGACGTATGGAAACCCTAATCCCATAGCCTAATTCCGGATTACACCCCTTTATATAGTAAAACCCGAAATTACAACTCAAAATAGGAAACCCTGCACTTTAGTTCGCGGCCGGTCGGGCGCCCGCCCAATGCAACATATGTCCAGCGAGCTACAGGCCAAAACAGACCATTATCGGGCGCCCGGTCAATTTGACCGTCGGGCGCTCGACTGTTCACAGAACAGTCCAGAGGCTTATGTCTCAAAACGCATGAATATCGGGCGCCCGGTCCACGGACCGTCCGGGCGCCCGACCACATACTGATGTGATTGGATCCACATCTCAACAACAAAGAGGTTATTATGTGGTTTTCCATGTTTCCTATGGTGTGGCCCATCCTATGTTTGATGCTATTCAACGTGCAGATCAAGCAAGCATCTCGTGGTGATGATGATGGGATTTCAAGAAGTCATCCACACGTACAATTGTTAGATAGACCACACCTAAAAAGCAATTGACATATGCCTAAAGCCATCTAAATTCATGTGGAGGACCATATGATGGTTGGGATTTGTTTGAATTTTTAGCCCTCATAGGTTACTAGTTGGGTGACACTTGTCCCGATTGATGCAATGCATAAACAGGATGTGGGCACCACTCGCAGCATTTGTTGAATAAGCTTATTCCCGAACACTACAGAGGATCCCGTCTCTCTCATTCTGATGGGACATAGCATCTCTATAAAACCCAAACTGAGTGGGCAACATTAACCGGCTAGTTTTATCCATTGAGTTTAAACCACTGTCTTTTTGTTTGCCCCATCCACTTCATATGTACCGATTCTTGGTTAGGATCGTCCAATTGGTTTAAACTTTCATGTATGGTACATGGAGAAGGATACGGATTGGGAACTACCCCTGCCTACCCCGAGCTCAGCAAAGACAGGGCTCTGAGGGGCCCACTGTGATGTATGGGTTTTATCCGCACCGTCCATCCATTTTTCCATATCATTTTAGGGTGTCATCGAAAAAATAAGGCAGATGGAACGCACAAGTGAACCACAACACATGAAGAAGCGGTGACAACGACGCCCACAGTTGAAACCTTCCTAAGTCCCCACGGTGTTTTTTATTTGCAATCCAACCTGTTCATAAGATCACATAAACCTGGATGAAGGGAAAACACATATATCAGCTTGATCCAAAACTTTTGTGGCTCCCAAGAGGTTTCCAACTGTAGGCATTTAATCCCCGATGTATGGCCCACTTAAGCCTTCAATCTGCCTCATTTTTTGTATTATAACTTAAAATGATGTGAAAAAATGGATGGACGGTGTGGATAAAACTCACACATCATGCTGGGCCCTCAGAGCCTTGCCTGTGTGCCGAGCTCGGCATAGTCGGCGCAGTACCGAATCCGCGTCCCATGGAAAATGGGCCCTTTCGTTTTTTTGTCCGTGTGGATTGAAGTGAAACATGCCACATGTACGGTGAACAGCTCACTGTCTCTGTGATGATGTGATGAACCATCACAGTGGTGTGGACCCCACAAAAAAGGGATGGGACGATTTCTTCAAAGTGTAGGGGCTTTTAGTAATATCCGATATGAAGTGAACCGAAAGTCAAAGGAGACGCACGGCTTCCCTTTAAAAAAACAGAATTGCACCGGCATAGCTAAGAAAGAGTAGAAAAAAGGGACATTGAGACGGTGCACACGTTTACTTGAAAGAGATAACTAAGGCAATGCCCACAACCTTCATCTGGTGGTTGGGGCACTGCATTTTCAGTCAAAGCTCCTAGTGGCCAGCTATAACTATAGCATGTTTTCACGTTGCAAGGTGGGACCCACTTGTGGAAGATGGGAATGACTTGCCACCGCCAATTTTCGGGGTACACGGATCCGTCGGTACCTGAAGTACTCGAGCCAATTTAATTGAATATGATCCAGATGATGAGATGATGGGTTCATGTCCACGTGCTCATCCTATTAGAAATTGGGTCCAATTTCGTACTCAAATATGTGGTTTTTAGTTTAATCTTTTAATTTGGTTATATTTATTATTTAAAAATCAAATAAAAGGCAAATTCCTAGCCTAGGCCCAAGTTTAGGTGCATTTGCAAAAGATGAGTATGTGACGGAGGACGACTCGGGGGGTAATTATATGGACAGCTAAGAATGAGAGAATTCTAGCCTATAGCTAGAAATAAACTAGTACAATGCATATGCATTGTAATTTCGATGGCCATAACTTTGCAACCAGTCAGAATAGTGCATTTAATATCCTGCTGGAAAGTCATTGATGATCTCTAGGCCCTATCTAATATCAAAGGTAATTGGCCCAGGAACAGTTTTTTCAAAATAAGGTTGTTTTTATAATTAGTAATTATTTTTCTTTTTTAAGTTGTTTTAGAGTTTGAATAAGTCCGTTTAAGATTAAAATCAATGTTTGAGTCATATGATAGAGTTTGAGTGAAGTTAAAGGTTGTTTGCCATTTTTGTAAGTTTTCTATATTAGAGAAGTTTAATGTTTTCAAAAAATAAACGAATTTCAAATTTAGGGTTTATCTAAGTCATACCAATTGTTATGTAAAGGGATTTTATTTTATCATTTTTACTGATATTTTATTTTTAGAGATTTTTCTTCTTGTCAATGAAAGGTTTTTTATGGACAAAAAAGATGGCGATCACCCACCTTTTGTTCAACGAATCAAACCGCTTGTACCAACATATTGACACCTACTTTAAAACGTAAAGTGATCTGTTCAATTGACAAACTAAATTCCTTTTTATTTTCTTCAATAAGACATTCGGATGGAGTCATATCAATTTTTTATCAATATTTTTATACAAAAAAAAAAAAAACAACAATTTTTACATCCAACTACTCAAGCTCTAAGTCAAGCACTGTCGCAATACTCAACACGGTACAAATAGTACTCAATCAGACAACTTGAGAGAAAAATTTATTAAAGCCAATTTTGAATTTCTGAGCATACCCTTTTTATTACTAATTGAGCTTTGTTTTTTCTCAACATTCCCGTTTCGTTAGTATCTTTCTTGACCTTATAAACTCATTTTTAACCAATGGCCTTCTACCCTTTGGGTAATTTAAAAAAACCCCCAAGTCTTATTTTTATGTAAAGCTTCCATCTCCTCCTTCATGAATACTCTTCATTGGCTAGCATCCACAGATGCACATTGTTCGCTTCCCCAAGTGTAGGGTTGCGATGTAGTAATAAACTCGGTAAGACCGAGGTCGATCCACAGGGACTATGTAGGATCTCACAAATTCATCCACAAGTGTCTATTGAAGTCTACTAATCAGATTATTGTATAAAGTTGATGTGAGTAACAAAAGCTGAATTAAATCGAGAGTAATTAATTATAAGAGGGTACTAGGGTTTCAAGGATCCACTTGTAGCAATCCTTGATGTTCAATCCGCTGTGGTTTTTTATTCTCTCAACTAGAATTGACATTCCTGTTCGTCCAGTGGGATGATAGAACTGTTAAACCAAACAGTCTGTAATATGTAAGTTCTATGCATAAGATTCACTCAATCTAGGCTGAGCTGAGCATGCTCAATTGCATAGGTCATTCCCCTTTCCTATAGGTCCAGTTCTCAATCATAACCATCCCCAAGTCCTCTCACAGGACAAAGATAGATTAGGATTTGAACTAGATTCAAATCACCAGCACAGTCCTTACATATTCCAGAAAATCAACTAAAATAGAACTTTGGCCTGAAGTCCCTTTATGAAGAGCTTAGTACTAGAGCGCACTCCGATTCCTCGGATCATACAGGTCTATACCGTTGCAAACAAATTAAGAAGATAAGTAATTCATCCAAACATCCATGAGTCATCACAAGACTAAGAAAAATTACTTAAAAACTTGTATAAACTTCAAACCTTAGTTCATAATCATGAATTCCAAACTAAAACCACTTAACTACGAATTGAAACATCTTGGATTCACTACAAGATTCACCTCTTAGCCCTAGCTAAGAGGTTTAGCTGCTCATGATCCAAGGAAACATGAAACAACTACAAAAAGCATGAAAACAGCAAAGCAAACCAAAAGGAGTTGTGAAACTCCAATCTTCACTTCCACAGCCTCCAACCTCGCTTACACCCTTCTAGGATGCCCTAGGAACGATCCCTAGGTGTCCTCTTATAGTCTGGAGGCTCCACAACGTCGGAAGAATCGGAAATTTGCGTAACACTTACGCAGCACAGAGAATTTCGGGAAGAAATTAGAAAGTTCTAACTCAGTACGCATGGCCGACCGGTCATGACCGGTCGGCCTCAAGTGAAAATACTCCAGCAAGCACATCCGACCGGTCAAGACCGGTCGGACGTGTATATTAACATTCCAGCAACCTTGTCCGACCGGTCATGACCGGTCGAACGTCTTCAGTAGACCTCCAGCAGCTGTAGCCGACCGGTCAAGACCGGTCGGTCACCTTTATTTGTTCTTCAGTACCATGGCTGACCGGTCGCTGACCGGTCTGGCTTCCTTGGCCGACCGGTCATGACCGGTCGGCAGTCTTCATACTTCTTCATTTCTTCCTTTTCTTTCTTTCCTTGCTTCTTTCTTTCGCTTTCTCTCTTCTTTTCTTCTTTGGTCCTCAAGTAATTGGTCCTCAAGTAATCTCCATTAGAATGATCCCAAGTGAGCTCTTTATGTCTTCAATTGAGTAGAGTCCACCCTCAATCCTGTAGTCACAAAACATGCATTGAATTAGCTTACAAACCATATAAACCTTGCACAATGAGTGATGAATTGGGGTTAGAATATGCACAATTAAGAGCTCAACACACCCCCCAACCAGCATTTTGCTAGTCCCGAGCAAAACATGCGTGAAGCTAATCTCATTCTTCAAAAACTCAACTCTCTTTCAGAAACCATCCTTCTATACATTCCAAGGTTCATAAGTGTAAGATTCAGAAAGATTAGGCGTCAAAGGTTGGAACCGTAAATCCTCACGGCATAATAGGCATTCATATGAGATTCCCACTGATTGGTTGATAAATAGAGGGACATGAACAAATTCATCCTAGTGTGGGTAGTGAAAATTCATTCCACGAGTTTCTAGGATTATCTTCTTCATAGATCAACTAGACTATTGAACTCAAGGTACATAGAGCCACATCAAGCCAATGACAGGAATTTGCCTTACCGTCCTTCCGACGACTTTCACACTACGTCCCATTTCCGGCTTTGGTTACGGGTAGACCATCCCCCGGTTGGTAGTAGGTAGCCCTAATCGGAATTTTCCACCGTTTTTCCACATTCCCAATTTCATCATTCCTTTTCCTTCTTCTTTTTAAATTAGATAGGATTTTTAAAAATCCATATCTTTCATTATTTTTCCATGGACAAGGATGGACAAAGTACCCCGGCCTGATTTCTCAATACCTTAATTCAAAGTCTAGCTAATCCATAAATCACATAATCCCTTCAACTCATGAAAATCGTGTAATGTGAACTAGGTGTAAAAGTGTTCAGTTTTTCTATCAATCACAAAAATAGGGGAGTTCACATATAAAACCATTATGCAATGAGAGATTCCAGACATCCAGCCCTATTCACTTCATATCTCTTCCTCTTATGCTCATATCATCTGGAATGCATAGAACCAATGTTTTCCAAAAGAGTTTCGAATTTTTGTAAAAAAATCAAAAAATTTCCACATAATTGCTTGAGATGTTGCAAAGTGCTGGATTCATCCAAGCGATCCTACACCCCCCAACCAAATCTTGCATTGTCCTCAATGTAAAAGATGCGCAATGAGCAAAACATGAGAGCAATTTGAAAATAACAGGGATTGAGGAATGATATTACCTGAGAGAGTGAACATTGGAAATCTTCAGCCTTCTAACAAACCTATGAAAACGAAAACAAAAGCAGCAAAATCCTAATCCTAACTACTCTATACCTCCATCAGACTAGGAGATCAATCATCCTGATACACAGGATCATTTAGGGGTATGGACATACCTTCTGAAGGAAAATTTTCAAAGAACGGCTTTAATCGCTGCCCATTTGCCTTAAAAATATTGCCGTTCCTTGGATTTAATAGCTCGACAGTCCCATACGGATAGACAGTTTGCACAATGTAGGGACCGGTCCATCGAGATCTCAATTTTCCCGGAAATAGATGTAAGCGAGAATTATACATGAGGACTTTTTGATTGATCGTGAATGTCTTGCGAAGAATATTCTTATCATGGAATATCTTCGTCTTGTCCTTGTAAATTCTCGCATTCTCATAAGCTTCATTCCGGATTTCTGCAAGTTCATTTAATTGAAGTTTGCGTAGCGAGCTTGCCTTGTCAGAATTGAAATTTATTGTCTTAATAGCCCAATACGCCTTATGTTCTAACTCCACAGGCAAGTGACAAGCCTTCCCATAGACAAGTCTATAGGGAGACATTCCAATAGGGGTTTTAAAGGCAGTACGGTAAGCCCAAAGCGCATCGGTAAGTCGAAGTGACCAATCCTTGCGATCGGGATTCACCGTTTTCTCTAAAATGTGTTTAATCTCCCTATTGGATATCTCAGCTTGTCCACTCGTTTGTGGGTGATAGGGGGTGCTCACTTTGTGTGTAACGCCATATTTCTTCATTAGGGCTGCAAAAGGGCGATTGCAAAAGTGAGATCCTCCATCACTTATGATGACTCGAGGCGTTCCAAACCAGGAAAGAATATTTTCTTTTAAAAATCGAATGACCGTTTTATGGTCATTATTCCGGCAAGGGATGGCCTCGACCCATTTGGAAACATAATCAACAGCAAGCAAGATGTATACATTTCCAAAAGAAGATGGGAATGGGCCCATGAAATCGATGCCCCAACAATCAAAAATTTCGATAATTAAGATGGGATTGAGTGGCATCATATTTCTACGGGATATTCCTCCTAGTTTCTGACAAGGTTCACATGCTTTGCAAAACTCATGTGTGTCTTTGAACATGGTGGGCCAATAAAACCCACATTGCAGAATTTTCGCTGTGGTCTTTTTAGCCGAAAAGTGGCCACCACATGCTTGAGAATGACAGAAGGAGATGATACTTTGTTGCTCATCATCTGGGACACATCTCCTTATGATTTGATCGGGACAGTACTTGAATAAGTATGGGTCGTCCCATAGAAATTTCCGCACCTCCGTGAAGAATCTATCCTTATCTTGTTTTTTCCAATATGTAGGAATTGCACCTGTAGCAAGATAGTTAGCAATGTCTACATACCATGGCAATTGGAAAACAGCAAAAAGTTGTTCATCAGGGAACATGTCATTGATTGCAGTCGTTGCAGGGGAATCAGTGAGGACAAGTCGAGAGAGGTGGTCGGCTACTACATTTTCTACTCCTTTCTTATCACGTATTTCTATGTCGAATTCTTGGAGTAGGAGGATCCATCTTAATAACCGTGGTTTAGCATCCTTCTTAGAAAACAGATACTTAAGCGCGGCATGGTCAGTGAATATAATGATCTTGGATCCAATCAAGTAGGATCTAAACTTCTCCAAAGCAAAAACTACGGCTAAAAGTTCCTTTTCAGTGGTAATGTAGTTTGCCTGGGCTGAGTTTAGGGTTCTACTTGCATAGTAGATGACACATGGCTTTTTATCTTTTCTTTGGCCTAACACGTCCCCAATAGCATAGTCGCTAGCATCGCACATAATCTCAAAAGGAAGGCTCCAATCCGGTGGTTGCATTATTGGGGCACATGTCAACATACCTTTAAGGGTGTTAAAGGCCTTTTGACATTCTTCATTCCACTCGAATGAATTTTCCTTTTGAAGTAGGTTACATAAAGGGCGAGAGAGTGAACTGAAGTCCTTTATGAACCTTCTGTAGAATCCTGCGTGTCCTAAAAAGGACCGCACATCTCGTATGCTTTTGGGTGGTGGAAGGGTAGAGATAAGATCAATTTTCGCTTTGTCCACCTCAATTCCATTTTGTGAAACGATGTGACCAAGTACAATTCCCTTTTGAACCATGAAGTGACACTTTTCCCAATTGAGCACTAGGTTCTTCTCTTCACATCTTTTTAGCACAGATTTCAAGTGCTCAAGGCACTCATCAAAGCTACAACCGAATACGGAAAAATCATCCATGAAGACTTTGAGAATGGTCCCCACCATGTCAGAAAAGATGCTCATCATACAACACTGAAAGGTGGCAGGGGCATTACAAAGTCCAAACGGCATCCGTCGATAGGCGAAAGTGCCGAATGGACATGTGAATGTAGTCTTTTCTTGGTCTTCACGGGCAATTTCTATTTGGTTGTACCCTGAATAGCCATCAAGGAAGCAAAAGTGGGAATGACTCGCCAACCGTTCTAAAATCTGATCAACAAATGGTAGGGGAAAGTGGTCTTTCCTCGTGACAGTGTTTAGCTTCCTATAGTCAATGCACATTCTCCAACCAGTAGTAACTCTAGTTGGCACGAGTTCATTATTGGCATTGGCTACGATGGTTATTCCTGGATTTCTTAGGCACCACTTGAGTTGGGCTCACCCATTGGCTATCAGATATTGGGTAAATGATACCTACATCCAATAGTTTCACCACTTCGGCCTTAACCACATCCTTCATGTTTGGATTTAGTCGTCTTTGTGGTTGCCGGGATGATTTTGCATTTTCCTCAAGGTGTATGCGGTGAGTACAAATCAGAGGGTCTATGCCTTTGAGATCCGCAATTGACCATCCAATGGCACTCTTGTGCTCTAATAGAGTGGCTATTAGCCTACTCTCTTGTTCCTCATCCAAGTGGAGAAGAAATCACCACTGGATATGTCTCATCTCGACCTAAATAAACATACTTTAGCTCACTTGGCAATGGTTTTAGGTCGAGTTTTGGTGCCTTGATGTTGGATGGGAGGGCCTTGTTCTCATTTACAGGCAAAGGTTCAATTGGGGCCCTCCATCTTTTATTCTCAAGCACCAGCATCACATCTAGAATGGCATCCCTCTCTTGTATTGTGTAATCATTTGTCTCATGAGAGTGGGCCATACATGCCTCCAAAGGGTTGGAAAATAGTGATAAGGGGACTGTATCCTCCACGAATGATTCGATCATGTTTAATTCGTGGACATCATCATCAACTTCCCGCGGTTGTTTGCATAACTCAAATATGTTAAGCTCAAGGGTCATATTTCCAAAGGACATTTGTACAAGTCCGTTTCTGCAATTGATAATGGCGTTTGAAGTAGCTAGAAACGGTCGTCCAAGTATGACGGGAATTTGAGTACCGGTGCCTATCACGGGATGTGTGTCCAAGACAATAAAATCTACTGGGTAGTAGAATTTATCAACTTGGACTAGAACATCCTCTACCATTCCTCTCGGTATCCAGATGGATCTATCAGCAAGTTGGAGTGTGGTTTTAGTGGGTTTCAATTCACCTAACCCAAGTTGTTCGTAGACCGAGTATGGAATGAGATTCACACTTGCCCCCAAGTCGAGTAGGGCTTGTTTAATCTGGTAGTCTCCTATGATGCATGAGATGGTTGGACTACCTGGATCCTTGTATTTTTGGGGCACCTCTTGTTTGATGATGGCGCTCAAATTCTCAGCCAAAAGCACTTTATTGTGAACGTTATGTTTCCTTTTGATTGTACACAATTCCTTTAAAAATTTAGCATAAGATGGTATTTTTTTTATTGCATCCAACAGCGGGATGTTGATCTTCACCTGCTTGAAAACTTCCAGAATCTCCAGATTTTTATCTAAAGGTTTAGGTGAAATCAACCTTTGTGGAAATGGGGCAACCGGCTTGTATTGCCTTTCCGGTTCTTTCTCTTGTGGAATATTGTTTGGGCTATCATCCTCTTTGGGAATTTCGGATCCTTAGGCTTTGGGGCCTTCACCGGATTAGATTTGTCAATTTCTTTCCCACTTCTCAAAGTGGTGATAGCCTGGACATGTTCCGTATGGTGGGAGGATGAGCTTGCATCTTGTATCTCATACTGGGTCCTTGGGTTAGGAAGAGGTTGAGCAGGAAGTGTGCCCTTCGCTCTACCACTAAGGTGAGCTTCAACTCTAGCCAGAGATGTTTTCAATTCATTAATGGCTTGGTTTGAATTTTGATTGAATTTCAATTGCTCTTGCATGAACCCATCTATTTTTAGAGAATTTGTCTTGTTATACTCATTCTGGACCGATACGAGTGCACTCAATATCTCTTCTAGTGATACTTTTGGAGTGTTGTTTGCATTTGCAGTGGGTCCATTCCTCCAACTGAAGTTGGGATGGTTCTTCCAATTAGGATTAAACGTGTTTGAGTTTGGAACACCATATTGCTGCTGATAACTGTTTATGGCATTTGTTTGTTCTTGTAAGATGCCTTGGACTGCTGAAATTGTGGGACAATCTGGTGTAGCATGTTGATTTCCAGCACAAATTCCACAAACAGTTTCAACCTCAGTGGAGTTGATTGTTTCTCCTTTCCTTTATTCCATGGCTTCGACCTTTCTTGTAACGCTAGCCAACCGTGCACTTATGCTATCTTCTTCTGATAAGACATACATTCCTCCCTTTTCCTTTTATTGGTCAATCTTGAAATTTGTTGGTTTAGATGTGTCCCAAGATTGTGCACTTTCAGCCAATTCTTCCAGATAATCCCATGCTTCATCAGCTTCCTTATTCATGAACTCCCCATTACACATCATCTCTATAAATTGGCGCATGGATGGAATCAGTCCTTCATAGAAAAAACTTATAATCCGCCAATTTTCATAGCCATGATGTGGGCATGCGTTTAATAGGTCCTTGAATCTCTCCCAACATTGGGAAAAGGTTTCATCCTTCTTTTGGGCAAAGTTCATGATAAGGCGCTTAAGCATGTTCGTTTTGTGAGTAGGGAAGAATTTTTTTATAAATTCTCTGTGCATATCATTCCATGACCCAATTGATCTTGGCCTCAATGCATAAAGCCAACCCTTGGCTTTATCCTTAAGAGTGAAAGGGAAGAATTTAAGTCTTACTACATCTTCAGTCACATTTGCAAAGTGCATGGTGGTGATTACCTCATCAAACTCCCTAAGGTGTTGATAGGCACTTTCACTGTCTGAACCATGGAATTTAGGGAGAAGATTGATCACTCCCGGTTTCAAATCCACTGCATTTGGTGGAAATACTATGCATGAGGGAGTGCTCGTTCTTGCAGGTTGCAAGAAATCACGTAAAGTCCTAGGTCGGGGAACATTCTCAACCACATTCTCCCCTGTTTCAGTTTGGTTTTGAACCGGGTTAGGTTGATTTGCAGCCATACTTTCAGATAAAATTGGAGAATCTAGATGTCTCCTAACACGTGGCTCTCTATCAATGCCTTCTACTATCCCCCCTTCACTTATGAGTCGGTTATTGGAATCCCGAGCCCAATGTGGCATGCAAAATCAAAAATAAGAAACAAAAAGGAAAAAGAATTCTTCCTTCTTTTTCTTTACTCTTCTCTAAGACCGAAGCACAAGGTGTCTTGCAATGGCTAGGCCAGAAACAAAGATAGAGACCGATTTCTCCTGGTCAATAGGGGTTCAGAGAACACCCCACCCACTCTTTGAATCTTTTGAGAAAAAGTGCAGAAAAAGGAGAAAGAGGAGTAGAGATGAGAAAAGAAATCCCTGAGCACAAGGTGATCCAAGACAGCAGAGCCGACCAATAGGAATCCAGGTGGCAAAAAGGCCGACCTTTCAGAGATCCAAAAGGAGTCTCCACCCACTCTACAAGAGATGAATAAAATAAGAATGACTAGGAGAAGGAGAAGAGTAAGGTTTTAGAAGGATAGCACCTGAATTGCACTTGAAATCCTTGACTCTTCTTCGGCTTCCTAAAAATCCCTGAAAAGAAAAATCAAATAAATAAACTAAGTTAGTCTAAAAATCTAAAAAAAAAAATCCTAAATAGATACTAATTTCAGAAATTTGTGAAAACCGTCAAAAATCCCCGGCAACGGCGCCAAAAACTTGTTCGCTTCCCCAAGTGTAGGGTTGCGATGTAGTAATAAACTCGGTAAGACCGAGGTCGATCCACAAGGACTATGTAGGATCTCACAAATTCATCCACAAGTGTCTATTGAAGTCTACTAATCAGATTATTGTATAAAGTTGATGTGAGTAACAAAAGCTGAATTAAATCGAGAGTAATTAATTATAAGAGGGTACTAGGGTTTCAAGGATCCACTTGTAGCAATCCTTGATGTTCAATCCGCTGTGGTTTCTTATTCTCTCAACTAGAATCGACATTCCTGTCCGTCTAGTCGGATGATAGAACTGTTAAACCAAACAGTCTGTAATATGTAAGTTCTATGCATAAGATTCACTCAATCTAGGCTGAGCTGAGCATGCTCAATTGCATAGGTCATTCCCCTTTCCTATAGGTCCAGTTCTCAATCATAACCATCCCCAAGTCCTCTCACAGGACAAAGATAGATTAGGATTTGAACTAGATTCAAATCACCAGCACAGTCCTTACATATTCCAGAAAATCAACTAAAATAGAACTTTGGCCTGAAGTCCCTTTATGAAGAGCTTAGTACTAGAGCGCACTCCGATTCCTCGGATCATACAGGTCTATACCGTTGCAAACAAATTAAGAAGATAAGTAATTCATCCAAACATCCATGAGTCATCACAAGACTAAGAAAAATTACTTAAAAACTTGTATAAACTTCAAACCTTAGTTCATAATCATGAATTCCAAACTAAAACCACTTAACTACGAATTGAAACATCTTGGATTCACTACAAGCTTCACCTCTTAGCCCTAGCTAAGAGGTTTAGCTGCTCATGATCCAAGGAAACATGAAACAACTACAAAAAGCATGAAAACAGCAAAGCAAACCAAAAGGAGTTGTGAAACTCCAATCTTCACTTCCACAACCTCCAAACTCGCTTACACCCTTCTAGGATGCCCTAGGAATGATCCCTAGGTGTCCTCTTATAGTCTGGAGGCTCCACAACGTCGGAAGAATCGGAAATTTGCGTAACACTTACGCAGCGCAGAGAATTTCGAGAAGAAATTAGAAAGTTCTAACTCAGTACACATGGCCGACCGGTCATGACCGGTCGGCCTCAAGTGAAAATACTCCAGCAAGCACATCCGACCGGTCAAGACCGGTCGGACGTGTATATTAACATTCCAGCAACCCTGTCCGACCGGTCATGACCGGTCGGATGTCTTCAGTAGACCTCCAGCAGCTGTAGCCGACCGGTCAAGACCGGTCGGTCACCTTTATTTGTTCTTCAGTACCATGGCTGACCGGTCGCTGACCGGTCTGGCTTCCTTGGCCGACCGGTCATGACCGGTCGGCAGTCTTCATACTTCTTCATTTCTTCCTTTTCTTTCTTTCCTTGCTTCTTTCTTTCGCTTTCTCTCTTCTTTTCTTCTTTGGTCCTCAAGTAATTGGTCCTCAAGTAATCTCCATTAGAATGATCCCAAGTGAGCTCTTTATGTCTTCAATTGAGTAGAGTCCACCCTCAATCCTGTAGTCACAAAACATGCATTGAATTAGCTTACAAACCATATAAACCTTGCACAATGAGTGATGAATTGGGGTTAGAATATGCACAATTAAGAGCTCAACACACATGCATTTCGATATGAACAAGATTCAAATTCTTTTGTCATGCAAACATAACTAGTAATTATCCTTGAATCAAATAGAAGATTTTTGTAATTCTCATAAGTCAACCTTGATAACTTTGATTTTCAGCACCCGGTATCTCATCTACATACACTCCATCAACTTCATCTTCAACAATGTCATCTGATCTTCTGAATTAGTAGGCTGATTTTGAACATCATTTAAAAAAATTTAATTTAATTATCTCTTGCAACTCTGAGCTTGGCAGTTTTATGTCTTTATACAACAAATCTTCATTAAAACCACATTTTGGCTAATTACTAACTTGTGAGCAATAAGATATCACAATTCGTATTTTTTTGTCCCATCTATATGTTGGGGTTAGGAGCCCCGCAGCGGAAGCAATCAAAGTAGGCAAGGAACACACCTCAATGGCAATCACACAAGCAAATTGACATACACAAGAAACAATCCGAATTTTACGTGGAAAAACCCCTCACGGGTAAAGAACAATCTACGGCACAAAGCGACACCAATCCACTATGATATCAGAAGTTACAATAGAAAGAAGAAACACAACTCGGATCACAGCCCACAAGAGAAATCCCAAGCTAACAAAGCTAATTCTCACATGAGAAGGACAAACACAGTCATTTCCCTCATCCCAGAGAACTCCAAGCTTCATCCTAGCTCTTTCTTTCACCCTAGAACCCTCTCAATCCCTTGGCCCATTGGCGGCAATCCTAATCCCAAATTACATCCCCTTAAATAGAAAAAAACTGATATTAGAAACTCATTGCGCAAAACCGTGCAAGAAACCCAACTCAACAAGGAAACCTGTCGACCGGTCGGCCGACCAACCGATAATGCCCAAAAAAGCTTCAATGCTTGGCCTCTATACATTGAGATTTGAGGCGTCTGATCCCAACAAACTCCACCACGACTCAAATCTTCGTGCACAACTTCATCTCTACTCCATCATCATCATAGCTCCACTACTTCTCATGCCTCATTGACTTCATCCTTGCACCTTCACCACCCGCTCGCTCATGTGGCCCTTACGTGCATGCCACACACAAGCAACTGTGGATCCCGCTGTCGATCTCGCAGCTCCACCATGAATAGTTCTCCCGATCAAAATTGATCGTAGTCGATGAACCTGACTGAGATATTGGCGTACCGATCCATTTTCTTTCACTCTACTTCTTTCATAGATACCGATCGCTTTTCATGTTTTTCTTTCACGGAATCCTTCTCCACATCAAATCTCTTGCTAGAAGACCTCATTGATGCTTCGCCTCATATTCTCTCTACATCCTTCCCAACTTTTATCTCTGATACCACTTGTTGGGGTTAAGAGCCCCGCAACGAAAGCAATCAAAGCAGGCGAGGAACACATCTCAATGGCAATCACACAAGCAAATTGACATACACAAGAAGCAATCTGAATTTTAGGTGAAAAAACCCCTCACGGGTAAAAAACTACAGCACAAAACGACACCAATCCACTATGATATCAGAAGTTACAAGAAATAGAAGAAACACAACCCGGATCATAGCCCATAAGAGAAATCCTAAGCTAACAAATCTAATTCTCACATGAGAAGGACAAACACAGCCCTTTCCCTCATCCCAGAGAACTCCAAGCTTCCTCCTAGTTCTTTCTTTCACCCTAGAACCCTCTCAATCCCTTGGCCCATTGGCGGCAATCCTAATCCCGGATTACATCCCCTTAAATAGGAGAAAACCGATATTAGAAACTCATTGCGCAAAACCATGCAAGAAACCCAACTCAACAAGGAAACCTGTCGACGGGTCAGCTAGGCCGGTCAGTAATGCCCAAAAAAGTTCCAGTGCTTGACCTCTATGCATTGAGATTTGAGGCATCCGATCCCAACACTATATAGTCAAGAAAAATATACTTTCTTAACCCAGCTTACATTTTTGTTCTTTGAAAATCCACATATAAGCATTACAATCCAAAATACGAAAGAATGAATAATTAATAGGTGTTTCAAACTATATCTTTTTAAGGACCCTATAATTTAGTGCAGTCGTAGGAGGATTATTCACTAAGTAACAAGTCATGTTAATAGCTTCGACTATAAAAATTTTGTTTGAATCTAACTGAACTCAATGTGCTCCTACCACAATCCATAAGCATATGATTCATACTTTCAGTGAGTTCACTCTGTTGTAGAGTATCAAGGACCATGTAGTACCTCAAAACTGTCATGCTCAATGTTAAAATTCTTAAATTCTTTTAAGGTGTACTCTCCTCCGTTATCAATTTTTAAATACTTAATATTATTTTTCCTCTAGTTTTTAACTAATGCTTTAAACTTGATAAAACAAGTAAAAGTATCATTTTTCCATTTCAATATGCAAACTCAAACCTCCATGAAAAAATCATTAATGAAAAGAAAAAATCATTAATGAAAAAAATAAAATATTTCAAACCTCATAAGAATTCAACATGAACCTCTCAAGTATTAAAATTAATTAGATTTAAAACATCATTACTTTCAATAGTGGATGAAGAAAAACAGGCTTTATGGAGATTTTCAAATAGGCAATCCTCATACAAATCTAAATTAATAGATTTTAAAGTAAGAAGTAGATTTCAATCAAGAAGTATTTTTAGTTTGTACTTGCTCATGTACGTGGCCTAATCTGTTATGCTAGATTGTAGTCAGTTTTACCACGACATTGGCAATGATAGCATTGCCAACCATAGTATCTCCAATTGAACAATACAAACCACCTATCAACTCTTCCTTCGCAACTACCATTTACCCCCTTTATAATGTTCAATTAACTCCTTTCACGATAAAACTTATAACCATCTTCATCAAACTTTTTCAATGACAAAAAATTCTTCCACAAATGCTAGTACATGTCACACATCTAAAACTACACCTATAATACCATCAAATATAATAATTTTGACATTGTTAACATTGAAAAAAAAAAATCTTCTTTAGATCAAACCCGACTTTGGACTGTTGGATGGAAGTTAAACGAGATTAAAACGAAACAAGCCTGGATCCATTGGAAAGGTCATCAAAATAACATTTTAAGGGCCAGGAATCACTTCATTCTGAGCTTAAAAGAGTCAGATATAGGTAGAATCTCAAAACTACGTGATTTATAGAGCAATCGATGATTTACCATGCATTCGAAAGAAATGAGCCCGAAATTTTGAATTATGGGTCCAGGACGCAATATATTATTCCAATGGTTCAATGATCAATTAAAGACCATTATGGAAAGCTTGAGATAAGTTCAATCCAAGGTACGATAGAAAAGTTATGACTTCTCTTTTCGTGAGCCTGCAAACTCAGTTGGAAAGCCAAAAAGATTTATAACTTGTAATCACTTTGTAGTCACTTTTGATGAGTCATTTGGGTTATAATGGCCATCATGTTTAGATGATTTAATATCCATTTGAGTTATCTTTCCAACAACTTTAGAATCAACGCAATTGAAGTTATAATGAAAGAGATACAACAATTCTACCGAAGTTGCATGTTTTTGCCTAAGTACTAATTCTGAGTCAAATCAAACCGACTCACCCTCCACTGCCAAGTGCGCTACAACTATTACTTAGCACTGTGTGGACCAATCTCGGGTTGTCATGTGGGCAGGCTTTTTCACTAGACTTGCCTATAAATACCCCACTAATTACATCATTAATGATTGTTTTTCAAAATTTGCCTGAAAAGGCAAAGTCGGAGAAAAAAGGCAGGGAAAACCGGGAGATCTCGGGGGAGTGTCGAAAATCTCTACCCGTGCCCACCCTAAGGACAGACACACTTCCAAAGGATACCAAAAAGGGCTAGGCGCCACCTGCCAATGCCGGGCTAGGAAGCAGTCCTGCCAGCACTCGCCCATGAATCCATCACACCCTCTTTCTTCCACACCGTGCATATATGTTGTAGTCCAGGGTTTTGGACCTAAATTTTTCCTAATTCACTTCAATTCTTCATCATTTCGTTGTTCTTACGCTCGAAACATGTCGTAAGTCTTCAAATACTCTAAGTACTAGTGACTAATGAGGCCCACACACATCCCCCATATAGGGGAGGTGCTACTAAAATTTTGAAGTGTTAGTAGCCAATGAGACTCGTGCCTACCCTCAATACAATGAGATATGGTACCAGAATTTTCATCGATAACTATTATAGAAGTAGTCAAGCGCGGTAGTAAGATGCTCGCATCGCAATCTATGATCAAGCACGATTTGCACACGAACAGGATCGAACTAAACCTCGATCATGACAGGCGCACCTACATGATTATATATGTCGCCAATGTATTGACAACCTAGGTATATGCACCGTCTTTATTTTAAAGCTCCTCAGGTTTATGATTCATTGATTGTGGCCTCCCCTGATTCTCGAGGATACTCATGGGGCCTTTGACTAGCTTCTTCGGGTTTTAACACCCTTTGAGCTCGTCAATACAGATCAAGCCCTACAATTATCATACCAAATACACATCTTTCTCTCAAACTATCCAGAACTCGAACTACCTTATGAGCAATCTTCGGGACTAAAAGCTACCGTCTCGGTGTTTTAGACTCCGCAAGGACACTATCCTAAACCATTTAAACAACTTACGTCTCCCTTACGACACTACAAACCAATTACAAGCATCATCATGCATATCATGTCATCTCAGCACGTCTGTCTATATGTATTGCATTATATCTCATCTTATTCATAATCCTAAGCTATCCGAAGATGAGATCACTTGGCCTTTCCTTAAAAGACATCCAGACCCTCTTATAGCCCTAGTTGGCTCCTTTATACCCTATACTAAGGTTGATAGCACATGAACCACTGAAATTTTGTGATCATTCGACACATGCATGTCAATCATATCATCATTCTTCACACGTATGTCTACTCATACGACGAATTGAGAAAAGTCATCTCTCGAGAAAAGCTATAACATTATAGCCTATAAGCATTGACTCCCTATTATATGGCTACGAGCATTGTCAATTCGACAAAGTAAGGAAGCTCCATATCCATCGTGCTAACATGGCCATTCTCTATATTATTACGTGATGAGCCCACAAGGCTAAAATCACTCTAACTATAATCGATATACAAGTTTACTCTTATAAGTCCTTTAAGACCAAACATATCATTCACTAAATGATCACCTATATCTTTCGGGCTCCGCCTATAGCTATCAACGTAGCACAGCAAACATATTGTAGTCCTAAGCTGGTGATCCTAAGCCCTAAAACGCTAAAGTGATCCCTTTATTAGCTAAGACTATTATTGCATAGCAGAAGCAATGCACTATACATTCCATGACAATTTGTTTAGTTTTATTTTAAAATCAAGAATTATTCCCCTGGAATGTAATTAAAGCTAGTGTTGTACCACACTTTATATATATATATATATATATAATCCAGAGAAATAAAATAGCCCTTGGTCTGCCTTTCTCTTATCTCTTATATGTTAATAAATGCTTCATGAATGATTGTGAAAGACCTTGAACTGAACACCACACATCCCACGTGTCAATCTTAAAATTAGGTTAACAACATTTTCAATCATCACAATTTTACATGTGCTAGCATCACCCATGTCAACTGTGCCTCCATCACATAATCGATGTGTAAAAACAATTCTTATGTAGACTTCTATGGAATAAAGCGTCAAAATCCAAGATCCAATGTTGATTTAGGTTCTCTCATGGAATTACTATCGACAACACTTCCCTTTATTGAACTAATTGCCTTACTTGACTACGTTTTCTTAAGAACCCTTTCAATCTGATGATTACTCATGTGGATTGAATTTAGAATTTTTCTTATTTGTTATTTTGAATTTACAATTTTTACACGATTGGTCATTCTTTCTGTAATTCTAACAATTTTCTTTTGTTGTCATTTCGACTTAGATCTTATTTGATCTCTCCTAGTATTACCATTCTCAATAGATCTTTCTCTGACCATCATGGCATCACTAGAAGATCCCTCATGTGTTCTTCTATAAGACTCTTCGGTAGCCAATGTGAACATGATAACTCTATATTGAGAATTGGACTGTTGCCAAGATTCATAATTAAACCATCTACAAATTTAATATCAAATAAAGCGAAGTGCGACGTTTTCTTCATTGCCCTTCATCTTCAAGTTGTACAACTATCATCGGAGAAAGATATTATTTGACATCGATTTCCCTTCATACAGGTTTTATAGTTTATCCCATAAACCTTTTGCAGTGGCTTAATCATTTTCTTCATTGCCCTTCATCTTCAAGTCATACAATTATTATCAGAGAAAGATATTGTTTGACATCGATTTCCCTTCATACAGGTTTTACAGTTTATCCCATAAACCTTTGGTAGTAGCTTAATTAAATACATTGAATAAAATCGATTCATGTAATGTTAAACAAAAATCCGTCATAGTTAAATTGATTTTTCTCCTCAAATACTTCGTTTTTCATCTCTACAAACTTTTTTTTTTCCTTCTATTGTAATTGCACAGTCTTCCTTCACTAACACCACGTTTATCTTTAATTTTTACAACATGTAAATTGGATCCATCGAATTTTTACACCTCGAATCTGGTAGAACTCGATCTAGCCATCTAAAACACAATTGTAACACAAACACTAGCTCAAATCTTATGTTAAAAAGATTTCTCAACTTTTGGCTCTAATACTAATTATTGTGGAAAAATCACCTACACACAATCAATGCAAGCAAAGCAAAACCACAAAAGAAAATGAGCAAACAAAAAGTTAAAGGGCCAAACCAAAGACAAGCAATAAGAGGCATAGAGATTTACATAGTTCGACAATATGCCTACGTCCATGGGACGCAGATTGCGTCCTATCCCTGCCCGGACGCATTACTGTCTGGGCAGACCTGTGGAGAGGCCCACCATGATGTATCTATTTATCCACTTTGCCCATCCATTTTATAAGATCATTTTAAGGTATGACTCTAAAAGTAGGAAGATCTAACGCTCAAGTGGGCCACACCAAATAGTGATCGGAAACTAATGACGTCATCACTAGTAGTGATGATGTCATTAGTTTCCGATCACTATTTGGTGTGGCCCACTTGATCATTGGATCGACCTCATTTTTGGGTCCATATCTTAGCATGATCGTATAAAATGAATGGACAGAATAGATAAACGGATACATCACGGTGGGCCCCTCCGCAGGTCTGCCCGGACGGTAATGCGTCCGGACGGGGGCAGGACGCAATCCGCGTCCACGTCAATGGGGGAATTATATAAAACTTTTTTCTTCACTAAAATAAAAAAAATAAAAAGTACAAGACCTACCTCTCTATCACTCTTCCTTTATATAAAGATTTTCCCACTAAAGAATACTTAAAAGAAGATGCAATGGAATACCTCTCTCTACCTGTGGCCCCTTTATATAGACCACACTTCAAGAGAGAATGCACATGTTAAAGCCCCAATACAATTAGGCTTCACATGACCACATACCTACATAGATAGATATGTACAATCAAGAGAGAGGGATAGCAAAGGAAAACATGTTTCTTATTACGAGTTATAAGCATCATACTCATAAGTGCATACGATGCTCTACCGCCTCAGGATTGAAAACTCATCATACATCATGCCACACTATCCACAGAAGAAGAAAACTACAAATATTACTCCCATGTGCCATTATTAACCATTGATTCAATTTCCACTATTAGCAATAAGGCAAATTGAATTTAACGAATCTCCCAATCCATATGATCGTTTGGGTTGAAATTTCAAACCTAAGTTTTTTAGGAAAACCCCTTCAATATGTATGATTACGTATCCAAATAAATACTCACATCTCTACGATTAACGTATGGAATCAATTAACATCTATGATAAGACCACTTTGATATCACTTTTCTAATATGCTTTAAAAGACATGGAAGCATAACGTTTTAGAAAATTCATATTTTAGAATTAAAAATGGATCCCCATGTAGATGTAATCAATTTTCAAAAGTACATAAAACAACAGTTGAGACCTTTATCTTAAGTTTGTATCATTTGATCGTTAATGAAAGTCAGTGTCGATCCTTCAATGTAGGAGGTCACTCAATCTAATTCAATAGAGAGATGGAAGAAAAATCTTTCCGGGGGGGGGGGGGGGGGGGGGTGCAGAGAGAGAGGAATCTCACTTCTCTTTTTTCTTACCTTTTCTCTTTTTCTCTCTTCTAATATCCAAGCTCTCCCTACTCCTAGGGATAAGATCTACTTATAAGGAATCGAGTTTTTTGAAAGATGCACCGGTTATGGTGCTCCTCACTCCTCTCAACTTTGAGATATGCCCTAAATCATCAAAAAGTCTACCTATCCATGTATTTAAATTGACCAAATCCCTTCACCAATAGTGGCATCTATCCCTAGCTTATAAATCTCATGCAAGCCTAAGAGATAGATAACAGGATCTTAACCAACAAATGTCCATCAAATTTAATAAGCGTTTTTAACGTTGAAAAAGAAAAAGGATTAACAATTAAAAACATACATAAAAAAATCAAAAATAATTTAAATTTCGAGCTTAGCTAAAAACAACTTGATGGTCGGTCCAATCACCAAGATGTAACTGACTAAAGTATCCAACGTAAAACAGTGGATCCCATGTTGGAAAATGCGTGCTTCAACCGAATCTTTGATGTATGGACTCAACCACACCCGTATGTTAATCAGGATTCTTCCCTCTTCCCTTGCGCCTCGGATGTGGGCTTCTTCTTTTTTTCCTAGGGCTTGCCCCGTCTGTTGTTTCCTCTTCCATAAGAGAGTTTCCTCGGAAAAAAATTTGTGAGCTAAAGCACGTAATACTAAGACCTCAAAATCCCTTTAGGTCCTTCCATCAAAAGATTAATCCAAGTTCGTACAGGATCAAGTCAATGTAATCAGGATATGATGGCCCCTAAGATGAGCCTAAGGTAAAAGGATTAATCCTCAGGTCAAAAGATTAATCAAAGCTTGATACGGTCCTCTATTGCAAGGGCCATTTGGGCCAAAACACAAAAACCCATGAGCATGATGAATACACGCTCCTATGTCGGACAGGGCAAAGGCACAAGGGACCCAATGATAGAAACTAACCATTCCAACTCATTAGTTCCCATCACACAAACGGCCACAAAACATGGTCTCAAGTTGCCCAAACCTCTGGAGTGGCATGAATGTTTAGTGCACTTGAGAACCATAGATCACAATTCTCCCATAGCTAATAACCGTTGTGTCCACTCTCATCTAGATGAATCCCTTTCATCAACTCATCTGATAACAAAACAAGTTCTCCCTTATTAAATATGGCATTTACAACATATTCCAAACATAAGTGGTCATCTAGATCCATTATCACAATTATCGTTGGCTTTCCAAGGCAACCAAAAAAAAAACCTGGGAAGTTCCTTGCTCTGCCCAGAGTTTAAAGATCCAGAAACTTAATGTCCAGCCAGGTCGAGTGGACACTCGACCCAACTCGATATTTAATATTATAATTGAAAATATTAGGAATGATAATAAGTATTCTGTAAGTAATATATAGCATAACACAAACAATAAAAACCAAGCTGCCTCACTAGTTAAAGGTCGTTGCTCCTTTGGTTGGTCGTTTTGAATCTCTTCGGCTTCATCTTTTGAATAAAATTCACTCCATAAGCCCAGTTAACTCATAATTCCTTTTACAAACCAAATTACTTAGTTCAGGTCCTGTCTAGTTGACCGAGTCATGGAGTCAACTCAATCAGTCTCTCCCAGTTATAAGAATCCCAGTGACTTGGCTCAAATCTTGCCAATTGACTCGGCCAAGTTTCAGGTCGAGTCAACAAGTTTTTCGAACTGTGACTGACCCCACAAAAATCACAAGCAATGTAAATGCTAACAAGAAAGCAGAACAATAGAAGGCAGAAAACGTGAGACCACACTGAGAGCATGATCGCAAGACTTTGCATGCTCTCGGACTCACAACCACAATACAATTATATACTGTTTATTACAAGACTTACAACAACAGAATTACGATTCTTGAATAGCAGGCACCTCCCTTGTATTCATGGTTTTAAGAGGGGGATGAATCTTGTGCAACTGTCTGAATCAACTTGGACTCGGACCAGATCCAGTTCGACACCATGAATCACCCGGACGAGTCACCTCCGACTCGGTCAATTCAGGCCAATTCACAGTCACCCCTGACTTAGGCAAGTCAAGATTCAACTCAAGACCAGATGAGTCCATCAGTAATCCGTATCAACAAGTCTTTTAACCAAGCTCACTCCCTCATCGTTTTGATCTCTTCTTGATACCAGTTTTGTTTGATCGCTTCTTGGACGCAGCTTTATTTGAGCTCTTCTTGGATGCAGCTTTGTTTGAGCTTTTCTTGGATGCAGCTTTCTTTCTGGCCCTCTTGAATCCCCCACCACTCTCCTGTTAGTAATGACAAGAGCACATCAAAACATGTCAACCGTATGCAGTATGCAGCGTCAAGAACAAACTGTTGTCATCTTTGAGGTACCAAAAAATGCTGGGCCCAATATATCTACACTGCCCCCAAGGCCTCAATTTGCATAAGCAGGGCCCATTGTTCGGTGATAAAAACTATAGATGGATTACCGATGCACCAAAAACATCCCTGCTCTGTCCTAACCTTTCAATTTGTGAGCAGCAAATAGACAATCAAAAAAGAAAATACAGAAAAGGTCAGGATTTTTGGTGCATGGGCCACCAACAGTGGGGCACAATGTATCAAATTTCTGGATCCATGAACCATGTTCCTGCTTAGGAACTGGAAACCCAAGCGAAATATGTATTCTCGGGCCAAGCATTGTGAAATACCTCGTCATTTTTCACACAACCAACGGTGCAATAATGTAATGAATTAATGGCTACATCACTCATGTAGATACATCATGTAAACCATGTTACTGAATCTAATTGGACAATTTTCAAACCATGTTCCCAAGTGCATAATACCTATTTTATAGGATTTGCGCTTATGCGTCAAATTTTGTATGATTTTGTATCTAATGTATACTATATGCACGCATTATTCCTATTATGTAGGATCTTATATTCATGGTTTAGAGAATATAAGGGCAGCTTCCATAACCAAATGATTCAGGGGCAACAATTTGTGTGAACAAAACAAGTAGAAGATAGTTTTCAATCCATTACAAAGATGTCTGAAGCACCATTTAGATACCACCAATTTGAATATGTGAATGTGCGTGCGTGCGTGCATCTGTTCGTGCCACACACACTACCATGGTTTTGAATAGATGTTATGTTATGGTAGTATCAGACGTTACGTAATGTAATTGGTAACCCCCGTTATGTGTTACAGTGGGGAACATTTCCATTAAGAGAAAATGGGCCATATTGGGTGATACAAGCAGATATGCCCCATATCAGCACCAATAAACGACCGTTACGGCAAAGATGAGCCAATACAGCAATAAAAGCCCCATTTTGAAATTTTTATTATCAGTTTCTACGTCGTTTTTCCACTTCTTCATTTCAACCATGAACAAAGCTTATAAACTGGTAGAAAAACTTCCTTCCTTGGACAATGTGGTTAGAAAGAAAAGGTCGAGAATAAGTCTTCTCATTACGGTGGGGTCCTTTGTAAAGTTTTCCAGTGGCTTCAGGAGTGGGCTCCTTGAGCATCAGTAGGGTTGATTTCAGAGTTCTGGGAGCTCTTTTGTATGGGTGTTCTTTGTTTTTTTTTTTTTCTTTTCTTTTCTTTCCTTTATTTTCTTTTTCCTGCTGTAGGTTTGTTCTGTTTTGGCTTTGCCTTTTCTAGTAATATAATTTTCATCTTTCAAATAAAAAAAGCTTATAAACTAAGTTTAGATTACATCTAGGCATATTTTGGTATCAAGACATACGATGTGAGTGGGATTCATTGAATAGAAGCGGAATGGACCACTTTGGGAAATATTAGAGTAAGGGATAGAACATCATTTTTATTTTTATTTATTTATTATTATTATTATTATTTTATTATTTATTTTTATTTTTTTGCATCTTATTTTTTGTTGTATTCATGTGTAATACACCAAAACATGGTTGTGTTTGATTAGAGGACCTATTTGGTTGATTTTCAGCACATGAAGTTGACAAACAGCATTCTTATCAAAAAAATGTCTGATATACCATTACATACATGTCACACGCGCGCGCGCGCACACACACACAGAGATTCAATGCTCCAGGGATACCTGTAACGTCGAATAAGGCTTCACAGAAATATTCAACTTACAACCAGGAATTTCTATGAATCATGCAAGCATTAGGATATTGGTGCCAATGTTGTCAAAATCGTTATCGCATCGCAAATCGTAAAAGGGGTTGAATTGTATCGAATCGCAAATCATATTGTAAATCGTAAGATTTTTTCTGATTTTAAAAATATACATATAAAAAACAAATGAAAAAATATTCAAAAAAATTAAAAACTCATTAATCATCCATTTCCCATCAGCATATGCCAAAAAAGTAATACACATCATGATATAATCAATTGAGAAAAATGTATATGGTATACATATCATGATATTAAAGCATTTTTGTCTTTTTCCTTTGTTTTCTTTTGTTGTCTTTTGAAAAATTTACCTTAAAAAACATACAAGAGTCCTTTAATAATTTTGTTCCTTTGTACCTTTATTAAGTCTAAAATCATGTTAGAAAAAATGGCATTCCAATCCATTGTGAATAGTATCTTGATTTCTTTGTTTTGGGTTGAATATCAAAATCTCTCTCTCTCTCTCAAAAGGGGGAAAAAAAAAGAAAAAAAAAAGAGGATATACTTAACTGGGAAGGCCTTTTTCATGTTTTATGAGAAAAAAGGTAAAAAGAAAGAAGAAAAAATTGAATTAAAAAAATTGGTTTTATAAGTAATTTTTCAGCCCATTTTTTGTAATTTACGATTATCATATGATTCATACAATTATCGTACGATTATTTGGGATTTACGATACGATATGAATCGTACAATTCATATTGTGAATCATACGATTCTGATAACACTAATTGGCGCCATTATATCATTCTATGAAAAAACATTCTTCCTTTCCAATAATAAGGGACTCAAATACACATCATTTAATTAGAAGTTTGTGTTAACATGGCTATAAAGAGCCATACCCATGAAAATTGATGCAGTTTGTGAAGAAGAGGAAAAGATACATAACATAACATAACATAACATAACATAATATATATATATATATATATATATATATATATATATATAGAGAGAGAGAGAGAGAGAGAGAGAGAGAGAGAAACGATCACCTGCGCACCTTCTTAGGTGAGAAGTCGTGCGCACCTTTGCACACGTGTCATGGGCATAAAATACAAACAGTCCATGTGATGTAGCACCCCATGAAACCCCCAGGGCTCAAATTTTAACCTGATCCAAAACTCTAGTGAGACATAGCAATGGGAGAGCAAATCAAGGGAGGAAATTGTTTCCCTTTGTTATGCCCACCAGAGTTTTGGATCAAGCTAAAATTTGGGCCGTGGTGGTTTCATGGGGAGCCGCATGACATGGACCGTTCGGATTTGGTGCCCATGACACGTGTGCAAAGGTGCACACGAGTTCTTACCTGAGAAGGTGCGTTGATCTCTCTCTCTCTCTCTCTCTCTCTCTCTCTCTCTCTCTCTCTCTCTCTCTCTCTCTCTCTCTCTATATATATATATATATATATATATATATATATATATATGTTGTATGTAAACATAGATAGATATTTGTGTATGTATGTGTGTCTGTGTGTACACACACATTATTGGCGACAAGCACTAGCCTTTATAAATGCTAGCATCCTGCTGGGGAAAAGAAAGCATGTATAGATTGGTCACCATGTCATACAAAACGAAAAAGAAAGAAACCAGAGCAATATTTAAATGCAACTTCGGTAAACTAACCTTTCTGTAATGCCTATAGGCTGTTCGCCCCGTCAACTCTTGTCCGTTTTTAGTGAAATAAACCTGTAGAAGGTAAAAGTAGAAGCTCAATATAACCATTCAAACTGATGCATGCACAGATATTGAAGTGAATCCATGTAAGGAAGCACGAACCTACCTGTCCATGCACGGAAGCATGAACACACCTGTTCGTGCATGGAAGCAGGCATCCTCAAGCAATAACAGACCAACAGATGCCCTATATGCATGAGTCTTCAAGAGCATGCATACATAAAGCCCATGTGCATGCCAACCCACACATAGTTGACAAAATGGTCAACTAGGCCTAACTGCTTTAACATGGAACAAGGCGTTGAGCACTTCACATGGACCTATCTAGGCATTAGGCACCATAGGTAGACCATAGATGCCCATGTTTCATGATTTATGGCTAGCCACAGTGGCATCACACACCACCACATGCACAAAACAAAAATCAACATATGTACACTTGGGGCCTGTTTGGATTCATAAAAAGCATGAGAAAGGAAATAGTGTTTCTTGGGAAATCTTATTTCTAAGAAATTGTGAGAAAATAAATATTGTTTTCCTAGTTTGTTTTTTAACAAGATTTTCGTAAAAATTTAGAATCTATTTTCAAGTTTGTAGTTTGGCAAAATAAAAACTTTTCTTGAAAAGATTTTAGGTAGTCACTAGCATTTGCTAGATTAGCACATGTGGCACATGTGGGATGCTTAGAGATGAATTGTGGCACATGTGACATACACGGCATATATGAGCACTTGAAGCTGAATAGTGGCACGCGTGGTACATGTGAGGTGTTTGAAGTTGTACGGTGGCTCATGTGGCACAAGACATGCATTGGCACATTTGACATGCAGGCACTAAGGCTAGATGATGACACTTGTGCACAATGGCGCCATTGGCACATGGCGTATTTGAAGAATTGAAGATGGACAATGGCACATGTCGGGGTGTTTTGCACATGTGGGGCACAAGTAAGATGAATGGTAGTACATATGGCACAATAGCACGTGGGGCGCAAGGGAAGATGGATGGTGACATGTGGCACATTAGCACATTGGGGCTCTTTACACTAGTGGGGCATAAGATGAGATGGCGGCACATGTGGCATAGTGGCATGTGTGGGGCATGACTGAAGATGGACAATGTCTCATTTGGCACATGTGAGGCGATTGAACATAGATAGTAGCGCATATGGGCTTTAACCCTTGAGAAACCCATTTTCCTTTCACCATGGGAAAATACATTTCTTAGGGGTGGAGATAAGAAAATAAGTTCATTTATTTTCCGACAAAGATAGAAAGTGGGAATTAGTATTTCTCACAATTTTTCACAAAGAAAGGCTTACCAAACAACAGAAAGTGAGTTTCTTGGGAAACACTATTTCATTTCCCAAATTTTCCATGAATCCAAACAGGCCCTCAGTAAATAAGCTACACATCACTTGGTATTCTATAACTTACATCTATGTAAATATATATAGTGGCTGGCATGCATGTGGAAAGAAGGGTTAGGATGGGGTCAATGGCATTAATTTGATTTCTAACTGTGGGGGCACTTTAGAAATAATGGCAGAGAATACCAATTTGCAGTTTAACAGGTGGGAGCATTCTAAGGATACAATCCAACACATGACATAGAGTAGTTGCCATTTTCAATTAATATCTAGGGGGAAATAGGTTTAAGTTGGAAACCTAATTAGCAAACAATTTTAGTACTACTAAAACAAATATTTTAGTAATTCTTTTCAAGCCTTTAGGCGTGCTTCTTTAAAAAATTGTTGTTGTCTCTCAAAAAATATACATAATTTAGATAAAGTTGCTAATTTGTAACCCAATAAACAAGGGGCATTACCGAAACTAGTGGTCAAGCTATACAAAACAGTTACATAATGACCGTAATAGCCGTTACATACAGAAACAGCATGGAAAATTATGCAATAGAGGGTTGTAACCAAACCATTACGATATGGGCCTTAACGGCTGTTAGCCCTTTACAGCCTTTTTTTTCTTTTGAAAGAAAAAAATTAAAATAAAATCCTATATCAGCCCGTAATGGCCATTATGGGCCATTTTTTCCCTTAATAGCCAGCTCGCCCTGTAACGCATGACAGTTCACACCCTTACCATTACATGACGGACATGACGGCCATTATATGACCCTTTTTTAATACCTTGGTCGTAAGGGTCTGTATTAAAATTTTCAGACAATAAGAGGTCTGCAACAGTCCATTGTGCATGTATAAGCCCTATTTTGGGGGCAATTTTTCATTTTTCCACTGTTTTTCCTTCTCTTTTTCAACATTTGTGCTTCTTGAGACTATTTTTAACCCATTTTCAGCTAGATTTGTACAATTTTTTAAAATTAAAGCACAAGATCAAAGCCATTTTTTAAGAATTAAAAATCCGGAGCCAAATTTGGGGAAAATAAAACAAGGTAAAATTCTTTTTTTTTTTTGTACTGTAAAGTATTGATTCAACAGTATATAACCAAATTGACCAAATCTTGCTGGATTTGCGTTCAATTTGTCCATATTTGGATATATTTTTCTTTGTTTTGTATTTTTGCGGGTGTTTATTTAACTTTCAGCAATTTTCAAAAACATTTTTATTTTTGTAAAATATTTGGAGTGTAGATTGCTCAAATACATGTATGGAGTTTAAATCTACACATGCATGCACTAAATCAGTGTTTTTCATCTCTGTTTCTATCTTTTTTTTTTTTTTTTTCTCAAATTTCATGAGGGGAATGATGTCAAATGCTTTGGGATATATGCATTAATCAGATAAATTCCATAGATTTCATGAATTTCAGCCCATTTGGGGAACATTTGAATGGTCCCAAGTCGGCCTGATTCTATTCATCTAAATTTAATTTTAATTTCTCCTCAAATCTCCTGAGGGAAATGGTGTCAAATGGTTAGAGATACGTATTAGTGGGATGAGTTCCACAGATTCCATGAATTTCAAGCCACTTTAAGGGAACTTGAGTGTACGCAAATTGGCCTGACAATATTCATCCAAATTCAATTTGAAAACTTCTCCTCAAATTTATATTGAATTATTGATGTTAGACATTCAGAATATTAAATATATGATTTTTAAAGTCAGTCTAATTCTCCCGAGTTAATAATATCATCAGCTAGCCTGAGACAACATTTTTATCAAGAATGGCCCATTACACCATCATAAGCATGTTCAAAACCAAAAAAAAAAAAAAAAAAAAAGGTTTACATATTTGGAATCTTCTCATTTTTTTTTCTGAATTTGTCTAATATTTTTTTCTTTAAAAAAAATCAACTGTTATGGAACCGTAATGGTCCAAAGACTAGCGATAACCATCACTAAATATCTTGTAAGTGGTGAAAAATGATATGACTTCACAACTCCACAACCAATCTCCTTATAGTAGTAAAGATATAAATGTACAAATACATATTTGCTTAAGACATCTTACACACATATTAGTGGATTTCTACTAACAAACTCATTTTTCCTCTGGATTAGAGGTAGACAGTAGACAACATCAATTGTAACTGTCTTCCTCGGTGTGTGCACGAGCACACATGTTCCGTGTGTGCACCTATCCTTTTTTCCCTTTCAGTCTGTTAGCCATGTAATTACCTGTGTCGAGTACAAGATCCTTCAAATTTCAAAATCTCAGGATAAGGATACGAGTCATATGACAAGTATCCAATGCAAGTGTTTGATATGCTTTCCGTTTTTTTTTTTTTTTCCTTTTTCTTTTCGTTTCTTTTCTTTACTTTACCTTTTTTTTTATATTGCTAATTTTACTAAAAGGGTTAGATTTGTAATATCAACAAAAATAAGAGGTCAAGTTTTGTCCAATCAATCCAATATAAAGTGCATGCTCCATCTACAATGGGCCCATGATTTGGATGGTTTCCATATCCAAGCTCACAGAGAATATCAAATAAATCTTTTATACGAAGGTTTTGGTGGATGTTTGGATTGTGGGAAAAGAAAAGAAAACTCAAAAGATTTTCCATCATTCTCTCCCATTGTTTGGATAGCAAAAGAAATAGCAATCATTAGCCTTTTTCCAGAGTCTACTTCTCATGCACAAGATAACGAGGTGAAATTGTGAGAGGAATTTGAGATTTTCACTTGCTATCCAAACAAAACCCCCAAAAATGAAATCCATGGGAATCCATGTTTCAATAGTGCTCATGGAATTTATGGGAATCCATTATTGAATAATAATTATACATTTCTTTTCCTTCAATCCAATCATATGAAAGAACTTCAGTTAAATGGTGCCCCCATTGCAGATTACAACAGGCTCATGCTTGGAGTTTAATGGGGCATGCCAAGCAAGAATGCATTTGATAGCAGGAAACAGAAGTTAGATTTGAATCACAAGAAGTCTGCATTCTGAAAAGTCATTATTTAGTGTTCCTATTTACCTTTCTTCCATCCTGGCCTGTATACCAGTGACCAGCACCAGCAGAACATCCATCTGCACGAACTCGCTTTTTGCCAGCATGCCTTGGGATGGCACCACAGCTTTTGGGGTTCACCCAATTCCCAGAGGGTTGTGAGGCTTCTTCCAAATTTGCATTATTCAAATTGTTTTTCTTTTTTGAGCTTTCTTTAAGGCCCCTGTTCACAGTTCCATTAACTTGACTAGGATATTGGGTAGGAGTATCTCTCTGGCCAAATTGACTCCTATAGTGACAACATATACAATGTTAAAAGCTGAACAAGCACAAAAGAAAGAGATTCAGTAATCACAGTAGAAATGATCTGAGATGAATTACATGTAATCAATAGTTGCTGTTTCAGAATGCTGGTTTCTCCCCTGACTCGCAGCACCAATTGGAAAAAAGTAACACAAACGGTCCCGGACTAATCTCTGAATCCTTGGATCATTGTGGTAAAAATATCGGTAAGCAGGAGGAAGCAGATTTGGAAGGCTCCCACAGTGATCCACATCTTCGTGGAAGTTGTTTTTCTGAAAACGAAGTTTGGCTTCATCCAAGATATAGTTCGAAGCAAGTGACGTAGTACTACTCATACCAATATCTTCCTTTGTACCCTGACCAACATTCATATATTTCATAGGCCTGAAATATTCTTCGCAGAACTCATCCAGAGCAGGTGTGGCCAATTTTATGTTTTTCTTCGGAGTGAAATCTTTCCAAAAGTTGTCAATTTGCAGCATGTTCGAGGAGATCTTTGCTTTCTTCTGTTGATTTCCAGTTACATGTTGGGCGGGGTCATACTGTCTGCCTTTTGCAGATGCACCAACCCTTTTAACATCTTTAGGTTGGTCACTAATGGAAGAAGGATCATCGGAATCAGAATCCAGTAAATGGATTTTTCTGAGAGGGCTGAGAGTTAATTTTGGAAATATCCACTGGCTGCAACTTGCCTCCAAATTTCTGTAGGTTGAAGCATTAGAAGCTGGTCTGTTTTTCTTGTCATTCAACTTACTTGCAGATTGACTAGACTGGACCCTCTGACCGTGCAGTGAAAACTTTGAACTGCTACATGCAGAACGGTTTTGCATAGATGAATTTTCATCTGCCATCACAAAAGTAGCTCTTGATGAATAATAGTCAAAGAAAAGGCAAAAGCCAGTAATTCTGAGGCTCTTTATGGATGCAGTGTTGAACTAGATAGCAATAATTAGCTCAACAAAGTAGGAATGACTAGGTTGTATTTACCTTACCATTCATATAGAGAAACTGGGTATGAATCTGCAATTACATCAATTCAAGTGGGACTTGAAAGGAGTGCAACTGCAGTCTGAGGGTACTTTATTAATACTAGAAAAAGCCATTACAGTTTGGCCATTGCCTCTTGACCGAACTGGATATTTGCAATTAATTACAGTCATTCATCCAAGTTTCTGAAAGCAGCCCTGTTCTGTGACTTCCAACTTTCTTTCGGTTTTGAGCGGGAAGGACTTTATCCATAAAATATAGGCATTTGGTTTCTTGAAAATGTCCCAGGTGGGAGCAGAGGCAGCATCAGAACTTAGAAGGGAACCTCTTCAAATTGGTTTCATTTCATCTCCTGCCCAACAGGAAATATCCCATATTCCTATTCAATAAGAACCAGCATCAAAACAGAACAGTGAAGCACCTCATGTCTAGCACATATCATGAAGTTGCAGTACCACCTCTCCATCATCCACTCATCCTAAGAGAACGACACTACTATGCTCAGACTAGGATCATGTGGGTAGCTCCAGCACATACAACTAAGTATACATAGAACAGTTATATAACCAAAATTTGCTGTACTTCATAAACTAAATGATGAATGTTATTATTTTAAAGGGGTTTTTACACTAACCTCATATAATTCCAAAATTATGCTCATCTCCCTGTAAAAGATAAAATTATATGCAGCTCCTTAATTAAACTTTGATATTACTTTCCCTGTGGCCCTCTAAATTGACAATGTACTTTTTAATCATAAATTGCCCTTTCTCTCTCGTAGTTAATAAAGAAAATAATAAAGTATAAAGAAAACGATTCATTCCCTCCATGGCTTCGAGGTTTGTTATAAAACATCCAAAGGGTTAGAGCAGAATATGTGAAGACTTCGGCCATTGGATGCAGCTTCTTTTCAGTGATCCATGCCATTTATATAATGGGATTGATGAGTGATACAGAAGGCAACTCCAAGGTTGAAATATTTTGACCCTTTGATTATTTGAAGGTTCAAGAGACTGTCCATATTCAAAGGAAAAAAGTCAAATGATCAAAGGGTTGAAATAATCCAATCTAAGAGTTTTTACTTCTTGGCTATTCCACATCTAGGGGTGGCCCATCATATGAATGGTTTGGATGATAATATGACCGTAGATCCAAAGACTAAGTGGTTATGTATTAGCTCACCGTAGATCCAAAGACTTAAGTAGTTATGCGTTAACAACAATTCGAGGAGACTCATGCTATGGGAGTATCGATAGGTGACTTTCGAGGAGATGTCTCAGTAGAGTCCAGATAAGGGAGGTCGAGAAAGCCTTCTAGTCGAAGCAATTCGAGGTATTTCAGTCGAGGGAGATTTGCATCCCGTAGAAGAGTGTTCTCCTCTGGTAGAGGGGGTTTTACGGGTGGAGTAGGTGCAGCTCCTAGTTCTCGTCATACAAAGGAATCCAGAGGATGTAAAGATGATAGAGTCATCAGACGCCCCTCCAAAGGAGAAGGCATTGCTGATGATAGATCGGCAGTTGGAGAGGATCGTCGGTCCGATGGGGAAGAGGATCGTTGGGTTCTTGTAGGTAAAGGTCGGAAGAACAAAAAGGTTCCCCACCAGAGATCTAAAGGGGTTTTTCTAAGAGAGTTGCCAACACTTCATGTCAACGGCTTCTCGAAAGAGTGGATAGAGATTAACTTTCAGAGGGTGTTTGGTCACTATTGTAAAGTAAAGGAGGTAGTGATTCCTAGAGTGAAGGGTTCATCCTCCATTATGGACTTTGCATTTGTTAGGATGGAGGGCTTTAAAGAGCAGGAAAGAGTGATCAAAGGAGTCAGCAGGAAAAGCTTCAACGGTGAGCCAATTAAGGTACAAGAAGCTCACTACGGCCCTCAAAAAGAGGATAGGGAAGGTAAGGGCAAAAAGATTAAGGTTGGAGGCAAGGTATTTCGTAACGGTAATGGTGGTCCTAACGGTCACCACCATTACCAGGAGTGTAACGGCCGTTACAGTATATTTAAAAAAAAAAAATTTGAAAAAACTATATCAGCCCCATAATGGACCGTTAGGGGCGGTCATAATAGGCCGTTACGGATGTTGTAACAGCCTTTACAGGTCTTTTTTTCCCGTAACGGCCATTACGCCCTTTAAGACCTCGTAACGCGTAATGGTTGCCACCGTTACCTTTACGTAACAGCCTTCACGGCACACCATGGTTGGAGGTCCCCCTCAGATGTCGCGGAGGAATGCAACTTCTATATTTTTCAATTTGTATAACAAAGGCACTCAAGGGGGTCTCTCAGAAGGGGGGTCAAGTGTCCTTCAAGAAGGCCCTCGCCAAGATCTCTTCCTTGTTGCTAGAAGGTCCTCTTGACACTGCTAATGATATGGTTAACCAATGTCCTTCTCTGCCTTTGGTTATCCCTCTATCCCCTATCCCAATGTCTGATTCCGGCCTTTTGTCTCCAGCCTTTTTAGTTTCCAATGGTGAAGTGTTAGTTCATCCTACTGCCATCGAGCCCATTAGGTTCAGCCTTCAATGGAGTATTGTTGCTTTGTTGGACTTTTACCTTCAAGATCTTATTTTTTGGTGTGTCCATGCATGTGGTTTGTCGGTAGAAGATTTCCTTCTCAAACAACTTTCAAAGTCGGTCTTTTGGGTTTCCCTTCATGGGGGAGAACATCATTAGGATTATTCTAGTGGGTCAAAACTTTCTCAATGGTCCGGTTCTCTCTCTCTCTCTCTCTCTCTCTCTCTCTCTCTCTCTCTCTCTCTCTCTCTCTCTCTCTCTCTCTCTCTCTCAGCAAATGGGACGAGTGGTTGAAGTTTGGAAGATCTGATGTTTGGTTTCGTCTGTTCAAGGCCCCTTTAGAATTATGGTCTAAAGAGGCGCTCTGGGCAATTAGCTCTTGTATAGGGTGTCACTGACATAGATGATGACACTGTCAGTTGGAAGGAGCTTCATTGGGCCCATATCTATATCAGCATCATTAACAGGCCCATATTTTTAAGTTACCATTCCAAGTGTCCAATCGAGAGATGGCTTTACCATATTCCCAGTTATGCAATTGTTCCATAGCATCTTCCATATTTAAAGAGCCCAATACCATGTCACTAGACTTTGTGAAGAGAGATGGTACTTCTGGAAATTAAGTTGTTTCAGAAGCTTGTATGAGGTAAAAATAATATTAAAATTTTATTTAAGGAGTCGTATATAATTTTATATTTCGTAGAGAGGCAAGGGTAATTTTGGGATTATATGTGGGCACTAGTGGCAAAACCCTTATTTTAAATCCTACGTGTGCTTATTCTATATGCTTGATATTACAATCACCGATAGCACCAGTGAGGCTACATCAATTGAGTAGCTACGTACAGGGCCATGGGCAGGAAGTGGGGCATATTTGGACAAGTGATTGACGACCACATAAGTTACACTCTTCCCAGCAACATAGAAGGACCTTCGATGAAATCCATGATATTTCCATCCAAACACATCTATTATCGGTAACGGTTGCAAGAGACCAGTAGGAGCCACTATTATTCTCTTCTTCCTATGGCACAGGTAACATTCCTCCACAATCATTTTGATGAATTGAGACAGACCGTTCCATTAGAAATTTCTACTCTTGTCGACATTTTCATGTACCTTGAATACCCTGCTTTTGGAAACGCGTGAAAATCCTTTAAGAATTTGTATTGCTACTTAGAATCCAATCCAATGATTACACTCCATTTATGACGTAGGTTCCCACCTGCATATGAATTGTGTGAAGCTATGTTGGGTTCATTTTGGAGATCTTAAATTATGTTCTACAAACGAGCAAGCAAATTGTTGTTCATTGAAACTTCATCCATCAATACAAATCAATGAGAAAAGATTGTGCCAATATCCCACCTCCAAATGACAAGATAAGGCGTCTCTAGGGGCGTTTTCAAAGCCCCTTCAACAATCAATCTTGTGATCATATCCCATCAAGTGGGCCATCCAATTGTGAGGAGCTCCGAACAAAAAATGATCCATTAGATATTTTGAATGTTGATATTCAATGAGGATCTTAAAATGCCAGCCCAACAAATATGGGTGCCACATTATTATAATGTGTATTATTGTTCCCTTCTCCATTTCATAGGTGGCCAATGTTCCTCCCTGACAATTCCTGGCTCCTAAAGGCCAGTCAGCCTTCTTGCATCAATACCCAACTATGCCAGTACCCAATGCATGCACTCAATCTCAAAGGTTTGGGAGAAATTGAAATGGGCAGTAATTAGTGTGGACATCATGGCTTTTTTAGGAGCATTTACTGCCCATCCTGCTTTGTCGTCCCATAAGAAAGCTTCCTCCTTCAACCATACCATGACATTTAAACATTTGTATATATACACATAGTTCAGCAAGCTGCACACAAATAATCTGATAAAGGATTTGAACACCCCCAAAGTCCGGTTCACCAGCCTTTCGAACTCTGCCAAGTAAGCCTGCTGCGACTCCGCCAATGCACGTGATAAGCCATCAAACTCTGTTGGTCTGAACCTCAAGCAAAGGCTTTAGTGAAGTCTTTGCGAGATACCCATCCATAGTTCAAATTATCCATTGAAAACATTGATGGTGCCTTTCTCCATATGAAAGGAGGCTAGGGCTACCTTTTTTCTGATTCTGACAGTTGGTAGTACAAAAGGAACTGCTCAACCCTAGAGACACAAGCTGCCTGGTCATTGCTATCAAACCATGGAAATTCGAGCCTCAAAGCTTGAGAGCAGCACAACTCGAATATGGATCAATCCATCATGATTAGAGTGTTGCGATTTTGCAACAAGTGAGAATATTGATTGTTTAAAGCATGATCTTACCTCTCGATCATGGAAATCGTTGCTCCTAACTGATCGTACTTGGAGTAAAGAACTTTATTTGTCCCCTTGATACCCTTTTCAGAAAAGACCCAATCTCTTCCATCTTTGCCATGTGCATTCCACCTGCCATGACTCTAATAACAAATGATAAAACCTCATGCAGCAGCAGAAGAAGATGTGAAATGGGGAGAGGGGTGAAGTGAGTTGTGGTTTCAGATTGAAGGGAAACAAATCCATTGTGCATACACATAAGAAGAAAAGAAAATCTGCCTTGTTCTCTTTCCAGACTTGGTATCCCTTGTGACCTCATAATTCTAAATCCATCGAACCACTGACCCATTAAAAAACAAACCTACTAACCAATAGCCGTAATACTAACAGAAAATAATGACATTTAAAATTTGGGGGTTAAAAAAACACTTACTTCCTTGACTCAAAGGGTCCGTTGTTGTCTCTAGTTTTATGATAGTGTCCTCTGGTGTCATCTTTGCATCATCCTTTCTTCTTTTGAATTATTATTGGTTATCAATAAAAATAAATAAATATAAAAAGTTAAAAACAACGGACACCAAACCCCGATGCAGTATTATCGGAATTGTGAAATTACAATTCATATCTTTTTTTTTATGATGTCAGGTTGTCCCCGCCCCATTGTAAGGCAAGACTATTCCCTACAGATGCATACAATCACCCGCAAACCACATGCATCGGGTAATCCTAGAGAGGGGAATGGAACTTGCGTCCGTGGGGAGCACACCCACAACGCTTGCCATTCGCCCAAACCCCGTGCAACTAGATAACAATTCATATCGTATCGTACGGGTGTACAATTTGAATTGTAAACCCGATTAATGTATGATTATCGTACGAATCGTATGATAATCATGAATGCATAAATGGACTCAAAAATTACTTAAAAATCATTTTTGTTTATTTTTTATTCAAGTTTTTTCTTCTTTCCTTTTACCCTTACAAAATATGAAAAAGGCACTCACCTATTAAAAATACCCTCATTTTTTTCTTTTGTAAGAGATAAAGGAGAGGAAAGAGAAGATTTGGGGATTGTGATATTCAAAACAAAAACATAGAGATCAAAATATCTTTTCATTCACTCAATGGAACCAAATGCCATTTTTCTAACATGATTCTACACTCAAGAAAGGTACAAAAGAACAAAATTACTAAAGGACTCTTGTATTTTTTTTAAGTAAATTTTTTGAAAGACAACAAAAAAAAACAAAGGAAAAAGGCAAGAACACTTTACTATCATAATATATATATATATATATATATATATATATATATATATATATATATATATATATATATATATATATATATATATATACATTTTCTCAATTAATAATATCATGGTATGTAGTACTTTTTTTGTACAGGTTGATGGGAAATAGATAATTAATGAGTTTTTAATCTTTTCTGATTTACTCACATTTTTTTAGATGTTTTTTGTACTTTTTAATAAATAAAAAATATATATATTATTTACAAAATTGATGCGGAACAAAAGCATTCGAGTATACCGACGAAGAAAACGCCACCCACAAGTACCATCCTTGTGGTTAGGCGATGATTGAGGAGCATTGAAGACCCTACGCACGTAATTTGGCACATAGAAGACACGTGTGTAGGATGGAAGAAGACCCGACTGAAAGAATAGAAAAATGCTTTTCTGAAGGTGGTCGGGCGCTCGGCCAAATTTGGCACCGGGCGCCCAAAATTCAACAGATTTTCAGTTTCCATTACTGGACAGTTTCTGTCTTAGCCGGGCGCCCGGCCAAATTGGTCACGGGGCGCCCCACCAACGTACGAACTGTTTTTTTTAAGTTGTTTTTTTAGAGATATTTTAGGGGTATTTTGGTACTTTTATGTTTTCTTCTTGCTTATTTAAGTGGGCTAAGCCCTAATAACGTGATTAGTTGATTATTAATGAAAAGACAAACCTCTTTGGTGGCTTCTCTCTTCTCTCTCTCTCATGGTGCTTCTTCTCTCTCCTTGATCTTCTTCTTCTGATTTCTTCTGGTGGCCCTCCAAATTCTTCCAGGTATTTTATCTCCTATTGTTATCCTTCTAAACTTCTGTTTTGCTATTCCCTACGATCTAAACCTTGAGAATCGATCCAAACCCTAAACCCCCAAATTCTCAAATCCCTAATCCGAGAAACCTCCTGGTTCTTCGGACTAGTGATCATCATTGATCGATTGGGTAACGCCATGCAAGATCGGGAGGTTCCATCCCTCGTCGGATCCAACCTAGGCACTAATTAAATCCCATACTCCATGGTTGTGATGATGGCCCGTCCCATTGCATGTTTCCTTTCTCGTTTTCTTAGTTTATGATGATTAATGCTAGATTTCATTATTATTATTGCTTTTACTTCCGCTGGATAATTGTGATCATGAGCATGCATCATATTTAGGGCTGTCCTGCATCAAATTTGGTATCAGAGATTAGGCTTGCATGGTTTGTGTGTAGATCGAGTTATCAAATTAGGGTTTTGATTTTTAGGTTTAATTTAGGAAAATCCAGATTTAGAAAGTTTTCAATTTTAGAAACTTTCCAATTTTAGAAAGTTTCCTAATTTGGAAAATTTTCAGATTTGAATCGTTTTCTGTTTTAATTAATTAGTGTCAGTTCATTGTAGTTTAAATTCATCGCATTCATATTGTGAGTCACCCAGTCCGTAGAGTCTCCCTGTAATGAATGGAGTATAGACGTTCAGGGCCGTTAAGTGTTGTCGTGTGGCCGTCGAGACCCAATGGAAAGCCGAACTCCGATGAGTTGGCCTACTTTAATGGTCACATGGACCCACAAACATTCCTTGATTGGCTTGAAGACCTACATTCGACATATTGGTATGATATGTCGAATTATCGTCGAGTTAGATTTGCCAAGTGGAAATTGGAGGGCCAAGCCAAGTCGTTTTGGACAGATTTGGAGCGACGACTTGATAAAGATGGGAGAGCCCCGATCTCACAATGGGATGAGATGAAAGAGCACTTAAAAGAAAAATATCTTCCCATCTCTTATCGTTAAAAGCCCTTGGTTCAAAAGAGAGTTGCCTCACCTTCCCGTCTAAACACAGAACCAATATGGTCCCCTCCTTGTAAAGTGGTCCAACCCATCATTAAGGAAATCTTGGCTTATGAACAATTTGAGTGTTTAACACCAATTATTTTTCCTTGGAAGCAAGATAATACCTTGGTGAATGGCCAGTTGGAAGAATCCAATCAGGTTGTTTATGAAGTAGAAGAGTACGTGCCTAATGTTAGTAGTGAGGAAATGGAAGAAATTGAGGCATCGCTCATCATCATTGAGGATGACGAAGTGTGTGCTAGTGATGAAAAGGTCGAAGAAATTGAGACCGCACCACTTCCAGATGTCATGTGTGACTTAAGTGATGTAGAGTCCCAATCTAAGTCTCTTACCATAATGCACACGAATGAATTTGAAAAGGAGACTAGTGAGGATATGATGGTAGACACCCACATGACTTGTGATATCCCACCAGATGATTTATGGGATAAATTTTCACCCATATGGGACATTCAACACACAATCGATCTTGTCCCTAGGTTAGTCTTGTCAAGCTTTCCTCCATACCAGGTGAACCCCGTAGAAAATACAGAAATGCAGCATCAATTTGATAAACTTCTTGGGGAAGAATTCAATAAGGAAAGTTTAAGTTGGAGTTTTGTTTTGTGTGTCATGCCTGCTCTTTTCACTTCCAAGAACAATGGCATATGGCACACATGTGGGCATATCCTAACCGCCCACAAAGCTTCAATCAAGTGTCAAGGCATCATGCGACGTATTCACGTCATGGTGGATATGATGACCATAGTCCTTATCCCGTATCTTGGTGACATCTTGGGCATAATGGCTGATGCCCAGATCTGCTTAAGCCTTGGTATTAATAGTGTATGTTCTCAAGTGTTGGGATACTTGAAAATCATCCTTGTTTATAATACTTATAATGAGAAATTATGTGTCACCCATGAGAAGTGTCATTTTGTTTCAGTTTTCCAAGTTCTAGGTCATAGGATTGTTTATTTCCATAGGATTGTTTATTCCAAGTTCGTGGATTTTTCAGAGTGTCCTTTAGTGTCACCCATGTCTGTCATCCAAAGGTCTTCAGAGTTAGCCAATGCATTCGCACGCCATATTCATGATTTGCATACACATATTAGACAGCGGATAAATAAGAGCAATGATGATTCTAAAATCTCAGCTGATTCTCATCGTAAATTGCAAGAATTTCAGAAAGGAGACTATGTAATGGTGAGGATAAGGCCAGAGCGGTTCTCACAAGGTTCCGCTAAGAAATTACAAACGCGTAGTGCTGGACCATTCAAAATATTACTGAAGGTTAGGTCTAGCGTATATCGGATCGACCTTCCATCTGAAATGGGCATTAACCCAACTCTTAATGTGGAAGATCTAGTCCGTTCCCATCATCCCATCGTTGATCTATCGTCCCTTTCATGGCCTTGTTCTGATTTTGCTATACAACCCCTTCCACCCCTTCCCCCACCCATTACCTATGAAGAAGAAATTGAGGAGATCTTTGGTGAAGAGATCATTTTTATGAGAGGCGGAGGTTTCCAAAGATACTTGATCAAATGGAAGAACAAGTCACCGTCAGAATCTACATGGTTGATAGAAGTGGAGTTACAGAGCGTTAATCCAGATTTAGTAGAGCGCCACAAGAGTTTTAACTCGCCGGAGTCGAGTTCTTCTCAGACGAGGAGTATGATGCGGAACAAAAGCATTCGAGTGTACCAACAAAGAAAACGCCACCCACAAGTACCATCCTTGTGGTTAGGCGATGATTGAGGAGCATTGAAGACCCTACGCACGTAATTTGGCACATAGAAGACACGTGTGTAGGATGGAAGAAGACCCGACTGAAAGAATAGAAAAATGCTTTTCTGAAGGTGGTCGGACGCCCGGCCAAATTTGGCACCAGGGGCCCGAAATTCAACAGATTTTCAGTTTCCATTGCTGGACAGTTTCTGTCTTAGCCGGGCGCCCGGCCAAATTGGTCATGGGGCACCCCACAAACGTACGAACTGTTTTTTTTAAGTTGTTTTTTTAGAGATATTTTAGGGGTATTTTGGTTCTTTTATGTTTTCTTCTTGCTTATTTAAGTGGGCTAAGCCCTAATAACGTGATTAGTTGATTATTAATGAAAAGACAAACCTCTTTAGTGGCTTCTCTCTTCTCTCTCTCTCATGGTACTTCTTCTCTCTCCTTGATCTTCTTCTTCTGATTTCTTCTAGTGCCCCTCCAAATTCTTCCAGGTATTTTATCTCCTATTGTTATCCTTCTAAACTTCTGTTTTGCTATTCCCTACGATCTAAACCTTGAGAATCGATCCAAACCCTAAACCCCCAAATTCTCAAATCCCTAATCCGAGAAACCTCCTGGTTCTTCAGACTAGTGATCATCATTGATCGATTGGGTAACGCCATGCAAGATCAGGGAGATTCCATCCCTCGCTGGATCCAACCTAGGTACTAATTGAATCCCATACTCCATGGTTTTGATGATGGCCCGTCCCATTGCATGTTTCCTTTCTGGTTTTCTTAGTTTATGATGATTAATGCTAGATTTCATTATTATTATTGCTTTTACTTCCGCTGGATAATTGTGATCATGAGCATGCATCATATTTAGGGCTGTCCTGCATCAAAAATGATTTGCGATTTGGTACAATTCAACCCCTATTACGATTTGCAATATGATAACGATTTTGACAACATTGCCCCAATACATTCCGTGATTGTTAAATTTAAATCTTTGTTGCCTTAAAAAAAAAAAATTCATCATCATCAACAAGGCCACATTTGATTACCTATAAAAATTTTAAGTTGTGAAGCTACAAGTAAACTTACTTATAGGTTAAAAAAAAAAGTTACAGGTAATCCTATTTTGATATAAGTTGTACCTTATTTACAGATAACTTAGTTTCTATGTTTGGATAACCTATAAGTTAGTTATAGGTAATAAGTTATATATTCACACCAACTCAAGCTTCAAGAAGTGAATCGTTTAAAAATGAGATTGACATATAAAAATGTTTGGATAAAAGTATTCCATTTTATTGAGCTCATGTAAATGAATAGTTTAACTGATTCTTAGGCTAAACTAATCAACAGGTGGGCCATAAAAGTGGGCCCACGTATTTGAAATGATTGTAATATAGAAAAGAAAAAAAAAACTTAAGGTAAGCAAGCAAAAAGGAAATACAAATTTTCATTTTCTTTCTAAGATTTGTTTACAATACTGCAAGGGAAAGAAACACAAAAATAAATTACGTCAAACTAAAGTCATCTATTAGGAACCATGTTCTTCAACCATACATACCTTTGCTTAGGGGACACATTATGAAGGAACGTATGGATAAGATTCTGTTGATCTAAAAGGAACGTAAAAGCCTTATACATCTGAAATATTTTTATCTCTTCTTCTCCTTTCTAACTATCGCAAATTCATTATCAAATCCACATTCATCCCCATTATCGCTAATTTCAACTTCTCTGTTATTGCCTCCATCTGCATCCACATCTTCTCTTATATCATCGTGAATGTTATCATTATTACACTCCAAATCAAGCTCTTGATCACTATTCTCACTAATAATGTAATTATGCAGGATACAGCATGCATAAACTATATTTACCTGTGTGTGTACATGATAGGCTAAGGTAGTCTTCAATATAGGAAAGCATGCCATCAATATTCTGAATGCATGTTCTGTAGCATTCCGTAACGAGGAATGGCGAAGGTTAAACAACTCTTCATTCATCATTGGCTCGTAACCCTGCCTGTATTCCTTAAGGTGATATCGAACTCCACGGAATAGTGCTCAGAAACAGGGCATATTCGCAAAAACAACATCAACTAAATAATATCTGCTTACAAGAAACATAAGCCCGAAGTTACTTGATTTTTAAGATGGTCTTTGATTGAAATGTATTTATAAAAGCTACTTGATTTGCACATGTTTTAGTTAAAAGCGCATGCTGATTGTCCAGGATTTGCTGAAGAGCACAATTCTAGAGTGCATCGTCTACTTGTCAATTTAAGGCTGCTTCTGCCACTAAAACCTTAAGCAGTGTGATTTTTTGCCATTAACAATAGTAATGCCGAGGAAGTTTATTTCTGTGAATTGTTTCTGATACCAAAAGATAGGGAGAACTAGGCCACAAATAGCTAATGCAATATAAAAAGCCAGATTATGGAATATAAAAAGCCTTATATACAAGGTTAAAAGAAAAGGAACCTCTTATCTAGACTTACTCTACCAGATGAGTAAGAGGGGACCCCTTTTTATAGAGTAAGGAGTCCAGACTTAATAGGCTTTCGATTACAAATAGTATTATAAAACCATGAGCAAAATTTCTAAACCATGAGTGGAAAAGCAAATAGTTTGGCAAATATCATCTTCAATACTAAATACTATGAATAGTGGCCGGGAACTTAAAAGCGTTGCTCCAACTCTCCCTCCCTTACAAATCCCAAGTCATCATGGGGAAAGAATACTCCAAATAGATGCAAGTAATCACCACTAGGGAGCAGCCCTCTTTGACAAGATCAATTGCCAAAGAAATATATGTGGATACAAAAGTGGAATGTTCAAACCATTAGAACGGCACTACCATTCTACATTTAAGGAAATCCTTACAAGCAAGCATGGCATATCAAAATTCCAATATACCCTTGTTTATCACCAGTTTCTCATTAAAATGAATATGTCCAGTTTTCCTAAGACGTTCCAATTCAAACAAAAGTAGCTCCCTCCAACACAACTCCTCAGATGGGTAAAATAGTGTTCTCAATGGAATTCTATAGTTCACCACATCAAAGGCCAGAAAAATATTATTGCAAACTTCCTATCAAGAAAGCCCCCTCCTGTAACCTTTACCCACATCCCCAAACCACTAAATGTTTTTCCATTAAACCATATCCCAACTCTACCACTCGAGATCCAAACCATGATAATTTCCATACTCCAGCGAAAAAGAAGTGTCCATAATTTCCATACTCCAACAAAAAAGAAGCATCCATAATTTCCAACAACATCATGAAATCCATCGAGTCCAAATGACTCAAGTCTTCCCCACCCCACCCCACCCCACCCCACCCTACCCTCACACCACTAGACATCCAAAACCTATATTACTTTTCCAAGGAAGCAGTCTGCCTACTCTGGTATCTTATGGAAGCATACACCATTAGTGTCATTTTTTATGTTCCACGGCTTTCTGTCTGCTTCACCCAGTGCAGGATAAACCAAGCGCTTAGTGTCGAACAGAAGAATACTCTCAAAATGGTTAGAATGGTTTCATCCAATCGACACGTGGGAAAACCTCCTTCGGACTCATCATCACTGATATGTTCTAATTACCTTTCTCACTTCTATTGATTTCATTGAAACGAAATCCTGTAACTATTGGATCCTTGAAAGAATCGCCCAAATCCAAGCATGGAGCCATGTTAACATGGCAAGGTAAAGCTACTTTTATGCGGACTCATGGATGCATTTCAAGGAGAATTTATGTCATTTCAATGGCAAAGCAATCATAGATATTCCTGTTGAAGTCCTTGCATAGCCCTTCGTAGATCCCCTTTGTTCTCTTGATCAAGATTTCACTAACCGCCTGCTCAATTTCTTTGAAAGAAACAACCTTAGTTATGTTAAACCACAATCTCCTTCCTTTGTCACCATCTCTGATAACTCCAGTAATAGCAGCAATGACAGTAATTAACGAATCATATGGGACAATCTAGTTGACTCACTTCGAGCCAAGACTATTGCATCTGAAGGACCTTCTAGCAGCAAAAATACTAATGCTTTTGTTGTTTGTGCCGACAAAACACTCTAGAATCGGCCACTGTTCATAAAAGTTACTATTGTAGATTAGTGTTTGTAGTGGCCGATATTATCGATATCGGTAACCGGCGATAAACACTGGCCCAATAATAACAGGCCAGTGGCCTGATTCTTGTGTATCAGCACGATATATCGTCAATTTATCGCATTTTTTTCTATTGCGGATTCCAAATATCATCGATACCTGGACGATATCATCCAAGTATTGGTCAGACGCACAAGAGTCCCCCATTTTGTAGAAAAAAAAATGATTTTTTGTTCAATTTTCTTCTAGTTTCTCCTTCCTAAAACAAAACAAAAAAAAAAAAAAAAAAAACAATCGTTGGGCTTCTGGGCGCTCCGCCCCGAACCCCAGGCAGGGGCATGCCGACCCTGCGTAGGGGTCATAATTTGTTGAGTCCAGTTAACCATTTTCTAAATTTTATTGAATCTTCATATAGATCTAGGCCATATAGGGTAGCTTGCATTGCATTAAACTAAGATAGTCAAAACTCCATTTGGAGGATACTCAGTTAGTTGCATCATCCATAGGTATATTTGTCAACTCTCTTGCTTGTTTTACTTTGTCAATGAATTGGTTGTGTTTTCATTAATGTCTTCTTACATTTATATATCTTATGGAATTAATTTAAACAATAGTTGCATCAGTTCAGTCAGACAGTGCATAGCTTAGGATTCTTTTACAAAAGAACTCCATTATGTGGACTTTCATTTTTACATATGATGATTTAAATGTGTGTATTAAGGTCCATTTTAACAATCCCTGAAGTTTCATTGAAAAATTCAATCAATTTCTCAATGTTTCCCCATCTTTCCCAAAAAGTGCGATACATTATGCAATACAACTGATATATCCCTAGCGATAAACGATATGTATCTGTATCCCAAAGGTGCGAAATGTAACGCGATACCGATACTACGAACACTGTTGTAGATAATGTATATAAAACTGTTTGCTTTTCCGTCCATGATTTTGTAATATTTTTTGTAGTCTAAAACCTGTTAAGTCCAGACTCCTTAGTCTATTAAAAATTGCCCCTCTCACTCATCTGATAGAGTAAGTACCGATGATAGGTTCATTTTCTTTTAACCTTATATGTAAGAGCTTTATCTGGCTTTTTATATTGCATTAGATATTGGTAGCCTAGCTCTTCTATCTTTTTAATCATCTTAAAAATCAAGTGACTTCGAGCTTATGTTTCTTATAGACAAATACTATTTACTTGATGCTAGTTTTGCGAATATGACGAGTTACCGAGCATTATTCTATGGAGTTCAATATCACCTGAAGGAATTTAAGCAAGGTTGCAAGCGAAGGATGAAGGAAGACGTGTTTAATCTTCAACATTCCTCGTTACCGAAGCTATAGAACGTACATTCGAAATAATGATGACACGATTTCCTATATTGAAGACTGTCATAGCTTATCATGTACACACGCAAGTGAATATAATTCATGCATGATATATCTTACATAATCACATTGTTAATAAGAATCGTAATCAAGAACCTGATTTGGCGTGTAATAACGATAACAGTGATGATGATATGGGAGAAGATGTAGGCGTAGATTAAGGTAATAATGGAGAAGTACAAACTAGCGATGATGAGGATGAAGGCAGATTTGATAATGAATCCGCGATAGTTAAAAGGGAGAAGAAGAGATAGAAAGATTTTAAATGTGTAAGGCTTTTAGGTTCATTTTGGATCGACCGAATCTTATCCATACATTCATTCATAGTGTGTCCCCTAACCGAAGGTATGTATGGTTGAAGAACATGATTCCTAAATGGATGACTTTAGTTTGACGTAATTTATTTTTTTGTTTTTTTCCCTTGCAGCATTGTAAACATTAAAAAGAAAATGAAAATTTGTAGTTCCATTTCACTTACCTTAAGTTTTTTTTTTTACATTACAGGTATTTCGAATACGTGGGCCCACTTGTTGATTAGTTTAGCCTAAGAATCAGCCCAACTATTCATTTACATTGACTCAATAAGATGGAATACGTTTATCCAAACTTTCTTATACGTCAATCTGATTGTTAATCGATTCCCTACTCCAAGCTCTAGTTGGTGTGAATATAAAACTTATTACCTATAACTAATTTACAGGTTATCCAAACACAAAAACTAAGTTACCTGTAAGTAAGTTATAGCTTACAACCAAACAAAATTACCTAAAACTTTCTTTCACCTATAAATAAGTTTACAACTAAAAAAACATATAGGCATCCAAATGCGGCCTTAGGTGTAAGAAAGTTACAGGTAACTTTCCTCCAGTGTTTCAAATAGTGCCCATAGCATAACGGTAGCATATGCTACGTAGCGTAGCGTAGCCGTAGCGCTAAGTAGCGTAGCTAAATAGCATAAATCCCCTGTAGCTATCCTTATTTCCTTTTTTTTTTTTTGGTTCTGTTGTGGATCTAATGAATAGTTTAAAGAAACAACCCAACGTAGAGTGAAACAGGGCCTCCTTGTGCATGTGACCATCCTCCATGATCAGAACCATTCATCTAGTGTCCTCTCACGTGGATTCCCTAATTGGGGAGAACCAAACTGGTCAACTTTTGCTTGTAGAATAAAACTTGTTGGCCCATTCAGGTCAACGGCAGTGCCCATCCGTTTGCTCAAGTCATGGGATTTTTGCACCATTAGGCAAGCACAGCAGGGCTCGCTCAATGAACGAATCTGATCGATGGAGATGTGTCAATGCACAACAGAAAGGCCCTTAGGTTTTACAACTACCAGCAGCTGCACCAGCTACCATATTAAACGTAAAAGCTCTAATCCTCACCTCCCCGTCGATCTTCCTCGGAAGAAAGCTCCTCGATGCTGTCGTCCACGTTCAGTGGCAGCTCTAACGGTTCTGGCCGGCCGAACGCAGAAGAGGAAGGGATCTTCGGTGGGCCCCGCCTTAGGCGCTTGAGGACGGGAGGCGGAGGATCGGGATCTAGGGTTCCTGCCAGGTGAAAATCGTTGCCGTCGTCGTTGCATCGGGAGGTGTGGAAGGTTGTTGCATTGATTGGAGGTATTGGAGCTGATTGGGGGAGAGATTCTTCGACGGGGAGATCTGAATCGAGATCGAGATCGAGATCGAGACCGAGAGAGAAAGAAGGAGCTTCGAAATCGGACCATGGAAAGGCCGAGAGAGACTTGAAGAAATTGAGACCTTCTCTTCGTACCCTTTTTGCCGTTTTGCGCGAGAATGAGCGAGCCAAGTTTGGGCGCGACTTGGATGACTACCTGGCAAAATTCGACCCGACCCGCTAACCCGACCCGACCCGACCCGAATTTTTCTAGTTTAGGGTTGAAAATTTTAACCGAATTTAATTTTTGGGTTGACCCGACCCGACCCGGATTTTTATGGGTCGAGTTAGGGTTAAAGGTGACCCGACCCGACCCGACCTGAATCATATAGGAGTTAAGTAGACTATTATATATTGATTTTCTAATTAGTTAAATAATACATAGTTTTTTTTTTCTCATATACCCCTTTGGAAATAGTCTACATGTCTGTCAATTTATTAAACATTATGGTGGGCCCTAAGATTTTATATACTGATTTTCTTATTAGTTAAATAATACATAGTTTTTTCTCTCACATACCTTGCTGAGAACGGTTCACATGTCTATCAATTTAATAAACTTAATCGACGTGTCTGAAGCACCATCTCATTACTCTAAGTATGCTTTAAATATGCACTCCATTATATCCATTTATTTTTCTCTTTCAATATTTGCGTAATAGAAATACTCTATAAAAAAAGCCTCGGTTTATATATACAGGGAAGTGGTATTATGAGGTCGACCTCATGGGAAGAGCTGTGTGGGCCCCACATGTCAGACATCAACACCGTGCATTTGATGGATCCCATTTAGGTCATGGGATATCCCAAAAATTATTCGTATACAGAACTCAGGGGGGCCATACCATCTAAAACCACGTGAAGACATGCCTAAAACATCTAAAAGCACTTGGTGGGGCCCAACTAGGTTTTGGATGCGACTGAAACTTGGTCTGACCCCTCATCCTAGTGGGACACATACAATGGATGGGCTGGATTTATGAACCACGTCTCAGTGGGCCAAATAAATGATCATGAAGGTTTTAATGGGCGGATTACCCCTCTCAACTTTTGTCTGTGGTGTGGCCCGTCTAAGTCATGGATTGACCATGAAATGGTGCATCTGATTGATGGGGTAAATGTTTGACACACACCATTTCAATTGAAAATAGATGGTTTGGTTTTCAATTGAATACTACTGTCATATGCATTTAGTTTAATTTACAAATTAGTTAGTTTCATTAAAATGTGGGTCAACCCACCCGGTTTAATTTGGGTTGGGTAAGGGTTAGGAAAATCCAACCCGAATTCAATTTGGGTCGGGTTAGGGTTGAGGTGGAAATGACCCGACCCGAACTTGACCCGACCCAAACCCGACCCGACCCGACCCATTGCCACCTCTAGATGAGACCCCGGAACCAGCTAAGTGGGTGGGATCCTGACGTGGCAAGATATGATTTGTCCACCTAGCCATTCTGAAGCACGTGCATTCTCACATGAGAAACACAAGCAACGTTAGAAACTAACGTCCGTCAATTCGCCTCTTGGCATCTCGTGATTTGTGTCTCTCTCCATCCGGCTTTATCTTCTGGGCAAATCTTCCGCGCTCTCTCTCTCCCTCGGTCCAGTTCTATCTTCCTCTCTTACCAGAGATCCATCTCTCACCATCTCTCTTAATCCGATTGTGGCAGCGGTAGATCACGACATAGTTATTTTCTTTACTTTTTTTACCAAATGAGAAAGATATAGAAAGTGCAGATGGTGGTGATTTTTTAGTAGATCTTATGGTTGGATATTTGTTTTTTCCATTTTTTTTGTTCCCTCAAGTCTATTTTAATTAGACAAATTTCATATCATCCTTATTGCCAAAGAAATATTAAAATTCCCAATGTTGTATGAAAATAATAATTTTTTGGAGAGTTGGTGGACATTCTTATAGATTTAGGCTTGTTTTTTATTTGTTGCAATTGAAAAGAGGAAAATTAGTTTATTTTTGGAAAAATTTGTGGAAATGAAACACTATTTCCATTGCTTGTTTCCCACCCATTTTTTCATGTAACTCGGTCTTATTTTCCATTTTTTTTTTTTTGTTTACGGTCATGTCACATCAACCAATATCCTTAATCCATGGACCCTTTTTATCATTGCATATATGCCCACTTGGTTAGAATCTACTATTGTTAGGCCCTCAAGGGTAAGATCATCTAATGTGGCCCCACATGGAAATGTACTTGATCGAAACTACATGCTCACACTCATATGCTTCTAACAATTCTAAAATCAATTGTTTCTTATTTTCGCTTCTCTTGCAGCTGAAGCTACACCGATTAATGTTGCATTGGGGTATTTTTCTTTTCTTTTTTGTTCAAAAACTTATTATAAATAGAGATTTAATATAATGGCAAATTGAGGTTCATTTCCTCCACAAACAGAGACTAAAGCAAGTGTTGAATTGAAAGCTGGTGTTAAAGAGTACAAATTAACTTATTATACTCCCGAATATAAAACCAAAAATAAAATTTCAAACCACGTGCACCAACCAAAAACCTGATTATGCTATGGACTTTGTGCCCTATAATTCCTCACGTGTTTGCATCTGATCTGAGCTTGTTAGCTAATTTTTCAATGTTTTTTTTTTTTGCCTTCATAGAGTAATCAGATTTGCGTACTTAATGCAGGTCCAAGAATAATAATATCGAGGAGTCCTGGGTTCTATGGGACGGTATCTATGAGCTCGAAACCGGCTCTACTAGTCTGCCTCTTTAGTCCTGAGCGCAAACCAAAAAATATAACTGCTTATGACAAGGCTAAATGAAATTATATTACAATTCCAATGTCTCTCTATTCATTGAAATTTGTGACTACTAGCTAGCAGCAGAAGACTGTTGTAAAACATACATTAATATCTAAGGGTAGGAAGTGTTCCAAAGATTCTTGTAAAACATGCATCAATATATGAGGGTTGGAAGTGTTCCAATGAAGTAGTTTGGTAACTGAGATGGATTCATTTTCTTAAATTGCACTTTCAGCATTTTGGAAGGAGTAAGTAGCTTTATAATCCCAATTACTTAAATATGGTTGACAAGGAATAAGTAGCGTCCTCCCTCTTGTGGTTGGAGATTCTCTTCCTTTTTTTTTTTCTTTTTTTCTTTTCTAGTCTTTTTTATCTTAAAAGTAAACAATCAAATTTAGAAGTTTAGTGGAATAGGTGGTGGTCCCATACTTCAATACTACATGTACATGCCTGATATAGACCACAAGGTGAGGGGAGCACACATGATATATGCCTCGGGTGTGGATCACACCTCTTGGTCTGACTTCCATAGTCTCATAAACAATGCCGTTTGTAGCATTCGGGTATCCTACCAAGCTACTTCCTAAACGCATCTAATGCAGTTGTCATTCCAACAACATGGACAAGGCAAGAGAAAAAGATCACGGGATCATGAAGACCCAAACACACCTTTATCATGTAATATAACTGGATGCCTTTTAGAGTGTTAGCTAGAGTCAACAACTGAAATAATGAAACAATTGGGTATATAACTTGGCATATTTTTCTTTCTATGATTATATTAAAATGACTCTTTAGAGCACTCTAGGGGCATTTGTTCATTAAATCTTTTTTATATTTTTGTAGTAGTCGTAGATCTCTTTTTTTTTTTTTTAAAGAAATGAGAGATTTTGTTCAAGAAAGGAAATCTCTTTACGGTTGGAATAAACTCAATTTGAGCACCCCTCGCTAGCTAGTCTCGCCAATCAATCCGTTACCAAATTACCCTCACGGAAAGTGTGCACAAGTTGGAGGATTAGAGAACATAGTAGTCGTAGATCATATAGTTGTCCTTGACCCACTTCATCTAACCCGCCTAACAGGAGAGTTCCACCAATTAGCCAAGGAACTAGAGGAGCATTGGATTCCCAGCCTCTAACCGATGTGGGACAAACCCAACAATCCCCCCTCCACAGCGGATAGGGGCTCCCGAGCACTGCCCTCTCGGGTTTGTCAGGCACTGTCCCCCCTCGCTCGTGGGCTCTGGGTGTGGACGGATAAGGGCTACCGAGCACTGCCCTTCCTGGACTCTCAAGCACTCCCCCCCCCCCCCCCCCCCCCCCCCCCCCCCCCTCGCTCACGGGCGCCACCACATACCAGCTTGACTGGGCCAACTCTGATACCACTTGTTGGGCCGGTTCCACCTCAAAATGACTAGTCATTGTTAAGGGGCCTCTTCCCAATATATAGCCCAGTAATCTTCCCAGCCTCTAACCGATGTGGGACAAACCCAACAAAGATGACATATCCTTACAAAAAAAAAAGAACAAAAGAATATAAAACAAAAGAACATGATGTTTTGTTGTCAACTGAAAATGCAATTTCTTCATATTCACTTGCATACAACTCATATGAATTTATTTTCATGCATACAACCTGTAACTTTGTTAAATAAAAATTGGCTTTTATAATCACTGGGGTAGGTATCACAAAAAAGGCGTGCCTCATCTATCATATAGCACTGCCTGTTTAGGCCTTTACAAGAAAGCCACAAAAATTATCTTTTACAGCCATTCGAGTGGGCGCCACAAAAGGAGCCTCACCTATCCTTTAAACTATTTGAAAACTGAAAAATACAAAAAGAAGCATAAGTTTGGCAGATGTCAATTACAAATATAGACATAGCCACAACAAACTACCTCAAGACTTCACTCAACATAAAAAAAAAAAAAGGACAACAAATAAACCAAAAAAAAAAAAAAAAACAAACAAACTCTAGCTAGCACCCAAAAATCACAGCAGAAGCCTCTTCACATCAACAAACTTCAAGTGAGCTTCTATTTGATATAGACCATCATCCTGACAAAAAAAAAAAAAGATTTCACTCATATGCAAGAAGAAGTTATAAAAAAAAATGTAAGTAAGGACATTATTTAGTATTAAAAAAGGAATAATCAATGATCCAATTTACCTGAATGAAAATGAATAAATGCAAGTATTTCTCTTATTCAACACTTCATCCAAAATTACTGGAACATCGATGGTGATTGGTTGTTATTAGATGGAAATTGATAGCTAGCTCCAAATACTTACAAGTCTAGTGCAACAAAAAAATATAATAATGAAATCTTCAATAAGCACAAATTATATGAATGCCACAATTATTGTTCTAAATCTATTAAAGTAAATCTCACTTTCACCTAAGATCCAACGATAGAATGGTTTTGTTGAAACATGATAACATTAGAAAATTGATTCCCATTTTAAGCATAGGGTATATTGATGGATCCACTAGGTCCAAGAGTATAACCCGCCATCATATGAGTTCCAGTTGGTAATTCAGAAGGACGGCCCATTGGAATATATCACTCCTAATATAGGAAAAAATGGATAAGAAAATTTAACAATAATAATATTTGATATGACAAGATTTGGAAAGCAAGTTGTTAATAATTCCTGGTTAAAATGATTGAATTGGGATAACATAAATGGATAATGTGAATGTAGAAATTAAGAGTGCGTGATGTTTAGTGCTTGGGCATTTTCCTGTCTCTCTTGATTTATTTGTTGCTCAACAAATTTAGTTTGAGATCTTTTCTTCCCAACTTTATCTAGTGGATTTTTAAATGCACGACGACTGCCTCCAACTTTAGGCTTTACTTTAACCCCTATTATGTCATAAGATGAGGCAATAATCATGGATGCTTTTGGCCATGTGAAATAGAAGAAAAAAAAAACCACGCATCGACTGCTAAGTTAGATGCATGCACATAGAACCATTGTAGAAAACCACCACACATAGAAAGAAGAGCATGAAAAACTTTAGTTTTAGTTTGCTTTTGTCTTAAAAATTAGGCTGGCAACAGGGCGAGCCTGGAGTTTCAAGACACTGTAGGTGAACTTTTGTAAGATCCAGATGTTCATCACTTAGGCTACCTCCTTTTCACCTCAGATAAAAAAAATCATGACCGCCTTGAACTCGAGTGAGCCACTCCTTTGGAAAAAGAAATTGAGGTAAATAGGAGGCTTTAGAGCCCACCGTGGGCCATCCAACCCATTCTGATATGCCCCATTGGGATGAAAGAATTACTCATAAATCAAGTGCTCTTGACTGGGGAATTAATAGATTTTTAGGTCAAAAAATATTATAATTTTATAGATGACTAGGATTACTGCAGAATCAGCCTTGGCATCAGGGCAAAACAAGGGGTGATGCAACTGAGGGACAGAGTAGATTTTATGCACGTGAAGTCGTTTCCCTACGATACACCAGGTTCAAGCATTCTCCAAAACAATGGCATTTGCACTTTCTATATCTTTCTCATTTGTTAAAAAAAAAAAACAAGTAAAGAAAATACCTATGTCGTGATCTACCACCGCCACAACCGGATTAAGAGAGATGGTGAGAGATGGATCTCTGGTAAGAGAGGAAGATAGAGCTGGACGAAGGGAGAGAGAGAGAGAGAGAGAGAGAGAGAGAGAGAGAGAGAGAGACGGAAGATTTGCCCAGAAGATAAAGCCGGATGGAGAGAGACACAAATCACGGGATGCCAGGAGGCGAATTGACGGACGTTAGTTTCTAACGTTGCTTGTGTTTTGAAATTGCGTCGGGTGGTCTAACACGACACCCTATGCATACACGTGCGGAAGCTTAAAGAGCAACTAGAATTATGACTAAACCTATAGGAGGGGGTGATTAGGACCCTTTTTAAAACTCTTTTCGCCTACTTAAACAATTCAACAAATTAAGCTACGTAAACGATTAACACTTCGGCTTTCAAGCCTAAGTGGGTCCAATCAAGAGACTAGAAAATGATAAGTGCAATCAGCAACCTAGTCTAAACAATCTCATGTGAACTAGAGAGGATGGATCAAGAAATGCTCAAGTCAACATGAGGTAGTGAAAGTACATCTTGTGAGTGTGGATGTGCCTATCAAGTGCCTAGCATGCATTCCTAACTAAGCATTCATAATTAACCAATTTAAACACAATGCATAAAGAGAAATGCTCTCAAGAACAATCACAAATACAAGAATGTATAGTGGTTCGACTACTTGTCTACTCCACTCCCGGTTCAAGTACTCAACCCCTTTGAGCACACCGGCATTCACTGGGGAGTTTAAATCTGGTTCCTCCCAACCAAGGTGTTTTAATTCGGATCCACCCAACCGGGGAGTTTATAGGTTCCTCCCAACCTACACGTTTACACCCGTGTTGGTGGCTCCCCCTTGGAGACTCTGTTTAGATCGACTAACGTGCCAAGGAACGGCTGACGTCCCGAGATTTTAGGCCTAACTAATAGGCCAAGAATCGGCTAACGACCCTAGGTCGAGTTTGTCAAACAAACTCTACACTCAACCCCCACAGGGAATTGAGTGGATGGACTCCTAACAAGACAACCTTACTTGTCGGATTGAGCCCCTTTGTAGCGCCGCTTTGGGTTGCTTCTTCTCGCTCTCCCGTACTTGAATCAGCTCCCCTTGTGCTCCCCCGATCTTTGACGCCGCTGCTTTGCCAAGGCTTCAGCTCCAAGATCAGCTACCTTGCATGTGATGCTCCATTGGAGATGCCCAAGGTGCTAGGGAATGGTGAAACCTCTATAAATGGTAGGAAATGGGTTTCGTAGAGGAATACACCTATTTGGACTCCTAGGTAGTGTTTAGACAAGGGATTTAACTATCATCAAGGTGTCTAAATTCTAGGAATCAAGAGGGAACAAGTCCATTCTCAAGATGCCATTGAATGGCCCAAGCTTGTGATGAAAACACAAGGAGAATGACTTGCTTTGGGTTTGGAATAGAGCCTCTAATGATCTCTAGCAATGGTGGCTTCTATCTCCTCAAAATCCCCTCTCATAGCTAAAAAAAGGAACCTCCATCTTTAAATAGATTTTCTTCCAACGGTCAATAAACGGACAGATTCGCGCATTTTCGATTGATCGGAAGAAGGTCCGATTGATCGGAGATCAATTCGATTGATCGGAGACATGTCCGATTGATCGGATTTTAGTCCAGAGAATTCTCTGGAGGATATTCCGATTGATCGGACCATGGTCCGATTGATCGGATTAACCCCTTCCGATGGATCGGAAGACTGTCCGATTAATTGGAAATATGTCCAGTGGGTTTTCAAGGTTGCTGGAACAAATTTTGATTGATCAGAACTTTTGTCCGATTGATCGGAGTCCTATCGAAGCCAACATCTGATTGATCGAAGATCAATCGGAAACTGTTGTTTGAGCTGTTTTAATTACAGCAGCTTCCACCTCTTTAATTAGTCTAACTTATCATGTTTTTCATGGAGTTCTAAGACTAATTATGATGACTAAAGGTATACCTAGTTGGTGCAAGTCATCTAAGAGGTTAAGGGTTAGGTTTTGGTCAAGGTTAAGGCACACCAAGGCATCACTTTTACCTGTATCTCCTTCCTTGATGTAGCGGGGCCACTTGAGTCTTCGGTCTTCGTCTTCATTAGGCTCAACCGACACTAGACTCACTGACGTAAGTTATTGACAAACAAGGTGCACAAGTATGCCACAGAAAAGTGCACTAACATGTTTCTCACGTGAGAATGCACGTGCTCCAGAATGGCTGGGTGGATGAATCATATCTTGCCACGTCAGGATCCCACCCACTTAGCTGGTTCCAGGGTCTCGTCCAAGTCGCGCCCGCCAAGTTTTAGAGGTGAACAAAAGAGGAGGGAAATGGCCTGCGGTGTGGCTAGTGGCCCACCATGATGTATTTTTTTCCCCACCATTCATCCATTTTCCCAGCTCATTTAGACCATGAGAGACAGATCCAAATCTCAGGTTGAGCACACCACTTGAAAATGTGGGGATTAAACATGTACCGTTGAAAACATTTTGGGGCCACAAAAGTTTCTGATCGAGCTGATATTTATGTTTTCCCTTCATCCAGGTACGTATGACCTATTCGGATGGAAGATCAACATTACAATGAGCATTAGGAGCTTTTTAATGGTGAACAGTAGATCAACACTGTATTCTAGTGTTGTGGTCCACCTGTTATTTGAATCTACCTCATTTTTAGGCCTATGCCCTAAAATAAGCTGAAAAATGGATGGACGGTGTGGATAAAAATATATATCATGGTGGGCTCACAGAAATTTGACATCGGCTAGCTGGATGGAGTTGGGGTCACTAGCCAAACCACGTCCTTATTTACAACCCCTAGCTGTGGGACCCACGATGTTGTGTGTAAATCCACTTTTCCATCAGGTGGTAACTAGGGGCGGAGCCATGTAGGGGTTTCAACCGTAAGGGTTCTGTAAGACCCTTACCCTGATTTGCCCTCCAAACGCTTAGTTTCTGGTGCCTGTACATTCTGAATAGACCAGATTAGCGAGCCTTGATCTCGACCCTATTTTAGTACTGCATCAACCCAAGACCTATACCCCAGCGACCGCGTAGGCGCTGCGATTCCAACGCCGTGCGGCACGCCCCATTGCGCTACTCTGTGTGAAAGTTGTGATTGTTTGCGCAATTCGAGGTAGGCCGCGCAACGCACGTGTGGCGTAGGCTCCACTTGTACAAATCTCAAGAAAAAGTCTATTCAATCACCCTCACCCTCACCCATACCCCTCTCATCACCCTAGTCTACACAAACCCTACTCACGCCATCCCTCTCTCACCAAAAGTCAACACAAGCACATACCCTCCATACCTTCCATGCCCCCTCCGATGCTAGCCATCATCATCATCATCATGTCATGATTCCTCCTCTCTTCCCATACAAGTGCATACGTAGGGGAAAGGAGGGCTTCTCATTTTCCCATTTGCAAGAGAAGAGACAAAAAGAGAGAGATTAAGAGGGAGTTAGATGATTTAAAAGGGAGGCACCAAGCTTGGAGGGCCCCAACCATCATCCGGACCGTCCGATCGTCAACCCGACCCAATCCAACCGTCCAACCATCATTGTGAGTGCAAGGGGGACCTAAACTCCCCATTTTCCTTATTTACCTTTCATTTTCTTTTTTTTATTTTGGCCCATCTTGTGATGGGCAATCAGGTGGATGGGCTGGATGATCCATGGATGGGCCCCACAACCTGAAAATAATAATAATTATTATTATTATAAAAAAAAAGAGAGAGAGGGCCGCTGCTGGACAAATAGCGTCTAGGGAATGCTGCTGCCCAGCAGCGCCTGAGCTGGAGCCCCTTGTGGGCGTTGACCATGGGGCCACTCGTGGGACCCACCTTGATGCTTGTGCCCAATCTACGCCGTCCGTCTGTTTCTCCAGCCCATTTTAGGGCTGGACACCAAAAATGAAGCATATTCAGATCTCAGGTGGACCACACCATAGAAAACAGTGGAGAAAATAAAGCCCACTGTCGAAACTTTTTGGGTCCACCGTGATGTTTTTAGACCGAATCACCTGCCTAATATAGGGCTCTATGGGTTCCTCATGAGCTGGAGAACTTGATGAGTGGCGTGGATCTTCCCCAAGTGGGCCCCACCTGTAAATAAAATTAAAAAAAGGGGAGGAGACCGGACGCTGGAAGTCCTCAGCGTGAGAGACGCTGGGACTGTCTAGCGTCAAAAAGCTGGGACGGCTTGAGTGGGGTCCCCACTCGTGGGACCCACCTTGATGGTTATGTTGGATCCACACCGTCCATTTGTTTTTCCAGATAATAATAGGGCCAGGGCCCAAGTATGAACCAGATCCAAATCTTAAGCGGACCGCACCACATGAAACAGTGGGGGAGAATGATGCCTACTGCTGAGCCTTCTTCGGCCCATCTTGATGTTTATAGGCTGTATCACCTGTCCAATATTGGACTCTTTGGATCCCCCATGAGCTGGGGAATTTGATGAACGGAGTGGATCACCCTTATGTGGGCCCCACTTGATCAAAACCAAGGAAAAACAAAAAAGAAAAGAAAAGAAAACACAAAAAAAGGAAGCAGAGACGCTGGGAGTAATCCAGCGGACGCTGGATTAGTACCGACAGGTTGAGTAGCTATCTCGCTACTAACGTGACGTCACCAACTTCTATGGGCCTCACCGTGTTGTATGTGTTAAATCCACACCGTCCATCCATTTGGGGAGATCAGTTTAGGGCATGATCTCAAGAATGAGACAGATCCAAACCTCTAGAGGACCCTACCATAGAAAACAGTGGGGACAGTGACCCTACCGTTGAAACCTTCCTACGGCCCACCATGATGTTTATTTGAGATCCAACCTGTTCATAAGTCCACACACATGTGGAAGAAGGGAAAACAAAAATATCAGGTTGATTGAAAACTTCTGTGGGCCCCACTTGATGAGAGCAATAACAAAAAAAAGAGGATGCTGGGAGCAACCAGTGCCGTGGGCTGGTTGGGCCGCCCAGTATGTAACACCCGTACCATAATTAGCCTCCATACACCCCGTTTCCGAGCACGGCATACTCGGAACAGTCCAAACCGGTGAGTTTCGATCAGACACCCTATTTTGGTACCGCAACGACCTGAGACTTGTACCCCAGCGACCGCGCGGACGCCACGACTCCAATTCCGCGCGGCACGCTCCGTTTCGATACCTAGTTTGAAAGATGAGTACATATGCGCAAATCTATGCGGGCCACGCTACACATGCATGGTGTGGGCCCCACTTGCACAAATCCCTAGGTTGTCCCATCAATCAATCAATATCCCATCAATCAATCAAGCATCAATCAATTAAGTACATCTCTCTCTCCTCACAAGTCAACTTAAGCCTATACCTAAGCCATCCACTCTCATAATTACCCCATCCCCTTGCTATCATCATTCTCTTTTCTAATGCCATCCATGTCCCAAAGTCCCTACAAGAAGTGCCATACGTAGCCACCCCATTAGAGAGAAGGAGAGAGAAAGAGAAAGAGAAAGAGAGAGAGAGAGAGAGAGAAAGAGAGAGAGAGAGAGAAGAGACTAAGAAGAGAGAGAGAGAGAGAGAGAGATTAGAGGGAGGAACCAAGCTTGGAGGGCCCCAACTGTTGAGCTCTTAATTGTGCATATTCTAACCCCAATTCATCACTCATTATGCACGGTTTGCATGTTTAAAGGACTATTCTAAGGCATGATTTGTGATTGTAGGAACAAGATGGAGATTTCGCAAATTGAAGGCTAAGTAGAGCTCTTTACGAGCATTGAAGTTCATTGGATGAAGGGTGAAGAAGGACCAAAGAAAGACAAAGCAAGGAGGAAAGAGAAAAGAAGAAAGAAAGAAAGAAATAAAGAAGAAAAAGCAGCCAGACCGGTCAAGACCGGTCGGCCAACCATCTACCTGCCAAGAGAACAGAGTCCGACCGGTCTGGACCGGTCGGCTATAGCTGCTGGACCAACACAGAATGGAGCCCGACCGGTCAAGACCGGTCGGCCAGCCCAGTCCGACCAGTCCAAACCGGTCGGCCATGCGAAAACAGGATCTTTCTATTTTGGGTTCCGGATTCTTCTGCGCAAGTGCGTAGCTTTACGCGAAATCTGGAACTTTCTTGCATAAAGGACACCTCCAAGCTATAAAAGGACGTCTTCCCTTCATACCAGAGGAGGCGAGAACGTGGGGATTGCTTGAGAGACGGATTCTACTTCGAATTTCTAGTTTTCTTCCTGTTTTAGTTATTTTTTTATGTTTTTAGAGGCTTCTAGTTCAAGGATGTTAGAGATGAACTAAAACCTCTTAGCTAGGGCTAAGAGGTGAAGCTTTCGATTCATTTTTGATGGATTGATGTAACCTAGGTTTCCTTTTTATGATTTAATTGATGAATTTTAGTTAATTTGAGTTTGAATCAAGTACTATTTTGGTTTCTACTTTGATCTCTTGATGACTCCGGGCTCATGTGATTCTTAGTGATCCTAACTTAGTATCTTAGCTTTTGAGCATTAGTTATGCTTGTGTAGTTCATTGATCTACCATCGACTCCGGGCATGGTAGACGCTTTGATTGCCTTGTATGCAATGGCCTGATTTTCATGTGGGAACTCATTCAACTAAAGTTCTTATCTTTTGTTGTATAATCTGGAATAATTGTTTATTGATTGATTTTGATTTAATTAGAGTTCTAATCATGAGTTGTAATCAGGTCAAGTGACAGGATTTGGTGAAAGCTATAGTTATGAATCTCAACTAAATTGGAAAGAGGTTTGGCCTATACAATTGAGTGTGCCCAAGGCCTGAGCATGGTTGTGGGAATCAAATCAATGAATAAGCACTTATTTTGGATAATTGTTGATTTAACCGCTCTATATTCCGATCGGATAGAGATATGAATTCGATTCCGATTGAGTTGTGAGAGACCTAGTTGTGTTGATGCATTGAAACTTATCAAAAGTGGATCCTTGGCGCTCTAGTGCCTTTTTAGATTGAAATTACCTTAACCATTCACTGTTTAAACCCAAATCGCTATTTTTCAGTTTTAGTTCTTAATAGGATCTTAATTACTAGTTGTTTTAGAAAAATTCTGAGGATACCCATACATAAATCTCTGTGGGAACGATACTCGGTCTTTCCGAATTATTACTACTTCGCAACCCTACACTTGGGGAAGTGAACACCAACCATCATCCGGATCGTCCGATCGACTATTCGACCCGATCCAACCGTCCAATTTCAGGTGAGTGCTAAGGGGGGATATAAACTCCCCTTTTTCCTCATTTTTCCCTTCATAATTTGGGCCAACAAGTGGGCCATGCTGTGAGACAGCGTGCCTCGCACGCTGCCACAGTGTGGACCACCTTATGTGGCCCACCATGATGCTTTATTTTCATTTTTTTCCTATTCTTTGAAACACAAAGATCTTGATGAAGTATAATACAAGGATTATCTTGATCCAAAGCTAATTGGGCCCACCATGAGATGGCCCAGCTGATGAATGGAGTGGATCCTGCACGTGTGGACCCCACTGATCAAGGCACAACAAAACAAAAGAAAAAAAAAAGAAGAGAAGAAAAAAAAATAGATGGAAGACCGCTGGACAGCCAGCGTCCAGAGGACGCTGCTGCCCAGCAACGCATGGGCGTTGCCCCTTTTGTGCGCTAAACATGGGTCCCCACTCGTGGGACCCACCTTGATGTAAATATTCGATCCACGCCGTCCGTCTGTTTCTCCAGACCATTTCAGGGCTGGACACCAAAAATAAAGCAGATCCAGATTTCAGGTGGACCACACCATAGAAAACAGTGGAGACAATGGAGCCTACTGTTGAAACTTCTTGGGCCCACCGTGACGTCTGTAGACCTTTTCACCTGCCCAATATTGGGCTTATTAGGTCCCCAATGAGCTGGGGAACCTGATGAATGGAGTGGATCACACCCATGTGGGCCCCACTTGAAATAAACAAAAGAAAATATATATATATATATATATATATATATATATATATATATATATATATATATATATAATAAGTCCAACGCTGGACTGTTCCAGCGTCTGAGACGCTGTCAACGTCCAGCGTATGGACGCTTGAGCTTGGAGAGGGCCTCCACTCGTGGGACCCACCTTGATGCATGTATTCGATCCACACCGTCCGTCTGTTTCTCCATGCCCATTTTATGGCTGGATACCAAAAATGAGGCTGAACCAGATCTCAGGTGGACCACACCATGGGAAAATAGTAGAGGCAAGGACGCCCACTATTGAAACTTCCATGGCCCACTGTGATGTTTCTAGACAGAATCAACAGTCCAATATTGGACTCCATGGGCTCCCCATGAGTTAGGGAACCTGATGAACGGATTGGATCAGCCTTATGTGGGCCCCACTGGACCAAAACCAAGAAAAAAATAAGAATAAAAAGAAAAAAAAAAGAAGAAAGAAGAAGGAGAGGCGTAGCCTCTGACGCTGGGACTACCCAGCGTCCATGGACGCTGGGCTCCTCAGCCGTCCACCAGTGGCCCACCTCGTGGGACCCACCTTGATGTATTTGTTTTATCCAGCCGTCCACCTGTTTTCTCAGATCATTTCAGGGCCCAAGCCCCAAGACCAAGAAGGTCCCAATCTTGGGTGGGCCTCACCACACGAAACAGTGAGTATGAATGCCTACCGTTGAACCCTTTTCAGGGCCCACCATTATGATGGTTTTCCATCTGAACCATCCATCAGGTCACGCAGACCTATATGAATGGAAAACAAAAGTATCAGCTGGGTCCAATACCTCAGTGGACCACTTCTTGTTAAGCAGTGGGAATGAACGGCCACCGTTGGAAACCGTTAGGGCTGCTGTACACGTGTGGAGCCCCACCATGAGGTTTATTTCCACCTAACCCGTTGCTGAGGTCACACAGACCTGGATGGATGGAAAATACATGTATCAGTTCGGTCCAAAACTTTTGGGGGCCATGAGTGTGGCCCACGCTGATGGCAGCGTGCTGGACACGTTGTCCAGCAGTGGCCCACCTCGTGGGACCCACCATGCCCAGTCATCCATCCATTTTGCTATATCATTTCAGGGCATGGGCCCACAAATGAACCGGGTACACATCTCATGTGGGCAACACCATTTGGAATGGTGCAGATAATGATTTCCACCGTTGAAACCTTCCTATGGCCACATGATGTTCATATGCCACCCAGATCCACAGGTCTGGGTGAAGTGAAATCATAAACATCAGCTTTATCCAGAACTTCTATGACCCGGGTGGGTTCCACGCTCGTCCAGCAGGTGGCCCACCCTGTGGGTCCCATTGTGATGTATCTGTTTGATCCACGCTGTTCATCTGTCTTTCCATGTCATTTTAGCCTGTGGACCCCACCTAATGAGATAAATCCAAATTTCAGGTAGACCACGTCGTTGTAAATAGTAGTTATTGATGCCCACCATTGAAACATGCTAGCGTCCTTAGCTCGATAGGTCACACTGATAATATGCTTAGTGTAATGAATATCATGCCCATTCATTTGTGCATACGCATCATATGTGTGCCTGACTGTGGATGATGTTGATCATAGCATATGCCTTACAGTTTGACATACTTAGGGGTCCCGTATGAGATAGGGTCACCCCACATGATCTCGCGGCATGCGCAGGTTTGGTGCATGGCTTTGATGGTATGACTCATGCATCTCGCATTATGCATGTCACGATCAGATTCTCACCCCAGCGGCATCGGGGTTGTAACCACCACAGTCACATCGTGGATGGTAGAAATGGACACCGGAAATATATTCTAGCACTTGGGCACCAAAGATGTCCTTGGGTGAAAGTCCCTAAACCCTGTGGTACCAGTAGGATGCTCCAATGTCTAGACCGAGTGGATTTATGAGCGCGTGAGGGCTAAATACCAGTAGGCTGCGTCTCCCACTGTGTCGGAGTCGGTTGGAAGGGGGTGTGACCTTACCCGCCTGGGTGCAGAGGGCTATATACTAGGTTGAGTTTGACCAGCTCGTGAATGGGTTCGCTATTAACGAGCCGGGTGGATTTTCTTGTATGTCATTGACGAGGCGGATAGTGAGGTCTCTTCCACTCGCTTGGTTATGCGCGCGATGGACGGCAACCAATGTCTGGAGTGTACTAGACCCCGGTGATGTCCCAGTTGTAAACCGTATGATATATGACAGTTGAGGATTGACATGCGCACATGGCATCATTAGCATATGACACTCGGCCATATAGGCCCATTGCATTGCATAGCCTCGAGATGGCTAATGACATTCATAGACTTGGTAGTGTAGCCTGTCATCATTTCTGCTTACTCTGATATCTGTATACCTGTCATATGCATTGCGCACACACCACGCACTCTCTAAGCTTCATAGTAAGCTTATGCACGTTGTCTACGTGCAGGTCATACTATAGCGCGACAGCAGTGAGACAGGGGCGCGCATTTGATTTTTTAGCTTTCAGTTATACCTTGTATTTCCTTTTTTTGCAGCATTGTACTCAAAAGATTATCTTAGTAGATATGTGATGTGATGCTTTTTTTTTGTTTGGTATACTTGTGTTTATGCTCATCTATAAAAAAAATTACCTTGAAAATCCTCCTTGTGGGATCCCAGGATCGGAACCTGGCGTATGGGAGCTAGGGGCCGAGAATGGGATACTACGGAGGCTGTTGGCACCGGATTCGGCGGTCGGGAATTTAGTGAGCCCGATCCCCGAGTTTGGGGCGTGACAGAAGTTGGTATCAGAGCATAACTTGGGAATACCTGTCCACAACATTACATATCTACTAATAACCTTTGATTACCTACCTTGTACTGTATGATTGCTAGGACCCCAGTCTTACTCACCTGCTTTGAACTTAGTTTAAACTAGGACTCCCCTATTGTATGCCTAGAAAATTTCGATTGACGTGTGGGCACTCACGAGTAACCCGATGCTAAGAGGATTCTGCCTTTTCTGTAGGACATGGCACCCAAGAGAGCCGCCGGTAGGCAATCATCTAGTGCGGGTACGTCCCAGACCACCCCAGCTCCAGGCATGACTGCTGGTCAGTTCCAGCAGATGTTGCGTGCCATGACCTCCTTGGTAGAGCGCCAAGAGAGGAGGTCAGCCGATTCACCTGCCACATCCGAGCAGGATCGCGCCGGTTCCTTACTTAGGGATTTCAGGTAGATGGATCCCCCGCGGTTCTCGGGCTAGCCGAACCCGGAGGCGGCAGAGAGATGGAAGTCTGAAGTAGAAAAGATCCTTACCATTATGCGATGCACGACTGTGCAGCGAGTTCCTCTCGCTGTCTTCCTTCTTCAGGGAGAGGCCGAGCATTGGTGGTCATCGATTACCCGCACAGTAGAGGCAGATTTTCGAGTGGACCTGGGAGGATTTTGTAGACCGGTTTGACCGAAAGTTCTTCCCTGAGCATGTCCGTCAGCAGAGAGCGTTAGAGTTCGAGACGCTAGTCCAGGGAGAGATGACCGTGTCACAGTATGAGGCCCGATTCGTTGAGCTGTCTCGATTCGCGACGTATCTTGTGGATGATGCGAGGCGAAAGGCCCGTCGATTCGAGGGCGGTTTGTGCCTTGGCCTTAGGGGCCGTGTCGCAGGACACAAACTCCCTACATTTGAGGAGGTGGTGGAGCGAGCCCAGATTTATGAGGCAGAGTGGGCCGACGCGCAGCGGATCTGCAGTCAAGGCGGAGATCGAAAGGGGAAGAGAAAGGCACCCTCTGGCAACTTCCGACAGCTAGCGATTTCGACCACCGCAGAAGCATGTAGCTCAGTCCACCCTTCCGAGCACCAAGCAGCACCAGTGGCGCCCGTAGCACCCCCAGCACCACCGCAGCAGCAGATTATAGGCCCTTGTTATGGGTGCGGAGAGATGGGACATCGTCATAGGGAGTGCCCCCATTCACACCGGCAGCAGCGTCAGCAGTATCAGCTGCCGAGACCCCATCAGCAGCATCAGCGACAGCAGTACCCACCACCGAGAGCTCCTCCGCAACAGAGGCAGCAGCAGAGGACTGCATCAACAGCAGCAACGACTGCAGAGGGGATAGGCACCTCCCCAGGAGGCTCAGGGCCAGTTTTACGCAGCCCAGCAGGACCCTTAGGCACCAGGAGGAGTCGTAGAGGGTACACTCCTTGTCTCTGCATGCATAACACATGTTCTATTTGATTCTGGCGCATCACATTCATTCATATCCGAGGATTTCTATCGATCGATTGGTTTACCATTAGAATTCGTGCGCGAGGGTTTGTCAGTGTTGACACCCTTAGGGAAGACCGCAGTATTAAGTTTGATTTGTTCGTCTTGCCCCGTCTTGGTAGGAGAGACCTTTTTGCCCGCCGACTTGTTTGTTTTGCCGATGTCCGAGTTTGATGTTATCTTGGGCATAGATTGGTTGTCCGAGTATCATGCCATCATAGACTGTTTCGCGAGAATGGTTACCTTCCTTATACCCGGCATGCCGCAATTTCAATTTGTTTTTGAACCCAGAGGAGAGCAATTATCAGCACTGATGGCTTGTGCAATTGAGGAGCGGTTGCTTTAAGCATCGACCACTTGCCGGTCGTTTGTGACTTTTCAGATGTGTTTCAGGAGATTCCGGGGTTGCCACCTCGTCGGCATACCAAGTTCCGGATTGACCTTGTACCCGGTACCGCGCCTATCTCAAAGGCCCCGTACCGTATGGCACCGTTGGAGCTGCGAGAACTGCAAAAGCAGTTGGATGAGTTGCGCGAGCTAGGCTTCATCCATCCGAGTAGTTCACCGTGGGGAGCACCGGTACTCTTTGTGAAGAAGAAGGATGGCTCATTGAGGCTTTGCGTAGATTACCGCGAGCTCAATAAGGTCACGATCAAGAACAAGTACCCGCTTCCGAGGATTGACGATTTGTTTGATCAGCTGCGGGAGGCGAAGTTCTTTTCAAAGATAGATCTGTGGTCCGGTTATCATCAAGTTCGTGTCCGGGAGGAGGATATCCCGAAGACAGCATTTAGGACGCGCTATGGTCATTTTGAGTTCCAGGTCATATCCTTTGGACTGACCAATGCGCCCGCAGTGTTCATGCAGTTGATGAATGAGGTCTTCTGTAAGACCCGTACCCCGAATTGCCCTCCGTACGTTTAGTTTCCGGTACCGGTACGTCCCGGACGGACCAGATTAGCGAGCCTTGATCGCGACCCTGATTTAGTACCGCAACGACCTAAGACTTGTACCCTTGCGACCGTGCGGGCGTCACGATTCCAATGCCGCGTGGCACGCCCCATTGCGACACCCGGTGTGTGAGATGCGTACTTTTGAGCAATCCGAGGTGGGCCTCGCAACGCGCTTGTGGCGTGGGTCCCACTTGCACAAATCCCAACAACATGTCAAATCAATCACCATCACCCTCACCCATACCCCTATCATTACCTTAACCTACACACACCATACCTATCCCATTTCTCTCTCACCAAAGTCAACACCTCCCATGCCCTCTCCCATCATCATCATCATTATCTAGCCATCATCACAACCCATACCTCCCATGCTAGCCATTTTTAAGAAACCCCCCCATTTCCCAAGTACCACTCGTCCATTTCAAATCCAAGATTTGAGAGAAAGAGAGAAAGGAGAGAGAAAGAGAAAGAGAGAGAAGAGAGAGAAGTAGAGAGAGATTTAGAGGGAGATCAAGAGAGAGAAAGAGAGAGTTAGAGGAATTGAAGGTGAAGATCAAGCTTGGAGGACCCCGATCATCATCCGGACCGTCCGATCGGCAATCCAACCGTCCAACCATCATTGTGAGTGCAAACTTTTCCCCCCTTTTCTCGTTTACTTTTCATTTTCTTCCCTTGGGCCCACCTTGTGATGGGCAATGAGATGGATGGGCTGGATCATCCATGAATGGGTCCCACCTTTGATGGTGTGGATCCCACTTGGGGACCCATTTTGTGTCATAAATAGTGTGGCCAATAGCCCACCATGATGTATGTAGTTCATCCACCCTGTCCACCATGTGGACCCACCATGCAATGGCCCAGCTGATGAATGGATTGGATCATGCACGTGTGGACCCCACCAGTCCGGACGACCACAAGTACAGCAATAACAACAAAAGAAGAAGAAAGAAAAGAAAACGGACGGGAAGCCCGGCCGCTGGACATATCGGGTTGATCCCAAACTGTTGGGGCCCATTGATGTATGTGGCTCCCCCACTCCTTTGTACGGTTATACCCAACCACGGGTCCACCTTGTTATGCACGTGTTCTATCCACGTCAGCCATTGGCTACTATGGTGCGATATGTATGTTGGCCATCCATTAGGACCGCCTTAAATTTGTGCTTGATCCAAACCATCCGAATAAATGGACCCTAGCATGTTATGTACAGGATGGCTTTGGGACCACCTTAGTGTGTGTGTTCGAATGACCGCATTGTCCATCACGTGGATCCACCTTGATGATTAGTTGTGTAAACCCTTATTGAAAGGTCATCCTTAGAGTTGCTTGATCCAAGTCACAGGGCTACCTTCTTAAACTCACCCTATTGAACCATCTTGTCAATTCACCTTGTTAACTCACCATGTTGACCCGCCTTGTCAACCTGCCTTATTGGCTCATCTTGTTGACTCACCATGTTGATTGATCTTGGTAACTCAGCTTGTATACTCATATGACTCACCCCTTCTACCCTTGTACCCAACTATTAAAGGCCACCATATCGTGTATATCTCATCCACACCGTCCGTTTACCCTTAGGGCGAGTGTGGGGCTTATCCTCGACGTTCGTATGTCATCTAGGCCATCCATTATATGGAGCCTATCTCGTAGTATGAGGTTAGACCTGTCGTCCCTTTTTGGACCTCATTGTATTGACCATCTATCTCAGATTACCCTACCATGTATGATTCTCTGTCATGACCTGTCTATCTTGCAACCCGTTCTATGACATTCCTTTTACGGACCATTATTGTGTTTATCTCAACTCTACTACAGGATTATGGGTCTCGGCATGATTTTGGGTATTCTACTCTTGCCACTCAAGTAGGTTCTACCTTTGATGTGTCGGTAGTGTGTTCAATCATTTCCTTTCCATTTGGGTTATCTGAATGTTGAAGGTTAATCCACACCGTTCAGTTGTTGGACCATCTGTGTTGTTGTATACCATCCATTTAGAGTCTTATCTCTTTGTGTTTATAAGTGAATTATCTTTTTATGCTATTTTTAGTATGTCTGTTGCCACACGTAGTGTTGTTGGAATACTCATATGTGATCTTTATACTATATGCTTCGACGACCACTATGCATGTGTAATGAGTATGCATCCCGAATCACCATTGTTAGTTGGGGACCACTAGGGCATAAACGCATTCATAAAGCATTCGAGATGTAGTCGCGCAAATGTAATTCACGTGCTCTCTATCGCAAACCTCTCCAATAGGTATGGGACTATTCGAGGACAGGAATCTATCATCCTGACTTACACTGTATGGTAGGCATAGCTTAGCATACCTTGTAGCCCTTGGTGCGAGATTCCCTGGCTAGCGACATCCCGCACTATGACTCGATCATTCATATGTGTCCCCTCATCTTAATCATATCTCAAATAGGTTGGACTAGATTGATTTATTGCCATCGTGGTAGATGGGCTACTTGTTGGCACTCATACTGTATACTTGACTCATGCATCATGAATGCTTGGCTCATCTGATTGTCTTGTATCAACCGGCCATATCGGTCGTGATTGTTGTGCAGTTCATTACCAGCTGACGGTGACATTGTGTTTGAGACCTTATAGTTTTATGATGCTCTTTGGAGACTTGCACGGGCATGTCGTCCCACGTTTGTATGCATGGTTGCATTTCGTACCGTCTGCTTATGCCTCATATAGCATGGTTACTACGTGCAACCACAGCTCCATCGTGGTTTGCAGAACACCGGAAATATGTGATCTTTAAACTAGGATGCCAAAGATGTCCCTGGGTGAAAGTCTCTGATCCCGTTGGTACCAAGGTGGGTGCTCCATTCAAGGACCGGGTGGTTTAATCATACACTAGTATGCCGAATACCAAACGGCGGTGTTTTCCACTGCACGTGGTCAGTTTGGAAGGAGGTCTGACCTAACCTGGCGGAAGAGTGTTGGCAAAGTGGGTTGAGTTTGACCAGTTGTGAGTAGGTCCGCTATTGCACCAGATAGGCTTTGGCATTCTACTAGTGAGTAGTGAGGTCTGTGAGACCCCGGTGATGTTCTGTATGGTGTGGGACGGTCCTGACGTGGGCGGGTGTGATGTGGGTGGGGCTGTAAGCCTGGGCGAGTTACCACACTGGGTGAGCTACCAGTTCCAAGTCCTGCATTGCTTGGGCGATTGCGTTATGACTGTTCGTATCTGGACCACTGTACTTAGAGGTGGTGATTTGCATACATGCATTGGATCATTATATGCGACATTAGGCCCTGTAGGCCATTGTATAGTATGAGTATATAACCTTGGTAGGCTGGTTACCCGTATTGCATGCTTGCATAGCCATGGCAGGTTAGTTATCTGTATTGCATGCTTGCATAGCCGTTGTAGGCTGGTTATTCATATCATATGATCGTGTAGCCTAATTAGGCTAAGTTTTGGTTTAGAGTTCTCATCATGCTTTACTGCTTACTCTGATATTTATCATGTTTGTCATATGCATTGTGCACGCACACACGCACTCACAAAGCTTCGTTCGAAGCTTATGCACATTTGTTACACTGCAGGTTATACCAGAGTGTATCAGCAACGTGGAGTTGGAGTTTGGAGTGCAGTAGCAGGAGGTGCCGGATTGTGCACAGTTTTTATATTTACGCATTGTGTATTTACTTTCAGTACTGTATATAAACGAAATGATTTAGTGGAAATATTGTGTTTGTCTTTGATGGTACTCATATGGTAATGCTCATGTTTAAAAAAAAAAAATTCAGACCCTAAAATCCTCCTTGTGGTATCCCAGGATCGGAACCTGGCGTGTGGGGTTAGGATCCGAGATCGGGGTACTACGGAGGCTGCCACCTCTAAATTCGGGTTACAACGAATGGACGTCGAGAACCGAATTTGGGGCGTGACATCTTCCGTCCGTATCTTGACCAGTTTGTTGTAGTGTTCATTGACGACATTCTGATATATTCAAGGACCCGAGAGGAGCATGAGCAGCATTTAGAAATCACCCTGCAGACTCTCCGTGCACACCAGCTCTATGCGAAGTTGGAGAAGTGCGAGTTTTGGCAGGAGGAGGTGAAGTTCCTCGGTCATGTCGTGACGAGGTAAGGAGTAGCAGTGGACCCAACTAAGGTTGATGCCGTGCGTCAGTGGTGCCAGCCCACGAACGCGTCTGAGGTTCGAAGTTTTCTGGGGCTTATTACCGTCGTTTCATTGAGGGCTTCTCTCGTATTGCTGCCCCGTTAACCAGATTGACTAGAAAGGGTGCTGAGTTTGTATGGAGTGACGCATGTGAGCAGGCATTCGCGGAGCTAAAGGATCGTCTTACATCGGCGCCAGTCCTCACTCTTCCTTCTGGGAGTGATGGATTCGTGATTTTTACAGATGCCTCGCGTATTGGCTTAGGTGCTGTTCTGATGCAACATGGCAAAGTAGTAGCGTATGCGTCTCGCCAGCTCAAGATCCATGAGCAGAACTACCCCACGCATGATCTAGAGTTGGCAGCTATTGTCTTTGCACTGAAGGTATGGAGGCACTATCTCTATGGGGTCAAGTTCGAGCTCTTCTCAGATCATAAGAGCCTGAAGTACCTCTTTTCCCAGTCAGAATTGAATATGAGGCAGAGGCGTTGGATGGAGCTCTTGAAGGACTATGATTTCGATCTTCAGTACCACCCCAGCAAGGCTAACGTGGTGGCGGATGCCCTTAGCCGCCAGCCACGGGGCTTGGTGGCGCATATAATGGTGCGGGAGTGGAGGATGCTCAAGGATATTGCTGAGTATGACTTCGAGCTAAGCCTACAGTCTTCCATTGCTCGGTTATCGGGCCTGTCGATTCAACCCTCCCTTGTTTCTAGGGTAATCGAGGCTCAGCAGACAGATCAGACGTTGAAGGATTATTGGGAAGAGGCCGCGTCAGAAGATCGGACAGACTGGCAGATTGGGTCAGATGGTGGACTCTATTTTCGAGGGCGGTTGTGTGTCCCAAACATTTCAGAGTTGCGCAGAGATCTTATGAATGAGGCACACCGATCGAGGTTCACTATACACCCTGGTTCTACTAAGATGTATCGTGATATGAGGAGACAATATTATTGGGCTGGAATGAAGCGTCAGATTGCCAGCTTTGTGTCCGAGTACGACACCTGTCAGCGTGTTAAAGCCGATCATCGAAAACCTCCAGGACCCTTGCAGCCGTTGAGTATTCCGTTGTAGAAATGGGAGCACGTGACCACGGATTTTATTATGGGATTGCCGAGGACTGATCGCGGTCATGACGCCATCTGGGTTGTCGTTGATCGACTGACAAAGTCAGCACATTTCCTTGCGATACGTGCATCATGGCCATTTCACCGGCTTGCAAAGTTGTTCATCGATGAGATTGTGAGATTGCATGGTGTCCCGGTTTCGATCGTTTCCGACCGAGACCCAAGATTTACGTCGCGGTTCTGGAGGAGTTTTCAGAAGGCGATGGGGCCTGCCTTGAAGTTCAGCACTGCATACCACCCACAGACAGACGGACAGATCGAGAGGGTCAACCAGATCCTTGATGACATGCTCCGAGCTTGTGTGCTGGATTTCTCAGGAAGCTGGGATGAGCACTTGCGTTTGGCTGAGTTTGCATACAATAACAGCTACCAAGCGACTATTGGTATGGCACCTTTCAAAGCGTTGTATGGTAGACCTTGTAGGTCTCCCAGTTGTTGGACCGAGGTTGGAGAGAGTCATCTCCTAGGTCCCGAGCTTGTGCAGAGGACATCAGAAGCTATCGATACCATCAGGCAACGGATGCGCATAGCTCAGAGCCGACAGAAGAGTTTTGCAGATCGTCGGCGTCGTCCCCTGGAGTTTGACGTTAGGGATCGTGTGTATCTCAAGGTCTCGCCTATGAAGGGCGCAGTTTGTTTTGGAGCGAAGGGGAAGCTTGCCCCGAGGTTCATTGGACCCTTCGAGATCACTGGGCGCATTGGCACCGTGGCTTATCAGCTTGCCTTGCCACTTCAGTTGTCTGGCATCCACAATGTTTTTCATGTTTCTATGTTGCGGAAGTGTGAGTCAGATGTGGTTCCCGTGATAGATTGGCAACCATTGGAGGTTCGTGAGGATGCTTCTTACATCGAGCAACCGATCAGTATCCTTGACCGGAAGGAGCAGGTTCTCCGAACCAAGGTCATTCCTTTAGTAAAGGTTCAGTGGAGTCACCATAGCGTAGATGAGGCATCGTGGGAGCGAGAGGCAGAGATTCACGAACGTTATCCCCATCTTTTCGATGACTGATTGTATACGTATGTTTGTTTTCAGTTTGGTATATATGTAGTGACGAGATTCCTTTTTCTTGCCAGCTTCAGTTAGTTTGACTTCATAGTATAAATTTCGAGGATGAAATTTTCTGTTAGGAGGGGAGAGCTGTAACACCCGTACCATAAGTAGCCTCCGTACGCCCCGTTTTCGAGCACGGCATACTCGGAACAGTTCAAACCGGCGAGTTTCGATCAGACACCCTATTTTGGTACCGCAACGACCCGAGACTTGTACCCCGGCGACCGCGCGGACGCCACGACTCCAATGCCGCGCGGCACGCTCCGTTTCGATACCTAGTTTGAAAGATGCGTACATGTGCGCAAATCTAGGCGGGCCACGCTACACATGCATGGTGTGGCCCCACTTGCACAAATCCCTAGGTTGTCCCATTAATCAATCAATATCCCATCAATCAATCAAGCATCAATCAATCAAGTACATCTCTCTCTCCTCACAAGTTAACTTAAGCCCATACCTAAGCCATCTACTCTCATAATTACCCCATCCCCTTGCTATCATCATTCCCTTTTTTAATGCCATCCATGTCTAAGGAAGTTGAGAATGTTTATGGAATTTGTTCTGGTGACCAACATACAACACAGGATTGTCTTACAATTTCTACGTTTCAAGAAGTTTTACAAGAACAATTAAATGCCATAAATAATTATCAACGACCGTTTAGTAATCCAAACTCGAATACGTATAATTCTAGTTGGAAGAACCATCTGTTCACTCCCCAAGTGTAGGGTTGCGAAGTAGTAATAATTCGGAAGGACCGAGTATCGTTCCCACAGAGATTTATGAATGGGTATTCTCAGAATTTATCTAAAATAACTAATAATTAAGATCCTATTAAGAAATAAAGCTGAAAAATAATGAATTGAGTTTAAACAGCGAAAGTGTAAGCTAATATCAATCTAAAAAGGCACTAGAGCGCCAAGGATCCACTTTTGATAAGTTTCAATGCATCAACACAACTAGATCTCACATAACTCAATCGGAATCGAATTCATATCTCTATCCGATCAGAATATAGAGCGGTTCAATCAACAATTATCTAAAACAGTTGCTCATTCATTGATTCGATTCCCACAACAATACTCAGGCCTTGGGCACACTCAATTGTGTAGGCCAAGCCTCTTTCCAATCTAGTTGAGATTCACAACCATAGCTTTCATCAAATCCTGTCACTAGACTTGATTACAACTAATGATTAGAACTCTAATTAAATCAAAATCAATCAGCAAACAGCTATTTAAGATTATAATAAAAAGACAAGAACTTTAGTTGAATGAGTTCCCACATGAAGATCGGGCCATTGTACACAAGGCAATCAAAGGGTCTACCATGCCCGGAGTTGATGATAGATCAATGAACTACACAAGCATAAACAATGCTCAGAAGGTAAGCTACCAAGCTTAGAATCACTAAGAATCACATGAGCCTGGAGTCATCAAAAGCTCAAAGTAAAACCAAACTAGTACTTGATTCAAACTCATATTGAACTAAAATTCTTCAATTAAAACATAAAAGGAAACCTAGGTGTTGAGCTCTTAATTGTGCATATTCTAACCCCAATTCATCACTCATTATGCTTGTTGTTATGGTTTATAGACTAAACTAATGCATGGATTTGTGATTGTAGGGATGAGAGAGAGGAAGCATCAATTGAAGACTTAAAGATGCTAGTTAGAAGCAAAGAAGATCAAAGGGGCTAAGCGTCAAAAGAATGAAAGAAAGAAGTCAGAGAAAAGAAGAAAGAAAGTAGAAGAAGGTGCCCACGACCGGTCATCCGACCGGTCGTCCAAGGCCAAGGACCGGTCGTCCGACCGGTCCGCACATGCACAGAGGAGACCCAGAGGCCATAACTCTCTGGACTGTTCACGACCGGTCTTGCGACCAGTCGTCCACTTCTGCGACCGGTCGTGCGACTGGTCCTTAAATTATTTTTCCGGGCCAAAACTCACTGGACACTTTTTGGCCATTTTGAGACCAGTCGTCCAGCATCCACGACCGGTCGTCCAGCCACTGTGACCGGTCGTGCGACCGGTCGCCTACATAAGATTTGAACCTTCTATTTCTGGCGCCGATTTTCTTTGCGCAGTGCGTAAGTTTTACGCAAATTCTCGAATATTCTGAAGTTGCGGAGCCTCCCCACTGTAAAAGGACACCTAGGGATCGTTCCTAGGGTATCTGAGAGGGGTTTAAGCAAGGTTGGAGGCGGCGGAAGTGGATTTCGGAGTTCCACAACTCCTTCTAGTTTGTTTTGCTGTTTTTATGTTTTTCTTAGTTGTTTCATGTTTCCTTGGATCATGAACGGCTAAACCTCTTAGCTAGGGCTAAGAGGTGAAGCTTGTAGTGAATCTAAGATGTTTCAATTCGTTATAAGTTGGTTTTAAGATTGAATTTCATGTTTATGAACAATGGTTTGAAGTTTATACAAGTTCTAAGTAGTTTTTCTTAGTCTTATGATGACTCATGGATGTTTGGGAGAATTACTTAAGTTTTTAATTGCTTTGTATTAGCCTAGACCTGTATGATCCGAGGAATTGGAGTACGCTCTAGTACTATGATCTTCAAGTGGGAATTTCCTACCAAAGTTCTATTTTTCTGAAATTCTGTGCTATGTGGGACTGTGCATGTGATTTGAATCAAGTTCAAATCATAATCTAGCCTTGTCTTGTGACAGGACTTGAGGATGGTTATGATTGTGAACTGAGCCTATTGGTATTGGGACTAACCTATGCAATTGAGCATGCTCAGCCTAGCTTGCATTGAGTGAGTTATATGCATTGGTCTTACATATAGCAGATTGTTTGGTTTAACAGCTCTATCATCCGGCTAGATAGATCTTAATATCGATTCTAGTTGAGAAAGTGAGAAACCACAGCGGATTGAACATCAAAGATTGCTACAAGTGGATCCTTGAACCCCTAGTGCCTTTTTATAATTGTTTACCTTCAATTTAGTTCAAAGTTGTTACTTACATCAATCTTATACAAAATCTGGTTGTTAGCTTTCAATAGACACTATTGGATGTGTTTGTGAATTCCTACACAAGTCCCTGTGGATCGACCTCGGTCTCATTGAGTTTATTACTACATCGCAACCCTACACTTGGGGAAGCGAACACTAGGTTGTATCAATCCATCAAAAACAAATCAAAAGCTTCACCTCTTAGCTTTAGCTAAGAGTTTTAGTTCATCTCTAACATCCTTGAACTAGAAGCCTAAAAAACATAAAAACTACTAAAACAGGAAGAAAACTAAGAAAACTTGAAGTAGAATACGTCTCCCAAGCATTCCCCACGTCCTAGCATGCCTTGGTATGAAGAGGAGAAGTCCCTTTTATAGATTGGTGCGTAAGATTCCAGATTTAGCAAGGAATTACGCAATTGCGCAGAGAAAATTGGAGCTTTACGTACAATCTGTTACGCTGACGACCGGTCGCACGACTGGTCTGAGCTGTGGACGACCGGTCTCAAAACTGTAGAATCTGTCCAGAGAGTTTTTGTGTTTCTGGACTACTCTCGATTGGTCTGGCGACCGGTCTAGCTGTGTAGACCTGTCTGGCGACCAGTCTTGGGACAGGTCTTGGGACAGGTCTTGGGACAGGTCTTGCATATTTTCTTCTCTTTCTTTCTTCTTCTTTCCTCCACCTTTTGTCACTTGTTATGTTAATCTCCAATGCATACGAAGTGACTCTTTTAACTATGAATTAGTGAAGTCTCCTTCTCATTCCTACAATCACAAATCCATGCATTAGATTAGTCTTTAAATCATGAAAAGCATGCATAATGAGTGATGAATTGGGGTTAGAATATGCACAATTAAGAGCTCAACACACCCCCCAACCAGCATTTTGCTAGTCCCGAGAAAAACATGCGTGAAACAAGTTCAATTCTCCAAAAACCAACTCTCCTTCAGAAACTATGCTTCTATCCATTCCGAGACATACAAGTGTAAAATTCAGAAAAATTAGGTGATAGAAGTTGAAACCTTAAACTCTCAAAACATAATAAGTGTCCATATGAAATTCTTGTTGATTGATTGATGAATAGAAGAACTCGAACAAATTTAACCTAGTGTGTATAGTGAAAGTTCATCTCATGAGTTTCTAGGCTTATCTTCTTCATAGATCAACTAAACTATGGATTTCAAGGTGTATAGAGCAGCACCAAGCCAATGACAGGAATTTTCTTTACCGTCCTTCCGATGGCTTTCACACTACGTCCCATTTCCGGCTTTGGTTACGGGTAGACCATCCCTCGGTTGGTAATAGGTAGCCCTTTTCGGAATTTCCACCATTTTTCCATCATTCCCAATTTCATCCTTCCTTTTCCTTTTTCTTTTAAATTAGATAGAATTTTTAGAAATCCATATCTTTCGTTATTTTCCCATGGACAAGGATGAACAAAGTACCCCGGCTTGGTTTCTCAACACCTTAAATCAAAGTCTAGCTAATCCACAAATCACATAATTCTTTCAACCCATGAAAATCGTGTAATGTGAACTAGGTGTAAAAGTGTTCAAATTTTCTATCACTCACATAAATAGGGGAATTCACATATAAAACCATTATATTAAGAGAAGTTCAAAGCTTGCAACATCACTCACTTCGTATCTCCTCTTCTTATACTCGTATCATCTTGAATGCATAGAAACAAAGTTTTCCAAAAGAGTTTTGAATTTTAGAAAAATCGAAAATTTTCTACATAATTGCTTGAAATGTCACAAAAGCTAGTAGATTCATCTAAGGAATCTCACCCCCCAACCAAAATCTTACATTGTCCTCAATGTAATAAAATATGCAATATGCATGACATGAGAGCAATGACATAAAACAAAGGAGAGTGAGAACGAGAGTACCTGAGGTAGCAAGTAAATCAATTCTAGCATCTTCCATTGTCTCAATGAGACTTATTCAATCTTAAATGCATAAAGAAATCCTAACCTACCTACCTACCTTTGATTAGTCCGATCGACTACATGATCAAATTTGAGCAGGATCTTCATGAATTTCAATAGGTTTCTCATGAGGATCATCCAAAGTCCTGCTCGAATGTATACTTGGGTGCGTTTCTTCATGAAGGTCCAATCATAGTGTGCACCACACTCATGTAAGGAAGAGATAAGAGCAGCAAAAAGATATCTCCTCAAGTTCTGAATTGAGTTGTAATTGATTAAAAACGGGTCCTCCCAATCAGAATTTTCAATGGGTTGAAGAACCCATGATGGTGGATGTTGAACCTCCAATTTATACATTGCATTGCCCATTACATGACATGGTTTGCATGATTTCATGATTTAAAGGCCCATCTAACACATGTTTTGTGATTATAGGGGATGAGAGCGGACTTCATTCAATTAGGGATTGAAAGAATGCCTTTAGAGCCATTGGATGAAGGATGAAAGAGGACCAAAGAAAGAAGAACGCAAGGAGAAGAGAGAGAAGAAGAAAGAGGAGAAAAAGAAAGGAAGAAGAATCAAAGGGAAGGAGGACCGACCGGTCTTGACCGGTCGGCCATGGACGTTGATCACATTGAAGAAAGGCCGACCGGTCTTGACCGGTCGGCCATGTGCACTGGACAAAGGGAAAACTAGTCCGACCGGTCTTGACCGGTCGGCTAGGCTCACTGGACTGCTGGGCGGGTCAGTCCGACCGGTCTTGACCGGTCGGCTGTACTCCCTGGACTGTTTAAAAGACCAGTCCGACCGGTCTAGACCGGTCGTCTCTGCGTAAACAGAGTCCTTTCTAAATCGGGACTCCGAAAACTGCTGTGCACTGCGTAACATTTCGCAGATTCTGGATGTTTCCGACGTAAGGGAGCTTTTTTACTATAAAAGGACACCTAGGGGCTCTTCCTAGGTCATCATAGAAGCTAAGGGACGTGGTTTTGGAGAGAGGAAGCTGTCGTGGAGCGTCTGTAACTCTCCTATTTCTGGTTTTTCTAGTTTTATGATTTTATTAAGAGTTTTTAGTTATAGCATGAATATGCTCGGCTAGAACCTCTCAGCTAAGGCTGAGAGGTGAAGCTTGTAGCCAATTCCATGTTGGATTCAGTTTAATTCAAGTAATTTCAATTCAAGTTTGGATTTTTGCATATTTCAGTTCCAAAAGTGGTAGTTTGAGATGTTTTATGAGAGTTCATGTACTCCGGACATGAATTCTTTGCAATTCTCTGAGATTATCATATGATGCTTGTCTAGAGTCGAATTATAGTAATCCTTGAGCAGGCCATAGTCCATAGGCATGGCTGTTACTCCGCAGGCTATGGATTTGAATTCTACATTGATTGTATGGGACTAGAACTTGGAAGTTCAACTTGATTTGGATTGAATGTGTGTGAATGCTTTATTTTCCAACTAGATGAGAGATAGAACTTCAAATCTAGTTGTGTTCTCTACTTGGGTTGATTGAATTGACATGGGATTGCTACAAGTGGATCCTTGAATGCCTTAGTACTTTAAATTACTGATTTTCTATTAAAGTTACTGTTTTAGTTAATTACCAAATTGAATCTGATATTCTTGCAAAATTGAGTTGCTGGAGTAGTTTGAAATTGTTTCTATTTCCCTGTGGATCAACCTCGGTCTTACCGAGTTTTATTACTACATCGCAGCCTTACACTTGAGGCGAGCGAACAAGTTTTTGGCGCCGTTGCTGGGGATTTAGATAACGGTTTTCAAATAATTTCAATGGCTGTAGAAGTAGAAGTAGATAGGTTTTTTTTTTTTTCTGATTTTCTTAGAACTAACAAATTTTTCTGTTTTGTAGGAATTCTTCTCTAGTTCAAGCGCATCAGGTGATACCTTTCTAACTTAGTTTTTTTCAGAATTTTTTTCAGATTAATTTCAGTTTTCTGTTTTCTAGGATTTAGGATTAGTTTTAGTTTTTGGTTGAGTGGTTTATATCCCGTTGGGAACGTAACCATTCGAATCGTCTCCAATCTGAAGGTGGTTTAGTTGGACCATTGTCAGTCCATAGACGAGTCTGAAATTACCAAGAGCATTGTGAAAGTTTGGGGAGTATGGAACAAACACCTTTAAGGAATCCTCCCCCCTACTCCAACTACAAACGCAAATCAGGAAGGAGTAGGAGAGAATGAGGTACATAATGTTCCTCCAATGAGATCATTACGGGACTACCTACAACCTACCCGAGCAATTACACCCTCTTGCGTGGTTCTACCACCAAACGGTGGAAATTTTGACATAAAATCGGGTGTAATTCAACTCTTACCAAAGTTCCATGGGCTAGACTCTGACCGCCCATACTTACACTTGAAAGAATTCGAAGAAGTGTTGGCCACCTTGCATTACACCAATGTTTCCGAGGATACTATTAGACTTAAACTTTTTCCTTTCACTTTGAAAGAAAGAGCCAAAGATTGGCTTCACTCTCTCAGACTACATTCGATTGGGTCATGGGTTGAGATGAACCAGGAATTCTTGAAAAAGTTCTTCCTGGCTCATAAAACAAACACCCTTCGAAGGGTCATAATGAATTTCTCGGCTAAAGAAGGTGAATCTTTCATTCAATGTTGGGAAAGATTTAAAGATCTCCTGCTTGCTTGCCCACATCATGGCTATGAGAGTTGGCGAATTATAAATTTTTTCAATGATGGATTAAGTTCCAATATGCGCCAATTTGTGGAGATGATGTGCAATGGTGAGTTTATGAGTAAAAATCCAGATAAGGCTTGGAGTTACTTGGACATGTTGGCTGAAAATGCCCAATCTTGGGATACATCGGATAAACCTAATAACTCTAAACCCACTCAAGAGAAAGGAGGTATCTATGTCCTTAAGGAGGAAGACGATGTGAATGCAAGGATAGCCAACCTCACAAGGAAGGTTGAGGCCATGGAACTTAGTAAAAATGGAGTTCCCAAGTCCAATGAAGCTGTTGAAACCATATGTGGGATTTGCCTCACCGATTTACACGCTACGCAAGATTGTCCTACAATTCCTGCATTTCAAGAGGTATTACATGAACACGCCAATGCCACATATGGTTATCAACGGCCTTTCAATGGACCGGTAGGTAATACGTACAATGAGAGTTGGAAGAACCACCCAAATTTTAGTTGGAAGAATGCTCCTACGGGCAATCCTACCAACTTTCAAAGAGGGCCACCCATGCAAAATATGGCCCCACCTCAACTCTCAATGGAGGATACCTTGAAGGCGTTTATACAAGGGCAAATGCAAATCAATATAACAAATCAACAATTGTTCCAAGAGCTTAAAGTCTCGGTTGATGAGATTAAGGGACGCTTGAATGCTAGGGAAGGGACCTTTCCGGCCTAACCTCAGCCCAATCCAAAGCAAGTACATGAAGTAAGCATCCCTAATCCTTCCAACCAAAATATAGAGCAAGCCAAATCCATCACCACCCTTAGAAGTGGAAAACAAATTGACAAAACTATTCCGGTGAAGGCCGATGAGCCTAATGATCCGGTAAATTCCAAGGATGAAGATGGATCTAACTTAGCCCCACAACAACCGGAACACATTTACAAGCCCGTAGCACCATTCCCTTCAAGGTTGGTTGCCCCAAAATCTCTCCCAAATTCTTATGATATTCTAGAGATTTTCAGACAAGTCAAGATTAATATCCCTTTGCTTGATGCCATCAAACAAAATGCAAATATAATGTGCAGCAAAAGGCCTTCTTAACTGAGCAAGTGAGTGCCATCCTTACTCAAAAGACCCCCCCAAAATTCAAAGATCCCGGTGTTAGTGCACTTTTCCGTGGCATACTAGTGCACCTTGTTTGTCAATCACTTACAGCAGTGAGTCTAGAGTCGGTTGAGCCCAAAGAAGACGAAGAAAGAAGACTCAAGACGTCCAGCTGCATCAAGAATGAAGATTCAGGTACATGAGATGCCTTGATGCCTTAACCTCCACCAAAACCAATCCCCTTTGTATCTGTGATGTCCTTGACCATAATTAGAACCCATTAGGAATCATTGATAGGCCCTAGGTGTCCCATTTGAACATCCCCACCTTGGCCTAAAACTACAGCTGAAGAAAGAGGTGATTCAGCATATGTGTAAGGGACCCAGGCTGGTCCGACCGGTCAAGACCGGTCGGCCAGCATTCCTGCTGCATTTACAAGGCCAGCCGACCGGTCAGGACCGGTCGGCCTTCATAATAAAAGGAGATCAGCAAGGAGGCCGACCGGTCATGACCGGTCGGCCAGTGTATTCGGCCTGGATATCCCATTTGGCCAACAGAGGGCACCGACCGGTCATGACCGGTCGGCCTAATGAGTATTGGCTGTCCAGTGAAGGGTACCGACCGGTCATGACCGGTCGGCCAGTGAATATGGCCTGTGCTTGTGGCTTCTTGTAGCAGGGGACTCCGACCGGTCGTGACCAGTCGGGACAGGTCGTTTATGACCGTTTTCTGCCCGTTTTAGAGCCGTTGGAGCCCTCTTTTCTATATATATGGTGCTCCATTCTTGGGCAAGGGTAGAGAAGTTTTTGAGAGCCCATTCCACACTTATCTTGTACATCATTTGGGGCCTCAAAGAGGAGGTTTTCAAGTCATATCCCTTGTGTTTCAAACACAAGTATGGGCATTCAAATGCTATCAAGAGATGACTTGATTCCTCTCTCAAATCTAGAGGTGTGACACTATTCCACATAGGTATAGCCTTTGTCCAAGACCTCTAGAAGACTCTCTAGGTGAATCTCCTAGTTGGAACAACCTACACATCCCATGTATGAGATTCACCCATCCTCCTAGTACCTTGGGCATTTCAAGGCATCGCATGCAAGGTGTTTGATCGAATGTGGCTGAGGCATTGGCAACGCAACGGCAGCACGATCGAGGGAGCAAAGGGACGCTGATTGAAGCACGGGAGAGCGGAGATCAAGCAACCCAATACGGCGCTAAACAAGGGGCTCATCCGACAAGTAGGTTGTCTTATTTGAGAGTCCATTTTAGAGTTTGTTTGTCAACTCGCCTTAGGGACGTTAGCCGTTCCTTGGCCTGTCAGCCGGGCCTAAACTAAGTCTCCAAGGGGGAGCCTTCGACACAGGAGTAAATGTGCGATTGGGTTGAGAGTTAGCCTATGTCTAAAACTCCGGTTACGGTTGAGAGGTGAACCTATAAAACCTCCGTGTGTAAAGGTTGAGTGGTGAACCTCATTTAAAACCTCCGTTAGTGAATGCCGGCGTGCTCAAAGGGGTTGAGTACTTGAACCGGGAGTGGAGTAGACACGTAGTCGAACCACTATACATCCTTGTGTTTGTGATTGTTATTGAGCACATTGATATCTTTGCATTGTTAGTTTAATTGCTTAATTATGAATGATTGATATGAATGCATGCTAGGCACTTTTTAGGCATCCTCGCACAAGATGTACCTTCACTACTTGTGTAGACTTGAGCTCATTGATCCAATCTCATAAGTCTACACAAGGTGCATAGGTTAGTAGCTTAATTAGTTGAATCATCTTCTTACCTATGCATGCTTAGACTAGGTTTGGTTATTGCTTAACTCTTGCTAGTCTTGTGATTGGACCCACCAAGGCTTGGAAGCCAAGGTGTTCTTGCTTACCTAGTTTAAACTTGTTGAATTGCATAAGTAGGCGAAAAGAATTTTAAAAAGGTCCTATTCACCCCCCCTCTAGGTCCATAGACATATCTCCGAGTATCTCTACAAGCGGTGAAACCGCACTTTCAATTGGTATCAGAGAGGGTTCCTCTTTAAGGGCTTAATTGCCTAGAGGTAGATCCTAAAGAGAAACTTGAAAATATGTCTAGAGAGGACTCTTCATCCGTCACTAAGCCTCCTTTCTTTGATGGGTCAAATTATCCATATTGGAAAGCCCGAATGCGCATCTTCTTGGAATCCATTGATTCGGATGTGAGGGACATGGTTGACTTTGGATATGAACCCCCAATGGTTACTATTTCTAAGGAGGGTGAGCCGGATGTTCTCAGGCCAAAAGACAAGGCATTGTGGACTGCTCATGAAAAAGCTCAACGTATTAATAATGCCAAAGGCCTGAATGCCATATTTTGTTCAGTATCAAGAGAAGAATTTGGTCGGATCCAAAACTGCACTACCAGTAAACAAGCATGGGATATTCTTGAAGTTACCCATGAAGGAACAAATGTTGTTAAAAATTCTAAACTCCAGCGCCTCTCCACTCTATTTGAAAATATTACTATGGAGGAGGATGAAACGTTTACTGAATTTTATACCAAACTAAACAAAATCACAAACGATATGTGGGGCTTAGGGGATCCGGTTCCGGAACATAGGCTTTGTAGGAAAATTCTGAGATCTCTTCCGGAACGGTTCTCTTCTAAAGTCACCACCATTGAAGAGTGTAGGGATCTAAACACAATGAAAGTTGAAGAACTCATAGGTTCCCTACAAACCTTTGAGCTAGGCTTTAAAGCCCCCTCTAGAAGGAAAAACATCGCTTTCAAGTCCTCTCACAAACATAAGAAAATTAAAAGTGAGTCGGAGGAAGATAGCGATGATGAGGATGATGAGGAAGAGAAATTGAACAAAAAATTCAAGAGATTCCTCAAATTTGATAGAGGGAATAGCCGTGACAAGAAGGACAAGAAGGGTGATAAACGTACAGGAAAATCATCCATACCTTCATCTGTCCGTTGTTACGGTTGCGGTCGTCGCGGCCATATTGCCCCGGAATGTCCCGAAGGGCCTAAACCGAAAGGTAAAAAGGCAATGGCTGCCACTTGGGATGATACGGAGGAGTCCGAATCTGATGATGAGAGCCAACATAAAGATCTTGCTCTCTTGGCCTCCATCACGACCCCTTTACCAGATTATCTAAGAGGGGATCCCAACCGCTATCCCTTCTAGGAGAAGGAGGAGTTCCCAACCCCTCACCTCATGCTACATTCTATGAGGGTGTTGTGGAACTTTGCTACCCTTTGGCTTTTTAATCTCATCATGGTAAGAGAGGGTAGCTAGTTTTGCTCTTATTGAAAATCTGAGGATTTCAGCCTCATTTCTAAGTGTATGGGCAAATCAGAGGATTCCAGCCTCATTCGCCCAGATTTTGATGATTTAGCCTTGCTTTTAATAAATACATTTGCTTGCTAGATTATCATCCTGCTTAGATTAGCTAACCATCTTGAGTTTTATGCTTCATGTATGCTAATCTTTGCTTAGTATTGGTCTTGATATACCATTAGGGGAGGTTGGTTGATTGGGCTATAAGCCCTTTTGTGCTTCATTGCAAATGTATGTCCTTGACCAATATTGCATGATTACCTACGCTTAGATAGTTATATCTTCCTGTTAATCATGTTTTTCTTAGCATGCTCCATGTACTTATGATTCATGCACCCTACACTCTCCTTTTAGCATGTGCTTATAGTTATAACTGCGACACACTATCTCCTCTTACCTTAACTTCATTGGTATATCATTAAGGGGGAGAGAATAGTTTGTCAATTGCTAACAAAAAGGGGGAGAAAGATCAAATCCCACAAAAACTAGTTTGCTATGTTTTGTAATGCAGGGATTGACAGGTTGTGGGGGAGCAAACTGAAGCGGAGCAGCATAGTTTAGACATGTCAAGAGTCCTGTAATTTATGCTTTATCAATGTAATATCTTGAACATGTAATTTGTTTGTTTTGGTAGGTTAAGTTTTTGTAAGTAATTGACAAAGGGGGAGATTGTTAGTGCACTTTTCCGTGGCATACTAGTGCACCTTGTTTGTCAATCACTTACAGCAGTGAGTCTAGAGTCGGTTGAGCCCAAAGAAGACGAAGAAAGAAGACTCAAGACGTCCAGCTGCATCAAGAATGAAGATTCAGGTAAATGAGATGCCTTGATGCCTTAACCTCCACCAAAACCAATCCCCTTTGTATCTGTGATGTCCTTGACCATAATTAGAACCCATTAGGCATCATTGATAGGCCCTAGGTGTCCCATTTGAACATCCCCACCTTGGCCTAAAACTACAGCTGAAGAAAGAGGTGATTCAGCATATGTGTAAGGGACCCAGGCTGGTCCGACCGGTCAAGACCGGTCGGCCAGCATTCCTGCTGCATTTACAAGGCCAGCCGACCGGTCAGGACCGGTCGGCCTTCATAATAAAAGGAGATCAGCAAGGAGGGCCGACCGGTCATGACCGGTCGGCCAGTGTATTCGGCCTGGATATCCCATTTGGCCAACAGAGGGCACCGACCGGTCATGACCGGTCGGCTTGGAGTCCACAGCCTGTCCAGATAGAGTGGCCGACCGGTCATGACCGGTCGGCCTAATGAGTATTGGCTGTCCAGTGAAGGGTGCCGACCGGTCGGCCAGTGAATATGGCCTATGCTTGTGGCTTCTTGTAGCAGGGGACTCCGACCGGTCGTGACCAGTCGGGACAGGTCGTTTATGACCGTTTTCTGCCCGTTTTAGAGCCGTTGGAGCCCTCTTTTCTATATATATGGTGCTCCATTCTTGGGCAAGGGTAGAGAAGTTTTTGAGAGCCCATTCCACACTTATCTTGTACATCATTTGGGGCCTCAAAGAGGAGGTTTTCAAGTCATATCCCTTGTGTTTCAAACACAAGTATGGGCATTCAAATGCTATCAAGAGATGACTTGATTCCTCTCTCAAATCTAGAGGTGTGACACTATTCCACATAGGTATATCCTTTGTCCAAGACCTCTAGAAGACTCTCTAGGTGAATCTCCTAGTTGGAACAACCTACACATCCCATGTATGAGATTCACCCATCCTCCTAGTACCTTGGGCATTTCAAGGCATCGCATGCAAGGTGTTTGATCGAATGTGGCTGAGGCATTGGCAACGCAACGGCAGCACGATCGAGGGAGCAAAGGGACGCTGATTGAAGCACGGGAGAGCGGAGATCAAGCAACCCAATACGGCGCTAAACAAGGGGCTCATCCGACAAGTAGGTTGTCTTATTTGAGAGTCCATTTTAGAGTTTGTTTGTCAACTCGCCTTAGGGACGTTAGCCGTTCCTTGGCCTGTCAGCCGGGCCTAAACTAAGTCTCCAAGGGGGAGCCTTCGACACAGGAGTAAACGTGCGATTGGGTTGAGAGTTAGCCTATGTCTAAAACTCCGGTTACGGTTGAGAGGTGAACCTATAAAACCTCCGTGTGTAAAGGTTGAGTGGTGAACCTCATTTAAAACCTCCGTTAGTGAATGCCGGCGTGCTCAAAGGGGTTGAGTACTTGAACCGGGAGTGGAGTAGACACGTAGTCGAACCACTATACATCCTTGTGTTTGTGATTGTTATTGAGCACATTGATATCTTTGCATTGTTAGTTTAATTGCTTAATTATGAATGATTGATATGAATGCATGCTAGGCACTTTTTAGGCATCCTCGCACAAGATGTACCTTCACTACTTGTGTAGACTTGAGCTCATTGATCCAATCTCATAAGTCTACACAAGGTGCATAGGTTAGTAGCTTAATTAGTTGAATCATCTTCTTACCTATGCATGCTTAGACTAGGTTTGGTTATTGCTTAACTCTTGCTAGTCTTGTGATTGGACCCACCAAGGCTTGGAAGCCAAGGTGTTCTTGCTTACCTAGTTTAAACTTGTTGAATTGCATAAGTAGGCGAAAAGAATTTTAAAAAGGTCCTATTCACCCCCCCTCTAGGTCCATAGACATATCTCCGAGTATCTCTACAAGCGGTGAAACTGCACTTTCACCCGGTAGTCCCACCGTCTCATGTATCATTGGAGACTACCGGATTGAGAGTGCCTTGTTAGATTTGGGGGCGAGTGTGAACTTGATCCCATACTTGGTATATGAGCAATTGGGTCTTGGTGAATTAAAACCCACCAAAACCACGTTGCAACTCGCTGATAGATCTATTCGTGTACCGAGGGGGATAGTTGAGGATGTTCTAGTCCAAGTTGACAAATTCTACTACCCGGTAGATGTTGAGCTCTTAATTGTGCATATTCTAACCCCAATTCATCACTCATTATGCAAGATTTTCATGATTTAAAGACTAATCAAATACATGTTTTGTGATTGTAGGGATGAGAGCGGACTTCACTCAATTAGATACCAAAAAGGGGCCATTTGGAGCCTTTGATGAAGGCCCAAGGTGGATCAAAGAAAGAAGAAAGTAAAGAGAGAGGAAGGAGAGAAGAAAAGAAAGAAGAAAAACAAGCAAAACTGGGTCCGACCGGTCGGCCAAGAAGGCCCGACCGGTCATGACCGATCGGATGCACTCCCTGGAGCAAGGCCAGCCTTGTCCGACCGGTCATGACCGGTCGGCCAGCCCTGTCCGACCGGTCGTGACCGGTCGGCCATGCAAGTTTCAGACTCCAGATTGCATACAGCAGGGCATTCCCGTTTCTGACTTTTAGGACCACTTTTCTGAAGCCATCTTAATGATATTTGGAAATCCAACACATCCATGTCGAAGAGGAGCTCGACGCCGAACTAACCAAAGTGGTTTCGTGTCGATCGGAGCTACGGATTGATCGTGGTGGCCAAAACAATACGAACTGTCCAGAAAGTTCTAGATTTCGCTGTTCCACTCTGGGCCAGTCCAGGTGGCCCATCATTGATGATATGAAGAATCTACTTTGACCATATTTTATACCACATCCATATATGAATAACCACAAAAGTTTCAGATCAAAAGGATGTGTGGTTTGATCGTACCGGTTGAAGAAAGATGGACCATCCAGAAAGATCCAACTGCGTAGAGTTTATAAAAGCCCTAATTGTTCTAATTTTCGGACCACATTCTGGGATTGTTTTGGACAATCTAATCCTTCTATCATGTAGAGGAGGAAGTTTTCTACTAATGTTCCAAATTTGGGATCAATCCGACGTCTGTACACTCCGGAGCGTTGGAAGCAAGATGACTGGTTCTGAAGGTACCCGAAGTGCGCGATTTTGAGAGGCGGTCGGTGATGTGATTGTTGGGCCCATTCAGAGGACAATCTTGGAAATCTAAATCATCTATGAGGAAGATCACATTACAAGGAAGCTGCAAATCAATTTTGAAGGCAATCCGACCATTGGTTAAGCTGTACCAAGCGAAACAAATTCTGCTATGTTGCTGTACTATTGCTGCACTATAAAAGGGGGTGCTCTCTTCTATTCCAGGGCAACCAAGGACGTGGGGAGCAAGGAGTTCAAGTTATAGGAGGCTTCCTAGCCTCCTCCAGCTAGTTTTTCTTCCTTTTCTTAGTTCTAGTTTATTTTTAATATGCTTTTCATTAGCTAATCTCTTAGCTAGAGCTAAGAGGTGAACCTTATAGTTTTCTTAGATTGTTTAATTCGTTTTATTGGTTTTAAGTATGGAATTCATGATTATGAACTATGGTTTGAAGTTTATACAAGTTTTTGAGTAATTTTTCTTAGTCTTGTGATGACTCATGGATGTTTGGGAGAATTACTTAACTTCTTAATTCGTTTGTAACAGTCTAGACCTGTATGATCCGAGGAATTGGAGTGCGCTCTAGTACTATGCTCTTCATAAAGGGACTTCCTACCAAAGTTCTATTTTACTGATTTTCTGAATATGTATGAATTGTGCATGTGATTTGAATCTAGTTCAAATCATGATCTAGCCTTGTCTTGTGACAGGACTTGAGGATGGTTATGATTGTGAACTAGACCTTTTGGAAAGGGGAATGACCTATGCAATTGAGCATGCTCAGATCAGCTTGCATTGAGTGAATCTTATGCATAGAACTTACATATTACAGACTGTTTGGTTTAACAGCTCTATCATCCGACTAGATAGACCTGAATGTTGATTCTAGTTGAGAGAATAAGAAACCACAGCAAATTATACATCTAAGGAGAGCTATAAGTGGATCCTTGATGCTCTAGTTATCTTTCCATTATTAGATTTTCTATTTTATGTTCAAAACCAATTTCACAACCCTCTTTAGATTCTAGTTATTAGGATAATTTGCATTGTTTACTTCCTTCCCTGTGGATCGACCTCGGTCTTACCGAGATTATTACTACATTGCAACCCTACACTTGGGGAAGCGAACAGTAGACTTTATCGTCCTGGACATACAACCGGTTTTGGATGCTAGCACTCAAATACCGGTAATATTAGGCCGCCCATTCCTTGCCACATCAAACGCAATCATCAATTGTCGGAATGGAGTGATGCAACTATCTTTTGGAAACATGACACTAGAGGTGAATGTGTTTCACTTGGGCAAAAGACATAGGGATGTCGATGATGATGAGTTCTTCGAGGTAAACATGCTTGAAACTTTTGAAGAAGAAGAACTCCTCCAACTTGAACCACTAGAAAGCTTGGAGACATGCTTAGCACATTTTATGGATTCTGAAGACCCCATCATTAGTGAGATTGTGCAGGCATTAAATATAGAAAGACCGGTAGTTGATACTAGCCGGTGGAGGCCCCATTTTGAAAAATTGCCACCAACCACATCAAGGCCTCTACTATCTAACATCAAACCACCGAAGCTTGACCTTAAACCATTGCCATCCGAGCTTAAATACGTATATTTGGGTCAAGTGGAAACGTTCCCAGTTGTCATTGCCTCCCACCTTGAGAAAGACCAAGAGCTCAAGTTGATTGAGTTACTCAAAGAACATAGGGAAGCCATAGGTTGGACAATAGCGGATCTCAAAGGGATAGATCCTTCGGTTTGCACTCACCGAATACACCTTGAAGAAAATGCAAAAACGACTAGACAACCTCAAAGACGGCTAAATCCAAACATGATGGAGGTTGTCAAAGCTGAGGTGTTAAAGCTATTGGATGTGGGTATTATCTACCCCATCTCAGATAGCCAATGGGTGAGTCCTACCCAAGTTGTCCTTAAGAAATCCGGTATTACCATCATTGAAAACACCAACAACGAGCTTATACCGACTAGGGTGACCACCGGTTGGCGTATGTGCATTGATTATAGGAAGCTCAACACGGTTACTAGGAAAGACCACTTTCCTCTCCCATTTATGGATCAAATTTTGGAGAGGTTGGCAGGCCATTCCTATTATTGCTTCCTAGATGGTTATTCAGGATACAACCAAATTGAGATATCCCCAGAGGACCAAGAGAAAACCACATTTACATGCCCGTTTGGCACCTTCGCTTATCGAAGGATGCCATTCGGGTTATGTAATGCACCCGCCACATTCCAACGATGCATGTTGAGTATTTTCTCAAACATGGTGGGTGAGTTTCTTGAGGTGTTTATGGACGACTTTTCTGTTTTTGGTTGTACATTTGATGAGTGCCTCAAGCACTTGAAGTTGGTCTTGATGAGGTGTGAGGAGAAGAAACTTGTATTAAACTGGGAAAAGTGCCATTTCATGGTACAAAGAGGAATAGTCCTTGGACATATCATCTTGTCCAATGGAATAGAGGTAGACCGGGCAAAAATTGACATAATTTCCAATCTACCACCACCCAAAAGCATACGCGATGTGCGGTCCTTCCTTGGACACGCCGGTTTCTATAGAAGATTTATAAAGGATTTTAGTCATATCTCAAGGCCTTTATGTAACCTTCTACAAAAGGAGAATAAATTTGAGTGGGGTGCCGAATGTCAATTAGCTTTTTCAAAGCTAAAAGACATGTTGACAACCGCTCCTATCATGCAACCACCAGATTGGTCCATTCCTTTTGAGTTGATGTGCGATGCGAGCAACTTTGCTATTGGGGCGGTGTTAGGCCAAAAAAAAGATAAGAAGCCCCATGTTATCTACTACGCAAGCAGGACCTTGAATCCCGCCCAAGTTAATTATTCGACTACTGAGAAAGAGCTCCTAGCTGTCATTTTTGCCTTGGACAAATTCAGGCCATACTTAATAGGATCCAAAGTTATTGTTTATACGGATCATGCGGCGCTGAAACACCTTCTTTCTAAGAAGGATGCTAAGCCCCGTTTGCTTAGATGGATCCTACTCCTTTAAGAATTCGACTTGGAGATCAAAGACAAGAAGGGGGTAGAAAATGTGGTGGCGGATCATCTATCCCATCTAGTCCTACCAAATTCCATTGACGAGTCACCTATTGAGGACTCATTCCCTGATGAGCAACTCTTTGTTGCTATGCATCCACCATGGTACGCTGATATAGCCAATTATTTTTCCACAGGTGCGATGCCGATTCATTGGACTGCGCAGGACAAACGTAAATTTCTAAGGGAAGTGCGCAGATTTTTCTGGGATGAACCTCTATTGTTTAAATATTGCCCAGACCAAATTATAAGGAGATGCGTCCCTGATGATGAACATAATTCAGTCATCTCCTTTTGTCATGATCAAGCATGTGGGGGTCACTTTTTAGCCAAGAAAATAACTGCGAAAATTCTGCAGTGTGGTTTTTATTGGCCCACGCTATTTAAGGACACTCACGAGTTTTACAAAGCATGCGAGCGCTGCCAGAAGTTAGGAGGATTATCCCGTCGAAATATGATGCCTCTCACCCCAATTCAACATCTTGAAGTCTTTGACTGTTGGGGCATCAATATGATGGGACCATTCCCCTCATCTTTTGAACATGTCTATATATTACTTATCGTAGACTATGTGTCTAAATGGATGAAGGCTATTCCATGTAGAACCAACAATCATCGTACAATTCTAAAGTTTCTTAAAGAAAACATACTTTCCAGATTTGGAACTGCCTCAAGCCATCATTAGTGATGGTGGTTCTCACTTTTGTAATAGACCTTTCGAAACTTTAATGAAGAAATATGGTATTAGGCACAAAGTGAGTACCCCATATCACCCACAAACAAATGGGCAAGCTGAAATCTCCAATAGGGAAATCAAGCAGATTTTGGAAAAGACGGTGAGACCGGATCGCAAGGATTGGTCCCTAAGATTAGATGATGCACTTTGGGCTCACCGTACCGCCTACAAGACACCCATTGGAATGTCCCCTTATAGACTTGTCTATGGGAAAGCTTGCCACTTGCCTGTGGAGATAGAACACAAAGCCTATTGGGCAGTTCGGGCTTTAAATTTGGACATGGACAAGGCTAGCTCGCTTCGCAAACTTTAATTAAATGAGCTTGATGAAATCCGGAACGATGCATATGAGAACTCGAAAATTTACAAGAGTAAGATGAAGGCTTTCCATGACAAGCACATCTTCAGGAAATCTTTCCATGAAGGACAGAAAGTACTCTTGTATAATTCCCGACTTCACCTTTTTCCGGAAAAATTACGATCTCGATGGACCGGCCCATATATTATCAAAGAAATTTTTCCTCATGGGGCTGTTGAGATTGAAAATACAGCAAATGGTAACTGTTTTAAAGTTAATGGACAACGCCTTAAACCATTTGTTGAGAAATTTGATTCAGAGGACATGTCCATCTGAATGATCCTGTCTATCAGGATGATTGATCTCCTAGTCTGATGGAGGTATAGCATAGGTAGGTTTTCTTTAGTTTTACTGTTTTAGTAGGTTTTAGTTGTTGGGTTGGAGACTTCCATGATCGCTCTCTCAGGTATTATTGATTCTCTCTCTCTCTCTCTCATATTTTACCATCTCATGTTCATGCTAATTGCATATCTTTTTTCATTGAGGACAATGCAAGATTTGGTTGGGGGGTGAGATGAGATTCCTCATCTAGCATGTTGCAACATTTCGAGCCTCACATGCGCAATTTTTTTTTCGAATTTTCTAAAATTTCAAAACTCTTTTAGAAAATCTTGTTTCTATACATTCGAGATGCTATGAGTATAAGAAGACGAGATACGAAGTGTGTGATATTGTAGGTCTTGAATTTCTTCCGACATAAGGGTTTATATGTTAGTTCCCCTATTGTTGTGATTGATAGAAAATTTGAACACCTTTACACCAAGTTCACATTACACGATTTTCATGAGTTGACAGGTTTATGTGATTTGTGGATTAGCTAGACTTTGATTTAAAGGTGTTGAGCAGCCAAGCCGGGGTATTCTGTCCATCCTTGTCCATGGGAAAATAACAGAAGATATGGATTTCTAAAAATCCTATCTAATTTAAAAGAAAAAGGAAAGAAAGGATGAAATCGGGAAGAAAAAAAAATGGTGGAAAATTTCGAAAAGGGCTACCTATTACCAACCGGGGGATGGTCGAACCGTAACCAAAGCCGGAAGGACGGTAAGGCAAAATCCTGTCATAGGCTTGTTGTTGCTCTATGCACCTTAAAATCCTTGATTTACTTAATCTATGAAGAAGATGATCCTAGGAACTCATGAGATGAATTTTCACTATGCACACTAGGTTGAATTTGTTCGAGTTCTTCTATTTATCAATCAATCAGTGGGAATTTCATGTAGGCACTTCTTATGTTTTGAGAGTCCAAGGTTTCAGCTTCTATCACCTAATTTTTCCAAATTTTACACTTGTACATCTTGGAATGGATAGAATTATGGGTTCTGAAGGAGAGTTGGGTTTGGAGGTTTGAAATTGTTTCACGCATGTTTTGCTCGGGACTAGCAAAAAGCTGGTTGGGGGGTGTGTTGAACCTCCAATTTATACATTGCATTGCTCATTACATGACATGGTTTGCATGATTTTCATGATTTAAAGGCCCATCTAACACATGTTTTGTGATTATAGGGGATGAGAGCGGACTTCATTCAATTAGGGATTGAAAGAATGCCTTTAGAGCCATTGGATGAAGGACGAAAGATGACCAAAGAAAGAAGAACGCAAGGAGAAGAGAGAGAAGAAGAAAGAGGAGAAAAAGAAAGGAAGAAGAATTAAAGGGAAGGAGGACCGACCGGTCTTGACCGGTCGGCCATGGACGTTGATCACATTGAAGAAAGGCCGACCGGTCTTGACCGGTCGGCCATGTGCACTGGACAAAGGGAAAACTAGTCCGACCGGTCTTGACCGGTCGGCTAGGCTCACTGGACTGCTGGGCAGGTCAGTCCGACCGGTCTTGACCGGTCGGCTGTACTCCCTGGACTGTTTAAAAGACCAGTCCGACCGGTCTAGACCGGTCAGCTCTGAGTAAATAGAGTCCTTTTTAAATCGGGACTCCGAAAACTGCTGCGCACTGCGTAACCTTTCGCAGATTCTGGATGTTTCCGACGTAAGGGAGCTTTTTTACTATAAAAGGACACCTAGGGGCTCTTCCTAGGTCATCATAGAAGCTAAGGGACGTGGTTTTGGAGAGAGGAAGCTGTCGTGGAGCATCTGCAACTCTCCTATTTCCGGTTTTTCTAGTTTTATGCTTTTATTAAGAGTTTTTAGTTGTAGCATGAATATGCTCGGCTAGAACCTCTCAGCTAAGGCTGAGAGGTGAAGCTTGTAGCCAATTCCATGTTGGATTCAGTTTAATTCAAGTAATTTCAATTCAAGTTTGGATTTTTCTTGCATATTTCAATTCCAAAAGTGGTAGTTTGAGATGTTTTATGAGAGTTCATGTACTCCGGACATGAATTCCTTACAATTCTCTGAGATTATCATATGATGCTTGTCTAGAGTTGAATTATAGTAATCCTTGAGCAGGCCATAGTCCATAGGCATGGCTGTTACTCCGCAGGCTATGGATTTGAATTCTACATTGATTGTATGGGACTAGAACTTAGAAGTTCAACTTGATTTGGATTGAATGTATGTGAATGCTTTATTTTCCAACTAGATGAGAGATAGAACTTCAAATCTAGTTGTGTTCTCTACTTGGGTTGATTGAATTGACATGGGATTGCTACAAGTGGATCCTTGAATGCCTTAGTACTTTAAATTACTGATTTTCTATTAAAGTTACTGTTTTAGTTAATTACCTAATTGAATCTGATATTCTTGCAAAATTGAGTTGCTGGAGTAGTTTGAAATTGTTTCTATTTCCCTGTGGATCGACCTCGGTCTTACCGAGTTTTATTACTACATCGCAGCCTTACACTTGAGGCGAGCGAACAGTGGAGAGACATTCATTAAGTATTTTTTAGTTTGGGTTGTCTCCACCACAATTTCAGAATTGCATGGTGCTTCCACAATCAATGGTAAAGAGTGTAAATCAGTGGAATGGTGTTCTTCAGGCACCGACACCATGTCTAACAAACTATCCAACTCCTTAATCATCTCATCATCCAGATCATAGGGGTGGGTCATGCATTCCTCTAGGAAATTGAGAGAGTCGGATGAAGGGTCCTTGTTCTCCCTAAGTGTTAATGTCAAATTTTGTAACGAGATCCTCCGGCTTTTCTCCTTCACTCCAGCAGGAATTTTCACCACCAGACCTGAAGCAAGACATCAAATAAGGGTGGCTGGGGTCCAGCCGTTAGCCCTCCGATGCTTAAGTTAGGCCATAGTAAGAAGAGAAGCCAAGTAAACGGGACCAAGATTGAATGATGTGTACGTACCTGCTCTCAATGGAGCCACCCCTTTATATAGATCTGAAGCAATCCAATCTGTTACGTGAGATGTCGAAATCCCGTTGATGTCGCATATGATACTGAGAATTCGCTGATTTCGTGGGATAAGATCCAACCCAATGACTTATTCCAACAATCCCGCCCCTTGATGGTAATCCCTTGAAATCCGGCTGGAAGCCATAGTTGGAGTCATGGCCTCCGAAAAGGAAGGAGACGCCCGTAGTTGGAGTCATGGCCTCCGAAAAGGAAGGAGACGCCCGTAGTTGGAGTCATGGCCTTCGAAAAGGAAGGAGACGCCCGTAGTTGGAGTCATAGCCTCCGAACTGGTTGTAACCCGCAGGAAAGCTGCTCGCAGGTTAAAATGTGGTCGCGAGTCCAAGTACATATTTTGGATGTAACGTCTTTCAACGACTTGTGAGAAGGTCTGTTCGCAGATCGAGTTTTGCCGTATTTGACTATCGGTTATGAAGACTCGAGACTTGCGAATAGCTGCTCCGTATTTTTCAATCTATGACTCTTGATCAGGTGAGCTCGAGAGTCGAATGGTCGTCCCGCACCTATCAAACATTCGACTCTCGATCAGATAATCTCGAGAGTCGAATGGACGTCCCGCACTTATCCAATATTCGACTCTCGATCATATAATCTCGAGAGTCGAATGGACGTCCCGCACTTATCCAATATTCGACTCTCGATCATATAATCTTGAGAGCGAGAGCGAAATGGGCATTTCCGCGTGAAATCTTATCTCCATCATTTTGCCTATAACACTAAGTAATTGAGGAAATTCTGTTTCAAGGGTAAGGAATTCCTCCTCTATAGAGGGGAGGTCTTCCAAAGAAAATTTTTCAGATTCAGTGGTAAGCACATCATCTAGCATTGGTTGATCTTTTGAAATTTCAGATTGTGCTACCTCATCATCCAAAGAAATAGAATTCTCAACCCAAGGGAGTTCTTCCACAATAGAATCCGGCGTGTGTTGTTGGTGGAAGGGTTTAAAAATATCAAGTTCAGCCATCTCTCTAGCAAGAATATCTTCTGGCGACTCATAAACATTCGACCCTTTGGAAGAAGAAACAATGGGCTCACAATCATCCACGGAACCCTCATTGTAGGCAATCTCAATATCACTTTCAGATTTTATGGATTCCTCAGGTTTGTCAACCGTCATTGAAATCTCTTCATCATTAAAATCGGAATATCTAAAAGAGATAGTTGATTCACCATAATCGATGGTGATATTGGGGTCATGTTGAGCTCTTAATTGTGCATATTCTAACCCCAATTCATCACTCATTATGCATGGTTTCATGATTTAAAGAATAATCTAATGCATGGATTTGTGATCGTAGGAATGAGAAGGAGACTTTACCAATTCATGGTTAAAAGAGTCACTTTGTATGCATTGAAGATCAATAGAACAAGTGCCGAAAGGTGGAAGAAAGAAGCAAGAAAGAAAGAGAAGAGATGATGAAGAAAATCTGAAATTTTGTGCTTAGACCTGTCTGTAGACCGGTCGCCAGACAGGTCGACAGTGTATTTTTTTGGACTATTTTTCTCATCTTAGACCGGTCCTTAGACCGGTCGCCAGACAGGTCGAGAGTAGTCCAAAATCATAAAAACTCTCTGGATAGATTCTGCAGTTTTGAGACTGGTCGTCCACAGTCTCAGACCGGTCGTGAGACCGGTTGTCAGTGCAACAGCGTGTGCGTGAAGCTCTGATTTTCTTTGCGCAATTGCGTAATTCCTTGCTAAATTTGGAATCTTCCACGCCAATCTATAAAATGGACTTCTCCTCTTCATACCGGGGTATGCTAGGACGTGGAGATTGCTTAGGAGACGGATTCTACTTCAAGCTTTCTTAGTTTTCTTCCTGTTTTAGTAGTTTTTTATGTTTTTGAGGCTTCTAGTTCAAGGATGTTAGAGATGAACTAAAACCTCTTAGCTAGGGCTAAGAGGTGAAGCTTTTGATTTGTTTTTGATGGATTGATGCAACCTAGGTTTCCTTTTATGTTTTAATTGAAGAATTTTAGTTCAATATGAGTTTGAGTCAAGTACTAGTTTGGTTTTACTTTGATCTCTTGATGACTCCGGGCTCATGTGATTCTTAGTGATTCTAAGCTTGGTAGCTTACCTTCTGAGCATTGTTTATGCTTGTGTAGTTCATTGATCTATCATCGACTCCGGGCATGGTAGATTCTTTGATTGCCTTGTATGCAATGGCCTGATTTTCATGTGAGAACTCATTCAACTAAAGTTCTTATCTTATTATAATCTGAAATAGCTGTTTGCTAATTGATTTTGATTTGATTAGAGTTCTAATCATTAGTTGTAATCAAGTCTAGTGACAGGATTTGATGAAAGCTATGGTTGTGAATCTCAACTAGATTGGGAAGAGGCTTGGCCTACACAATTGAGTGTGCCCAAGGCCTGAGCATTGATGTGGGAATTGAATCAATGAATAAGCAACTGTTTTGGATAATTGTTGATTTAACCGCTCTATATTCTGATCGGATAGAGATATGAATTCGATTCCGATTGAGTTATGAGAGACCTAGTTGTGTTGATGCATTGAAACCTATCAAAAGTGGATCCTTGGCGCTCTAGTGCCTTTTTAGATTGATATTACCTTACACATTCACTGTTTAACCCAAATCACTATTTTCCAGATCTTTCCGAATTATTACTACTTCGCAACCCTACACTTGGGGAAGTGAACAGGTCACCAAGATCAATATCCTCTAGAAGTTTAGTCATTAAATCTGGAGAAGGTTGGGTTTGGATAGCCTCATCCTCCTCATTATTGGGGATTAATTTGGTGTTCCCAATGTTGGGTTCAGGATTTTGAGATGGCGAGAGGTTTTGTATGCATTGCTCAGTTATTATCATAAACTCTCGCAGTGTATCCTCCAGAGTTCGTGTCGGTTGTGGCTCCTGAGAAAGAAACTCTTGAGGATAATTGTTGGCATCCATGGTTGGCTTGTCTCCCAAATTGAAATTTTGATGCTCCCACCTATTAGGATTATGCATGTCATATGTTGTGCTATTAGATAGTTGTTGATATTTGTAGCCAAACAAGTGATCATACATTGTCCTAACCGGTGGAACATTATTCATCTCTTTCCGATACTCTCCCATTGTCTTACCTGTCACGCCCCAAGCCCGGTCCCCGGGTTTGGGGCGTAAGTCACGCCCCAAACCCGGGGACCGGGCTCACTAAATTCCTGATCGCCGACCTTGGTGCCAACAGCCTCCGTAGTACCCCATTCTCGGCTCCTAGCTCTCAAGTGCCAGGTTCCGATCCTGGGATCCTACCAGGAGGATTTTCAGGGTAAATTTTTTTTTTTGTACATGAGCATAATCAAACCATAAAACATCATCAAATATCCACTAATAAGTTTGTTGAGTACAGTGCTGGAAAGGGAAATACAACATGAATCAGAAGTCCAAAATATCAGGTACATAAACCGCGCTCAACGCTGCTGATAGGCTCTAGTACCTGCAGTGTAAACAAACGCGCATGAGCTTCCTACGAAGCCCAGTAGAGTGCGTGTGTGCTCGTGTGATGCATATGACAAGTATACAGATATCAGAGTAAGCGAAAGTAGTAGAGGGCTAAGTTATTAAGTTCATGAATGCTGTCAGCCATCCCAAGGCTATGCGATGCAAGGGCCTACATGGCCGAGTGTTACATGCTAGAGATGCAATGCAAACACGTCAATCCTCAACTGATCCACATATCAAAATACTTATCATCTGGGACATCACCGGGGTCTAGTATACTCTAATATTGGCCGCCTCACATCGCGCGCGTAACCAAGCGAGTAGAAAAGACCTCACTATCCGCCTCGTCAGTGGTATGCCAATGCCCACCCGGCTCGCCGATAGCGGACCCATTCCATGAGCTGGTCAGACTCGACCTAGCTTACAACCCACTTCACCCGGGTGGATAAGGTCACACCCCTTTCCAACTGACCTCGACACAGTGGGAGACGCGGCCTACTGGTATTTGGCACACGAGCGCTCGTGTTATCCACTCGGTCTCGACGCTGGAGCATCCTACTGGTACCACAGGGTTTAGGGACTTTCACCCAAGGACATCCATAGCGCCCACGTACTAGAACAAGTTTCCGGTGTCCAATACTGCCAACCACGATGTGACTATGGTGGCCACCACCCTGATACTGCTAGGGTGTGAAAGCGATCGTGACATACATAATGCGAAATGCATGAGTCATACAATCCAAATCATGCACCAACTTACGCACACTGCGCAATCATGTGGGGCGACCCTGTCTCACACGGGTCCCCTAAGTATAACAAGCCAACTAGCATATGCTATGGTTAATCATGATCCATAACAGGCATACAAATGATGCGTATGGGCATATGAATGAGCATGGTATTCATTATACTAAGCATGTTATCAGTGTGACTTATCAAGCTAATCATACTAGCATGGTACCAACATATCATGTAACATTGGCCGTAAAAGGCCCAATATATATCTAAAGAGAGTGGGACCCGGACTGTGGGTCCCATTGGAAATGTAAAATTCTTCGTGGCATAGCCCACTTGAGACCACATCGGCCCCATACTTGGGCCTGCACATACTAGATAGGCGGTCAAAATACGTGTACGGTATGGATAAAACATATACGTCATGGTGGAGCTAATAGATACATCACATTGGGACCCATAGGGTGGGCCACCTGCTGGGCAGCGTGGTACCCATCTAGTCCCAATAAGTTTTGAATCAAGCAGATATTTGTGTTTTCTCCTTCATCCATATCCATGTGATCTTATGAACCGGTTGGATAGCAAATAAACATCACTGTAAAACCTAGAAAGGTTTCAAGGTTGGAAATCATTATCCCCACTATAGCATGGTCCACTTGACATTAGGATATGCTTAAAATTTGGGCCCAGCCACTTATGAATAAGTTGGGTGACAAATAAACATCATTGCAGGTCTAGGAAGGTTTCAATGGTGGAGATCATTATTTCCACTGTTGACCCGTGGCATGGCCCACTTGCCATTGGGATATGCTTAAATTTTGGGCTCGGCCACTTATGAAACAGGTTGGATGACAATTAAACATCACTGTAGGGCTGGGAAGGTTTCAACGGTAGAGATCATTATTCCCACTGTTGACCCATGGCATGGCCCACTAAAATGAGCTGGAAAAACATATGGACGGGATAAGTAAAGCATATACATTCTAGGTGGGCCCAGCGAGTGGGGCCCATGGGATGATGCCCATAACGACCAAGCTGCTGGGCAGCAGCGTCCCCTGGACGCTGTCTGTCCAGCAGCAGCATTTTATTTATTTATTTTTTATTTTTATTTTTATTTTTTTATTTTATACTCTTAACAAGTGGGGCCCACAGGAGTTCTCGATCAAGCTGATATTTTTGTTTTTCCTTTTTTCCTTTTTCCATGTACGTGTGAGCTTATGAACAGGTTGGATCTCAAATAAACATCATGGTGGGCCATAAGAAGGGTCTCAACGGTAGGGCCACTGCCCCTACTGTTTTCTGTGGTGGGGCCCCCTTGAGACTTGGATCTGACTCATTCTTGGGGTCATGCCCTAAAATGATCTCCCCAACTGGATGGACGGTGTGGATATAGCACATGCATCATGGTGGGACCCACGAATGGGCCACCAGCTGCACGAGCCAGCGTCCTGGACGCTGGTACTACCAGCGTCAGCGACGCTGCCTCTTCTGCTTCTTCTCTTTCTTTTTTTTTTGGTGTTTATATCAAGTGGGGCCCACATGAGTCTGATCCACTCCGTTCATCAGGTTCCCCATCTCGTGGGGGACCCAACAAGCCCAATATTGGGTATACAAATTGGTCTAGAAACATCAAAGTGAGCCGAAAGATTTCTGACAGTAGAAATCATTACTTGCACTGTTTTATGCGGTGCGGTCCACTTAAGATTTGGATCAGCTTCAAATTTGGGGCCTGGCCCTAAAGTGATCTGAGAAAACAGATGGACGGCGTGGATGGAACACAAACATCAAGGTGGGTCCCACGAGTGGGGACCCCATTGCAGCGTCCAAGTGACGCTGGACGTTCCAGCGTCAGGACGTCCAGACGCTGGACGTCCAGCACATATATTTTTTTTGTTTCCTTTTTTTTTGTTTTTGTGCTTATCTCAAGTGGGGCCCACTTAGGGACAGTCCACCCCATTCATCATGTTCCCCTGGTCGTTGGGGTCCTAACAAGCCCAATATTGGGCAGGTGATGTGGTCCACAAACATCACGGTGGGTCCAGGAAGTCTTAACAGTCGGCTTCACCATCTCCACTGTTTTCACCTGAGATCTGGATCTTCTTCATTTTTGGCGCACTGCCTTAAAATGGGATGGAGGAACAGCTGGACGGCATGGATCAAACTTATACATCAAGGTGGGTCCCACATGTGGGGGCCTGTTCCACGCCAACCGGCTGCCCCTGCTGGGCAGCAGCGTCCCCTGGACGCTGGCTGTCCAGCGGCAGTCCTCTCTCTCTTTCTCTTTTTTTTTATAATTATTATTATTATTATTATTATTATTATTATTATAATAGGAAGGTGGGGCCCATTCATGGATGATCCAGTCCACCCATCTCATTGCCCATCACAAGGTGGGCCCAAAAGAAAAGGAAAGTGGAAAGAAATTAAGAAAATGGAGAGGTTTTGTCCCTTGCACTCACCTCGATGGATGGTTGGACGGTTGGATTGGATCGGGTTGATGATCGGATGATCCGGACGGTCTGGATGATGGTTGAGGTCCTCCAAGCTTGGATCTACACCTCAATCTCTCTAATCTCTCTCTACTTTTCTCAAATCTTCCTCTTCTCTCAAATCTTTCTCTTTCTCTCTCCTTTCTCAAATCTCTTTCTCTCTTTCTCTCTCTTAAATCTCTTGAACTTGCAAAATGGGAAGTGAGGAAGCCTCCTCTCCCCCTATGTATGGTATTGTATGGGGGGAGAGAGAAAATGAATCATGAGGAGTGATGATGGTGCATGGGAGGGGGTGTGGGAGGTATGGGCTATAGTTGACTTTGGGAGGAGAGAGAGGGATGGGGGGTATGGGTAGAGTGATGGTGAAAATGATGGTGATGGATTAGATTGATGTGACATGGTCTTGGAATTTATGCAAGTGGGGCCCACGACACACGCACGTTGCGCGGCCCACCTCGGATTACGCAATCAATCATAACTTTCACACCGGGTATCGCAATGGGGCGCGCCGCGAGGCGTTGGAATCGCAGTGCCTACGTGGTCGCCGGGGTATAGGTCTCGGGTCGATGCGGTACTAAAATAGGGTCGCGATTAAGGCTCGCTAATCTGGTCCATCCGGGACGTACCGGCATCGAAAATTAAGCGTACGAAAGGCAAATAAGGGTACGGGTCTTACATTACCTGGCGAAAAGTTATGCCCATTGTTGTCATTCCGGTAATCTCGCAAGGTCTTACGTGGGGGAGTATTAGAAGTAGATTAAGTCATAGAAAGATATTCATGCTTGTAATGGTTCCAATCATAATGATTTTTTATTTGGTTCGACCTCTCATCTTCCAAAAGGTATTTAGACAATCCACCCGTCCAATCATTCATAATGAAATTATAAGAAGTTGAAACAGAAAAGAATTCTTCCTTCCATCCTTTACTCCTCTCTAAGACCGAAGCACAAGGTGTCTTGCAATGGCTGAGCCAGAAGCAAGGATAAAGACCGATTTCTCCTAGTCAATAGGGGTTCAGAAAACTCTCCACCCACTCTTTGAGTCTTTTTGAGAAAAGTGCAGAAAAAGAAGAAAGAGGAATAAGATTGAGAAGAGAAATCTCTGAGCACAAGGTGATCCAAGACGGCAATGCCGACCAATAGGAATCAAGGTGGCACAAGGCCAACCTATCAGAGATCCAAAAGGAGTCTCCACCCACTCTACAAGAGATGAATATGATAGGAATGAGTAGGAGAAGAAGAAGAGTAAGGTTAGAAAGATAGAACCTGATTTGGCACTTGAGATTCCTACTTCTTCTTCAACTTCCTAAAAATCCCTAAAGTAGATCTATGTTAGAATCCTGCAAAATCAAAACAAACTAAGTTAGTATTTAGAAGAAAACCTACCCTAAAAAGTAAAACAAATCCTAAACCTATCTTAACACAATCTCAACTAAAAGTTATTTCAGAAAATTCTAAAAATACCGCATAGAAATCCCCGGCAACGGCGCCAAAAACTTGTTCACTCCCCAAGTGTAGGATTGCGAAGTAGTAATAATTCGGAAGGACCGAGTATCGTTCCCACAGAGATTTATGAATGGGTATTCTCAGAATTTGTCTAAAATAACTAATAATTAAGATCCTATTATGAACTAAAGTTGGAAAATAATGAATTGAGTTTAAACAGTGAAAGTGTAAGCTAATATCAATCTAAAAAGGCACTAGAGCGTCAAGGATCCACTTTTGATAAGTTTCAATGCATCAACACAACTAGATCTCACATAACTCAATCGGAATCGAATTCATATCTCTATCCGATCGGAATATAGAGCGGTTTAATCAACAATTATTTAAAATAGTTGCTCATTCATTGATTCGATTCCCACAACAATACTCAGGCCTTGGGCACACTCAATTGTGTAGGCCAAGCCTCTTTCCAATCTAGTTGAGATTCACAACCATAGCTTTCATCAAATCCTGTCACTAGACTTGATTACAACTAATGATTAGAACTCTAATTAAATCAAAATCAATCAGCAAACAGCTATTTCAGATTATAATAAAAAGATAAGAACTTTAGTTGAATGAGTTCCCACATGAAGATCGGGCCATTGTACACAAGGCAATCAAAGGGTCTACCATGCCCGGAGTCGATGATAGATCAATGAACTACACAAGCATAAACAATGCTCAGAAGGTAAGATACCAAGCTTAGAATCACTAAGAATCACATGAGCCCGGAGTAATCAAGAGATCAAAGTAAAACCAAACTAGTACTTGATTCAAACTCATATTGAACTAAAATTCTTCAACTAAAACATAAAAGGAAACCTAGGTTGCATCAATCCATTAAAAACAAATCAAAAGCTTCACCTCTTAGCTCTAGCTAAGAGGTTTTAGTTCATCTCTAACATCCTTGAACTAGAAGCCTTAAAAACATAAAAACTACTAAAACAGGAAGAAAACTAAGAAAACTTGAAGTAAAATCCGTCTCCCAAGCATTCCCCACGTCCTAGCATGCCTTGGTATGAAGAGGAGAAGTCCCTTTTATAGATTGACGCGTAAGATTCCAGATTTAGCAAGGAATTACGCAATTGCACAGAGAAAATCGGAGCTTTACGTACAATCTGTTACGCTGACGACCGGTTGCATGACCAGTCTGAGCTGTGGACGACCGGTCTCAAAACTGCAGAATCTGTCCAGAGAGTTTTTGTGTTTCTGGACTACTCTTGACCTGTCTGGCGACCGGTCTGGCAACCGGTCTAGCTGTGTAGACCTATCTGGCGACTGGTCTTGGGACAGGTCTTGAGACAGGTCTTGGGACAGGTCTTGCATATTTTCTTCTCTTTCTTTCTTCTTCTTTCCTCCACATTTTGTCACTTGTTATGTTAATCTCCAATGCATACAAAGTTGACTCTTTTGACTATGAATTAGTGAAGTCTCCCTCCCATTCCTACAATCACAAATCCATGCATTAGATTAGTCTTTAAATCATGAAAAGCATGCATAATGAGTGATGAATTGGGGTTTGAATATGCACAATTAAGAGCTCAACACCATTCTAACTTCAATTGGAGGAATGAACCATCAGATAATGCAAACAATAACCCAAAAGCTATGCTTGAGGAGATATTGGGTACATTCGTCTCGGCCCAAGCTGAGTACAATAAGAATAATTCTCAGAAAATTGATGGGTTCATGCAAGAACAATTAAAATTCAACTAGAATTCGTCTCAAGCCATCAATGATTTGAAAACTTCAATGGCTAGAATTGAATCTCATCTTAGTGTTAGGGAGAAAGACACACTTCCTGCCCAACCTCTCCCTAACCCAAGAACCCAATTTGAGATACAAGACGTCAGCTCGTCCTCCCAAAATACGGAGCATGTTCAAGCTATCATCACTTTGAGGAGTGACAAAATAATTGACGAATCCAATCCAGTGAAGGCCCTAAGGCCTAATGATCTGAAAATTGCCAATAAGGATGATATCTCAAACAACACTCCACATGAGAAAGAGCCAAAAAGGTAATACAAGCCGGTTGCCCCGTTTCCCCAAAGGTTGATTTCACCCAAACCTTTAGATAAAAACCTGAAAATCCTAGAGGTTTTTAAGTAAGTGAAGATCAACATTCCGTTGTTGGATGCTATAAAACAAATACCATCATGTGCCAAATTTATGAAGGAATTATGTATAGTTAAAAGGAAGCACAATGTATACAATAAAGTACTTTTGACTGAGAATTTGAGCGCCATCATCAAACAAGAGGTGCCCTAAAAATATAAGGATCTGGGTAGTCCTACCATATCATGCATCATAGGTGACTACCGGATCAAACAAGCTTTACTCGATCTTAGGGTAAGTGTTAACCTCATCCCATACTCGGTCTATGAACAACTTGAGTTAGGTGAATTAAAACCCACCAAAACCATATTCCAACTTACTGATAGATCTATTTGTGTACTGAGAGGGATAATTGAAGATGTCCTTGTCTAAGTCGATAAATTCTACCATCCAGTGGATTTTATTGTCTTGGATACAAATCCTGTGATGGGAACCGGTGCTCAAATTCCTGTTATACTTGGCCGCCCTTTTTTAACCACTTCAAATTCGATTATCAATTGTAGAAATGGGCTGGTACAAATGTCTTTTGAAAATATGACACTCGAGTTGAATATTTTCGATTTGTGCAAACAACCACGGGAAGTTGATGACGAGGTCCATGAAATAAATCTGATTGAATCATTCGTGGAAGACACATCCCTCTTGACATTCTATTCCGATCCCTTGGAGGCATGTTTGGCACACTCTCATGAGATTGATGATGACATGATAAGAGGGATGGATGACATTTTGATTCTATGCCAGTACTTGATAATAAAAGATGGAAGACACCATTTGAGCCTTTGCCTCTAACTGAAAATAAGCCACTTCCATCTAGTATCAAGGCTCTGAAGCTTGACTTAAAATCCTTATCTATTGATTTGAAATGTATATACTTAGGTCGAGATGAGACATATCCGGTGGTGATTTCTTCCTACTTGGATGAAGAACAACAGAGTAGGCGGATAGCTACTCTTAAAGAGCATAAGAGCGCCATTGGGTGGTCAATTGCGGATCTCAAAGGCATGGAACCCCTGATTTGTACTCATCGCATACACCTTGAGAAAAATGTGAAGACATTTAAGCAACCACAAAGACGCCTCAATCCAAACATGAAGGAGGTGGTTAAAGTTGAGGTGTTGAAACTATTGGACGTGGGTATCATCTACCCATTATCCGATAGTCAATGGGTGAGTCCAACTCAAGTGGTGTCTAAGAAATCTGGAATAACCATCATAGCCAATGCCAATAATGAACTCATGCCAACCAGAGTTACTACCGGTTGAAGAATGTGCATTGACTACAGGAAGCTAAACACAGTTACGAGGAAAGACCACTTCCCCTTACCATTTGTTGATCAAATTTTAGAAAGGTTGGCAGGTCATTCCCACTTTTGCTTCCTTGATGGATATTCAGGGTATAACTAAATAGAGATCGCCCTAGAGGACCAAGAGAAGACAACATTCACATGCCTATTCAGCACTTTTACTTATAGAAGGATGCCGTTTGGATTGTGCAATGCCCCTGCCATGTTTCAACGTTGTATGTTGAACATTTTTTCTGATATGGTGGGATCGATTCTCGAAGTCTTTATGGACGATTTCTCGGTATTTGGTTGTAATTTTGATGAGTGCCTTATGCATTTAAAATCTGTTTTAAAAAGATGTGAAGAAAAGAACCTCGTTTTGAATTGGAAAAATGTCATTTCATGGTTAAAAAAGGAATAGTCCTTGGTCACATCATCTCAGAAAAAAGGAATCGAGGTGGACAAGGCTAAAATTGATCTTATCTTTAACCTTCCACCACCCAAGAGTGTACAAGATGTGCGGTCCTTTTTAGGACACTTCGGATTCTATAGAAGGTTCATAAAGGACTTTAGTTCACTCTCTCGTCCTTTATGTAACCTCCTTCAAAAGGAAAACTCATTCGAGTGGAATGAGGATTGTCAAAATGCCTTTGTAAAACTTAAATGTATGTTGACAAGTGATCCGATAATGCAACCACTTGATTGGAGCCTTCATTTTAAAATTATGTGCGATGTGAGCAACTACGCTATTGGGGCAGTGTTAGGCCAAAGAAAAGAGAAGAAGCCATACGTCATATATTATGCAAGTATAACTCTAAACTCGGCTCAAGCAAATTATAACACTACAAAAAAGGAAATCTTAGCCGTATTATTTGCTTTGGACAAGTTTTGGTCTTACTTGATCGGATCCAAGATCATCATATTTACCGATCATGCCGTACTTAAGTACATTCTCTCGAAGAAAGATGCTAAACCGCGCTTGTTAAGATGGGTCCTCTTACTCCAAGAATTCGACATAGAAATATGAGATAAGAAGGGAGTAGAAAACGTAGTGGTTGACCATTTCTCATGAATTGTATCATCGATTACCCTGAGATGACTGCGATTAATGACATGTTCCTTGATGAACAACTTTTCAAAGTCTCCTAATTACCATGGTATGCGGACATTGCTAACTATCTTGCTATAGGTACAATTCTGACACATTGGAAAAAGCAAGATAAGGATAAGTTCTTCAACGAGGAGAGAAAATTCCTATGGGACAACCCGTATTTATTCAAGTATTGTCTCGATCAAATTATAAGGAAATGTGTGCCGGATGATAAGAAATAGAGTATCATCTCTTTTTGTGATTCTCAGGCATGTGGTGGCCACTTTTCGGCTAAGAAGACCATAGCCAAAATTCTGCAATGTGGGTTTTATTGGCCCACCATGTTCAAAGATACTCATGAGTTTTGTAAAACGTGTGAGCCTTGTCAGAAATTGGGAGGAATATCCCGTAGAAATATGGTGCCACTCAATCCCATCTTACCAATTAAATTTTTTTATTGTTGGGGCATCGATTTCATGGGTCCATTCCCATCTTATTTTGGAAATTTATATATTTTGCTTACTGTCAATTATGTTTCAAAATGGGTTAAGGCATTTCCATGCCGGAATAATGACCATAAAACAATCATTCGATTCTTAAAAGAAAACATTCTTTCCCGATTTGGAACTTCTCGAGTCATTATCAGTGATGGAGGGTCTCACTTCTGTAATTGTCCATTCAAAGCTTTAATGAAGAAATATAGTGTCAATCATAAAGTGAGCACTCCTTATCACCCACAAACAAGTAGACAAGCTAAGATATCCAACAGGAAAATAAAAAATATCTTAGAAAAAATAGTAAACCCCGATCGCAAGGATTGGTCACTTCGACTTACAGCTGCGCTCTGGGCTTACCATTCAGCTTTCAAGACCCCCATTGGAATGTCTCCCTATAGACTTGTCTATGGAAAATCTTGTCACTTGCCTGTGGAATTGGAACATAGGGCATATTGGCGATAAAGAAATGAATTTTGATTCTGACAAAGCAAGCTCATTGTGCAAACTTCAATTGAATGAAATTGCGGAACTCTGGAACGAGGCATATGAAAATGTGAGAATTTACAAGGAAAAGATGAAGGTGTTTCATGATAAGAACATCATTCGTAAGACCTTCACGATTAATTAAAAGGTCCTTATGTATAATTCTCGGCTGCATTTATTTTTGGGAAAATTGAAGTCTCGATGGACCGGTCCCTTCATTGTAAAAATTGTTTATCCTTATGGGACTGTAGAGTTGTTAAATCCAAGAAATGACAACATCTTTAAAGCGAATGATCAGCGTTTAAAATCGTTCTTTGAGAACTTTCCCTTAGAACGTATGTCCATATCTTTGATTGATCCTGTGTATTAGGATAATTGATCTCCTAGTTTATGGAGGTATAGAGTAGTTTAAGACCAGGATTTTGTTACTTTTTTATTTTATTAATTTTTCATAGGTTTGTTAGAAGGAGGTAGAATTCTAACTCTTACTCTCTAAGGTATTCTCAGTCCCCACTTCTCTTAATTTTATCATTGCTCTCATATTTTGCTCATTGCATTTCATTTACATTGAGGACAATGCAAGATTTGGTTGGGGGTGAGACTTCTAGATGAAGCTAATGTTTTGTAACATTTCGAGCAATGGTAGTATGTAGAAATTTTTTCAATTTTTCTAAAATTTCAAAAATCCTTTGGAAAACTTCGTTTCTATGCATTCAAGATGATACGAGTATAAGAAAAAGAGATACAAAGTGATGGTGAGCATCTTGATATATCTCTAAGAAAATAGTTTTCTATGAGAATTCCCCTATTTATGTGATTGATAGAAAATTGAAACACTTTTACACCTAGTATACGTTACACGATTCTCATGATTTGAAGGGATTATGTAGATCTATGGATTGGCTAGGCTTAGATTTGAGGTGTTGAGAAACCAAGCCGGGGTACTTTGTCCATCCTTAACTATGGGAAAAGAATGAAAGATATGGATTTCTAAAAATCCTATCTAATGTGTATGAAAAGGAAAGGAAGGATGAAAATATGGGAATGATTGAATATATGGTGGAAAATTCCGAAAAAGGGCTACCTATTACCAACCGGGGGATGGTCTACCCGTAACCAAAGCCGGAAATGGGAAGTAGTGTGAAAGCCATCGGAAGGTAAGGCAAATTCCTGTCGTAGGCTTGTAGTTGATGTGTACACCTTTAGATTCCTAATCTAGCTGATTCATGAAGAAGCTAACCTCGAAAATTCATGAGATGAACATTCACTATGCACACTAGGATAATTTTTTTGAATTCTTCTATTTATCAATTAATCAGTGAGAATTCTATGAGAACACTTATTATGTTTTGAGAAGGTTAAGGTCTTAACTTCTATCACTAAGTTTTCCCAATTTTTGCACTTGTACGTCCTGGAGTGTATAGAAGCATAGTTTTTGAAGGAGAGTTGGGTTTTGGAGAATAGAACTTGTTTCACGCATGTTTTGCTCGGGACTAGCCAAATCCTGGTTGGTGGGTGTGTTGAGCTCTTAAATGTGTATATTCTAACCCTATTACATCACTAATTATGCATGATTCACATGTTTAAAGACTATTCTAATGCATGTTTTGTGATCGTTGGAACGAGAAGGGGACTTCACCAATTTAATGCTTAAAAGGTCACTTTGTACACATTGAAGATCAAAGACCAAGTGCCAAAAGGTGGAAGAAAGAAGCAAGGGAGAAAGAGAAGGGAAGAAGGAAGAAGTACAAAAGATTGCACTATAGACTGGTCATCCAACCGGTCAGCCATAGCTCAGGACCCGTCGTTCGATCGGTCCGAAAACTTAACAAGAAGACCCCTGCTGCCAAACCTTGCTGGACTAATCACGACCGGGCGTCCGACCGGTCGTCTACTACTCAGACCGGTCGTCAGACTGGTTGATTAATTCAAAAGCCAGGATGAATTTTTCGAAAACTCACTGGACTGTTTTTGGGCTTTTACGACCGGTCATCGGACTGGTCGACCATAGGCTTAGACCGGTCGTCTGCGTAACAGAGCTTATTCAATAAGCTCCGAACTTTGCTGCATAAAACGCTATTTTTGCATTTTTTCGAAAATTCTGCCCGAACCGGAGGCCGATATCTATAAAAGGGCTCCTCTACCTTGTTCCTAGGGTATCCTCAAAGAGATCTACGAGGGGGGGGGGGGGGGGGGGGGGGGGGGGGGGGGGGGGGGGTGGAGAAAGACAGATTCAGAGTTCTACAACTCCTTCTAGTTTGTTTCTTTTGGTTTTCATGTTTTTAGTTGATTTCATGTTTCCTTGGATCATGATCGGCTAAACCTCTTAGCTAAGGTTAAGAGGTGAAGCTTGTAGTGAATCTAAGATGCTTTAATTCTTTTATTTGCTTTCAAATTTGAATTTTTATTGAAGAACAATAGTTTATAGAAGTTTGAATAAAGTTTTAAGTAGTTTTTCTTAATCTTATGATGGCTTATGGATGTTTGGAAGAATTGCTTTAGTTCTTAGTCGTTATGCATGGATGTAGACCTGTACACTCCGAGGAATCGAATTCAAGACGCTCTAGACTTGGATCCTCATGTGGGAACTGAAATTGCGGTTTTACCACTTGTAGAGATACTTGGAGATATACCTAATGTCCTAGAGGGGGGTGAATAGGACTTTTTGAATTTTAATTACAATTTAAAGCTAAATCAAATCGATTACATCAACCATGATTATCACAATAACATTCAAGGCAAATATATGTTCAATTTGCAAGAAAGACTATCATAGGCATTTCATCAAATAATTAGCATTCATGATTAGCTAAACTATTTCACACATTCAATACATAGCAATCATTCAATCTCACAATGCACAAGGATATATAGTGGTTCATGTTCGCTCGCCTCAAGTGTAAGGCTGCGATGTAGCAATAAAACTCGGTAAGACCGAGGTCGATCCACAGGGAATTGGATAACAAATTCCAAACTATTCCAGCAACTCAGTTTGCAATAGATAAGAGATTCAATTGGAATAATTACGCTAAAACAGTAACTTAATGAAAATCAGTAGTTTAAGGTACTAAGGCATTCAAGGATCCACTTGTAGTAATCCCATGTCAATCCAAGCAAGATACACAACTAGATTTGAAGTCCTATCTCTCATCTAGTTGGAAAATAAAGCATTCAAACACATTCAATCCCATTCAAGTTGAACTTCTAAGTTCTAGTCCCATTCAACAATGTAGAATTCGGAATCATAGCCTTCGGAGTAACAGCCATGCTGATGGACTATGGCATGCTTAAGGATTACTATAATTCGAATCTAAACAACCACTGTTATAGGCAAAATGATGGAGATAAGATTTCACGCGGAAATGCCCATTTCGCCCTCGAGATGATCTGATCAAGAGTCGCAGAACGGGTAAGGGTGGAGTACGGCTTCGACTCTCGAGATCGTATGCTCGGGAGTCGAAGAATGGATAAGAGCGGGACGTCCATTCGACTCTCGAGATTATCTGATCGAGAGTCGAATATTGGATAAGTGCGGGACGTCCATTCGACTCTCGAGCTCACCTGATCAGGAGTCATAGATTGAAAAATACGGAGCAGCTATTCGCAAGTCTCGAGTCTTCATAACCGATAGTCAAATACGGCAAAGCTCGATCCGCGAACAGACCTTCTCACAAGTCGTTGAAAGACGTTACATCTAAAGTATGTACTTGGACTCGCGACCACATTCTAACCTGCGAGTAGCTTTCCTGCGGTAATATCTCTTAGCTTTCAGTACTAGCACCCGATTCCCGTCGAGCAGCTTCTCCAATCCCTCTGCGACACCAAGCAGGGCTACAACCAGTTCGGTGGTTTCCAACTACGGGCGTCTCCTTCCTTTTCGGAGGCTATGACTCCAACTACGGGCGTCTCCTTCCTTTTCGGAGGCTATGACTCCAACTACGGGCGTCTCCTTCCTTTTCGGAAGCTATGATTCCAACTACGGCTTCCAGCCGGATTTCAAGGGATTACCATCAAGGGGCGTGATTGTTGAAATAAGTCATTGGGTTGGATCTGACTAAAAAGATAGGATCTTATCCCACGAAATCAGCGAATTCTCAGTATCGTATGCGACATCAACGGGATTTCGACATCTCACGTAACAAATTGGATTGCTTCAGATCTATATAAAGGGGTGGCTCCATTAAGAGCAGGTACGCACACATCATTCAATCTTGGTCCCGTTTTGCTTGGCTTCTCTTCTTACTGTGGCCTAACTTAAGCATCGGAGGGCTAACAGCTGGTCCCCAGCCACCCTTATTTGTTGTCTTGCTTCAGGTTTGGTGGTGAAAATCCCGGTTGGAGTGAAGGAGAAAAGCTGGAGGATCTCGTTACAAAATCTGACATTAACAGTTTGGCGCCGTCTGTGGGAACAACTTGATCATCGAAATCAATCGTGCTAACCACCGATCAAAATCCTTCAGCGATGCCTCCTAAAAAGGCTGTTCATCCTTCAACTTCAAGACAGGCACCACCTCCGCCTGATGAGACGGAATCCGTACCTATCCTTCCACCTGCTCCGACGAATATCCCTCAAGGAGCCCCGAATCTGCCGTCAACAAACCCATTATTGGAAGCCTCTGGAAATCAAGATGATGTCCTACGTTTCCTCGGAAACACTCTCCTAACTCTAAACGCCGGAGTCCAAGCGCTGTCAAACCGGCTTGATCAGCACTTCCCCGAACCGCAAAGACAATCCTCTGAAGGGTTACCACCGCAACCCATACCGGTAGCTTCCAAACACTCTATGGACGAACCACAAGTCCCGCCACTCGGCGGCCATCCCCCTGTACCATCTCCACATTCCATACATTCCAGTTCGTCTCGACAACCTCAACCGCAAGGCTCCAACGTCGAAACATCTAACTATACCCTACCATGGGAAGGAGATCTCAAAAGAATCTAAGATCGTTTTGATGTTATGGAACAGCGATACCAGGTAAATCGGCCATCTGCCGTCATGGCGGCAATACACCAATCTGAATCTCCCTTCACCAGCGAGGTCATGGAAGCACCATTACCCAGAAAGTATCGAGCGCCTGTTATCGCTCCGTACACAGGAATTGGCGACCCTCTGAAACATCTAGAAACATATAGGTCCCTCATGGAGTTGGAGGGACATGGTTCAGAAATCATGTGTAGGGCCTTTCCCCTAACATTGAAGGATGCAGCTCGTACGTGGTTCCGGGGGTTAAAGCCCCGTTCCATCAGTTCCTTTTCCCAGTTATCAGAGATATTCCTTTCTCAATTCATGGGGAGTATTCGCATTAAGAAGCCAGCCTCCCATCTAATGAATTTGAAACAGCAGCATGGGGAGACAATAAAGGAGTTCACAGTACGATTCACTACCGAAGCCGTTCAAACTGAGGGATACACCGAAGAAAAGGGTCTTACAGCCCTCATTGCCGGGATAACGAGCGAGAAATTCAGGTTTGCCTTAGATAAAAGCCCACCAAAAACTATGGCAAAATTTCAAGCCAAAGCTCAGAAATATATCAATGCAGAAGAAGTCGCATTGACACGCCATGGAGTACAGAGCAAGAAGCGCAAGCCAGAAGGAGCCTCTTCTACGGATAAGAAATACCGTCGTGATCAGCGCGATCGTTCTCCCAAGAGGCCTTACTCTGGTAAATATCATAATTACACTCCTCTCAATCAGTCTCCTGAAAAGGTTCTAATGGAGATTAAACACAAGCCATATGTGAAGTGGCCTGCAAAGATCAAATCCGATCCGGAGAAGAGGGACAAGAGCAAGTTCTGTTACTTTCACAAAGATCACGGGCATAGGACCCAGGACTGCATCTCTTTACGAGACCATATCGAAGCCCTTATTCGAAAAGGCCATCTCCAGGATTATGTTGCTCGTAAAAATCGATCACCAGAAAGGGCGAAGACCTCATCTCGCCAAAAGGAACCACCTCATCATCAAACCGACCAGGAGGACGCCGAGCCCACGGGAGAAATTCGCACTATCGTCGGGGGACCAGCTTGTGGGGGTGACTCTCAAGCTTCAAGAAAAGCATACGCTCGGAAGGCGTCCAAAGAACCCCAGCAAATCTATTGGCTGGAACAGACGTCCAGCTCCTCAAAAGCAAGCCATCCTCCAATTTCTTTCACCCTCGAAGATGCAGCGGGAATCCACTTCCCTCATGAAGATTCTATCGTGGTCACATTGAAGGTATCAAATTATCTGACTCATCGGATTATGGTGGATACAGGTAGCTCAGCCGACATTCTGTATCTAGAGGCTTTCAACAAAATGGCACTATCCAGAAGCCTCCTCAAGCCAGTATCGACCCCCCTCGTCGGCTTTGGAGGAGAGGTAGTAACACCCGAAGGAAGCATCGATCTCCCAGTTACTTTTGGAGAGAGTCCAGCGAAGACCACCGTCTTCGTAAACTTCCTCGTCGTGGATCGAAAATCAGCATATAACGCCATTTTGGGGCGGCCGTCCCTGACTAAGGTTGGAGCGGCCTTGCACCCTTCATATCTGTGTGTTAAATTTTCGACCCCAAATGGCATCGGGGTCGTGCGAGGAAGTCAGCAGGAGGCACGGTCCTGTTACCAGATAGCCCTCCAAGATCGAAAGAAGGCTCAAGCGACACCTGTCATGGAAATAGTTCAAGGTTCATCCGACGTTCCCGCCACCGCGTTGGATCCAAGAGAAAATGCTCTGAAATCAGGAACTCCAGGGGAGGAAACAGTGGCGATCTACCTGACCGAAGACAACCCATCTAAGATCGTGCACATCGGGTCCTCCTTGACCAGTGTCCATCATCAAAATTTGATCCGTTTCCTCACCGAATACAAGGATGTGTTTGCTTGGTCTCATAAAGATATGCCAGGCATCGATCCTGATGTCATCGCACATCGTCTCAACATTGACCCGAAGCATAAACCCGTACATCAGCGTCGACGTGCCTTTACTGCAGAAAGACAAATGGCAATCAAAACAGAAGTTGAAAAGCTTCTCGCGGCTAATTTCATAAAGGAAGTTGACTACCCAGAGTGGGTCGCAAACGTAGTTCTCGTCCGAAAAACTAATGGCAAATGGAGGATGTGCGTCGACTATTCAGACTTAAACAAAGCATGCCCCAAAGATATCTTTCCGACACCGCGGATCGACCAGTTGGTCGACTCAACAGCTGGACATGCTCTCCTCAGCTTTATGGATGCTTATTCTGGTCTTACAAGATGGAATCTTGTTGCGAAAAAGCTTCTCCTTGCCTTATTTAAGGTGTCTTCATCCAGAAGAAGCACATCGTGTTCTAGATGAAGTACACCAGGGGGCATGTGGTAATCATCCCAGGGGGCGATCTCTAGCATATAAAGCGATGAGGCAAGGATATTATTGGCCTACTATGAAAGCAGACGCCATCAAATTTTCTAAAAAATGCGACAAGTGTCAACGATATCAACCTATACCTCGTGTACCGTCTGAGTGGATGACCCCAGTCGACAGCCCTTGGCCTTTTGCTCAGTGGGGGATCGATATCATCGGGCCCTTACCTATGGGAAAGGGACAGAATAGGTTCGCGATCGTGGCGGTTGATTATTTCACCAAATGGGCCGAGGCAGAACCATTAGCCAAAATTACTGAAAAACAAACTACTAAGTTTATGTGGAGAAATATCATATGTCGCTTCGGACTTCCTCATACTATAATTACCGATAACGGAACGCAGTTCGACAACGCAGCCTTTGATGAATTTTGCGACAAATGGAAGATACGTAATCTCCGCACTTCTCCATATCATCCTCAGGCGAATGGGCAGGTCGAGGCAGTGAATAAAATCATAAAGCATCATTTAAAGACCAAGCTAGGTGAATGTAAAGGGGTGTGGCCAGAACTTCTACCAGAGGTGTTATGGGCCTATAGAACCACGGCTTGTACATCGACAGGTGAAACTCCTTTCTCCTTAGCATTTGGTGTTGATGCAGTAGTACCAGTGGAAACTCAAGTGCCCTCATATCGGATCGAACAGTATGATCCCGCGAGCAATCAGGAGAACCTCCGGCTTCATCTCGATCTCTTGGAAGAGCGAAGAAATGCTTCCCAAGTACGAGTGGCGGCATATCAACAACGTATTGCTCGTTATCGGAATGCGAAGGTTCGACCTAGATCCTTCCAGTTCGGAGATTTGGTCCTAAGGCAAAATCTTGGAGTTCCTGTTCGTTCATTGGATCCGAATTGGGAAGGCCCGTATCGGGTTATTAGGGTTGTGCGACCCGGTACTTATTATCTTGAAGACATGCAAGGGAAGCCTGTACGTCGCCCTTGGCACGTGGAGCATTTGCTACGATACTACCCCTAGATTCGATGTAGTTTTATTACAATGTTTTATGAATAAAGTGAAAGATATCTTTTGGCCGCTACTCCATTTATATGGACCTGAATAGCCCTGAAGAGTGCTTACACATCCTCTTGGCCAATTGCCTACCTTTGGTAGGACTGAAATTGTTACTAGTTGGTCGCTTCTCCATTTACATGGACCTAAATAGCCCCGAAGAGAATGGATACCATCTCTTGACCAACCTTCTGCCCTTGGTAGAATCAAAATCTCAATCGATAGATCAGTCTATCTCAACGCGGACATGGTCTCACGACCCCCGGATTGAGTCTAATTCATTTTTTCATGAGTTAGTTACTCGCGATTGGTGAGAGGAGGGATCGCACTCCGGAATGCGAGCACCGCAGCTCGTGCTCAAATTAGGGCAGCGATCGGGGTCACACCCTAATCGCGAGCACCGTAGCTCGGGCTCGAATCGCAGTCGTACACCTTAATTGCGAGCACCACAGCTCGCGCTCGAATATGTGGTCATACACCCTAAATGCGAGCAGCTCAGCTCATGCTCGAATTAAAGGGTCACATCTCTGATGAATCCATTCGAGATCAACATAAAGCAAAAAATGAAAGATGAAGGGAGAACAGCAACAAAACAGTAACACTTCCAAAAATATCTTTTCATTGATAATTAGATGATTACAGATACATGATCGCAGATACAAGAGAGAAGAAAATAAAAGGAAATCAATCGCTTGGAGGAGCCACGCTCTCGACTTCAGGGCCCATTTCAGGAGCCCCTCCAGCCTGCGTGGCTTCAGTCACCTCGTTCTCGGCAGCAGCTTGCTCTTCTGCAGCTATGATGGTCGTGACTCGACCGAATTCCCCCATATCGAAGGATGGGATCATTCGTTGCACTACTCTTAGTGCAAAGTCTCGACCAGCATCGTATGACTCATATCGTTCATCGTCATACAGCTGCGAAGTCCGGAACTCGGAAACTGCCCGAGCACCTTCCTCCGAGAGCATTTTTACAAGGGCGACTCTCTCCTCGTCCCAGTGGATCGAGTCATCCTTAAGCTGCGCAAGAGCAGTGCGCTCCCTGGTCAAGTTGTTGTAGGCCTCCTTGAGCTGCGACCTGGCCCCCGCGAATTGCTCCTCTAACAAGATCTTGTCCTGCCGGAAGATCTCCCTCTCTCTCTCAGCCTTCTCCTTCAGACCCGTGAGCTTCACGTAGTCTGAGTCCAAGGCCTGATACCTGTCGGTCAGGACTTGGATCTTCTCGATGAGGATCTTTTTCTCCTCATCTCTCTTCGTGATCACCGCCTCACGAGCCTTGAGCAGTTGATCTCTTCCTTGAACTGCCTTTTCCAAGGCAGTCCTCTTTCCCTCAGCCTCCTCTATCGTGCGACGGGCGGCAACGATATCACGCCTCGTTCGCAGAATAAGATCTAAACCCTGCAAAAGAGATGAAAAATGTAAGAGTATTCTGGAACGTAATAACTGATTGTAGCAGGTCTTGACGAAGTCTTACCTGAACCATCCTCATCCCCGCTTCGAGGATAAGGTTCTCAGGACTTGGCTCGGGAAGAGAGCCAAAGGCGTGAGGCGGGATGTTCTCAAACAAAAAATTACATACAGGATGAAGGTGGCGGGGAATAGAGTACGTCCCGCTCCCAGACGGTTGGGCAACGACCAACCCGGCCTGCTCGCGAGGTGGAGGCATTGACTCGCGAGCAGGTCCCTGCTCAGCAGCCGGGACCAATTCGCGAGCAGGAGGTGGCTCTTGAGGCTCTACCTGCTCTCGAGCCTCTTCGGCTGGGGGGCAGCCGGACCCCACCCCATCTGGGGAATTATCAGCAATGTTAATCACTGGTGGCCCAGGTGCGACCACCAGTGAAGGAATAGTGGGCCCAGCTGGGGCCCCCGCCATGCTCGCGGGAAGGGCAGGCTGATCGCTGCCCGTGCGGATGGAAGATTGAGAAGGTTCGGCAGGGGTTCTCTTCTGCCTTTTGGAGCCTGTGCCCTTCAGTCGGGGGCAGTAGGCCTCTCTTCTCTCCAGCCTTTGTCATTTCAACTTCTCTTCTGGATATGAGGCCTGCTGCTGTAAGTCGCGAAGGGGACAAGCAAGCCTCGATATGCCTATCTCCGACAGGCACCTTGTACACCTTGACAATCTTCTCGTTGATCCCTCCTTTCAGATTCGGTTTTCTCAAGGCCGGGATACCTGCGAGCACAAACGGGGGTCAAACGAAGAAAAACCCTAAAAAACCTTTCTGGGGAAATTGCACAATGCGGGATTGTCTACCTTCACAGAAAAATCGGGTCACTCCTGGACCCCTGGAGGAGGCAGACTCCCAGCTCCCGGAAGCATAGAACCACCGCTTCCTCCAGCCGGGATAGTTCGAGGAGGGCTTCCCCAACACGAAATTATCCCGGTGCCAATAACACAAATAATACCAGCCTTCGCTGGAGGGAGCTTTCTTCAGACAAAACATACGGAGGAACTCCTCCGCCGTGAGTTCCCCGTTGCCAGCCTGAGCCCAAAGGGCAAAGGAGCCCAGAACCACCCTCCACCCGTTCACAATGAGTTGCCCAGGGGCAATCTTGTAACACCAGAGTACATCGCGAACGAAGGGATGGAGGGGAAGGCGTACCCCCAGGATAAGCTGATACTCATAAAATGCTACGCATCCTGGGGGGGAGTCGGGTGTTTCTCCACCTCCGGGCAAGCGGAGGGTTACTGAGTCGGGGATCAGGTATCTCTCCCGTAGCTCAGCCAGCCGGTCCTCCGATAAAACGGAAGGATATCCGGCTGCTGTGTATCTCCCTGCCGGAACCCTTGCACTGCTGGAGGCAGAGGATTCCGGAGTGGCATCACCAAGAGGGACAGTGGTCTCGTCAGAGTTCCCAGCCATGAGATAAAAATAAAAGAAGAAAAAAAGAAGTAATACCAAAAACTGAAAGGAAAATGAACACCGGAGGAAGAAGAAGAATGGAAAGAACTGCAGGTTCCTTTCGAAAAAACTTCTGTAGAAAATCAAAGAAATGGCGGACTCCGTACATTTATAGGCAATCATTCCGCCGTATCTGATGGCACGTGGCAGTCCCTCTCTTGACACAGCGCTCGAGCAGGCACGCCCATTAACTCCTCAAACACGTGGCGAGCGCCCCTTCATTTTCCATTAGCGAAAAGGCTGCGGAAAGCTGGCGCTCATTAATTTCAGCCCATCATGTGGGGTGCCGTTCTCGATGAAAGCAGCGGGCGGTTTCGTGTGATAGTGAGCTAAGTCCTTTCCTTAAGAATTCTTGGCGGCAAGGACTTGGGGGGCATCTGTTATAGGCAAAATGGTGGAGATAAGATTTCACGCGGAAATGCCCATTTCGCCCTCGAGATGATCTGATCAAGAGTCGCAGAACGGGTAAGGGTGGAGTACGGCTTCGACTCTCGAGATCGTATGCTCGGGAGTCGAAGAATGGATAAGAGCGGGACGTCCATTCGACTCTCGAGATTATCTGATCGAGAGTCGAATATTGGATAAGTGCGGGACGTCCATTCGACTCTCGAGCTCACCTGATCAGGAGTCATAGATTGAAAAATACGGAGCAGCTATTCGCAAGTCTCGAGTCTTCATAACCGATAGTCAAATACGGCAAAGCTCGATCCGCGAACAGACCTTCTCACAAGTCGTTGAAAGACGTTACATCTAAAGTATGTACTTGGACTCGCGACCACATTCTAACCTGCGAGTAGCTTTCCTGCGGTAATATCTCTTAGCTTTCAGTACTAGCACCCGATTCCCGTCGAGCAGCTTCTCCAATCCCTCTGCGACACCAAGCAGGGCTACAACCAGTTCGGTGGTTTCCAACTACGGGCGTCTCCTTCCTTTTCGGAGGCCATGACTCCAACTACGGGCGTCTCCTTCCTTTTCGGAGGCTATGACTCCAACTACGGGCGTCTCCTTCCTTTTCGGAAGCTATGATTCCAACTACGGCTTCCAGCCGGATTTCAAGGGATTACCATCAAGGGGCGTGATTGTTGAAATAAGTCATTGGGTTGGATCTGACTAAAAAGATAGGATCTTATCCCACGAAATCAGCGAATTCTCAGTATCGTATGCGACATCAACAGGATTTCGACATCTCACGTAACAAATTGGATTGCTTCAGATCTATATAAAGGGGTGGCTCCATTAAGAGCAGGTACGCACACATCATTCAATCTTGGTCCCGTTTTGCTTGGCTTCTCTTCTTACTGTGGCCTAACTTAAGCATCGGAGGGCTAACGGCTGGTCCCCAGCCACCCTTATTTGTTGTCTTGCTTCAGGTCTGGTGGTGAAAATCCCGGTTGGAGTGAAGGAGAAAAGCTGGAGGATCTCGTTACAAAATCTGACATTAACAACCACAATATGATAATCTCAGAGAATTGTAAGGAATCCATGTCCGGAGCACATGAACTCTCATAAAACATCTGAAACTATCAACTTGAAGAACTAGGATAATTAAAAATCCCATCTTAAATTTAAATTACTTGAATCAACTGAATCAAACATGAAATTAGCTACAAGTTTCAACTCTCAGCCTTAGCTAAGAGATTCTAGCCGAGCATTGTCATACTACAGCTAAAACTCATGAAAGAAAACATAAAAGCTAGAAAAATCGGAGTTTGGAGGGTTGCAGACGCTCCACGATGACTTCCGTCCTCTCCCACGACGTCCCTTAGCTTCTATGATGCCCTAGGAAGAAGCCCTAGGTGTCCTTTTATAGTATAGCATGGAAGGTTCCAGATTGCGCAAGAATTCTCGAACTACGCAGAGAAAATCAGAGCTTCACGGAGAAGCTCTGTTATGCGGACAACCGGTTGCACGACCGGTCTGAGCTCCCGGACGACCGGTCGCACGACCGGTCGCAAAAGAGCGAAAACAGTCCAGAGAGTTTTCAAAATTTTGAAACCCAAATTTTTAATCGAAGGACCGGTCGGACGACCGGTCTGAGCAGTGGACGACCGGTCGCACGACCGGTCGTAGATGGTCCAGCAAGCCTTGCAAGGAGATCTTCTTCTGTTGAGTAGTTAGAACGGTCGGACGACCGGTCCTGGCTATGGACGACCGGTCTTAGCTGCTTTTTCCTTAGGCTTCTTTCTTCCTTTCTTCTCCTCTCTTTTTACTTTCTTTGGTCCTTCTTCAACCTTCATCCAATGGCTTCAAATGGCTCCTTTTAGTCTCTAATTGGGTGAATTCTGCTCTCATTCCTAAAATTACAAAACATGCATTAGATGGGCCTTTTAAGCATGCAAACCATGCATATAATGCGATGTAATGGGCAATGCAAAGTATAAATTGGAGGTTCAACACACCCCCAACCAGCTTTTTGCTAGTCCCGAGCAAAACATGCGTGAAACAATTTCAAACCTCCAAACCAAACTCTCCTTCAGAAACTATGTTTCTATCCACTCCCAGACTCACAAGTATCAAATTCGGAAAAAATTAGGTGATAGACATTGAAACCTTTAACTCTCAAAGCATAATAAGTATCTATGTGAAATTCCCGCTGATTGATTGATGAATAGAAGAACTCGAACAAAATTCAACCTAGCGTGCATAGTGAAAGTCCATCCCATGATTTTTTTTAGGATTATCTTCTTCATAGATCAACTAAATTATAGATCTCAAGGTGTACAGAGTAACAACAAACCAATGACAGAAATTTGCCTTACCGTCCTTCCGACGACTTTCACACTACGTCCCATTTCCGGCTTTGGTTACGGGTAGACCATCCCCCGGTTGGTAATAGGTAGCCCTCTTCGGAATTTTTCCACCATTTTCCCATCATTCCCAATTTCATCATTCCTTTTCCTTTTTCTTTTAAATTAGATAGGACTTTTTAAAAATCCATATCTTTCGTTATTTTCCCATAGACAAGGATGGACAAAGTACCCCAGCTTTGTTCCTCAACACCTTTAAATCACATCTAGCTAATCCACAAATCGCATAATCCTTTCAACCCATGAAAATCGTGTAATGTGAACTAGGTAAAAGGGTGTTCAAATTTTCTATCAATCAGAACAATAGGGGAACTAACATATAAACCCATTATGTTAGGAGAAGTTCAAGACTTGCAACATCACACACTTTGTGTCTCCTCTTCTTATACTCGTATCATCTCGAATGCATAGAAATAAGGTTTTCTAAAGGAGTTCTGAAATTTGAGAAAATTTGAAAAAAATTTCACATATGATGCTCGAAAGGTTGCAACATGCTAGATGAGGAATCTCATCTCACCCCCCAACCAACTCTTGCATTGTCCTCAATGTGAAAGATATGCAATGAGCATGAACCTGAGAGCAATGGTAAAATATAAGAGAGTGAGACCAATAGTACCTGTGAGAGTCGATCATGGAAGTCTGCAAGTCCAAAATCCTACTAAAACATAAAACTAAATAAAACTAAACCTAAACTACGGAAAGCAATAAAGATACCTAACCTGTCCTTTTTTTAAAAGAGGATCTCCATCAGACTAGGAGATCGATTATCAATAAAACATCCAAAAGGATAAAGTTGAGCAAGATCATCAAGTGGTGTAACAAATTATTCAGAAGAACTATCCACCATCCTGCTTTGGAAAGTACATTGGTGACATCGATCATTCTAACCCATTGAAAATCCAGCTGAAAAATTTCAGCGGGTTCCTCAAGAAAATTGTCACATGTACTAGGAAAGCAGAATTGCATTGGTTGAAATTCATTGATTATAGATCTCCTTTCCTTCTTGTCTGGGCAAAATTCATTCAAGTATGTCAAATATGGGTCATCCCAGAAGTGTTCTTTGGTTTGAACAAACCAAAGAGATGTGGAGACTTCAATCGCTTCATCCTCAAACATTGGGATGGTCTCCACATAATCATTTGTCGCTTGCGCTTCCACAGTTGATTCTTCAATTTGGCACTCTGTGGAAGGAAGCTTTTTAGGTGCATGAGGTCTCTCTCTCAAAGCATTTACTATATCCTGAATCATGGGATCTTTCCAATCTTCAAAATACGCTAAACACTCCTCGAGTGTGTAAGAGACCTCAGGAGAGGAAGTTTTCAGATTTGGACCCTTCACGTCTTCCTCCTTCTCAGACTTTTGTGTAGGTTAGAGTGGGTCCTCAACCTCTACACTTTCAGAAATTAGCCTCTCTGTAGGCAAGTCAAGTGCCAATTCTTCCAAATCCTACATAACAAATTTGTGTAAATCAGAATTTGGCGACTTGTCAAATAAATTTTCAGAAATTGACACTTCCAAGGTCTTATTGAAATTAGAATTGAATTCATCCTTAGATTGTGTCAAACTTGTCCTCAAGCTTTTAGGTAGATCATGTTGGAAAAACCCCCATCTTCCATAGATTCTATCATGTTTACCTCATGGGGGCCATCATTGTCGTCCCAATCCTCAAAGGGATCAAAGCTAACAACATCTAGAGGATCAAAATTCTGCCTTAAAGCGAACTCCTCTTCCACGATTGAATCAATCATATCAACCTCGTGGACATCATTATCATCCCTATGCCTTTTGCCTAAGTGGAACACATTCACCTCCAACGTCATGTTCCCAAAGGACATTTGCATCACTCCATTCTGGTAATTTATAATTGCGTTTGATGTAGCAAGGAATGGGCGGCCTAGAATCACCGGTATTTGGGTGCTAGCATCCATGACCGGTTGTGTGTCTAAGACGATGAAATTTATTGGGTAGTAGAATTTATCAACTTGGACTAGCACATCCTCAACTATCCCTCTTGGTACACAGATGGATCTATCAGCGAGTTGCAATGTGGTTTTGGTGGGTTTCAATTCACCAAGACCTGATTGCTCGTATACCGAGTATGGGATCAAATTCACGCTTGCCCCCAAGTCTAGTAATGCACGCTCAATCCGGTAGTCTCCAATGATACATGAAATTGTGGGACTACCGGGATCTTTGAATTTTGGGGGGGTCTTTTGAGTGAGAATGGCGCTCACTTGCTCATTTAAGAAAGCCTTTTGCTGCACATTATATTTACGTTTGGTTGTGCATAGGTCCTTTAGAAACTTGGCATAGGAGGGGACTTGTTTGATGGCATCAAGCAAGGGAATGTTGATCTTGACTTGTTTAAAAATCTCTAGAATATCATGAGAGTTTGGGAGAGATTTTAGAGCAACCAATCTCGAAGGGAATGGTGCTACGGGCTTGTAAACACGTTCCGTTTCTTGTGGGGCTAATTTAGATCCGTCCTCATCCTCAAAATTTACCGGATCATTAGGCTTGTCAGCCTTCACCAGAATAGATTTGTCAATTTGTTTACCACTTCTAAGAGTGGTGACGGATTTGGCTTGCTCCATATGTTGGTTGGAGAGATTAGGAATGCTCACTTCATGTACTTGCTTTGGATTGGGCTGAGGTTGGGCCGGAAAGGTCCCTTCCCTAGCATTCAAGCGTCCCTTAATCTCATTAACCGAGACTTTAAGCTCTTGGAACATTTGCTGATTCGTTTGATTAATTTGTGTTTGCCCTTGTATAAACGCTTTCAAGGTATCCTCCATTGAGAATTGAGGTGGGGCAATATTTTGCATGGGTGGCCCTCCTTGAGAGTTGGTAGGATTGCTCGTGGGAGCATTCTTCCAACTGAAATTTGGGTGGTTCTTCCAACTAGTATTGTACGTATTACTCACCGGTCCATTGAAAGGCCGTTGATACCCATATGTGGCATTTGCATGTTCATGTAACACCTCTTGAAACACAGGAATTGTGGGACAATCTTGCGTAGCGTGTAAATCGGTGTGACAAATCCCACATATGGTCTCAATAGCTTCATTGGACTTTGGAACTCCACTCTTACTAAGTTCCATGGCCTCGATCTTTCTTGTGAGGTTGGCTATCCTTGCATTCACGACGTCTTCCTCCTTGAGGATATAGATCCCTCCTTTCTCTTTCTCTTGAGTAGGTTTGGGGTTATTGGGTTTATCTGAGGTATCCCAAGATTGGGCATTTTCAGCCAACATGTCCAAATAACTCCAAGCCTCATCTGGATTTTTGCTCATAAACTGGCCATTGCACATCATCTCTACAAATTGGCGCATATTGGAACTTAATCCATTGTTGAAAAAGTTTATAATTCGCCAACTCTCATAGCCATGATGTGGGCAAACAAGTAGGAGGTCCTTAAATCTCTCCCAACATTGGAAGAAAGATTCACCCTTTTTAGCCGAAAAATTCATTATGGCTCTTCGAAGGGTGTTCGTTTTATGAGCCGGGAAGAACTTTTTCGAGAATTCCTAGGTCATCTCATTCCATGACCCAATCGAATGTGGTCTAAGAGAGTGAAGCCAATTTTTTGCTCTTTCTTTCAATGAAAAGGGAAAGAGTTTAAGTTTAATGGTATCTTCTGAAACATTGGTGTATTGCAAGGTAGCCACCACTTCTTCGAATTCTTTCAAGTGCAGATATGGGCTGTCAGAGTCTAGCCCATGGAACTTTGGTATAAGTTGAATTACACCTGGCTTTATGTCAATGTTTCCCCCGTTTGGTGGTAGAACCACACAAGAGGGTGTAATTGCACGGGCTGGTTGTAGGTAATCCCATAGTGATCTCATTGGAGGAACGTTGTGTACCTCATTCTCTTCTACTCCCTCTTGATTTGCGTTTGTAGTTGGAGTAAGGGGGGGGGGGGGGGGGGGGGGGGGGGGGGATTCCTTAAAGGTGTTTGATCCATACTCCCCAAACTTTCACAATGTTCTTTGTAATTCCGGACTCGTCTATGGACTGACAATGGTCTAACTAAGCCACCTTTGGATTGGAGACGATTGGAGTGGTCACGTTCCCAACGGGACATAAACCACTCAACTAAAAACTAAGCTATTCCTAAATCCTAGAAATCTGAAATTAATCTGGAAATTAAAAAATCTGCAAAAAGCTAAGTTAGAAGGATATTACCCGATGTGCTTGAACTAGAGAAGAAATCCTACAAAACAAACAATTTTGATTACTTCTAAGGAATCAGAAAAACCCTATCTAATTCTACTTCTACAGCCACTAAAACAATTTGAAAATCGTTATCTAAATTCTCTGGAAGCGGCGCCAAAAACTTGTTCGCTCGCCTCAAGTGTAAGGCTGCGATGTAGTAATAAAACTCGGTAAGACCGAGGTCGATCCACAGGGAATTGGATAACAAATTCCAAACTATTCCAGCAACTCAGTTCGCAATAGATAAGAGATTCAATTGGAACTAATTATGCTAAAACAGTAACTTAATGAAAATCAGTAGTTTAAGGTACTAAGGCATTCAAGGATCCACTTGTAGCAATCCCATGTCAATCCAATCAATCCAAGCAAGATACACAACTAGATTTGAAGTCCTATCTCTCATCTAGTTGGAAAATAAAGCATTCAAACACATTCAATCCCATTCAAGTTGAACTTTCAAGTTCTAGTCCCATTCAACAATGTAGAATTCAGAATCATAGCCTTCGGAGTAACAGCCATGCTGATGGACTATGGCATGCTCAAGGATTACTATAATTCGAATCTAAACACCCACAATATGATAATCTCAGAGAATTGCAAGGAATCCATGTCCGGAGCACATGAACTTTCATAAAACATCTGAAACTAACTTGAAGAACTAGAATAATTAAAAATCCCAACTTAAATTGAAATTTCTTGAATCAACTGAATCAAATATGAAATTAGCTACAAGTTTCACCTCTCAGCCTTAGCTGAGAGATTCTAGCCGAGCATTGTCATACTACAACTAAAACTCATGAAAGAAAACATAAAAACTAGAAAAACCAGAGTTTGGAGGGTTGCAGACGCTCCACGATGACTTCCGTCCTCTCCCACGACGTCCCTTAGCTTCTATGATGCCCTAGGAAGAAGCCCTAGGTGTCCTTTTATAGTATAGCACGGAAGGTTCCAGATTGCGCAAGAATTCTCGGACTGCGCAGAGAAAATCGGAGCTTCACAGAGAAGCTCTGTTACGCGGACGACCGGTCGCACTGACCAGTCTGAGCTCCCGGATGATTGGTCGCACGACCGGTCGCAAAAGAGCGAAAACAGTCCAGAGAGTTTTCAAAATTTTGAAACCCAAATTTTTAATCCAAGGACCGGTCGGACGACTGGTCTGAGCAGTGGATGACCGGTCGCATGACCGGTCGTGGATGATCCAGCAGGCCTTGCAAGGAGATCTTCTTTTGTTAAGTAGTTGGACCGGTCGGACGACCGGTCCTGGCTATGGACGACCGGTCTTAGCTGCTTTTTCCTTAGGCTTCTTTCTTCCTTTCTTCTCCTCTCTTTCTACTTTCTTTGGTCCTTCTTCAACCTTCATCCAATGGCTTCAAATGACTCTTTTTAGTCTTCAATTGGGTGAATTCTGCTCTCATTCCTAAAATCACAAAACATGCATTAGATGGGCCTTTTAAGCATGCAAACCATGCATATAATGCGATGTAATGGGCAATGCAATGTATAAATTGGAGGTTCAACAGTTCGGTTTCCCTACTCCACTCCCTGTTCACGATCTCAACCTATGAGAACACCGGATTTCACTATAGTCATGGTTTTAAATCAGGTTAACCATCAACCTTAACATCCTATGTTTTAGGACCGCGTTTACCATCCGCCGATGGCTCAATCCAGGGACTTGACGAGTTTGGATCTCAAACTCTCACCAATCCTAATCCAAGGACTGCCACGTACACTCTGGCTTGAGTTTCCCAATCCAGGGAATAATAACTCAATAAATGGACTCTCAAATACTAGACATACCTAGATGATTGAGCCTCGATTCGATGCCTTTGATGAGTAGCTTCAGCTCCACGTGCTTCAGCTTCTCTTTGTGCTCCAAAGATCAGCTACCGATGCAAATGATATATGTATGATTATGCCGAGTAGTTGGGAGAGAGATGGTCAAGTTCCTCTTGCCTATTCAATGCAATGGTTATGAGGGAACTACCAAACTTCAGCATTCAATGGCTATAGAAGACCTCATGATGATATTTCGAAGGTAGGTCGGCCATGAATGCAAATCTTGAGTTCATACTTCAAACCGAGCTTTGAATACTCAATGATAAGCCATTAATGGATAGGTTTGAATGATGAATTCAAGGGAGTTAAGAGAAAGGAGGGTAGGAAGAAGTGAGTAAAGGCTCTCTCACTTGGCTCTTGATGGGTGTTGAATGCATACCATGAAAGACCCTGAAATATGGCTTTATAGATCCCCAAATGATGGCCCCAATGGATCTAAAATGATCACATCCGACCTGTCAGAGCGAAACTCCAACCGATCGGACATGTCAAAATTAATACACAACACGTTGGACCTATTTTGGGTTTGATTGACCGGTCAAGACTGCTTGGATATTGTTGCTAGACATATCTTGGTATGCTATCCGACCGGTCAAGACCGGTCAGCTGTCTTGCTACTTTTAACACAGCAAGCTTTCTGTACTCACTTTCCACCGTTGGACTGACCGGTCAAGACCAATCGGCTGCCTGTTCAGCAAGGCTGTATTTCAATGACTAGGCTGCTGGACATAGAGGAAGGGTCAGTCTGACCGGTCGGCTGCATTGGAATTTATACAAGTTATGCAGCAGACTTCTCAAAGTTCTATTTGACAGGTCATGACCATTTGGCAGCCTTGGAACCTTGGCAACACAAATGTATTTTCAGCTAGAAATATTTGTGCTTTGAGTCCAATGGTTGGCCAATGTTTTCAACATGATATTAGCACCTGCCATGGAAAATCAAGTTTGATCAACTTGAGCTATAAGGTCGAGAAGGAATGGGTTGAGTTAGGTTGATAATTACGCTATTGATTGATGTTTTGGGATTCCTAAGGTTGATCTATATGCAACTTACCTGAGATCTTGTTTCTGCTTGAGCTTGAGCAAGGGAAGTAGCATACACTTCAAGTCTTGAGCTTCAATTCTTCGACCGGGGCTCACAAGACAGGACGTGACCAACTAACATGACAATTGACAAAATAACATGTACTAATAGGAACTTCAAACCAAAGTTCTACCTTTTGTTCTAAAGTCCGATTTAGGTGTTACTTATGCATGTGATTTGAATGAAGTTCAAATCATGATATAGTTAAGCTTTGTGACAGGGTTTGATGATTATTATGATTGTGATCTTAACCTATTGGAACTAGGATTGGCCTATGCAATTGAGTGTGCTCAAGTCCTAACTTGAATTGAGGGAATTATGTTTATGAACAACACATGAATTGGACTATTTGGATGAATTAACCGCTCTATCATCCTACTAGATAGAATTTAATTTCGACTCTAGTTGTGTAATTGGGAAATCATAGTGAATTATGCATTAAGGATTGCTACAACTGGATCCTTGAACCCCTAGTGCTCTTTTATATTATTTATATTCACTTTTAATTTCAGATTACCATCTATATCAAATTCTAAAATATGTTTAGTTCAACATCAATTACAGAATATTAGTAGTTTTGTGAATTTCTAAATAAATTACTGAGAATAATCAGGTCTCTGCCGAATTATTACTACATCGCAACCCTACACTTGGGGAAGCGAATGGAAACTAAAGAATAATATTATCTGAAGGTTAATCCAAGATTGAGATATAAATTGGAGAATAATTCATTTTCGATATAAACTGAATAATAATTTCATTTTATAATATAGGCTAAAGAATAATTTCACTGCTGACATAGATTGAAAGATGATCCCATCTTGCGATATAGGTCGGAGAGTAATTCCTCTAGTAATATATGAAATTACATCGGTAGGTCTAACATGACACCAACGTATACGCATGCGAAAGTTTGGCAGAGCAACTAGAATTATGGCTAAGTCTTGGGGGGGTGGTGATTAAGACCTTTTAAAATCTTTTCGCCTACTTAACAGTTTTAACAAATTAAACTAAGTGATTAACACTTTGGCTTCCAAGCGTAAGTGGGTCCAATCACAAGGCTAACATATAATTGGCGAATAAACAACCTAGCCTAAGCATGGATATATAATCAAATGATTAAACAAATCAAGCTCCTAATCTATGCGACCTATGTAGACTTATGAGAATGGATCAATGAGCTCAAGTCTACACTACTTAGTGAAAGTACATCTTGTGTGTGGATGTGCCTATCTAGTGCCTAGCATACATTCCTACCAAGCATTCATAATTAAACAATTAAGTATATAATGCTAAGATAACAATGTGCTCAAATCAATTACAAACACAAGCATGTATAGTGGTTCGACTTCGGTCCTACTCCACTCCCGGTTCAAGTACTCAACCCCTTTGAGCACATCAGCATTCACTAGGGAGTTTAAATCTGGTTCCTCCCAACCAAGGTGTTTTAAATCGGATCCACCCAACCGAAAAGTTTATAGGTTCCTTCCAACCTACATGTACACACCCATGTTGGTGGCTCCCCTTGGAGACTTGTTTAGGCTTTACAACCAAGCCAAGGTCCTACAACCGAACCTCAATTTAAGCTTACTCAAGCCAAGGTCCTACAGCCGAACCTCAATTTAGACTCCACTCATGAGTTAAGGTCCTACAACTGAACCTCACTAGTTTTAGGCTCTACAATCGAGCCAAAGTCCTACAACCGAACCTAGCATTTACTCTCGCAGGAGGCTTCCCACTTAGAGAATCAATGCGATCCATAACCGGGTCTAGGTCCTACAATCAAACCTATCGACTTTGAAGACAAACTCTACACTCAATTCCCACATGTAAAAGAGTGGAACCGGACTCTTACAGATGATAACTTACTTGTTAGATTAACCCTCTTTGTTGCGCCGCTTCGGGTTGCTTGATCTTCCCTCTTCCATGCTTTAATCAGCTACCCTTGTGCTTCCTCGATCTTTGATGCCATTGCGTCGCTAATGTTCCAGCTCCAAGATCAGTCAACTTGCATATGATGCTCCAACGGAGATGCCAAAGGTGCTAGGAGGTAGGTTTAAAATATCTACAACTAATGGAAGTGGGTTGCTTATAAAGTCTCACCTACAAGGATCTCATCATAGAGTATTGGATAGGAATATTATTCACTTGCCTCAAGTGCAAGGCTGCAATGTAGTAATAATTCTCGGTAAGACCGGGGTCAATCCACAGGGAAGGAGGTAAACAATTCAAAGTATTCTAATAACTAGAATCTATGAAGTTTAGGAAAACAGTTTTTAAGGATTAAACATAAAACAGAAAAAATCTGAGAATAAAAAAAAAACTAGAGCATCAAGGATCCACTTGCAGCTATCCTTGATGTATAATTCGCATAGGTTTCTTAATTGCTTAACTAGAATCTAAATCAAATCTTACCTAGCCGGATTATAGAGCGGTTATATTATCAAAGCAATCCAACACATGTGTTGTTCATCAACATGATTCCCTCAATTCAAGTTAAGACTTGGGCACACTCAATTGCATAGGCCAATCCTAGTTCCAATAGATTAAGATCACAACTATGATAATCATCAAACCCTGTTACTAGATTCACCTAAGATCATAATTTGAACTTGATTCAAATCACATAAACTTTCAACACATAAGTTAGATTTTCTAGAAAAGATAAAACTTTGGTTTGAAGTTCCCACATGAAGTTCCAAGCTCTAAAGCGTATTGAATTTGATTCCTTGAAGCGTACAGGTCTAAATTTTACAAAACAACTAAGTAGTTAAGCATAATTCTTTCAAACATCCATGATCATCATAAGATTAAGAAAAACTAACTTAAAACTTCATTCAAACTTAAGCAAACGATTGTTCAGCATTAAATTTAAACTTAAAACCTTAAAAATGAATTAAACCATCTAAGAAAACTATAAGATTTACCTCTTAACTCTAGCTAAGAGGTTAACTAAAGAAAAATATAAAAAATAACTAGAACTAGAACTAGAACTAGAAGAAGAAGAAAACTAGTTAGGAGGCTAGGAAGCCTCCTAAGTCTTGAATCCTTTGCTCCTTATGTTGCTAGATGCCCTAGGAAGAGAGTGGAGGTGCCTTTTATAGAAAAAATTCGCCACCGAATTAGAATTTTTCAGAATTAGAAGTCTCCTTACTCAGTCAAGACGCTGGCTGACCGGTCGGACCTTGTACATCAATCAATATAAATCTTTGAAAGTGTAAATACATAGGCCAACCTGTCAGCTGGCCAGCTGGCCGGTCGATTTATGGGTCGAAATGTGTAAAAACAGTCCAGAGATTTTGCAAGTTTCTGAAATGTTTGGTGGGCCGAACAACCTATAAATTGTGATTTTTTATTTCTCTTTCTCCGTCTCCATTACATCTTTCTTCTTCCTCTTGTTCTTTCTTTCATTGATCTTCAAGGCATGTAAAGTGAGTCTTTTATCATCATATAATTGAAATCGCTCTCGCATTCCTACAAACACAAAACCATGTATTATATTAGTCTTTAAATCATAAGAAACATGTATAATGAGTGATGAATTAGGGTTAGAATATGCACAATTTAGAGCTCAACAAATATCACCATAAAGAACAATCCAATCTCTAGAGATCAAACGAGGGACAAGTGCATCTTCATCATGAGCTTTGAATACTCAATTCTTATAATGAATCACAAGGAAGATCATTTGTTTAGGTTAGGAATAGAGCTCCTAAAGGTAAGCAATGGTGGTAGCTTCTATCTCCTTAAAATCCCTCTCTTTTAGCCCAAAGACCATCTCTCCCATATTTAAAGAAAATCTCCAATGGTCATAAAACGGGTAGAAAACGACCATTTCAATATATCGAATTGATGTTTCAATTAATCGAAATTATCTTTGATATATCGAAATGTCATTTCGATATATCAAAGAATCTGTCCAGAAGATTGTGAAATTGCTGGACTATCTCTTCGATATATCGAACTGCGGTATCGATCTATCGAAAATTTCAATTTCGATATATCGAAGGGCATTCTGATAGATCGATCATATTGTCCACGGAGTTGTGCATTTACTGGACACTTGATTCAATATATCGAATAGACCTTTTCAATATATCGAAGGTCTATCGAATAGACATTACGATATATCGGAGGTCTATCGAAAGTTGTTGTTTGGGCTGGATTAATTACAACAACTTCCACATCTTAAATTAGTCTAACTTATCATGTTTTTCAAGGTGTTCTAAGACTAATGATGATAACTAAGGGTATTCCTAATTGGTCCAAGTCATCTAAGAGGTTTTGAGTGTTTTAGTTCAAAGGGTTAGAGTCACCAAGACATCTCATTTACCTGTTCTTCTTCCTTGATGCATCTTGTCCACTTTAATCTTCGGTCTTCAGCTTGCCAAGGCTCAACCGACATTACAACACATGGACACACGTGATTGACAAATAAGGTGCACTAGTATGCCACAGAAAATTGCACTAATAACATAGACTGAAAAATAACCCCTACCTTATGATGTAGGTTGAAGAATAATCCCACTGTTGAGCTCTTAATTGTGCATATTCTTACCCCAATTCATCACTCATTATGCACGGTTTACACATTTAAAGGACCATTCTAATGCATGATTTGTAATTATAGGAACAAGATGGAGATTTCACTGATTCAAAGCTAAATGAGGCTCCTTACAAGCATTGAAGACCATAGGATGAAGGTTGAAGAAGGACCAAAGAAAGCCAAGGCAAGGAGAGAAGAGAAAAGAAGAAAGAAAGAAAGAAATAGAGAGAAAAAGAAGCCTAGACTGGTCGGCTGACCGGTCGGCCAAGCAAGTCCGACCGGTCAAGACCGGTCGGCCACTCGTATACTTGAAGTGAAGAACCGCTGGAGGAAAATTATATAAGCCCGACCGGTCAAGACCGGTCGGGCATAGCTGCTGGATTAAAGGACTTTCAAGCCAGACCGGTCGTGACCGGTTGGCCAGGCCAGTCCGACCGGTCCAGACCGGTTGGCCATGCGAAACAGGCTACTTTCTATTTCCGGATTCTGAATTTTTCTGCACAATTGCGTAGTTTTGCGCGAAATCTGGAGTTCTCTTGCGAAAAGGACACCTCCAAGCTATAAAAAGATGTATTCCCTTCATACCAGGAGGCTAGAACGTGGGGATTGCTCAGAAGACGGATTCTACTTCGGATTTCTAGTTTTCTTCCTGTTTTAGTTAGTTTTTATGTTTTTTAGAGGCTTCTAGTTCAAGGATGTTAGAGATGAACTAAAACCTCTTAGCTAGGGCTAGGAGGTGAAGCTTTTGATTCGTTTTTGATGGATTAATGTAACCTAGGTTTCCTTTTATGTTTTAATTGATGAATTTTAGTTTTATATGAGTTTGAATCAAGTACTATGTTGGTTTTACTTTGATCTCTTGATGACTTCGGGCTCATGTGATTCTAAGCTTAGTATCTTAGTTTTTGAGCATTGTTTATGCGTGTGTAGTTCACTGATCTACCATCGACTTCAGGCATGGTAGACGCTTTGATTGCCTTGTATGCAATGGCCTAATTTTCATGTGGGAACTCATTCAACTAAAGTTCTTATCTTTTGTAGTAATCTGAAATAGTTGTTTATTGATTGATTTTGATTTAATTAGAGTTCTAATCATGAGTTGTAATCAGGTCTAGTGACAGGATTTGGTGAAGGCTATGATTATGAATCTCAACTAGATTGGAAAGAGGCTTGGCCTATACAATTGAGTGTGCCCAAGGCCTGAGCATGGTTGTGGGAATCAAATCAATGAATAAGCACTTATTTTGGATAATTGTTGATTTAACCGCTCTATATTCCAATCGGATAGAGGAAGGAATTCGATTCTGATTGAGTTATGAGAAACCTAGTTGTGTTGATGCATTGAAACCTATCAAATGTGGATCCTTGGCGTCCTAGTGCCTTTTTAGATTGAAATTACCTTAACTATTCACTGTTTAAACCCAAATCGCTATTTTTCAGTTTTAGTTCTTAATAGGATCTTAATTATTAGTTGTTTTAGTTAAATTCTGAGGATACCCATTCATAAATCTCTGTAGGAATGATACTCGGTCTTTCCGAATTATTACTACTTCGCAACCCTACACTTGGGGAGTGAACAAGTTTTTGGCGCCTCTGCCGGGGATTTCTATGCGATATTTTTAGGATTTTCTGAAATAACTTCTAGTTGAGATTGTGTTAAGATAGGTTTAGAATTTTTTTTTGCTTTCTAGGGTAGGTTTTTCTTCTAAATACTAACTTACTTTGTTTTGATTTTTGCAGGATTCTAACATAGGTCTAATCCAGGGATTTTTAGGAAGTTGAAGAAGAAGAAGGCATCTTCAGTCACAAATCAGGTTTTATGGTTCTAACCTTACTCTTCATCTTCTCTTATTCATTCCTATCATATTCATCTCTTGTAGAGTGGGTGGAGACTCCTTTTGGATCTCTGAAAGGTAGGCCTTGTGCCACCTGGATTCCTATTGGTTGGCTCTGCCGCCTTGGATCACCTTGTGCTCAGAGATTTCTCTTCTCAACCTATTCCTCTTTCTTCTTTTTCTATACTTTTTCTCAAAAGACTCAAAGAGTGGGTGGGGAGTTCTTTGAACCCCTATTGACCAGGAGAAATCGGTCTCTATCCTTGCTTCTGGCTTAGCCATTGCAAGACACCTTGTGCTTAAGTCCTAGAAAGGAGTAAAGGAAGGAATGAAGAATTCTTTTTCCTTTTTGTTCATTCTTTTTGGTTTTGCATGCCACATTGGGCTCAGACTTATAATAACCGACTTGTAAGGGACGGAGTAATTGTTGAAGGGATTGATAGAGAGCCTCGTGCTAGGAAACATCAAAATTTTCCTGAAATTACTAAAGAGATGGCTGAAAATCAACCAAATCAAGGGGTTAATCAAAATCCAGCCCCAAACCTTACTGAATTGGATGAGAATGAAGTGGGGGATATACCTCAACCTAGAACTTTATGTGACTATTTACAACCAGCTAGGACGAGTACTCCCTCTTGCATAATTTTCCCTCACAATGTGGGAAATATTGATTTTAAACCGGGGTTGATCCAACTTCTTCCTAGATTCCATGGACTCGACTCTGAGAGCGCATATTTACATATTAAGGAATTTGAAGAAGTTATTGCCACAATAAACTATGACAATGTGACCAAGGATACAATAAAACTTAAATTGTTCCCTTTTTCCTTGAAAGAGAAGGCCAAATCATGGCTACATTCCTTAAGGCCAAGGTCTATTGGGACATGGGCTGAGATGACTAGGGAGTTTCTTAAAAAATTCTTCCCTACTCATCGAACCAATGCACTACGAAGGGCCATAATGAACTTCTCCCAAAAAGAAGAAGAAACCTTTTTCCAATGTTGGGAAAGGTATAATGAGCTATTAAACGCATGCCCACATCATGGCTATGAACGGTGGAGGTTGATTAGTTTCTTCTATGATGGATTGAACTCAACCATGCGCCAATTTATGGAGATGATGTGCAATGGGGAGTTCATGAACAAGGAAACGGAGGAAGCTTGGGATTATTTTGACATGTTGGCTGAAAATACACAATCATGGGATACATCTAAGCCAACAAGTTCAAAACAACCCCAAACCAAGGAAAAGGGAGAAATTTATGTTTTAGATGGGCAAGATGATCTAGGTTCTAGAGTGGCTAAACTCACACGAAAGGTCGAGGAGATGGAACTAAAGAAAGTGGACACAACCCAACAAAAGGGGGCTGTTGAAACTATTTGTGGTATTTGTGCTTCCAATGTGCATCAAACGCCGGATTGTCCAACAATCTATGCGTTTCGAGAACTTTTATTTGAACAATTGAATGCCTTGAATAGTTATCAACGACCTTTTAGTACTCCAAATTCAAACATGAATAATTCTAGTTGGAGGAACAACCCAAACTTCAATTGGGCGAATGGAAACACGGCTAATCAAAATAATCCTCAAAGGGGGCCCCCCAATGCAAATGGCCCCGCCTCAAATGCCTATAGAGGATACTTTGAAAGCATTCATGGAAGGTCAAGCTCAAATAAATCAATCCAACCATACGATAATGCTTGAGCTTAAAAATTCGGTGGAGGAAATCAAGGCTCGCTTAAACGCAAGGGAAGGGATTCTTCCAGCCCAACCCATACCAAATCTAAAAACACAATGCGAAATAAGCGTGCCTAGTTCTTCTAACCAACACATGGAATATGCTAAGGCCATCACCACTCTTAGAAGTGGGAAAATTATTGAAAAATCTGATCCGGTGAAGGTCTCACCGCCTAATGATCCGGTACCTTCCAAAGAGGATGATGGACCTAGCACCCCCATGAATGAAACAGAGCCATTGAAAGAATATAGGCCCATTGCTCCATTCCCCCAACGCTTGATTCCAGCCAAACCTCAAGATAAATATCAGGAATTTTTGGAGGTTTTCAAGCAAGTCAAAATCAACATTCCATTGTTGGATGCCATTAAACAAATACCGTCATATGCAAAATTTTTAAAAGACCTTTGCACGGTTAAAAGAAAAATACATGTGCAAAAGAAGGCATTTTTGACAGAGAATGTGAGTGCCATTATCAACCACGGGATGCCCAAGAAATACAAAGATCCCGATTGTCCGACAATATCATGTGTTATTGGAGATTACCAGGTGAAACATGCTCTACTTGATCTAGGGGCAAGTGTAAACTTAATTCCCTTTTCGGTCTATGAACAATTGGGTTTAGGTGAATTAAAACCCACCAAAACCACATTACAACTTGCTGACCGATCGATTCATATTCCGAGAGGGGTAATTGAGGATGTTCTTGTCTAAGTTGACAAAGTTTACTACCCGGTGGACTTTATTGTCTTGGACACGAGACCCATGGTTAATATTTTCCCCCAAATTTCTGTCATACTTGGCCGCCCATTCCTAGCTACATCAAACGCTATCATAAATTGTAGGAATGGGGTCATCCAAATGTCTTTTGGCAATATGACGATTGAGTTGAATGCTTTCAATATTGACAACCAACAAGAGGATGAGGATGAGGAGGTCCACGAAATAAACATGATCAATTCTATCGTGGATGATGAGTCCCTCTCACCTTTTAACTCCGGTCCCTTAGACGAAGAAGTGACTCACTCCCTTGATGAGAACAATAATATGATTAGGGATATGGTCACGCTTTTCGAGTCGGTATCGGCATATGACATTAGCCAAGAGAAGGATGTGGAAACAACACCTTTTTGTGCTGAGAAATCAATTTATATTTCCACACCTTTGTGGATCATGCATACCGAACTCCACCAACCCTGGGATGATCCATACTTGCAATATCAATGCCCAGGAAAATCTGATTGGAGACATTTTTTTTCTGATAAATATGATGATGTCTCCTCTTATACATGTGGTGCACACATTAAAGAACCCGCTGATATTGATTTGTGGGATTTTCAGTGGTTTATCTACACACATGTTTATTGTAAAGCAGGATATTGGATGACCTTACTGCAAAACCTTTTGATCCATCTAATGATTCTGCTTGACTTTATGCTTTTGGATGAGTTGTTGGGATTAACCTCCTAGTCTGACGGAGGATGATTTGTTAGAATGCTTTCCCATTAGGAATTGCTTAGATAGATGATTTAGTTGTGAAGTAATCCATCTCCAAAAGCTAACCTTACTATGAAATATATGCTTCAGGTGATATCTCTCTTTCTCACTCCCCTTTGTTTTATGTCATTGATCTCATGTCATGCATATTTTGTTACATTGAGGACAATGTGAAGTTTTGGTTGGGGGGGTGAGAGATTCCTTTGATGAATCTGCTAGCTTTTGTGACATTTCGAGCAATGATGTAGAAATTTTTTGATTTTTCTAAATTTCAAAATTCTTTTGGAAAACATTGATTCTATACATTTAAGACAGCATGAGTATAAGAAGAGGAGATACGAACTGAGGGATGTTGCAAGCTTTGAAATTCTCTTAATATAATGGTTTTATATGTGAATTCACCTATTTTTATGATTGATAGAAAATTTGAACACCTTTTGCACCTAGTTCACATTACACGATTTTCATGATTTGAAAGGATTATGTGATTTATGGATTAACTAGACCGTGATTGAAGGTATTGAGAAACCAAGCCGTGGTACTTTGTCCATCCTTGTCCATGGGAAAATAACGAAAGATATGGATTTCTAAAAATCCTATCTAATATAAAAGAAAAAGGAAAGGAAGGATGAAATTGGGAATGATGGAAAATGGTGGAAAATTCCGATTAGGGCTACCTACTACCAACCGGGGGATGGTCTACCCGTAACCAAAGCCGGAAATGGGACATAGTGTGAAAGTCGTTGGAAGGACGGTAAGGCAAATTCCTGTCATAGGCTTGTTGTTGCTCTATATACCTTGAGATCCATAGTTTAGTTGATTTATGAAGAAGATAATCCCAGAAACTCATGAGATGAACTTTCACCATGCACACTAGGTTGAATTTGTTTAAGCTCTTCTATTTATCAATCAATCAGCGAGAATTTCATATAAACACTTATTATACCTGAGAGTTTAAGGTTTCAACCTTTATCACCTAATTTCTCTGATTTTTACGCTTATGTCTTAGAATGTATAGAAGAGTAGTTTCTAGAGGAGAGTTGGGTTTTGGAAAATGAAACTTGTTTCACGCATGTTTTGCTCGGGACTAGCAAAATGCTAGTTGGGGGGTGTGTTGAGCTCTTAATTGTGCATATTCTTACCCCAATTCATCAGTCATTATGCACGGTTTACACATTTAAAGGACCATTCTAATGCATGATTTGTAATTATAGGAACAAGATGGAGATTTCACTGATTCAAAGCTAAATGAGGCTCCTTACAAGCATTGAAGACCATAGGATGAAGGTTGAAGAAGGACCAAAGAAAGCCAAGGCAAGGAGAGAAGAGAAAAGAAGAAAGAAAGAAAGAAATAGAGAGAAAAAGAAGCCAGACCGGTCGGCTGACCGGTCGGCCAAGCAAGTCCGACCGGTCAAGACCGGTCGGCCACTCGTCTACTTGAAGTGAAGAACCGCTGGAGGAAAATTATATAAGCCCGACCGGTCAAGACCGGTCGGGCATAGCAGCTGGATTAAAGGACTTTCAAGCCAGACCGGTCGTGACCGGTTGGCCAGGCCAGTCCGACCGGTCCAGACCGGTCGGCCATGCGAAACAGGCTACTTTCTATTTCCGGATTTCGGATTTTTCTGCGCAATTGCGTAGTTTTGTGCGAAATCTGGAGTTCTCTTGCGAAAAGGACACCTCCAAGCTATAAAAAGATGTATTCCCTTCATACCAGGAGGCTAGAACGTGGGGATTGCTCAGGAGACGGATTCTACTTCGGATTTCTAGTTTCCTTCCTGTTTTAGTTAGTTTTTATGTTTTTTAGAGGCTTCTAGTTCAAGGATGTTAGAGATGAACTAAAACCTCTTAGCTAGGGCTAAGAGGTGAAGCTTTTGATTCATTTTTGATGGATTAATACAACCTAGGTTTCCTTTTATGTTTTAATTGATGAATTTTAGTTCTATATGAGTTTGAATCAAGTACTATGTTGGTTTTACTTTGATCTCTTGATGACTCCGGGCTCATGTGATTCTTAGTGATTCTAAGCTTAGTATCTTAGTTTTTGAGCATTGTTTATGCGTGTGTAGTTCATTGATCTACCATCGACTCCGGGCATGGTAGACACTTTGATTGCCTTGTATGCAATGGCTTGATTTTCATGTGGGAACTCATTCAACTAAAGTTCTTATCTTTTGTAGTAATCTGAAATAGTTGTTTATTGATTGATTTTGATTTAATTAGAGTTCTAATCATGAGTTGTAATCAGGTCTAGTGACAGGATTTGGTGAAGGCTATGATTATGAATCTCAACTAGATTGGAAAGAGGCTTGACCTATACAATTGAGTGTGCCCAAGGCCTGAGCATGGTTGTGGGAATCAAATCAATGAATAAGCACTTATTTTGGATAATTGTTGATTTAACCGCTCTATATTCCAATCGGATAGAGGAAGGAATTCGATTCCAATTGAGTTATGAGAAACCTAGTTGTGTTGATGCATTGAAACCTATCAAAAGTGGATCCTTGGCGTCCTAGTGCCTTTTTAGATTGAAATTACCTTAACTATTCACTGTTTAAACCCAAATCGCTATTTTTCAGTTTTAGTTCTTAATAGAATCTTAATTATTAGTTGTTTTAGTTAAATTTTGAGGATACCCATTCATAAATCTCTGTGGGAACGATACTCAGTCTTTCTGAATTATTACTACTTCGCAACCCTACACTTAGGGAGTGAACACCCACTGAGAATATAAATAAAAAAATGATTCATACTCAAAGAATAATCCTGACTCGCGATATGACCCAAAGAATGATGTCATGCCAGATGAGAAGTGGTGAATAGTTCTATACGTAATACGAAGAGACGATGATTCCATATATGACACGCATGGGCTAAATGGTTCCATATATGATACGTAAGACTGAATGATTTCATATATGATACGCAGAGTCCTCATCTCTCCACTTTTCACCTTTATAAAAGAATTATTGTTATAGGCAAAATAATGGAGATCCAACTTAGCTGCTAAGATTTTACGCAGGCGCCCATTCGACTCTCGAGATCATCTGTTCGAGAGTCGCAGATCGAGTAAATGCGGAGTGCCCATTTGACTCTCGAGATTATATGCTCGAGAGTCACAGATTGGATAAGTAAGGGCGCTCATTCGACTTTCGAGATCATATGCTCAAGAGTCGCTGTTATAGTCAAAATAGCGAAGATCATCTGCTGGAGATAGACCTCGCGAGCATCCTTATCCGACTATCGAGAACGTCTGTTCGAGACTCGCATATTCTGAAGATACTCCGATCCCGCGAGCACCCTTATCCGACTATCGAGAACGTCTGTTCGAGACTCGCATATTCTGAAGATACTCCGATCCCGCGAGCACCTTTATCCGACTATCGAGAACGTCCGTTCGAGGCTCTCTTCCTATCTTCCTCTTCGTCCTAGGTTTTGATGCACACTCGAGGCTCGTATATTAGGAAAACGATGCCCGACTACCAAAGCTTCGAGAAGTCGTGTTTTTCCTACGAGCAGACCTTCTCACAAGTCGTTGAAAGGTATTACATCTAAATGAGCGAGCACTTGGACTCACGACCATCTTCCAACATGCGAACATCTTTCTCTGTAGCGACATCCCTTAGCCTTCAGTACCAGTAGCCCGTATAGGCCGATTTTGGGCTTATCTTCTCTTATGGTTCCGAATCTCAAGGGATTGCTATCAAGGAACGTGATTGTCAAGACGAGTCATTGGGTTAGATCTCTTCTCTAAGGATAAGGATCTTATCCCACGAAATCAGCGAGATCTCGGTATCGTACCCGAAATCATCGGGATCTCGATATCTTACGTAACAGATTGGACCCTTCCAGATCTATATAAGGAGAAGACTCCATTAAGATACAGACACACAATATTCATCTCTAGCCTTTGTTTGCCTGGTTATTCTTCTTGCTTTGCCTGACTTGAGCATCGGAGGGCTAACGGTTGGACACCAGCCACCCTTAGTTGCTCTGTCTTCTTACAGGTCCGGCGAAAGAAATCCCTGTTGGCAAGAAGGTGAACGACCGGAGGATCCTGTTACAAAATCTGACGTAAACAATTATCATCTCATTTTCATGAAATTCTATCACCGCTGTAGTGGTCAAGTAAGCTTTTTGGACTACGTAGGTGAAGGCCCGCTCGTCACGACCACCTTCTCTTTCTCTTTCTTTGTCGGTGACATTTGCTCATACTTTATTAGAATTTCGACATTGTGGTTTAGCCCGAAAAGTTAATACCTTCTTGGACATTGTTTCAACAGCATAAGCCTTTGTAGTGAGATCACGATAAGTTCATACATCAAATCCTATAAGGCCAAATGTAACTTCTGGCTCCATGTATCCTAGGCACAGTTTGATTTGCTCCTCTTCCTCAGGAAGCTGTTGACAGGATGCCCCCAACGTCTTCCATCAGTCAATGAACCTCTCGACCATTTTCCTTCTCTTTGATAGATAACAGCTAGTTCAGTCAGATTAACTTCTTAATCCGAGGAGAAGGAATTTTCCATGAAAGTGTCTTGCATTTACTACCCCATACAAATGGATCCCGAGGTCGAAGCTGAATGCCACATGAAGGCCTTTCCTATCAGAGATGATCCAAATAATCGCAAACTGCATTGAGGGACTGTGGGGAAATTCCCCATAGTGGTAATGAAATGCATCAAGTATTCTTCCGGTGAGCCGTCTTCATTGAACTTTTGAAAGTTCGGATAGTTAAAATTGGCCAAAAATAGTATTTCTTCTATCTCACAAGGTTATGGTATTCGATAATGGAATCTTCCCCTCTGATCTTGTTCTCTTTCTAGGCAGACAGCTTCAATCTCCACTTGTCACATCTCTTCTTGTGTTATAGTTTGAGTGACAACAAGTGTAGACTCGTGAGAGTTGACCCTTTATGGCTGTGACCCTTCATCTTGCAATTCATTTTCGTTTATAGTGGTTTCCATATGAGGGACAATAGGCTGAGTTGAGTCATGGGTTAGTGCCACCAACGTATCTCGAAGGCTTTTACATTCTTTCATCAACATAGTCTGTATACGTGTCATCTTAGCCAGGCATTTGTCTGTCGTTAACAGCGTGGCTGGTGTCAGTCATGAAGACTACAGCCTCATTCCCTTTCAATTTCCTTGATACCAATGGAGGGGATGAATAAACCGTCCTTAGAGACATCAATAAGAATGATCCACTTCTAGTTATTCATAATTCTAATTCACTTAATTCAATTGGATAACTCAACTGGAATCAAATTCCTATCCTATCCAGTCGGATGATAGGGCAGTTAAATCACTTATTAGTAATCCAGCACAATAAGAATATTCATTGATCTAGTTTCCTCATTAAGAACCAAGTTATTAATCATAGGGAATACAAAGTATCTAACGTATCTGTAGTCTACTATTATGGGTAAATTTGGGATATCCCTAAAAGCTGTACGGCCAAAGTGTTGAGCTCTTAATTGTGCATATTCTAACCCCAATTCATCACTCATTGTGCAAGGTTTGTATGGTTTATAGGCTAATCTAATGCATGTTTTGTGACTACAGGACTGAGAGTGGTTCCACCTAATTGAAGATAAAAAGGGCTCATTTGGGACTATTTTGATGAAGAACATTTGAGGACCAAAGAAGAAGGAAGCAAAGAAAGAAGAAAGCAGAAGAAAGAAAGGAAGAAAACAAGAAGAAAAAGAGGCCTGACCGGTCGTGACCGGTCAGCCATGCACATTGGGAAGCTGCTGAAGACATCCGACCGGTCATGACCGGTCGGACATGCCTACTGGAACAGGAGTGAGGACGGCCGACCGGTCATGACCGGTCGGACATGATTGCTGGACCAATATTGAATGAGGCCGACCGGTCATGACCGGTCGGCCATACTTGCTGGAACGTCAATGTAGACGTCCGACCGGTCATGACCGGTCAGATATGCTTGCTGGAGTGACTGTCACTTGAGGCCGACCGGTCATGACCGGTCGGTGTTGAGCGCCTAATTGTGCATATTCTAACCCCAATTCATCACTCATTGTGCGAGGTTTGCATGGTTTATAGATGAATCTAATGCATGTTTTGTGACTACAGGATTGAGAGTGAACTCCACCCATTTGAAGATGAAAAGAGCATGTTAGGACCTTGGATGAAGACCCAAAGGAGGGCCGAAGCAAAGAAGGAAGAAAGCGGAAGAAAGAAAGAAAGAAAACAAGAAAAAAGGAGACCGGCCGGTCTTGACCGGTCGGCCAAGGAAGCCTGACCGGTCTAGACCGGTCAGCCATGCATTCCAAGATTCTAATGAAGATGACCGACCGGTCTTGACAGGTCGGCCACAGCTGCTGGAGGATTGTTGAAGACGTCCGACCGGTCTTGACCGGTCGGACATGCTTGCTGGACCAATGTTGAATAGGCCCGACCGGTCTTAACCGGTCGGCCACACTTGCTGGAACATTAATGAAGACGTCCGACCGGTCAAGACCGGTCGGACATGGTTGCTGGACTAAGGATAAACAAGGGCCGACCAGTCATGACCGGTCGACCATGCGTACTAACTTAGAAGTTTCCAAATCAAGTCCGACTTTCTCTGCGCTGCGTAAGTTTTACGCAATTTCTCGATTCTTCCGAAGTTGTGGAGCCTCCAGACTATAAAAGGACACCTAGGGATCGTTCCTAGGGTATCCTAAAAGGGTTCAAGCAAGGTTGGAGGCTGTGGAAGTGGAGATTGGAGTTTCACAACTCCTTTTGGTTTGCTTTGCTGTTTTCATGCTTTTTGTAGTTGTTTCATGTTTCCTTGGATCATGAGCAGCTAAACCTCTTAGCTAGGGCTAAGAGGTGAAGCTTGTAGTGGATCCAAGATGTTTTAATTCATAGTTAAGTGGTTTTAAGTGTGGAATTCATGATTATGAACTATGGTTTGAAGTTTATACAAGTTTTTGAGTAGTTTGTCTTAGTCTTATGATGACTCATGGATGTTTGGGAGAATTACTTAATTGCTTAATTGGTTTGTGACGGTCTAGACCTGTATGATCCGAGGAATCGGAGTGCGCTCTAGTAATATGTTCTTCATAAAGGAACTTCCTACCAAAGTTCTACTTTTATGATTTTTCTGTAATGTGTATGGACTATGCATGTGATTTGAATCCGTTCAAATCCTGATCTAGCCTTGTCTTGTGACAGGACTTGAGGATGGCTATGATTGTGAACTAGACCTTTTGGAAAGGGGAATGACCTATGCAATTGAGCATGCTCAGATCAGCCTGCATTGAGTGAATCTTATGTATAGAACTTACATATTACAGACTGTTTGGTTTAACAGCTCTATCATCCGACTAGATAGACAGGAATGTCGATTCTAGTTGAGAGAATAAGGAACCACAGCGGATTGAACATCAAGGATTGCTACAAGTGGATCCTTGAAACCCTAGTGCCTTCTTATAATTAGTTACTTTCGATTTAATTCAACTTTTGTTACTTATATCAATTTCATATAACATTCTGGTTAATAGATTTCAATAGATACTTTGTGGATGAGTTTGTGAAATTCTACATAAGTCCCTGTGAATCGACCTCGGTCTTACCGAGATTATTACTACATCGCAACCCTACACTTGGGGAAGCGAACACAAAGCAGCGCACGTGTATATACTGACGTTCTCTATTTTCGCACCCGAGTACTAAAGCATTCGGTTCATTGGACTCGAGCAGTCAGTATTTACTAGATACCAACCACTGATGTTAAGCTTGAGAGATCGGCTTTCTCAAGCTCCCGACTGATCATCTCAAACCTGAATGGTTGACTTTCTCTTATTTACAACAGCCGACGATGACCGAACACCCGCCATAACATCGCATCCGACCGGGTAGTACTTCCCGAACACTATTCTCCGAACGCTCGAGACTTGATTGACATGTACTGCAAGTCATGGGATTTACTCCCCAGGATTACCGTGAGAGATATCCGCGCTTCGCAGATATTCTCACCTATCTCTTCGAAGCAATCACGTATCTAGCCATGATCGTGACTCATCCTCGTAGGATATCAAATCTTGACAGAATCAGAATCCTAGTTAAATATGATAACAATATACATTATAAAAGGCCCTCCGTGCTAAGATAAAAGGTACAAAATACATTGGCCTACTTGGAAATTATTCCTAGACCATCATTAACTTAAGCATCGGAGGGCCATCAGCTGGAACCCCGGCGGCCATCCTAATCCTTGATGGTGTTTACAGGCCTTCTGGATTTACGATTTTCATCCTCAATCATCAATCAGATGGCAAAGATTCAAGTTGGTCCCTGATCAACATCTGGTGACGTGATTTAGCGTCAACAGATTGACGCCCACTGTGGGGCCGACTTGAGAAACATCTTTGCTAACATTCTTCAGGATCACTTTGAGACGATCCAATAATGCCACCAAAGAAGAAGCTCAGATAAAAAACAACCGCCCCGGCGGAATCCGTCCAGAGAAACGAAAATGTTGACATCGCCTAGACTCAATCCTCTACAACACATAGTCGATCACGAACGATGCAGGAAGAGCTACGGCAAAGGGGGGATGCTACCGCTCTCCCTCCACCTCCACTGCGTTCAGCAGCAGAAGATCCAATGTGAAAAAACATCATCGAAGACGATATTCAGTATATGCGAATGGAGATGTTGCGTTTTGTCAACATTGCAGACCGAATGGAATCTCGTCTTCCACCTCTACCTACCCTGCAGAAGGGAGAAGCTTCTTATCAAAATAAACAGAACGACAGCCGCGCTCCATCCATTCAACAGACCCAACCGTCTGTGGATCCTATCCTGCCACTAGTCGCTCAAGATCACCATTAAATCAATAACGCGAGAGGAAAACTCCCAGTTGGCGACTTACGCCATTCGTTAGACACTTGACATCGAAATAACATACCAGAAGGAGGCAATCACGCACCTCTAGAACCAACAGAGGTTTCTAGCACCAGTCACGCCCCAAATTGGGAAAAAGAATTGGAAGATCTGAAAAAGAAGTTAACCGTGATGGAACAACAATGTGCTTCGGGTGTACCAACATCGCTCCAGGCCATGATCAATCAAACTGAATTGCCTTTCACAAATGATATTATGCAGGACCTCGACCTAAAAACTTCCGAGTACCCAGCAATATTCTATCCTATAACGGATCTGGGGACCCTATTGAGCACCTCAAGGTCTTCAAGGCCTACATGCAGTTGGAGGGGGTCAGCTAGAGAATCATGTGCAGGACTTTCACCCTGAAAGATGTTGCCCTTACCTGGTAGCACAACTTGAAACCGAAGTCCATTAGCTCTTTTGCACAACTGTGCACTCTGTTCAGATCGCAATTCATCGGATGCCGTAAGATGAAGAAAACCACCGCCCACCTGGCCACCATGAAGAAGAAAAGCGACGAATCCCTTTAAGACTTTCTCATCCGATTCACATCCGAGGTGGTCCAAGTTGAAGGCTACACCGACGAAGCAGGCCTCCCAGCACTTCTTAACGGAGTGCGCAACAAGGAGTTTTGACGGGCCCTCGATAAAACAACCCAAAAAATAATGGTCGAGTTTTAGGCCAAGGCTCAGAAATACATCAATGCAGAAGAATTAGCAAAAGCCAGGCGAGAATAAGAGGTCGAGCCGAGTGAGAAAAAGAAAAGGCACGAGGAAAGAAAGAAGAGGGACGACCAAAGGGATCAGTCCCCTAGAAGAGGTCCTCCTGAAGGACGGTACTCAGAGTTAACCCCGCTTAATGCCACAACAGAAAGGGTCCTAATGCACATCAAGGACTAAAAGTATACTACTTGGCCACCCAAGTTAAAAGCAGACCCGAATATGCGAGACAAACAAAATTTTTGTGAATTTCACTGTTTACGTCGGATTTGGTAACAGTATCCTCCAGATGTTCACCTTCCTTCAAGCTAACTTCCCTCCAAACCTGAAAGAACACAAGGGAAAACTAAGGGTGGCAGGCGTCCAGCCGTTGGCCCTCTGAAGCTTAAGTCAGATGGAGCATGGTTGTAAAAGGAAACAGCGGGATATGAGCTTAGAGATTGTGTACCTTTACTCACTGTGGAGTCATCTATTTATACAAATCCAGGTGATCCAATCTGTTACGCAAGATAATAAGGTTGCTCCTTATTTCTAGGGATAAAATGTTTATCTTATTAATCCCTAGATAAGGAGACTGCCTACTCCAGTTAAACATCTAGTTGATCACGCCTCTTGATAGTGATCCCCCGAGATCCGGAGCCATGAACAGAGATAAGCCCAAATCCAGCCTATATGGGCTACTGGTACTAAAAAGGCTGGGATGCTCGGGCTCGGAGGTAACTACCCGCATATTGAGATGTAGCCCCTTTCAATGACCACGAGCTAAGATGCTCGCATATTTGGGGGTGTATACGGTACTTTCACGATATGCGAGTCTCGACCAGGAGGGCTCGGTGGTTCTGGAGTTGCATACCGTACCTTTACGATATGCGAGTGTGGACCCCCCCGATTTTCCCCGCGCTCCCACACGACGTCGCTCTCCCTTTCCTTTCGGAAGAAGAAGAAGAAGAGGTGCGTGAGTGCGAAATCGCCGTTTGTGCCACTGGCTTGCCTCGTTCTCGAGGGCTTCGTTTGGTTGTCGTATTGAACTGGATGTGTTTAAGTGAATTTATATAAGACCAGAGTCGCCACTAGCCAGTTACTTCGAATCTACAGTCGGCTAGACCCCGTAGAAACGTTAGAGAAGGAAATCCGAAGATTCCTTCCTCTAAAATGACTCCTGTTGATCTGCGGTCAGAGATTCAAGGTAAGGGATCACGGTTACAGGGTGGGAAGAGGTTAAGCACCCCACACACTGCCCGTACCGAAGTACGGTCTCTACTTCACAGAATCGATCGAATATTTGAAAGTCTAGTTTAATCCTCGTATATTCTCATGAATGACATGATGCATGAATGCGGGTCTGAACAGTAAGAGTTTCTGATGGGCAGGTTCCAACAACGGGCAAGCCCAGAGCATACGCTCGAACTGACAGGTGCTTAATATAAAGACATATGCAGTGTGCTTGAATGATCAAGGTGTTTTATGGTGAAGCATGAATGCAGGTCTGAACAGTAAGAGTTTCTGATGGGCAGGTTCCAACAACGGGCAAGCCCAGAGCATACGCTCGAACTGACAGGTGCTTAATATAAAGACATATGCATATGTGTTTGAGTAATCAAGGTGCTTGTAGTGAAGCAGGGGGGTTGGAAGAAAAGTAAATGTTGCACTTATGCTAGATGCGAATGAGATGATGCTGGAAAAAGAGTAGCTGGGTGGACGGAGGTGTCGCAAGGGTTGGCTTCGAGTGGCTGGATTAGGACTTAGATGGCTTGAGAGGCTTGGACCAGTGGTCAGGCTGGGCTGGACCAGGGTTAGACTCTCCTCACTCGGGCTCTCCTTGGTGGGAAAATGGGCTAAGGGCACTCGAAAGGATGGACTCTCTCTGGACTCGAAGAGCTTCGAATGGATTTGAATCGAATGTCGAAATGAGAAGGGGAGGGGGGTATTTATAGCAGCCGAGAGTGGCAGCTCTCGTAATTTTGTCCGGGCGGCCTGCCATGGGCCGCCCGTACGGCCGCTCCTCGGTTTCCAGCGAGTACGGCCGTTCCCTCGGGGCTGCTGTTGGACTCGCTGGTCGACTCAGTGAGTTGACTCAACGGGTCGACTCGGTGGTTTGACTCGACGGGTTGACTCGACGGGTTGACTCGGTGTTTTGACTCGACGGGTTGACTCGACGGGTTGACTCAGCGGGTTAACTCAGCGAGTTGACTCAGTGAGTTTGACTTTTTTGGGATTTTTTTGACTGGACTTTTTTATGGGGGGTTTTTCAGGGTGGTTTTTAGGACTGGGTTGACTGGGTTCAAGCTTGAACTGGGCTATGTAATGGGGCTTACAAGGGTGAGTTTGGCTGAGTTTGGACTTGGGATTTGGGGGTATGGTCCTCCATTCATCCAGCTATCTCTACCAACAGTGTAGCCGAAGGTGGGGTGTCTACAGATGCCCCTCTTTGGCAGAGGTTGCGTGCAACCGAATGCCAAAGCGAGTGGACACCCCACTTCTGACCCGGTCATTCATAGATCATGTTCTGAAATCTTTGCTTGCTTTTGCATCTGTGCCAGTTGATCGTTTGGAGATCGCTCACTTGCACATACCGCGAGAGTTTGGAGAAAACGTTGCGATTGTCCCTGCAGTTTGCTGCAACCTGGGTACCCAATCGCAACCCTTCCATTCCCGACCGGTACTAACATCGGAAAGGTACAGCAGAGCCTCTGCGTCGACAGTCTTACGAGGTTACTGACCCTGTGATTGATTGTATGTTTGATGTTTTCCCAGATCACTCCAGGAGTACTTGTTTCGCTTGACTGTCAAAGTGGTTAGACGCCCTGCGTCCGATAGTCTTACGGGATTCTACTACGCCGACTTGGACTCAGTCAAGGTACTTCAGGCATCCACGCCTAGGTATGTGCGGGTGGGCTTTTCCACCCGATCTGCTGGTTTTGATGCTTGGTTTGCAATTCATTCTTTCCTTGATTGTGGTCTGGAATCTTTGTTGTCCTTTGTATCTGAGTCAGTTGATTGTCTGGAAATTGATAACTCGCACATACCGCGAGAGTTTGGAGAAAACGTTGCGATTGTCCCTGCAGTTTGCTGCAACCTGGGTACCCAATCGCAACCCTTCCATTCCCGATCGGTACTAACATCGGAAAGGTACAGCAGAGCCTCTGCGTCCGTTAGTCTTACGAGGATGCTGACCCTGAGACTGATTGTGTGATGTTTGATGTTTTCCCAGATCACTCCAGGAGTACTTGTTTCGCTTGACTGTCAAAGTGGTTAGACGCCCTGCGTCCGATAGTCTTACGGGATTCTACTACGCCGACTTGGACTCAGTCAAGGTACTTCAGGCATCCACGCCTAGGTATGTGCGGGTGAACTCTTTCCACCCCATCTGCTGATTTGGATACTTGGGTTACAATTCATCGTTTCCACCTGTTCAAATGGTTTCTGTGACCGAGCCTTTTGGCTTTCATCTTTTTGTATCTTAGCATGTGGTACGACCGCACTGACACTGGAGTTCAGTTCGACCGTACTTTGAGTGCATTGGATCCAATGGTCTCCGGGGAAACCTCGAGACATCGGATCTTATTTGATTTTTGCGTCGGCTCCTACCCAGAGATATGGAAGATCTCCTGGTGTTTTGGAGGCAGAACGCTCTACTGAGAAAGTATTTTTGGGTTTTTGAAAAGATACCCACTCTGGGGAGTGATACTCCGTGGGGTTTTTATTTGCAAATAGAAATATTTTTTTGTCTTTTTGAAATGAAAATCTGGTTTGCATGTACCTCCACTAGGGATGCCTGTGGGGTCTTTAGCTAACCGACTTTTATTTTGAAAGCAGGTAAACATGATGATTGATGCGATGGATGCTGATGCATGGAGATGCATGATGAATGCATGGCTTTGGCTCATTCTCTTTCAGTTTGATGATTTTGCTTTTACTGTGGGTGCAGAGAATTTTGAGCTTATTGCTTGTAGGGTTGTGCTTCCCTTGGGGATTTTTCTTTTTGATACGGAGGTTTGGACAGCGGGTTGGTCAAGATCCCGACCCGTGGTCGATCAGGTCCATCGTCCCAAGATGCTGTTTCTTTGCTAATGAGAATGTACGAGGATACCATTCGATTTCAAGATGTTCTTCTGGGCATACATGTGATTGAGATGGTGTTTGGTTGCCCGTTTTGGTCAAGATTCCAATTTGCGGGCGATTGGATCTGTCATCCCATACTGTGAAGTGAGCGGAGTTCAAGACTCCTGAATTGTAGTGCTGGGGATGCTAATTTTTGTGATTTTTTGTAAATATGTGGTCCGAATCTTTACCTGAGCGATCAGGATAGAGATTGGTTATTGAAAACACAGGAAATATTTTTGTGATTTTTGAAATATTTTGATTGAAAGCAAGGGAAATATTTTTGTGATTTTTGCAGATATGATTTTGCAATTTTTTTGTATTTTGTGATTTTTCTGAAATGCAGGGAAAAGATATGGAATTTCCATCCACTTCCAGCTTCTACTGCTGGTAAGGCACCCGATCCATTTTACGTCAGCGAGCAAGACGAGTCTCACACAGTTAAGTGCCGTAGTTTTACATCTTCGGATGAGGGGATTTTGAGGGTTTTCAGTCAACACACCCACAAAGTTGCCTGTTCCTCATGTGCAATGCACATAGACCACGTATCGTCCGACGGACTCCTTCGGCCACAAGATGAGCCACATCCTCACATTTCCCTTAGTCAATCCAGTTTGGGGTCTTACGTTGCTCACAATTCCGTGAGGGTGAGCTTCACCTCCCAACAGCCTTAATCCCCTTCATGAGTTCTAGGAACAGGGAACATCCGTCAGTTTCAACAGCGACTTCCAACTCAAGGTTGTCTATCACGGTGCGTTCAACACGAACAGGATTGCGGAGTTCTGCCCGCCTCAGCCTTTACCTGTTTAAAAGATTCCAGACACCCGTACGATCAAGTGTCAGCCATGTCTGGAACAGGTTAGGAAAGAAAGCCCCCGAGAAGTTAATCCCAGTGTAGTTTTAGGTCTTCGGACCACTGGGGATAAATTGGTGGATCAAAACTGGTGATGAAAACTTTTTTGTTTTATATTGTATATATTTTTTTTGTTTTGAAAAAGTTCCAGACTTCAACTCGAGTAATCGAGATTGACACTGGTTTTTATGGAAAGCTTTAAAATATTTTTGGTATTTTTGAGATGATCCGGGTTATCGAACCATGATCCCAACGGTCGAGGCCGATGCCGGTTTTTAGTTGAAAGTGAGAAAGGTCCCCCGAGAAATTAATCCCAGTGTAGTTTAAGGTCTTCGGACCATGAAACTGTACAAAAGAGGGGCAAACATGTTTTTTTGTTTTTTTTTTCGAAATGATCCAGATCATCAGATCTTGGCCTGAAAGGCTGGGATCGATGTTGGTTTTTATTAAAAATCTCTCGGGACGTTGATCCCGACGTAGTTTAAGGTCTTCGGACCCAAAACTGTACAAGTGATGTATATATTTTTTTGGTTTTTCTGAAAATGTCCGGAGCCACCAGATCTGGAAGAAGACTGATGCCGGTTTTTATTGAAAATCTCTCGGGCTCTTGATCCCGACGTAGTTTAAGGTCTTCGGACCACAAACTGTAAAAGCGGGGCTAGTAATATATTTTTATGATTTTTGAAAATGTCCGGAGTCATTGATCTTGATGTGAGCAAACAAGACCGACGCCGGCTTTTATTGAAAATCTCTCGGGATGTTGATCCCGACGTAGTTTAAGGTCTTCGGACCAAAAACTGTAAAAGCAGGGCTAGTAATATATTTTTATGATTTTTGAAAATGTCCGGAGTCATTGATCTTGATGTGAGCAAACAAGACCGACGCCGGCTTTTATTGAAAATCTCTCGGGATGTTGATCCCGACGTAGTTTAAGGTCTTCGGACCAAAAACTGTAAAAGCAGGGCTAGTAATATATTTTTATGATTTTTGAAAATGTCCGGAGTCATTGATCTTGATGTGAGCAAACAAGACCGACGCCGGCTTTTATTGAAAATCTCTCGGGATGTTGATCCCGACGTAGTTTAAGGTCTTCGGACCAAAAACTCATACATGTGAACAGTAATCAAGGGCGGAGATTCTTGGGATTCTTCTTGGAATGGTTTGGATCATCTGGTCATGCCTTTGGATGGTTGAGATCATTGTTTGACCAAGTCAAATTCTTCTTTCTTTTTCTTGGAAATTCCATGGAACTTTTCCACATCATCCACCCAATTTCTCACCCATTTCTCATGAGATGAGATCTTGGTGAGATTTTCTCTTTTTTCTCACCATTCTCTTCCATCACTTCATTCTTACATGAAGGTACAAGATTCACTTGCAACCACCCTTCCCAAGGAGGAGTTCTTCCCAAGGAGAGGGAGAGGGAGGTCGTTTCAAGTAGGTGGAGGCTAGGACGGCCTCCCATGGGCCGCCCGCCCGGTCTTTGCTTCCTGGTCTCTTCAGGGGGCTGGGTAAAAGGGTGCCTTCCCCTTTTCTATATAACATGGGACACCCTCCCCCCCTCAAACGTGCAATCTCTCTCTTCTCTCTCTCATACTCTTTCTTTCTTTAAGTTTTCTCTCTCTTCTTTGGTGATCCTTCGCTCTTTTCAAGTGGTGGGCCTTAGAGAAATCTTGGGACAGCAAGGTGGTCCTTCTTTGGTGAGTGGTAAAGGTATGGACCACTTCCTTTCTCTTTCTTGTCCTTTTCCATCTTCATTGTCTTTTCTCATGATCCTTTTTCTTTTTCATGTAGCTATTCAAAGGGGTGTGAAGGTGGGCCCAAGCATTCTTGATCTTTTCTTAGATCTCAAGTCTTTCAAAGGTGGTGCATGGAGAAGGACATTGCAAGCTCTCCACTTCCTCATTTTTTTCTTTTTCACACTCCCTCCATGTGCATGTAAAGAGTAATTTTGCCATGTCATCAAGTGTGCATGGCAAAATACTCTATCTTTTTCATGGGAGTTGGGCCTCTTTTCATGTGTATCAAATGGGCTCAAAGTGAAGTCATGGCCCTTGGTGTATTTGATGGGCCCAATGCTTCATTTTGGGCTCCCTCTTGCTTTTTTGTCTTTGTCATTTTTCCTTTGGAGCTTTCTTTCTTTTCCATCTTTTTCAAGGTTTGGGCCCATGGGCATGGTAGGGCCCATCTCAGGTTTTGGGCTCATGGGGCTCATTTTGGGTGACCCCATCTTTCTCTACATGTGTATGGACCAAGGTGGCTAGCCCATTCTTCATTTTGGATCTCAAGTGGGCTAGTTTTCCTAGTTGGGCTTATATGGACAAGTAGCCCAACTCTTCCATATGATGTACCTCCTTGTACAAAGTGTAGTGGGCTCCTTGAAGTTTTTCATGTGGATGGGCTTTTGGGCCTTCATTGAAACTTGGGCACTTCTTTGAACCATGTGTGCCCCACTACACTTTGTCCATGTAGATTTTTTATTTTCATGCTCTTTTCTTTAATGGATGGAGGACTTGAGCTACTTGACCATCTACAAGTCCCATGAGTGAGTTGTTCCCACAATCTCACTAAGTTCAAATGGTTTTCTTTGTGGTAGGATTGTGGTTTTCAAGAGTTTCCCTTAGATGTTATCAACCTCAAATGGATGATTCTCAAGTGAGCTACCCATACAACCATGGGTCCTTGATCTTTTCTTTGGGGACTTGGTGGGTCATCCACTATCATTCTCAAGTATGAGTGGTTTTTCTTTCCATTTGTGGGAAAGAATGATACCCATAGGTTGCCCATTTTTGTCCCATGCCTTGGGACATTTTGGATTTTGATATTCAAGTGGGCTATGTGTAACATTCTTATCCATTTTCATGATGGTTGGGTGACTCATCAAGCCATGCTCTTTTGTGCTCAAATGGTCTCCCTTTTTGGTGAACAAGTTGGTGCACATAAGTGGCCCAAACTTGCCTTTTCATGGGCATTTTCAACCTTGATTCTTCATGTGGGCTATGTGCATCAACTTTCTACCCTTAGCTTCTTTGATTCATATGTTTGTGGGTAGACCTCCTTGTTGTATTCTCATGGTCAAAACTTTCATCAAGATGAGGCACATAAGGTTGCCCATGGTTAACCCATGAATGGGTTCTCATATTCTCCAAAGTGGGCTATGTGCTTTCTCCAATCCATTGAGATGAGGCATTTGGGTTGCTCTTGGGGGCCCGTTTCCTTTCTATTCCCCACTTGTCCATGCACATGTGTAAAAAGATGGAAACATCTTAAGTGAGAGCCATGGCCTTGGCATAAAAAATGGACCAATCCTTGGCCACATATGGACTTTGAAAAGGGATTTCTCATGTGAAGTAGGATTCTTGTTCTTTGTTGATCTCATGGCACTTGAGTGCATTTGTTGTCCAAAATGTGTCCTTGGATAATGGACTTTTCTTACCTAAGGCATGCCATGCCACCTTCTTTAAGGTGAGCCTTACTTTTTCCAATGGGCCCAACACATATCCTAAGCGACACATGGAGTTGGACTTTAGATTTTGCATTTGAATGTGAGTCCAATCCCATGGGTTTCTTGGATGAGAATTTGGATTTTAATGGGTAAAGGATAGGGACTTACCTTGCCAAGCTTGTAGGATTCCATGGCGGATGGTACTAGGGGCCACCAAGTGGTTGACGAGGATGATCCTGCTTTCATTGTCCGCCGGGGGGATCACATGTGTTCCCTAGCTATGGAGCATCAACCTCTTCCTGCTATCAAGGGTCGAGGTACCAGGGATCGCTGGGACAATTGGATGAAGGAGCCACAGCCCTTGCTTGAGCGAGTACTAGATGGTACTCCTTTTGCTGGCCTCCTCACCCTACGCTTTCATAACAACGACGCCAACCGCATGATGCTTGCGGCCCTTTGTGAGAGGTGGCGGGACGAGACCCACACCTTCCAGCTTCCTTGTGGAGAATGGGGGATAACCCCTTTGGACATTTACATGCAGATAGGTTTCCCATTTCATGGGGCAATTGTCCCTCAAGTTAGCTCTTTAGCTCCCCTCTCTTCTACTGATTGGCTGCGGCTTGTCGGTGACGTCCCTCCTGAGGGTGAATTCCAAGGCCATCAAGTGAAGATGCGATGGTTTTATAACAATTTTGCTTCCGTCGTCCCTACCACCGAGCGAGAGGCCCTCCACAAGGCGCGGGTCATGATCACTTACGCTTTTGGATCCTTTCTTTTTTGCCATGCGAATGAGAGAGTTGATCCTAAATTTCTTCGTTTAGTCGAGGATCTTCATCACCCCTATAATTGGAATGGGGCCATCCTGACCCGTCTCTTTCAAGGTCTGGACAAGACCTGTCGTCATAGCCGGTCCTTCACAGGCTTCTGGCCTGTTGTTGAGGTACTTCTTCTTTCATCCTCTTTGGAGCCGTTTGCCTCCTTTCTCTCTCTGATCATTAAATGTACTTTCATCCAGACTTGCTTTTATGACCATTTTCCGCATCTTGCGCCGAGGATGCGAGATGACATTGAACCCGCTCAGTATCGCCACATGTACTGGCATCAGCAGAATCGTCAGCGGAACTCCCGAGTTCCCGGGGACAATTGGCGTGCTGATATAGACGGGCTTACCGTTGAGGACGTAAGTATCTTGCTTGTCTTTGTCCTTGTACTGTACTTGCAACTGATCGTGGTAACCTCTTCTGCTGCAGTTTGCCCGGATGCCATACGCTAGTTTCCCTCTTTACTACACACCCCAGCGCGTGGAGGCATACGATGCTTCATGTCTCCGTATTATCCTTTCTGACGCTGAGTCCTTCCAATGGTACTTGGGAGAGAGATTGCTTCGGCAAGTCACTGGGGTAGCTCGGGTCCCCTATTCTGCACCTCCTCCGGCTGCTCGGATGCCAGCTGATGAGAGAGTTGAGGCTCTGGTGGGCCAGCCTGGCTTCCGTTTCACGATCCCGGATCGTGATTATGACGAGTGGTATCTGCTATTTGGCCAGGGGCCTTTGCTTCCTTCGCTTTATGTTCCAGGTGGCCGTCGCAGGTATGCTGGAGGTTCAGTGACTGCTCCTTTGATGGATCTTTATCGTCGGGAGCGGGACGCGAGGAGGGGCGATGATGATTATGTTGGTGACTTGTAGCTGGCTCTGCTTTATATGGTCTTGTACTTTTGTTTTTGTCCCCTTTTGTACCAAGCTCTTTTGGATGAATATACAGGCTTTGATTTCTCCCAAATTCCTTGGTGATGTCTGTATGCTTTGACTCTTGACTCATTCCTTCATGATTTGAGACTGCTTAGTTGCATGGGTGATGACTTGAATGGTTCAGATTGCTTGATTAGGCCTTGTGGGCCCACTTGATGATCGGATCTGGGATTCTGGCCCTCCTTTTGATGATTGGACTTTCGATCTTGATACTTCATGGCTTGTGTAAGCTTTCCAATGGTTTGGATCTTGACGATTTTGGCCCTTGAATGGTTCAGATTTGATGGATTTGGCCCTGTGGGCCCACTTGAGACCTTAGCTTTACTTTGGGGCACCTCTTTTGATGATTTGTGAGGCTAGGAATGCTTCTCATGGTGTGGATGATGGCTTGAACATCTCTGATCGCTTGATTTGGCTTTGTGGGCCCACTTGATGATTAGATCTTGGATTCTGGCCCTTCTTGTGATGATCAAACCTTTGATCTTGTTGTTTGACGGCTCATGTAGGTTCTTCAATGGTTTAGATCGTGATGATCTAGTCTTTGAATGGCTTGGATTGCTTGTGGCCCCCACTTGATCACTTTCCCCCTTCTTTGGCTTGATCAGCCATATTCCGGCCACATTGCTTCATGATTGGACCAGTGGGGCACCTTTTGTATGATCTTGATCATCTTCAGTTGAAATTTGGAGTGGACCGGAGCCTTGGGCGGCCCACGGAGCGCCATCTGCTGACGTGGACTGTCAGCCTCACCTACCAAGAACCCTGGAGCCAATCCCGCGGAGAGAGAGGAACCGCGTCCGTACGGGCGGCCCAGGGCAGGCCGCCCAAGGCTCGCCTCTTGAGCGGCCTGGGCTGGCTCTGGTTCGGACAGTGAGCATATTCCTCTGGCTGCTGTCTCCCTCATCATCTGCATCCGATTCTTCGATTCAGCCATGAATCACTTCCTTGTCTCTTCTTTCATTCTCCTTTTGTCTTTTTCTTGGTTTGTCCTTTCTTGGGCAATGGATGGTGGAGATTTAGGGGCTGTGGGGGCTGTCCAAGGTGGGTCCCACACTTCAGATTTTCAACTGAGCTTTGATAATGGGGAGATGCCTTTAATGGATGGGGTAGATGGGGCATTAAGAGGGGGCATTGATGAAGATTTAAGCTTGGTGGTTGGTGGAGCTTTGAATGGCCCCATTAATGGTGGGATGGCTGGATTTTCTGATTTGAATGGGTCCCTCATTATGGGAGGAATGGATGGTATGGATGAGATGATGGGATGGGACATAGGTGAGGCTATGCATCCCTTGAGTGTGGGCCCCATGGATGATGTGATGGACGGTGATGATGGGACTATGAGGGACATAGATGGGCTGATCTCATGTCTGGATGGTATGGATGGCTCAGATGGTACCTTTGACGGTTTGGATGCTCTGGATGAGGGCCAGGATGTACGGTATACTTCTTTGGGTGGACTTGATGTGATCATTGATGATGTCCCCTTGATGATGGACGGTGTGGATGCCTCGATGATCCCTTTGATCGGCCAGGATGATGATTGGATTCATGATTTCCTACTAGAGAGGGCCGCAGGTCCGGATCTGGCCGTTGATTCTTCGATCGGGGTAGCCGGGACCCTTTTGGATGGTTCAGATGCGTTCTTTGACGGTCAGATTAGCCAGGGTGCCACGATGTGCGGTGTGATCTTCACTGATGGGGAGCACTGTCCTTCCCTTGGTCGTCGGTCTTTTGCGCACTCCGTTCATGAGGTGGGCGAGTCTTCTCATGCGGCTGAGATTATGACAGTTTCAGACAGTCACGCGGCTATATCAGACATAGCCGTTACTGAGGGCAGGTCAGGGGCTGTCGAGTCTGCAGAGGTTCCAGCTTTCCCTTCTCCTTCGCCCGTTAACCTTCCGATCCTTGATGAGTTGTCCTCGATTTCTGGGCCTTTTGTGCTGGAGGGGATACCAGTGAGGACTTGTCAGCTGCTTCCTCGTTCTTCTTGCTCGCCACGACTGCTTGCTTGGCTTGACAGCTTGTCAGCTTATGAGATTCGAGATTTGGAGTCTTATGGCTTTGGCAGTCTGATTCATATGGCTAGAGTTGACATTGACTGGAGGATGCTCGGAGCTGCCTTGATTGACTGGGTCCCTTCGTTGAACTTGTTTGCGTTCAATGATATGGAGATGGGGCCTTCTTTGGAGGAGCTTGCACGCTTGACAGGCCTACCCTGGGATTATGCCCAGTATTTTTCGCCGAAGACATCGCCGAAGACTGCTACACCGCAGAACTGGTTTGGGATCCCTTATCTTGTTCGGCCTGCAGCTAGTGGCCAGGATGCTGTAGTGTTCTCTTTGGACCTGCTGTATGATCTTTTTTCGGGTCCTCAGAGTACGGCTGGTTCTACGCTTGCTCGGAACGCACTGATGTTTTGCTTGATTGCTGAGGTGCTGTTCTCGGGATGGCGCAGGTCCCAGACTCCTTTGCTTTTCGAGGTGATGAGCCGAGCTGTCCGTCGGCAGGGGATCGTTTCTCTCATCTTGGCCGAGCTATTTGATGGGCTGACCGACTGTGCCCTGGGCCGCACTCGTGTCCTTCGCGGCTGTTGTGCTTTCCTTCAGGTATCTTTTCTACACCTTTCTTTCTTCTTGCTTTGCTAGGAATTGTTTTGCTTTAGCTGAACTTCTTTTACTTTCTGTGATCAGGTATGGCTATGGGAGCGTCTTTCTCTGACCGTTCCTGTACCTCTTCCTGGCATCCCGGGCTCTGACATTATGCGTTATATCATCGAGTTCCTTCCTCATACAGCCAGGATGAGCGAGCCCCTGTATCGCAGGATGTTCGCTGAACTTCGTGACTGGAACGTTCGTTGGGAGTCATCTTGGCTTTCACTTCCTCCAGTGCTTTGCGATGCACATCGCCATCCTCTGATGTTGGTAGGCTTTCGATCTTACTTCTCTTACCATCCGATCCGGTTCTTGCGGCAGTTTGGGTATGAGCAGGATGTTCCTCTTTTCGCTTTCGCGGGTATCGGGCGTCGAGTACTCCCCTCTAGATCTTTTGACTTCAGGACCCGGATTGATTGTTCCTGGGCGAGTTATTTGACAGCTGATTTGCTGGGATTTGAGCTACGGACTTTTCCGATGGCGACCGCCCCATATCAGTATTGGGTTGCTGAGCAGTCTTTGTATCGACGTATCCCTTGTTGGCACCAGACTGCTGATGAGGATGAGCAGGATATTCTTGGAGATGCTGGCTCTTCATCTGGTTCATATGAACCTTTTGAGGAGCGCCCGTTTATCGATCCTGGCTTCCTTTTGGCCACTCATGGCCATTTGCTGTCTGAGATCTCTGCACTTCGGTATCATTGTGAGATGATGTCGAGGAGATTGGCTGCCGATCGGAGGTTGTCTGATGAGGAGACAGCGATCCGTACCCTTGAGCGCGATGAGGTGCATTACCTGCGTATGGAAGTGAGCAGGTTGAGAGCGAGACTATCTTTTTATGAGTCAGAGGACTCACCTGATGTGGCCGAGGAGGAGGGTAGAGATTGATTGTGTTGGCCACCTGCACACTGATTTTTGCATATATGATTGATGATGCATTTTTTTGTATTTTTGAAAAAGATGATATGTGTAAGAGAAATATAATGCATTTAATTGAAAGGAGAAAAAACTGTTTGAAAATCTACTGTGCCATGAGTTGTCTTGTGAGTGTGTCTGGATTTTGTGTCGGGATATAGGAATCAGAACTGGGGCTCTGTCAATGATTTGACCGATGTCTCGAGATTTGACTTGTGTGTTCCTTTGGTTCCCTAGAGATGTAGGCAATGGAAACTCTTGCTTCCTGAGATTGTCAGAGTTTGTAGAGTTCTTCGCTCCTGACTGCGCTTCTTCTTGTTCTTGAACTGTAACTGCTCGGACCGATCTGGATCTTCTGACTTCTTGGTACCTGCACTTTTTTTCTCTTTTTTTTTTTTTTTTTTTTTTTTCATTTTGAGCCATTTTTGCCTGTAGTGCTCTTTCGAGTTTTCACCACAGCCGGCTTTTTCCCGTCATTTTTGCCCGTGGCGCCCTTTCAGGTTTTCATCACGTCCCGGGTATTTGGTCTTGCCTGCCCCTTGGCAGCTGTGCTGTTTTTACCCTTGGCGCCCTTTCAGGTTTTCGCCAAGTCCGCTGTATGCCCACTGTTTTTACTCGGAGCGCCCTTTCGGGTTTTCACTCCGCCCTCTTTGTTTAGGCACACATTTTCTTTTTTCTTCTTTTTTTTTTTTTTTTTTCTTTTTCTTTTCTTTTTTTTTTTTTTTTTTGATCTCTGGATAACTGCGGCGGCTAGAGGTCGGGAATCCGTCGTTGCTGGCCGATGGCAGTCCTTCAGCCCTTATCCTGAGTTATGATAATGGAGCTGTCGGTCTTTGCTAAAGACCCCTCTGAGATGGATGGATGGATGACTGTGTTTCTTCTTGGGTTGATTTTTTTTCTTGAGTGCCTTTCTTTGGCTTCCTTTTTTCTTTCTCTTTTTTTTTTTCTTCTTTTTTTTTTTTGTATTCTTTTTCTTCTGTATTCTTTTTCTCTTTTTTTTTTTTTGAATCCCCTTATTTGAAACACTTGTTGGTGGACGGGAATGATTTCTCAGAGGTCTTAGCTTCGACCTCTTGACTTCAGCTCTATGAAAGTAACTCTTGATAAGGTCAGAATGACTTACCCGTGAAAGATCTTCACGTTGTCGGCGTTGGTTGGCTCAGGAAGATCCACCCCTCTCATGCTGGTGAGTCTGAGGGCGCCTCCAGGAAGTACTTCTCTGATGATCAGTGGCCCGTCCCACGAGGGTTTGAACTTTCCTCTGGGATCTGGAAGGTGCGACGGTAGAATCTTCTTCATGACCATGTCGCCTACCTTGAAGCTCCTTTTTCGGACTCTCTTGTTGTAAGCCCGAGCGATCCTTTTCTGATAGCACTGTGAATGACTTAGTGCACGCATGCGCTTTTCATCTGCCAGCTGCAACTGATCGAATCTGGCCCGTTGCCATTCTCCTTCTTCAATTCCGCTTTCGAGTAACACCCGAAGTGATGGTATTTCCACTTCGACTGGTAGAACTGCTTCCATTCCATAAGTAAGCTCGAAAGGAGTAACGCCCGTAGCAGACCGTACAGACGTTCGATAGGCCCAAAGTGCATATGGGAGCATATCTGACCAATCTCGATAGGTCACGACCATCTTCTCGAGTATCCTGACGATTGTCTTGTTTGCGGCTTCTACCCCACCATTCATCTGGGGACGGTAGGGGCTTGATCGATGACGTTGGATCTTGAACTTGCTGAGGAAGTCATCCATCTTCTTGTTGACGAACGGGGTTCCATTATCTGTGATGATAGCATTGGGGATTCCGTACCGGCATATGATGTTGTTCTTCATGAATTTGATCACTTGAGATGCTGCAATCGTGGTGTATGAGGCTGCCTCTACCCACTTGGTGAAGTAGTCGACTGCCACAAGTATGTACTCGTGACCATTTGATGCTTTGGGACTGATCTTGCCGATGATGTCGAGTCCCCACATGGAGAAGGGCCAGGGGGTGGTCAGGTTGTATAACTCTGATGATGGGGCATGGATTTGATTCGCATGCTCTTGACACTTGAAGCATTTTCTGACGTGCTGGCAACAGTCTGTCTCCATGGTGAGCCAATAGTAGCCGAGTCGTAGAATCTTCTTTGCCATCATGTGCCCATTCATGTGTGGGCCACAGATTCCTTCGTGTATTTCTTTCATGATCTTTGCAGCTTCTGTTTCATCGACGCATCGGAGGAGGATGTGATTATAGGATCGCTTGTAGAGAACTTCGCCACTGATGGTGAACTGGCCGGCCAAACGTTGGATGGTTCGGCGATCTGTTGCTGTTGCTGACTCTGGATACTCCTGGGTTTCGAGATATTGCTTGATGTCGGCATACCAGGGTTTGTCAGGGACAGCTTCGGCTTCTTCTATTTGCAGGCAAAAAAGCAGGTTTCTTCTTGAATTTCGACCGTGAGCTCCCATTCTGAAGCTCCTTTTGGGATCTCGAGCATTGATGCGAGCGTGGCGAGAGCATCTGCAAACTGGTTCTTGGCTCTGGGCATGTATGAGAAGGTGATTTCCTCGAATTCTTCGATCAGATTGTCAAGATACACATGATATGGTATCAACTTCTCGTCTTTGGTCTTCCATTCGCCATTGGTCTGATTGATGATAAGCTGTGAGTCTCCAAATACTCGTAGCTTCTTGACGCCCAAGATTATGGCTTCCCTTAAGCCAGCGATGCATGCTTCGTACTCTGCCATGTTGTTGGTGCACTCGAATGCGATGCGCCTCGAGATAGGAATAGGGACATCATCTGGAGAGTAGAGGATTGCTCCAATACCACTCCCTTTAGAATTTGCTGCGCCGTCGAAGAATAACGTCCATTCATCTTTTTTCTTCTTTTCTTCCTCTTCAATGAGCAAGAGATCTTCATCAGGGAAGAATGTCTTGAGCGGTTGATAGTCCAGGAGAGAGTGAGCCGCAAGATGATCGGCGAGGGCCTGTCCCTTGATTGCCTTTTGAGTGACATAGGTGATGTCGAACTCAGACAAGAGTAGCTGCCATTTAGCTATCCTTCCAGTGAGTGCCGGTTTTCTCGAACAGGTATTTGAGCGGATCCATGTGAGCGAGAAGGAGAATAGGGAATGCAATCATGTATTGACGGAGTCGCTGAGTTGCCCAGACTAGGCGAGGCAAGTCTTCTCGATCGGGGAATACCTGGTCTCGTAGTCGGTGAACTTTCGACTCAAATAGTATATTGCTTGTTCTTTCTTCCCGGTTTCATCGTGTTGGCCGAGGACACAGCCAATGGCTTCTGCTGCTACCGAGATGTATAACAATAGTGGTCGTCCAGGAGTGGGAGGCACTAGGACTGGAGGATTCATGAGATATTTCTTGATGCGGTTGAAGGCGACTTGGCAATCGTCATTCCATTCTTTTGGGACGTTCTTCCGAAGGAGCTTGAATATGGGCTCACAGATGGGTGTGAGCTGTGCGATGAAGCGACTGATGTATTGAATTCTGCCGAGGAAGCCACGAATTTCTTTCTCTGTTCTAGGAGGGGGCATCTCGATGATTGCTCTGGTTTTGGTCTCGTCGACCCTGATGCCATCTTCGCTCACCATAAAGCCGAGGAGCTTACCTCCCATTGCACCGAAGACACATTTCTGAGGGTTGAGGCGGAGCTTGTACTTTTCTATCTGTTGAATAACTTCTTCAGATCTTCAAAGTGTCCTTCCATTGTGCGAGATTTGACGATCATGTCGTCCACATATACTTCGAGCTCTTTGTTCATCATGTCGTGGAATAGTGCTGTCATTGCTCGCTGATATGTTGCTCCTGCGTTCTTCAGACCGAACGGCATCACCCTGTAACAGAAGGTTCCCCAGGGAGTGATAAATGCTGTCTTCTCACGATCTTCGACGGCCATCTTGATCTGATTGTAACCTGAGAACCCGTCCATGAATGAGAAGATCTTGTATCCAGCGGTGTTGTCGACCAGAGTGTCGATATGTGGCAAAGGGAAGTCATCTTTTGGACTGGCTTTGTTGAGATCTCGGAAGTCGATGCACATTCGAACCTTGCCGTCCTTCTTCGGTACTGGCACGATGTTGGCGAGCCATTCAGGGTAGTTGGAGACTACCAAGAATCCCGCGTTGTATTGCTTGATGACTTCATCTCAGACTTTCAGAGCCCATTCTGGCTTCATTCTTCGGAGTTTTGCTTCACTGGCTTCATATCTGCCTTGGTTGGCAGATGGTGTACAACGAGCTCTTCATCGAGCCCCGGCATGTCTTCATATGAGAACTCGAAGTTGGACAATCTTGGAGCTAGGAACTCTATCATTTTCTGTTTCATCTCAGGTGGCAACGATTTTCCAATGCGTACTTCCCTAGGGATCTCAGGCGTCCCCAAGTTTATTATCTCGAAATCATCGGCTACAACATTGGCTTTAGATTCGAACTTTTTGAGGAGATCCTCAAGTTCGGGAGCTGGATCATCATCTTCCTCGTCCCGAGCTTCGTCCAGACCCATGAGCTCAAAGTCTAATTCGATGTCGAAATCATATGATTCGACTTCAAACTCATGCGACTCTTTAGACGAACTTGGCACACTATTGAATGCAGGAAAAGAAATATTTTTTGATTTTTGAGATTTTTCTGAAATGGAAATACTAGATTTTTTTGGCTTTTGAAAGTTTTTGATTTTTTTGGCTTTTTGAAATTCACGGGACTTTGAACAAGCGGGCATTGCAGACCATGATTGAGCCCAACTTGTTCCAAAGTTCCGGTCGCTGCCTAAACAGGCGTTTTTTTTTTGGAAGCCAGAGCCCTCAGATGGCTCTTTGGCTGATTCAAAAGTGAGGGGAACAGATGACCATTCAGGACCCCACACTTCCTCCCTTGAAGAGGTGGGGGTTGATGATTTGGGCGAAGAGTCACGATCTGGCCCAATGACCATGACTTCTTGCTGGTCAGGTTCGAGATCTGAGTCGTACTCAGTCCCTCCCGGATCACTTACCTCGCATTGCAGTTCGTCTGGTTCCACAGCTAGACACAAGTTTGGAACCTGGACATCAGACCAATCTAGGGCTGGCCACTTCCCTTTCTTGGTCCAATGGATGGGCTGCTTCTGCCCCTGGCTGATGATTGATGATGTTGACTTTGCAGAGATGGGCAAGTCGTGCCCCTTGCTAATTGGTGATGAGATGGGCGAGTCGTGCCCCTTGCTGATTGAAGTGGGCAGGTTGTGCCCCTGGCTGTTGAAGTGGGCAGGTTGTGCCCCTGGTTGGGAGCAGGTGTCAGAGTAACCTGGTCCTGAAGCTGCTGTATTTGTCTTCCTTCTTCGTCTTCATCATTTCCTCCTTCTTCTGGAGGCTTAGAGGGTTCGAGAATCTGATCCCATCGAATGGGGGGCCACGTGCCCAAACTAGGCTCATCGGGAGGCCTTTATGTAGTGCAGTCGGTTGATTCCCTCCTCCTGGATCTTTGCAGGTTCTCCTGGCTTGACGAATTGGATGGGTGAGCACCGAAATTTCTTCCTTCTCTTGTCCATGAAGGTTGACTTGTATCCGAGTCCCCCACTTGCGTTGGTTATATACTAGCGATACCTTTCTGGACTTGAAGTGATTCTTCATTCGGTATTTGAGGCTCAGACGCTCTGCCGGTGAAAAGACACGGTCCACCCTTATCGGTTCTGGATTGGCGATAGAGTTCACAGTCTCGAATTCGAAACTGTGAAACGGGATGTCTTCTTCAGAGTGCTGGATATCGATGACCGGGATGTCTGGTTCAGTGGCAGTAGCATTGGAAGGAATGATGAGCTCCTTCTCTGCATGGATAGAGATCACTTGATTTCCACAGATATACTTCACTCGTTGATGCAGGGGTTGATGGCACAGCTCCAACCTTGTGCAGCCACGGCCGTCCGAGCAGCATGTTGAAAGAGGCTGATATATCCAAGATTTGGAATGTGATGGTGGAGACTTCCGGGCCTATCTGTACCTCTATGTCGACTTCCCCTTCCACTGATCGGCGGGTGTTGTCAAATGCTCTGACGCATATGGTGCTGGGTCGGAATGAAGAAGGACTGATTCCCAGGCGTTCCGCGGTCTTGAGTGGGCAAACATTTAAGCTTGAGCCATTATCGTAAGGACCAGCGGAACACAGAGGTCTTTGTATCGTAAGGCTATGTTGAGGGATCGCCCATGATCGCGTCCTTCTGGTGGCAACTCATTGTCTGTGAAGTGATGGCCGCGCGGAGCCAGTAGCTGTCCAATCATCAATGCAACATCTCTGGTGCCATATCGGAGGAGACATGAGCATCATTCAAGGTCTTGGCAAACATTTCTCGGTGTATGCGAGATGTGCAGAGTAGCTCCCATACTGAGATTTGTGGCAGGATTGACTTGAGCTGAGTTGCTACAAATCGTATGCGGCTTCATTTTTGCTGCCGAGGCCTGAGAGGACGCCTTTGGGATCTCCTCTGTTTTGATTATCTCTTCGGATGCAACGCCCGTTGGATTCATGTTTCCCACTTCCGCACATTCTGGATAGTGGCCATGGAACTCTTGTAGTTTTCCTCCCTTTTGCCTTCTAGGACCACTGGTTCTTGCAACGGTGCTGGTGTGGGTACCAGATCTTCCTCGTATAGAGCTTTTGCCTTGAGAACTACATTGTTGCCTGTGGACTTCCCCATCATAGCTCCGAACAGAAGTATCTGGTGTATTCCAGCACCAGGACCGAACTGACAAGGACCCCGTCCTCCGAGGGTACCTTACTTATGACCAGGAGAACTATACCGTCCTCCAAAGAGAGACAAGCAGGCTCGACGGCATCGCACTAACTATACGGAGGCCCTGAACGGGGAACGTTATACTGTCCGAACTGACCTTCTCTAGGAAGGTTCTGTTGCCCGAGAACGACGACTACTCATATTAGGAAGGTAACGCCTAACCTAACAAGACCTCAACGGGGAACGTTCTACTGTCCAAGCATACACCCGAGTTACATACTAACACGAGGAAGGTCCTGCTGACCAAGGGTCGAACTTACCAACATTCCACGGGGAACTTGTTGACCATATAGTATACCTCCACGAGGAAGTTCGTGATGACCGAGCCTCTAACTTCCTTCTTCCCTGAACGGGGAACGTTCTGACCTCCTCCTAAACAACCGAGTATCCACATCCGTACTTACCTGACTTATCCCTCTTCTTCGCTAGCTATACCAGGGGAAGAAGATATGATAACTGCCGTCCCGGTGCTCTGCTTGACCCCAGGCAACCTACGACTCCGTCTCCTAAGACTTCCTACAACCACCTTCGACGACCTCTTCAAGGTCCTGGCTCTACTGCTAGAACGCCAGTAGTAGTCAGACATACCGTAAAAGTTTCATATCGTAGCCAGTCACCGCACCGGTGCGGAACTACCATCCGTGTCATGAGTAAAAGAGCATTAAACCTCCGTCTCCTACTCCGCCTCCGGATCCACAGTAGTCTCACTCATTGACGAAAACATGGTCGCATCAGTACTAAACTGATTCACCAACTGACTCACCTCACTTGAAGGACTTGAGGGACATTAAGACGGACAAGACCATACTCATAACCGGTAAAGGGGACTTGACGACGACAACAGCTCCACCGACACCGACTCCTAAGCCAACACCGACTATAGCGACTCCGACTACGACTTGAACTAAGACGACTATGACAACTGCAGGAACACCCCCGTGCAACTAAAGGAACTCGTCGCCACAACTACAACAAATGGAGACAACCCGCCCCTCCTCTTGGTAACGCCAAAGGTAAGGGCACGGGCTATCCAGAAGGAAGGTGAGACAAGGAGAACTGACCTCACCGAACTACTCCGGTACCCCTCTAGCAGGGCCGGGCCTAAGGACGAAGTTGAACGAGAGGTCGTGCCTAGTTAACACTCTTTAAGCGTATACCTACGCTCTACTCTATGGGCCTATACGGACCCATACAACTTACTTGTTAGTACCTCTAAACAAGAAGTAGCAGCTACCCACAGGCGTAAGACCGACGGTATCGAGCGGTTGCAGGGTGTATTCGACTATCACAAAGTAGTGAGGAAACGGACTCACGACGCTCCAGCCGAGAAGACCCACGGTACAACTCTAATATACGCTTAGACAGCTGCTTTCGGACCCTCTCGACAAGGGTACAAGACTACGCCACCGTCAGGTTACTTCACATGGTTAGATCCCGTAGCGGGAAGTCTCTAAAAACCTTGTTAGCTTACTCCCGGGGAAGCAAAGGACTCTAACGTGAGTCGAGAGGTGTCTTCCGGAACTCTACACGACACCCTGTTGGCGACGGCAGCATAGAAAACTTGAAACCTTGGAGTTTCAAAACTCCATGGGCTCGTAGACCCTTTCCTGTGTTCAGAGACTTGAACCAGCTTCCATTCAGCTAAGGAACGACAGCGACTTCGACTAAAACGTTCTAGACCTTGACGAGGGCGTTGAGCAGGTCAGGACTCACTAGACAAGCTCGCTGACCACGGAGAGACCTCATTCCGTACAAGAAGAAGCCGTATCACCAGCTACAGAAGCTGGGATACCCGAACGACTTTTCGTTGGCGCCCAACGACTTTAACCAAACTACTAACTTGACCTAAGACTACTTAACGAACTTTACTACCATTGACTTGACCTCTGACATGACTTCCACCTTGACCTTGAACGACCTTTAATGACCTAAAACGACTTAACTTCTAACAACAACAAATTAACAGTCTAAAACATTGCTCTAGGAGGCCGAAAAGAGAGGAAGAGAGGCCCTCCCTAAAGGTGGTGGTCTGGACTTTGTTCTGTCGCTTATTCCCACCGACCCCTGGTCGGCAATCGGGAGGCTGCGAATTCAATCCGGTGTCTTCTCCTCGGTCGTTTGCCTGGGTCTAACTTACTACTCATGCATGGAGGATAAGTTCCCTCGGTAGGGGAATATATCTAGACTTTGTTAGGT